>BNCR01000018.1:2353463-2953463 GCA_014656515.1 Oryzias celebensis | reverse complement strand
AGTATTATGAGGAACAACAGGATCATGAGGAACATGAGGATCACAAGAAATACAACGATCATAGGGGAACACAAAGTCTATGAAGATCACGAGGAACATGAGCTTTAATGAGCTTTAAGGATCATGAGGTTAATGATGAACATAGGGATTGTGAGAAACATGAGGATAAGGAGGAACATGAGGATCACAACGAGCATGAGGTTCATGAGGATTGTCATGTTTGGGGTTGATTAACATTTGGTTTCAGAACCAGTGAAGGGAACAGAGGATTTCCTGATTCTGTGGATTAACTCAGCAACAACGTGCAGCATCACTGCAACAGTCTGAATGGAGACAATGACAGTTGCAGAAGATTAACGATTCAAACCAGAACCAATCGTTCAGTTATGGGTTAAACTGGTTGGTTTGGATTCACTGCTTCACTTCAGAGTAAACTCTGAGTTCAGAACGGAAAAGAGTTTGCCTGAAGAACAAAGCTCCACAGAGGGTTGCTATGGGAACGGAAAAGTAAGTGACAATGATTGTTAGGATTTAGTTTGATGAAGACGAAGATGAAGACAAGCATAAAGCTGAGGATGAAGCTGAGGAAGGAATCACAAAGCAGGAAACAGAATAAAGACAAACAAGAAAAGTCAGCAAGATGAGCAGATACCGATGCAACCAAAGAGGCATGCATGTTTTTGCTGTTCGGGTTCCTCAATAAACGCTTGAGAACATTTTCACCTCAGTGGTTTTGATGGTCAAAACAGGAGAACGTCTTAGGAGAACGAGGAGAACCTGGAGAATGTCTGAGGTCTACTCACCAAAGTTCTCCCCCCCCCAGATGTCCATGGCAGCATCATATTTGCCCAGGTGGTTGAACCAGGACCTGTCAATCACAAAGATGCCTCCAGCGATGATGGGGGTCCTGTCAGACAGGGGAGGGGAGACGGATACATGACTGAAACCCCCCCAGAGCTGTGGGTTTGATCTGAATGATCAGAAGCAGGAAGGATTTCTGCACAGACCTACTGATCGTTCTGGAAGCTGCTGCTTCTCCAGGACTTTAGGCCCCCTGGGTGTGACAGAAGCATGACCCCCACCACCAGCACTGGGTTTCTGGATCGATGTGACCACAGGCCGTAGAATCACTGGACAGCTTGCCCCCCACCCCTGATGTGTTCTCCATAATCCTCTTTTGTTTCATGATATTTTTTCTTTATTGCAAGTTATTCAAGTTATAAACGGACCAATCAGATGCCTCAGTAAAAGCATGTGGTGCAGACCTGAGTCTCAGGGAGGACTGGAGCTCGTCATCATTCAGGTGAGACAACTGTTTGGGTTCGGGTCCTTCAGAACCAGCAGTAGGTTTGTGGGGTTTCCTCCTGATCTGCAGCGTCTGTGTGTGTCTGTGTGTGTGTTACTTGATGGGCTGGGTCGGGTCGGTCCGGCGTGACCTCTGCTCTGGCGACAGCTGCTCCCACTTGAAGTGCAGACTCCAGTCGAACCCTGAAGCACAAACACAGGTCGGGTTCAGGTTCTCCAGGAAGGTTTCAGAGAAGCCTCATGTGAGGACGCGAGGAAGAGGAGCGCCCGCACCTCCACGCAGGTCAGCCGACGCTGCAACGTAAGCGAAAGTGTCCATGTTGATGATGTCGATGACGGGGCTGACCACACGAGTCCGGTCCTGCACACAAACACACATTGAACACACACGTGAGGCACACAAAAACAAACATGAAAAGAAAAATACACACATAAAAACACAAACATCATTAAACACAAAAAAATCAAAACGAGAAGTACACTTCTGCTTCTGTCGTCACTGTAGGTCACAGCATCAGCTGCACACACACACCTGTACACACACGCACACACACGCCCACACACACACGCACGCACACAGTCAGCCTTGATCTCCATCAGTCTCCTCCTGCTGCATCTCCAGCAGTGATGTTACAGAGCAGGTGGTTCGGTTCTGGACCATTGGCTGCTGGGTCAGAGTGAGGGGGAGGCAGCACCCCTCTCCAGGTCCATTAGCGACTGCACGGCTGTGATGACAGCATGCAGAATGGGAGGGGCTAAACTCCTTCCAACAATGGCTGTTCTGCAGCCGTTTCTCTGATTCGGATTAGTAATTAAAAAATTAGAACGTTGAGTGAAACCGGACCAAACTCACCCCTGTGGTGTGGGGGTCATTAAAAAAACAAACAAAAAAAAAAGAATAATAAAATGAGAGAATAGAAAAAGGATGGTCTGAAAGAACAAATTCAAATTCAAATGATGGGAAGTTCTCAGAGGAGCGGGAAGGCAGGAGGCTGGAAAATCCCACCTGATTATTAACTGGAACCTCAGAGGAGACGCTCTGCTAACCTGTCCTGGAATAAAAACCAAAAAGTGGAGCAAACGTAGGTTTTTAGCTCCCATTTGTTAGCAAAAGCATTCCCATATAAATATTAATGACTGTTAGATTTAATATTTACATTTAAAAAAGTTTACTAAAACTCATCAATGCCCTGAATGAACAGTGGGCGTGGCTTAAATCTTGTGGTTTCACTCGACTGCAGCCTGAGAACCCCTGAGTTTTGAGACTGTTTGTCACTGAGGGCTACACAGGAGGACACTGAACCACAGCAACACAGCCACATCAGAATGACGGAGAAGGAGCCAGATTTTGCTCAGACTCCATGAGGTGAAGCGGCGCTGGAACCAGGCGGGTTCCCGGGAACTCCTTTCAGCTGTACCTGTTTGACCCTCTGCAGGAGGGGGGGAAGCCAGTCCTTGTTCACCTCACAGTGGCTGTCCAGGAAGGTGAGAACTTTGGCCCTTGCAGCATCGGCCCCCCGCACTCTGGACCGGATCAGGCCTGTGCACAAACACACAGGGGTCAGATCACGAAAACTTTCTGTTCATTTATGCAGGAAGCTATAAACTCATCCATCCATCAGTCTGTTCGTTCGTTCGTCCATCTTCCTCAGGTACAGGGTCACAGGGTCAGCAGTCTGATTAAAGATGCAGACTTTCCCTTCCTGGCCTCTTTACTGACATACAGGACCTGGTTCTTTGGTTCAGGACCACAGGTGAGTATTAGAATGCAGATTCAACGGTAAATTGAGAGTTTTGCTTTCTCTCAACTCCAACTGCTCCAATCCACCTGTCAATCTCACACTCCAATCTTCACGCAGGAGAACTCCACCCACCAAGAAAAGACAAACAACTGTTATCCTTATCCCAGCCACAAACTTCTCCAATGCATGCTGGGGGTTCTGGCTCCATGAAGCCAACAGAACAACATCATCTGCAAAGACAAGATCCTGTGGTCTCCAAACCAGACTCCTGGCTGCATCTAGAAATCCTGTCAATAACGATTCTGAACAGAACCGGTGATAAAGAGCAGCCCTGCCGGAGTCCAACATGCAACCGGGACAGGTTCAACTTACTGCTGGGTAAGAGGTCCACAGAGGTCTCGCTCCGGTCCTTCTGGGACCAGAGCTCCCCGAAGAGAAAACATTTTAGAATAAATTGAGCAGGCTTCTTCAGTCATCCATTCTGAGTCTGCTCTAACAGAGATATGGTAATTTGTCATGGCGAGCTCTGAGAAAACATCTTTGTTCTGTTCTGTGGATCTTCATGTCCACAAAGGTTGTAGGGTTCCTCCTCAGGTGGGGGGACAGAAGGTCTGGTGTTTCGCTGCTCCTTCAAAGGGACGGTGGACCTCCTGCTGTGAAGCTTTCTTTCTTGTGAAGCTTGACGTTTGTGTTTTTGATCTTTATGGTTTAGTGCAACAAGAACTAAGCTTCACTTATTTTTACTCCTTCCAACACTGAAGCGAATTCCTCACGTTTTAATAAAGCTGCAGAATAAAAAACAATAACAGTTTAAATAGAAAAAAAGTAGAAAATGATCCCATTGAAGCTCTAATCCTGTGAATTCAGACCCAAAGAAACACTTTCTCAGAGTCCGTCTCTTTGAACAGAGCAGAAGCTGCTGCTGTATTTATTGACAGCCGGTCGGTTCCTCCTCAGCTTTATCGCTCCATCATCCGTCAGCGGAGGAGAAAATCGATGGAGGCCTTTTAGAGCCCGTCACAGCCGGACTGCAACGTCTGCTGCTGCTGCTGCACACTAAAGCTTTTTTATTCCAAATGACAGAAAAGAGGAAAAGAGGGGAAGGGGGGTTCCACAGCAGACCCATGTGTGTAAAGATGAGTGTGGACGTGAGCGTGCACGTGTAAACGAGCCTTTCAGGGAGGTCTCCAGCCCGGACTTAATGGTTTAATCAATACTTGCTGACACGCGCAGCAACAAGGACGAAGCATGCACGAGCGTGAGTGCACGCCTGAGAGGGGGGGGCATGCATGAGAGCCAGTGTCCTGTGTGGGACCGAGGTGTGCGGGGGGGTGTCGGTGACTTTGTACAGGAGACGCTGTGGGGGCCGAGGCTCAGCCAATTAAAAATCCCATTTCATCCTCAATAAGGCTTTATTTTCTGGATGGATACCCCCCCCTTACTCACACACACGTTTGAACTGGTATTGCGCGCACACACACGCACACACGCACACACACACACACACACACACCCACACACACACACACACACACACACACACACACACAGTTATGAGGAAAACAAAGACGGAGCTCCATCAGGGTTTGGATGGTTCCTCACATTCATCATCTAGTGGAGCTCACAGCTCCTGCAGGAGGAAGAGGAGGAAGAGGAGGAACACGCTCCAATGAAGTGATGATGTGCACGCTTCCAGAGCAGCCGTGCATAAGCAAGCACACATGCATGCTCCCCCAAAGCTTCACCTGCTTCTTAGAAGAACAGCAGACCTTTATGTGACCTTTACGAGGAGAGGTCACGCTTTCTTACCAACACTTTTCGTTTGATACTATCAGTGTTTTCAGCGCCATTTGGTTCACCGTCTGCAGTGGACTTAAGGGACAGACGCTGAGACACTCCAGTCCGAAGCGGTAGGCGTTGCTTGGCCTCACACACCTCAGTGTGAGCGTCTTACAAAAGCACGGAATCAAACCAACAACCACTTGAGAGCTCCCTGACCTGCAGCTGCATCACCTCAAAGAGACTGTGAGGCACGGTAGAAGTTACTTCATAATTTGGATTGTTAAGCAGAGGAAAAAAAAAACAGACTGACAGTGAAAACATTATTGACAAAACAATGGGGTTTTAGGAATGAAAAAGTGAAGAATCACTGTAGGCTTTGATTTTCTGTTTTGTGATCTTCTCTGTTGATCCCCTCAGGATCATGAACTATCCGTTTTTAGGATTCACTCGCACGCACACACACAGCTGAAACAGCCTGTCAGTAATTTGGATGCAGGTCAGGCATGGGTGCTCAAATGAATCTTCATAAGCTTCTGGTTTGGTAAAAACACACATCAGAAACATCTGTAGGTTTTCCTCCTTCTTACCTTCTCTCTTTTTGTTGCGCAGACATTTGACTTTGGGCAGTTTGGTGAGAAGCTGGCCGTCTCTTTCTGGATGTGGAGTTCACACCGATGGTTTAGGACCGGAAACAAACAATGAACACACCTCTTTTATTTACAAACTTTTAATCACACTGATTATGAATGATAACTACAATGATGCAATGAGGATTATAGTTAAATTATTTTATCAGAGAAAGGAAAAGAAGAAACAGTTTTAAGGCAGTAAAAAATAGTTTAGTTGAATCAGTGTAACTGCAGGGGGGTGTGTGTGTGTGTGTGTGTGTGTGAGCGTGCACGCGCACCGCCTCACCATCGTCGCTGTAATCGTCCACCAGAATGATCTCGTGGATGAGATGAACTGGGGTTCTGTTCAGAACGCTGCAGAGAAAAAGCAGGTGGGTTTGAGTTTCAATAGGTGCACGTGCACAGAGACACGTGCACACCCGCCTCCGGTCTGTGAGCGTTAACCCATCCACTATAGAAATGACTGACGCGTCGCATTATAAAACCATTTTGTCAAAGCTAAAGGTTGAAGGAAAAAATGCAAAACAGAAAGAAAATGTGAAATTGTTCTTCTCTACGACCTTGGTGGGGGTGTAGGGGTTTAATGGCATGAATGAGAGAGACGGAAACACTCATCATGGTGTTATGGAAGACGGAGAAGATGAAGAGGAGGATGAAGGAGAGCCAGGTAAGAAGCTTTAAGAGGACAAACAAGAAATGGAGAAAAACAAGGGAAGCAACAGTAAAAAATAGGCTTTTATGATGTATGAACATATTGCTTTTTTTTTGAACAACAAAGGAGGGGCAGAGATGCGGGGGTGGGGGGTGGGGTGTTTTGGGGAGATTGATGAACAGAATCATGGATAAGACGGAGGTGAGAGAGCTGGCAGGTGAATGTTTGTAGGTGAGGAAGATTCCATCTTCATCATCATCTCAACTTTAGGTCTGTAATTATAAAACAAACGTCCGCGTTATGTCAGAAAAAACACTAAAAATAACTTTATTAAACAAATCGTAACAACAATCTCTGATGGATCATATCCTGACCAAAGGCCGCAAGCGTCATCACCTGCCAGCGGACTGTGGGTCTTCAGGTGCGACCAAGCCTCACCTTCCAGCTACACTTTGACATAAAGTAGGGAGTTCTGCAGTTCCTCTATAAACCACTGGGGGCAGCAGGGAGCATTTTCCCTTTGACTTCTATGTCAACATTCAGACAAATGACCTTTCTGAAGCTTTTCATAAAACCTGCGGAGAGCTGCAGACACAGCTGGATCATTTGGTGGTTTGACCCACCCAATCCAACCCCTGAATGCTACGTCAAACAGAACTCACGACCTTCCATTTTCATGGTGGACACTCTACCCCAAGGCCACTGAGCAGCATTTATTAATAATCTTCAAGTTTTATTTTCTGTGTGTGTTAATCAGCTGTTTCATTACAGCTCAAATTTGATATTTAAACATTTTTTTTTGATTGGCAGGTGTGGGGACCAAACAGTCTGAACTTTACGCTCTCAGTGGGCGGAGTCAACATGCCTGTCTCACTCCAGGTTTTGTTTCAGCTGCAGAACCCGCCAGGTGGCGTCAGAAAGGACGAGTGCACAAACGTGCACGCACACACTGCAGCTCCTGTATTGGAGACTGCCCCCCTGCCCCCCATAGGTGAGCTAAAGGAATGTGACAGCACAGCTGCTTTGGTTAATTTTCTCTCTTGGCGGGGGGGGTGGCTGCTGCTGGATGGATGGTGCAGTGTGCCGTTTGTAACATCAGTTTTAATATTTCATCTTTTCCTTATGTGGGCGGCTGCTGCAAACCTCATTGGGGGAGCAGGTGTGATTTTATGAACCTCTGATTGTTTGGCTGATGGGGTTATTTACACCTGAGAGGTGGGGCCGTTGAGAGAGCAGGGGGCGATCAGGATGCTTCTGGCTAGTCAGTCAGCTGTCAGACACCCCCCAGAACCATGAACAAATCATCTGCTATGTCCAAATTCCTTCACTACACACTATAGTGCAGCATATAATGTGTTCCCCTTTTTATAGAACAATTCAAAAATCGAGTTCCCTAGAAATTTCACAGAATTCTCTGCGAAAATTCAGTCAGTGATAAGGACAAGATACGGAAATATGGACCACAATGCATTGTGCTTGAATAATGTTAGCCAAAAGAGGTCTTTAAATGTAATTTTTTAGTAAATGGGTAACTTTTTCATCATCAAAACACAAATAGTCTTCGTAAAATGCTTGTATTGATTAAGTTTCCACTTTGTGAAATCAGTGACGTCATTTTCACTGTTTAAATTAGGGTGAGAATTGTGACATTGGCAGCAGAACAGGAACTACGTTAGCTTAATTAACTAACGTGCTGCTGAAGCTTAAACTATTGGGTCTGTTTTCTGATCTATAAATGGAGGAATTAGATCTCAATGCATCAGCGCTTTAAAGGGGGCGGGGGGGGGGGGGGTCATTCTTCCATCACTGCTGACAGCAGACATTCCCCCCCGTAAAACACCCACCCAACCAACCACAAAGACATTTAATGTTTCTCAGCAGATCTCCATTGATTCCAGATCCAGCCCTTCAGGACCTTTTGGGTTTGCTTTTGCTTAAACTGTGTGAGGTGTGATCAACTACTGCTGAGTCATGATCAGGTATTTGTGCTGAGTCGGCACATCTGTCTCAGCTTCCTGTCGGCTCCTTCTTTCAGTTCTTTGATAGATTTCAGACCCCCCACCTCCTACCTTTGATATAGTCGGTGTGACGTTTGAGGTGAAGCTCTCAGATGAAGGACGGAGCTCAGATTTGCTCACAGTTCTAAACATATTGTGTCAAACA
This sequence comes from Oryzias celebensis, assembly GCA_014656515.1. Taxonomy (NCBI): domain Eukaryota; kingdom Metazoa; phylum Chordata; class Actinopteri; order Beloniformes; family Adrianichthyidae; genus Oryzias; species Oryzias celebensis. Next base: position 2,945,190 of record BNCR01000018.1, on the reverse strand, counting down.
ACCTCAGTCGATCAGCATAGGACATATGCACGTGTGAGCGAGTGCACGTGTGAGCCTGTGAATGTGCCATCGCGTGCACGTGAGCGTAAGATAACTGTCATAAAGAAACATACAGTTTTCATGAAGAAAAAAATTGCGCACAAATAATACTTGGGCAAAATTTTGCAACAAAATAAAAATACAACATGTAGTTTTACGTTTGACGTGTCTGTTTTTCATATGTCTTGAATACAAACACCATAATGTTAACTTACGGTCAAAAATACGTCACAGGCACAATTACGCCTGCGTATTGAGGCTCATTTATTAAACTAAAATAAAATAGAACTTTTTAGGATTTCATTGATCCTATAGCGGGGAACTTCCCTTGTTATCATAGCTTTGTTGAATAAAAAAACAAATAATAATAACAGCGACCTCCAGCTGTATTTTGTGGTTGCTAGGCAACAACAGCTGAATGTGTAAACAATGCAGCAGCAGAACATTCCAGATCCGGAAGTGGTGGACAAAAAGAGCAGCAGGAATACCTCTTACTGGGTGTAAATTAGGTGTAAAAAAAAAGTCTGTAAAACATAAGAGAATGATTTTTTTTTTTTTTTGCTGTGATATGTCGGGATTTATTCTGTTTTAGCTGCATCTACTAAACCCTAACCAGAGGTTGGTGGTGATAGAATATATATAGTTGAATTCACATTTACATAACATTTATGAAATGCTAAACTAAAATCATGTCAACTGATTGTTGTCATTGCAGAGGCGTCTTTTTGCCGGACGTGTGAACTTTGTTGAACTGAAGTTTTGTGACTCAATAAAAATGCCTGTGAACCCGTGACACACTTTGGACAGTTTGACAGATGAGAAATTCGTATTCAAAATAAAAAAAGTCTAATTCTAAGCCGACATGTCAAACATAAACTAAATGTTGTGTTCATTCTTTTGCAAAGCTGTGCACAAAGTAATATTTTTGAGCAGAATTTTGTCTTTAAGCAAATGTTTCTTTTTGACATATCTTACCCCACAGTGTAGACATGTGAGCGCCCGTGAAAGTGTGCACATTACGTGCCCTTTTTTAGTTTTAACATGTGCATGTATGAGTGCATACAATTATTAAGGTGTGAGCGTGTGTGTTAGCCTGTGCACATGTGAGTGCGTGCATGTGTGAGATGCCAGCACTGAAGCGTCTCTGCTGTTCAGACGGTGTGGAGATGCGTCGGCTTTAACCCCCCCCCCACGCTGAACTTAGCGGTTCTTCAAACTGAAGTTAGTTTTTAACTGGAATCCGACTCGTTATCTCAGAAATGAACAGAATAAAGTTTGCCTTTTCGGAGCGGTGTGTGCGTGTGCGTGTCTGACTCACGCCGTGGCTGTTGTGATGTGGTGGTGGTGGGGTGTTCCTCAATCGCCTGCTGCTGATGGATGTTCTGACACTTGGTGGTGTTTTCATGCAGAGAAGCTCATGAACGTTTGTTCTTGTGACATTTTCTGAAGCGTGCCCCCCTCCTCGTGAAAGAGGCTCTTAAGAACGTCTGATGGGATTTTATGGAGTTTTCTGGCATCATTTGGGTCGTTTTTGTGCATGAAGTCATTTAGTGTGAAATGTCTAGCATTATCTGGGGGAGACCTCCTGATTTATTTCCAGTTAAATAGCAAACATAAAGGTTCTCTTCACATCTTCATGAGGCAGAATCGCAGCACGTTCCACAGAAGGAGGTCTGCAGAGAAGAACCGCTTATGTTCAAAGAGAATCAGACCCACAGGAACAAACACAGCCACTTCAGACAGTGCACGGATGAATGCACGTGCACACGCACAGGCAGCCAGACTGTCTCTTAATTGGATGAAAACAGTGGAGCCCACAGAAAGGCTGGAGGGGGGGGCAGCTGGTCCTGCTGACTGACCGACATAATGAGCTGAAGGAGCACAAACACCAGCAGGAGTTTCTGAAGCTGCTGACTCCTCTTTCTGTCTGCTGCAGCATCTCTGAGGAGCATCCGCTCCACCATGTGAGAACCCGAGTCCTGCAGGCAAACCTCTGACTGAAGCAGGACGGCCTCTCACCTTCTGATGGTGCGCAGCAGCGTGGACCTGGCCTCGTTATGGAAGGTGATGATGATGGAGGTTGAAGGAAGCGCTGAGTCATACTGGAGAGCCGTGCACCTGCAGGAGGACAAGTCAGCATGAGGATCCATGTCTGAAACCACACAGCAGAACTGCATCTAACACAGAGTGCTTCAATTTCCCCATTCTGTTTTGCTTGTTACAAAAGTGGACGGCACCATGATGTAGTGGTTAGCACCTCACAGTAAGACGCTTCTGGTTCAAATCCCAGCTAGGTTATGTCTGTGTGGAGTTTTTCATGCTCTCCTGCTTCTTGTGGGGATTTTCTTCAGTTTTCTCCCAAAGTCCAAAAACAGGCTAATAGGTTTAGGTTTTTTAGATGATTCTGAATCATCCCTATATATGATGCATTGGTATAGGTATGAAGGAGCACATGTTCTAGTTTGATCTGGTTCTATGGTTTAACTACTGAAACCAGGGTTTGTTGGTGAAGTTCTCTTGCAGATCAATAGATGTTTGTGATCTGTTGGAGCTTTAGATGTTGAATCCCTCATAGGAATGAAGGCAGCATGGTGTGGGTGTCAGTGTCAGGGTTCCAAGGTGAACTGAAAGCGCTGACTCAGCAAAGCCATCAGTTATAGAGCTCCTGGTTCTGAATTCAGCTGCTGATGCCGTGGCCCGAAACTTTGTGGAAAAGTGGTTTAAACATCTTTCAGATACATCTTCATTTTAGTAAAATGAGGAGTGAAAGAAACGGGAAAACAGGAGGTTTAGAGGAAAAAACCCCTAAAGTTAAAGAACTTCAGGAAACATCAGACGCAGTTTCAGCCTCAGATTTGGACCAAAACAGCCTTTTCCATCTGAAGCAGAGACTCAGCTCTGATGTTCAGATTCAGAGAAGCCACTTTGAAATTCAGCCGCGGTTTCCTTTAGTGCTCTTTGCTATATTTTACAGTTTGCCTCAACAAGATCTTTGATCTTCATCTTCATCTCTGGACAAAGATGCTGTGAGAATAAATCTGCTTCTAGATGTTTTGGTGGGTTAGGGTTAGCCAGCAGCATCCAGTCACGAGGGTCCACACGTGCACTTCACCACGAGCACGCCTCTCTGCTGCTGGCGGTGGCGGCCAACCTGTCAAAGAGCGTGTTTGTGCTGCAACATACTAATGTCCACAGATGTACCCTCCAGATACTGTCAAGAGCAGCTGACAGGCATGTGCATGTGCACACTCTACGTGCACACTCCTGCAGCCTCTTGTTAACATCTCTCTGTCCTCCGCTTGTTCTGTCTCACAGCCTCAACTCTTTTAGAAAACAGAAAACTGCAGATTCCTTTGAAGTTGAACCTTTTCTTTCAGTCACAGAAGACCTCCACTGACCATCATCCCTTTGCTAAACCAGACCCACAAACCAGAACCTGGAAATCTAAATGAGAGTGAATGTCAGACTCTTGAATCTGTTTGATCATCGACTTCAGCCGACACAGAAACAGATTCACCAACATCTTTTCATTTGGATCATGAAAAACCCTGAAGCTCTCCAACTGCAAGCTCCATCATTCATGAAATCATGAATCTCTGCCTCTCCATCAATGAAATCTCTGATTTTTTTTCACACCTAATTGGATTTTCGATTTAAATCTATTTTTTTCTCCCTCTTTGTACTTTCTTTAAAAAATATATAAATGACAGAATATACCTAGCAAAAACTATTTTATTTTAACATCTCCTTTGGAATTCTGCTCAAACACAAAGTTCAACTAAATACAAGCTGTAAACATATTTGTAGATCAATGCAGCAGATGTTTTATGAGCTACCACTAGTTTGAGCATCTCATAAAGAGAAACACTTCTCGCACTTGACAGAGTGCCTGTTTCATGTTTGAAACAAATGTGTCGTACTCCCACTTTTGGCAGCTACAAGCTTCAAACTGATTTAGCTGCATGGAGTTTGATGCTCCAAGTATGAAACCACAACCTCACTGGTCAACATTTCGTTTTTTTACTCACCAGCCAAGTTGGATGAAAAAAAATCTATCAGACAGGCACCTTTTTTACCAGACAAATTATTACATTAAAGCTATGATTGAAAATTGATAACCCTATGGGTTGAAAGACTCATTAGAGCGCCCCCTGTGAGCTGAAAGAATCGTTAGAGCGCCCCCTTTAAGCTGAAAGACTCGTTAGAGCGCCCCCTGTGAGCTGAAAGACTCGTTAGAGCGCCCCCTGTGAGCTGAAAGACTCGTTAGAGCGCCCCCTGTGAGCTGAAAGAATCGTTAGAGCGCCCCCTTTAAGCTGAAAGAATCGTTAGAGCGCCCCCTTTAAGCTGAAAGACTCGTTAGAGCGCCCCCTGTGAGCTGAAAGAATCGTTAGAGCGCCCCCTTTAAGCTGAAAGAATCGTTAGAGCGCCCCCATGTGATCTAAAGGAATCGTTAGAGCGCCCCCTGTGAGCTGAAAGAATCGTTAGAGCGCCCCCTTTAAGCTGAAAGAATCGTTAGAGCGCCCCCTTTAAGCTGAAAGAATCGTTAGAGCGCCCCCTTTAAGCTGAAAGAATCGTTAGAGCGCCCCCTTTAAGCTGAAAGAATCGTTAGAGCGCCCCCTTTAAGCTGAAAGAATCGTTAGAGCGCCCCCATGTGATCTAAAGGAATCGTTAGAGCGCCCCCTGTGAGCTGAAAGAATCGTTAGAGCGCCCCCTTTAAGCTGAAAGAATCGTTAGAGCGCCCCCTTTAAGCTGAAAGAATCGTTAGAGCGCCCCCTTTAAGCTGAAAGAATCGTTAGAGCGCCCCCTGTGAGCTGAAAGAATCGTTAGAGCGCCCCCTTTAAGCTGAAAGACTCGTTAGAGCGCCCCCTGTGAGCTCAGAAATTCGTGTTTTTATGAGTTTGGAAAACAACCCACCATCGGGGTCTACTTTTGGATTCAGCTAGGCAGGGTCTCTGAGGTTTTTGAGTTCAGGAGATTCAGTGTTCTTGCTGCTGATAACTGTGTGTACGCGCGCATATGTGTGCATATGATTGTGTAGTTTGTGAAGAGGAAGACTTTGAAATGCAGACAGTAAAATGACCCGCTGCACAATGAGGAGCCGTTTTATTCTAGATAATTATCAGGAGAAATCAAACTGCTGTGTGGGATCAGGGGGGCTTGTTAGCTGGTTCTTTTCCACGTTGTTATGCACGGCGCTCCTTTGAAGAAACGGCGGTTAGAAAGCAGGTCGAGTGGGAATCTGACAGGAAGAAAGCAGGAATCTTAAAGGGGAAGCTACTCTACTGTAGAAGCAGAGGGAAGCTTTAGAGAATATGTTTGATTCTGTAGAAATAATAATAATAAATTCCAACTTTAAAAACTGTTAATTTATCACAGAAAACAGGAATTGTGATAGAAACACAGCAATTAAAAGAAGAAGAGCGAGCTCCTGCTTCACAAAGATGAGGAGGGTCCTCTACTGTGGGAGGTTCCTCTGCTTTGATGAGGTTCCTTGTCTGTGGGAGGTTCTTCTGCTCTAGGAGGATTCTCTGCTGTGAGGAGGGTCCTCTGCCATGGGAGGTTGCAATGCTGTAAGAAGGTTCCTTTGTTTTGGGACTTTCTCATGTAGTTGGAAGTTCTTTTACTGTAGACCCCAAAGTGATGAAGGGGTTGCTCAACGGAGGAACTGACAGAAAACACCAGAACTTCTGCCTTATTGCTTCAGCTGAAGGTTCAAGAGAGATGTGACACGCTCATGGCATCTGAAGGAAAAGGAAGAAAAAGCTGAGCGTCGTCAGCATAGAGGTGGTTTCAGAAGCAATGGAGCAGATGATGGAACTAAGACAAGAAGAGGCCCAAACTAGAACCCTGAGGGACACCAGTGTAAAACTGTGAGATCTGGATTTCTCCATGGATACTTTAAATGTTCAGTTAGGAGAGATCTAATACAGTCATTTAATCAATTTCATCTATGAAAGGAGGGCGGTTTCCGTGGAGGTTCCACATATAAAGTTTTCTTTACAGAAGCCACCAGCTAAGAGGAATGAACAAAGACGTGGAGAAGAAAGGAGAGTCCTCATGTCTCCTCAGACCAGAGAACGACGGTGGAGAGAACTAACCTTTAATGTCTGACACTGACGAATTAGGAGTGTTACTTTAAAAAGTCATTTTTGTTACTGACTACTTTATTAAAATGTTAGTCATTTAATTATTTTATCATAAAAGTAATTAGTTACATAAAAAAAATTGTTGTGTTTCTATTAAAATATTTTTCTTTTTGTCAAGATGTTTGTTTTTCTGATTAGCTTTTTTAAGTCAGTTACAATTAGTAAAATGTATCTGTAAATAAACCTTCATTATTTATTATTTATGACTTAAAAAGAACAAACACAAGAAAACAACCTCAGCAGACTAAACCAAATCAAACAACAAATATTAGAAAATAGGCAACAACAACAGCGTTCATTAAGATAGTAAAAACCCTCTGATCGCCTCCTCATTGCTTCATGCACAGAGAGCAGGCAGGTATCAGTGCTGCCTTCTGCATCAGAAATGCATGCTGTAAATATATGAAGGAATACATGCACAGACGTGCACACACACACATCAACAGCACTTTATGTATTATAGGTATTTCAGCTGGATGATGAATGGAGCAATATTTCAGTTTAAAACAGCATCTCACCACAGCTGCAGGAACAGAGAAATCATTTACATTACACACACACACACACACACACACACACACGCATGTGCACTCAGGTTTCCCTCATTTTTCTCCCTTCTGAATGAATCTGCATCACCAAAAGATCACCTGCAGCAGCTACAGTCCTGTTTCTGCAGAAAACCTGCAGGAATGCAGACGCATGTAGAGATTTCAGGATTCAGTTTCACCTGCAACATACAGATCTGATTTAGATGCACAATGACCCACAATGCTGTCATCATGTAGACACACACAAAATAATATGTAATAAACTACCTAACAAGACACAAAGTTAAACAGGTATACTGTGTGTATGTGTATCTGTGTTTCTGTATGTTTCCGTGTGTGTGCATGTGTTTCTGTGTGTGTGTGACTTTGTATCAGCTTGCCTGTGTGTGTGTTTCGGAGTGTGTGTATCTGTGTGTGTGTGTTGTTGAGTCAAAGTGGACTCCCTTGGAAGCTGCAGCAGCATCAGGCTGCAGGTCTGAGCAGCTCCTGCTGAGGAGATGTTCAGGAAAAAAACGAAATTAGAAAATTCCAGTGGGTTTGAAGTGCAGTAATTTATTCTGGTGGGAAGCTGAAGCTCCTCTGACCCACTTTGCTCCAAACTAAAAGACCAGACTAGGAGACGTAATAAAACAAGACCTTCACCAATGTGCACTGAAGACATGTGGTCATCAGTTTCAGATCATATTCAGCCTCAAAGGCCATCAGTTGAAACATAATCATTAAATCAGTTCCACACTGCGTTCTGAGAGAGGAATGAGATTCAGCCGCAGTTCTCGGCTCCGCCTCAGAGGGCGCCGCAGTTCCAGGTAATTAATTCAAGACTCAAAGAATGCAAGAGTCTAGAAAAACCAGAAACCCTGATCCTGCTTGGACCTTTGTTTGGACCTGCTCAGAACCACAGCGGCATCAGAACCACAGCAGCCTCCTTCTGTTTCCCAACCCTTCCCTGGTATATTTTACAAGAATAAATGTAGATTTTCCAAATATCACACATCTTTGAGGAGGTGTGGTTACTCCTACAGGTGCACCTTTACGTGCATGTTCAGGAGCGTGAGCTGCAATAAAGAGTACATTTACTGATGGCTCTCCCATCGGTGATTTAGGCCTCGTCTTGTAATGCCTGGAGGTTTCTGTGGTCATGATCGCTTTCATCTTCACACACAGACTAGGGGGGGCTGCTTTAATTAGCATAGCGGGCTGACCCGGCCTTGGAGGTAATGAGCAGTTCTGCTGACAGTGATCTACACCTAACTGTGACCCAACAGAGAGAATCTATTTAATGCTAATGATAAGCTCCGCCTCTGACCTGAAGTTTTTTTTTTTTTGCCTTCAGGCTAAATTTGATCCGTGAGAACATTTCTGAAGCAGCTCCTGCTTTTATTTTTTTTACAGCATCTTTAGTTTCTACCAGCCTTCTGACCCCCACCTAAAACGCTTGAAACATTTGATTGACAGATTTCATATCGCCTGCTGTGGTAGGGGTGTGGCCTTCCAACAAGCTCACACTCCGTCCAGCTCTTTGGTACAGTCAATGGAAAGAGGCTCCTCTGGCTATTTTATATCAGTTTAGGAGATCCGCTTCTGAAAACAATTTTTTTTTAATTAAGATCAAAGCTTCTGAGATAACGGATTGTGTTTGGACAAAAGTCTCATTCAGGAACTGATGTTGGCCTCTGTATCAAATCTTCCCAGCTCTTCCTTTTCAGTCTTCCCGGTATGCCTGGTTCTTCACCCGTGTCTTCAGACCTGCAGGTCAGCTGCAAGCTGGACTTAACCAGAACTGCAGCTCAGCCCAGCAGCCGTTGGTTTTGGTGACCCGCTCAGGCCATTTTGGACACAGTGGTACAGTCTTTAGAGGTGAAGATTGCAGCTTTCAAGTGGGTTTGAAGAATCTTCCATTTCTGGGCCAAATGAACGCAGGATAATCCTGAAGCTGGCTCCTTCATCCTTTGTTTTTCCTCACAGTGCAGTGGAGTCTGCAGCCTCCTTCTCAGGTCTGATGACCTTCTGCTCAGAGTGCAGATGCTCTGTTTGCTCAAAACTCTCAGCACTTAGAGCCAAGTGTGCTGTGCCGAGAAGAGGCTGTCACTCTGCTCTGTTGCTATGAAACAAATGGAAAAATCTATCAGGGGGGCAATTTTTCCTCTTCCACTTTTATAAAAATGGCTGTGTTACAAGATAAGGCTGTTTCCCCAGAAATACGCTTAAACTGAGCAGGAATTCAGGAGACTTATTTTTATTTCTGCCAGTTCAATTCCAGTTTTTTGTAATTATTGTTTTCTTTTCATTATTTTTGTCTTTGCTGCTTTTGCTCTTTGTTTCACCTCAATGCTGAAGAATTCTGGGAAATCTTCATCAACACCAAAGTGTCAGAACATGTTTCACCAACAGAAACTTGAATGTCAGGATTTCTATTCAGCAAAGATGGAAGCAGCAGAATCTGTGGCCTTTTTTTTTACACCATTTTTACTTAAGTCTCATATCTTTTTCTGTTTTTCACACTTTTTTGTTGACCTACTTTTTCTTCCTTCAGATCCAGGATTTAGATTATATTCTGCTTTGTTCCTCATTTTCTACACAATCATATCAGCAGAGGAAACATTCTGGCGAGATCTTCTGAAGTTTTGCAGGCAGTACTGAAATGCATTATGGGTAACTGAACAGATACTCCCTAGTCCTACAGAGCTAGTTTTACAGTCCATGCTGCTGCAGCATGATCATGTTTAATCTCTGAGTCTAGGAACCCTCCTTGAACTGAACACAGAAAGCAAAAACAAAGACGTGAGAAAGTTTTATCATCATCATATCAAACAACTGGAAGTCAAAGTTTTCCAACAGCTTCTCTTCCAGCCGGTCAGTTTAACTGTTTTAGCCCAGAATGTTTCATTTTAATGTGTAAAGTTTGGTTGTTTTCAACAGACAATGATGATATAGATGAAGGACATGAATAAATAAAATAAAGATTACAGTTGCATTTATGAGTGTTTATGAGCGGTAAGCTCGTGGAAGAAAGTGTAAACAAAGGGATGACGAAAAGTAAGAGCAGGCTTACCCATGTGCCAACGGTTCCACCCACAACTCAGAGGTGAATTTCTAATGACCTCCCCCCGCTCTGCAGAAATTATGTCTTAGAAAACGAAAGGATTTTAGGATTTTGGCTAAAAGGGCATCATCATAACTGAAAGAACACTGGAAACACTTCGATCAGAAGATGATTGAAGTGGGACAGATTCTGCTCTAAAAACAGAAAAATCCCATGTTCAAATCCACAGTTGGGTCATACCAAGAACTACAAAAATGACACCCAATGCCTTCCTGGTTAAAACAGTGTTACATGTAGTAACTGATGAGTCTTTAACTTAATAATTACCAACACAAAACATAAAAACAACTATATGTATAAATGTATCCTGATGCTGCTAAAATCCTTTAAATCGTCTGGATTTGCATTTAAAAGATCTAAATAAAGAAAAGAAATCTAAATATGTCAGAAATTGGGACCCAAATCCACAAAAACTTAGTTACCACAACATTGGTACTCTGACCCTCAATTAAACTTCAATCAAGTACTAAAGACATGGGGGTGGGTCTAAAAACAGGACATTTTAAATGGGTTCTGTGATGAAGAACAGGAAGGTCCAAAGACCTTTGAGGATGTAAACTTTTCTCAAATCTGTTCATGTGAGGAAAAATCCTTTCAGGCCCCGATTTCATTTCTGTTTCACTAAAAAGATCAAAAACTCAGTAATTTCCTCCTCTCACTGAAACCATGGATAATTCAAATCTTTCCATTAAACACAAGCGCTTGACAGAAGCTGAGGGCACCTCCGTCCATCATCAGGAGACCCCTGTGACGTTCCTGTTTGAAAAATGGTTCCACCATCTGGCTGCTGGTCATGGATCATTTTGGAGTGATTAAGTAGACGTCATATTCGGAAGGGAGCAGCTGTTTACTCAGTCACTCTGATATTTACTTAAATCCATACAGATGTTCAGAATCCAGCAGAAACTCAAGACTTGGACCCGTCTCTGATCTGAAACCAGGACATCACAAAGAACCGGATAATTTGAAGAACGGTTCTCTACCTAAAGATCAGATTCACAACAAACCAGCTTTATATAAATCCATCTTCAAGGATTTAACACTGCCGACCCTGAAGTACCCCCAAAGACTGCTTCTAAACCCTGCAGACCCCACGGAAAGGATTATATTCTTAATCTGAGAAAATTTGAGAGTTCCAGTGTCTGTTTACACTTGAAATTCTTAAGAAGAATGTTTCTGTGTCTGTGTGTGTAAAATAAACAGCTGAACAGTTGAAAATGTTGCTTTGGAGCTTCTACCAGACTTCAGTTACACACAGGTTCAAAATACAGCAACTGGAGTACACACACATTCACACACATGCAGCGTTGTGTACAACAAAGACATTTGCTCTAATGAGGAAACTTTTCATTTGAATAGTTTCATGAAGCCAAACTCTAACTTTAACTACCATCTTCAAACAATCTCTTTAAAAATCATCCTCCTGAACCAGCAAGGACCACTGTTACTGAGCTCTGACCCACAAAGCCAATTACTGACGATAGAATATTACAGTGGGGTTCAAAAGTTTGGAAAAATCTCCTAAAGGCTTCACTGTAAAGATGAGACATTCTTTCCATAGGCAAAAGAAGCTTCATTTACATAATTTACCCTTTGAACATAGGAGAAAACAAAATAATGGCACCTGGTTCAGGTGTGTCCAACCAATTAGAACTTGCCAGAGCATGGCATGCTGGGAAACCCTCGAAGCCTGCAGCTGCCTATCCCTGTTTTAGACAATAGTCTGGCTTCATTCAGCGGCTGAGCTGTGTTCAGGTGTTAGTGGTTAGGGTTGATGGAGTCCACCTTCATTATTGCCTTCAGCAGCTTAGCTGTGTTAAGGTGGAACAGTGGGGGGGCTCACACCTCTGCACCATCTTCACAGGTAGAACCGGAAGATGGATAAATCACTGCTGTCAATCAGCGGATCCGCTCTGCCGACGCCGCGCCGACGCTCCGGTCTGTCAAGTTAAACGCTAACAGGAAGCAGTGATGTTTTAACAACAGAGTTTGTGTCACTCTGACAGATGTAACCGACCTCCATGAAAGACCGCAGCCTTTCTGTAGCTTCTGCCTGCCTTTAAAAAGAAGAAATAAAAGATGCCGCCGTCAGTCGGCGAAGCGCTTCATTAGTCACCGAGGCTGCAGTTCACTGTCAAAGCAGCAATGGTGGCAGCGCTGTTGGGGGGGGCGTGCTCATTAGGTATGAAGCAACAAAAAGCTGCGTCTCAGAGGAGCTATTAGCACGTTTGTGTCATTTATCTGAGCCTGAATCCTTTATTGTCTGAGACACAAACACAGTCTGAAATGCTGAGCTGCACTGACCCCCCCCCCTTACAAACACATACAGGAGGTGTGTGTGTGTGGGGGGGGGGGTGCAGAGGCGTGGAGGCTCCTGTTAGCGGGAAGGTCCACTGATGTTCAGCGGACGCTAAAATAGAAGCCTGCAGGCTCATTAAAACGCTCTCACCAGCCTCTGCAGGCTCAGGCGCACGGAAGCAAAATGAGCACGAGCGTGAACAAACGTGTATTTCTGTGAGGGCGGGGCAAAACACGGCCGTCTGTGGCTCAAGGGCTTGGCAGGTGGTGGAAGTGCCTGTTTGCTTACATGACAACATTTTGCTACGTGTGTGGGTGTGTGCACGGCTGTGTGCACAGCAGATGGCGCGTGCGGCTGTATTGCTCTCAGCAGCACAGCTGTGGACGCAGTGATGAAGCCACAGCTCTTCATCAGGTTCAATTACAGCAAACAAACAACCGTTAGTCCGTCAGTGGTTCCATCTGCAGTCATCCTGCAGACTCACCATGACCTTTTGACCTCTGGTGTCTGCACCATTTAACTGCTCAAACAAAGAGGAATTTATTTGGTTAAAATGTGTCGAGTCATGCTAAAGAAGATCCAGGTCTTAACCTGGATCAGATCCACGTTTGGTCTAGGTTGGGTCCTGATCTGATTCAGGTCTGGTCTAGGTCTGATCAAAGTTTAATCGAATATTGGTTCTGGACTGGATCAATCAATGAGGACTCTGGTCCTCTGGAGAACGAGGGTCTCTGTCCTCCTGCAGAGAAACTCTGGTACAGTTCACTTCAGTGTGGGGGAGAAGAGCCTGAGGAGGAGAACCAAAAGGAGAAGAACCAAGGGGAGGAGAAGAACCAAGGGGAGGAGAAGAACCAAGGGGAGGAGAAGAACCAAGGGGAGGAGAAGAACCAAGGGGAGGAGAAGAACCAAGGGGAGGAGAAGAACCAAAGGGAGGAGGAGAACCAAAAGGACAAGATGAACCAAAAGGAGGAGAAGAACCAAAGGGAGGAGGAGAAGAACCAAAAGGACGAGAAGAACCAAAAGGACGAGAAGAACCAAGGGGAGGAGAAGAACCAAAGGGAGGAAGAGAACCAAAAGGAGGAGGAGAACCAAAAGGAGGAGAAGAACCAAGAGGAGGAGAAGAACCAAAGGTAGAAGAACAAAAGGGAGGAGGAGAACCAAAAGGAGGAGAAGAACCAAAGGGGGGAGAAGAATCAAAGGGAGGAGAACCAAAGGGAGGAGAAAAAACTTTAGGAGGAAGAGAACCAAAAGGAGGAGAAGAACCAAAAGGAGGAGAAGAACCAAGGGGAGGAGAAGAACCAAAGGGAGGAGAAGAACCAAGGGGAGGAGAAGAACCAAGGGGAGGAGAAGAACCAAGGGGAGGAGAAGAACCAAGGGGAGGAGAAGAACCAAAGGGAGGAGGAGAACCAAAAGGACAAGATGAACCAAAAGGAGGAGAAGAACCAAAGGGAGGAGGAGAAGAACCAAAAGGACGAGAAGAACCAAAAGGACGAGAAGAACCAAGGGGAGGAGAAGAACCAAAGGGAGGAAGAGAACCAAAAGGAGGAGGAGAACCAAAAGGAGGAGAAGAACCAAGAGGAGGAGAAGAACCAAGGGGAGGAGAAGAACCAAAGGGAGGAGAAGAACCAAAGGTAGAAGAACAAAAGGGAGGAGGAGAACCAAAAGGAGGAGAAGAACCAAAGGGGGGAGAAGAATCAAAGGGAGGAGAACCAAAGGGAGGAGAAAAAACTTTAGGAGGAAGAGAACCAAAAGGAGGAGAAGAACCAAAAGGAGGAGAAGAACCAAGGGGAGGAGAAGAACCAAAGGGAGGAGAAGAACCAAAGGGAGGAGAAGAACCAAAGGGAGGAGGAGAACCAAAGGGGGGAGAAGAATCAAAGGGAGGAGAAAAACCTTTAGGAGGAAGAGAATCAAAGGGAGGAGAAGAACTACTGAGAGGTGAAGAGCCAAATGGAGAAGGAAAACAAAGGGTGGAGAACAAAAGAAAGAGGAGAACAACGAGTGAAAGAGAATCAAAGGGAAGAAAAGAACCAATGGGAGGAGGAGAACCAAAAGGAGGAGGAGAACCAAAAGGAGGAGAAGAACCAAGGGGAGAAGAAGAACCAAGGGGAGGAGAAGAACCAAAGGTAGGGAGAGAACCAAAAGGAGGAGAAGAACCAAAAGGAGGAGAAGAACCAAAGGGAGGAGAAGAATCAAAGGGAGGACAACCAAAGGGAGGAGAAGAACCTTTAGGAGGAAGAGAACCAAAGGGAGGAAAAGAACTAATGAGAGGTGAAGAGCCAAATGGAGAAGGAGAACAAAGAGAGGAGAACAAAAGAAAGAGGAGAACAACGAGTGAAAGAGAATCAAAGGGAAGAAAAGAACCAATGAGAGGAGGAGAACCAAAAGGAGGAGAAGAACCAAAGGGAGGAGAAGAACCAAGGGGAGGAGAAGAACCAAAGGTAGGGAGAGAACCAAAAGGAGGAGAAGAACCAAGGGGAGGAGAAGAACCAAAGGGAGAAGAACAAAATGGAGGAGAACCAAGGGGAGGAGAAGAACCAAAGGGAGAAGAACAAAATGGAGGAGGAGAACCAAAAGGAGGAGAAGAACCAAGGGGAGGAGAAGAACCAAAGGAAGAAGAACAAAATGGAGGAGGAGAACCAAGGGGAGAAGAACAAAATGGAGGAGGAGAACTAAAAGGAGGAGAAGAACCAAGGGGAGGAGAAGAACCAAAGGGAGAAGAACAAAATGGAGGAGGAGAACCAAAAGGAGGAGAAGAACCAAAGGGAGGAGAAGAATCAAAGGGAGGACAACCAAAGGGAGGAGAAGAACCTTTAGGAGGAAGAGAACCAAAGGGAGGAGAAGAACTAATGAGAGGTGAAGAGCCAAATGG
Organism: Oryzias celebensis; assembly: GCA_014656515.1. NCBI lineage: Eukaryota > Metazoa > Chordata > Actinopteri > Beloniformes > Adrianichthyidae > Oryzias > Oryzias celebensis. The sequence continues at coordinate 2,930,186 of BNCR01000018.1, read as the reverse complement.
AGAAGGAGAACAAAGAGAGGAGAACAAAAGAAAGAGGAGAACAACGAGTGAAAGAGAATCAAAGGGAAGAAAAGAACCAATGGGAGGTGGAGAACCAAGAGGAGGTGCTGTAAGTTCAGTGTGTTCGAAGGAGAACCAAATAGCCGCAGCGTGAATCTGAAAAAGCAGGAACCATGAAGAAGTTTGGAAATGTCGGTGGGTAAAGGAGGAGTAGTGAGGAGCTACCGGAGCTTCTGCAGAGATTAGAGTCAGCCAACAAGCGAGATTACACACTTTCCATTTTGCTGTGTTCCTTTGTCCGTATCAAAGGTTGTTCTGGACAATAGTGCCCCCAAAGGAGGAGCTGTGAAACTGCAGGATTTCTGTAAGCAGTTTGGTCCAGTTTAGACTTTAGAATTCTGCTGAGAGGAGCCAGAACAAAGAATTATCAGCATTTCTGAACATCCCAGAGTCCACAGGCAGTTCCACATCTCTTCTGCGACCCGTTAGTGTGGGTTCTGTTGGGTTCTCCGACAGCAGGATCACCTCATTGTTTCTAGGGGAATCTGACATAAATGTGAGGAAAGCAGCAGCACCAAGGTAAAATAATGAACCTTTTCTTCTTCCACTCCAGAAAATCTCATTTCTATTAAGACATAAATTGAGTCACAAACTAATCTTATCTTTCACGACCCCCCCCTTCATTTTTTCTTCCTCCATGTTCCCCCCCTCCTCTCCCTCCTTTAATATCCCTCTTTTTTTTATCTCATATCACACTGCCTTCCTTTTCTTCTTCATATTTTTACCTCCAGTGGGGTTTATTAATAAGGTGAAGGTTTCCAGAGGAGGAGGAAGAGGAAGAGGAGGGAGGGTGCTGTTGAAGTTTTTATAATTGGCTGTCTCTGAGAGGAAGAGGAGGAGTATAGGACACACACACACAGATACAGACACACATAAAGAGAAACAGATATAGACACCCCCCGACATGAAAGCGGCTCTGGGGGCCGCGGGCGGGCTGGTACTGATCTGCATCATCTCTCTGTGGGCTAAAGATCAGAGATGTGCCTCACAGCTGCAGCTCTGAGTGTCATTTCCTTCTGATTCGCCTAATTAGCATCGCTAACAATGTTAGCCACACAATGTCCCAATTTTAACCTGCAAATTAACCCCGGCACCACACTGAGAGCTGGTTATTGCAGCTGACGGAGGGCCGTCATACAGGGTTCTAAAACAGTCCTCCCACCCCCCCATGGAGCAGAACAAGGAGGAGAGCACAGGGCAGATTCAGAGGAAAAGGATCCTCATTTCAGTTATTTATAACAGTTTTTACAGTGGTGTCGTTAACACTTTCAGTGAAAGGGTCCTGGTTTAAATCCCAGCTGTGTGGAGTTATCATGTTCTTCTGGTTCATGTTTTCTCCATGATTGAGAGGTTCAAGGAGTGGATGTGGAAGAAGGATGGATGGATGGTTTCATGTTGATCAATAACCTCAGCTAACCTTGGTTTGGACATTGTTCTTGCCCTCGTGTTCACGTCTGAATGTTAGCTTCTTTCGGCTCTCATCTTTTTCTTATTTAAACGTTTTTTATTTTGCTGGATGATACTTTTTAACAGCGTGACATCCTGATCTTCCTGCTCTGATCCTCCAGCTGTGTCTGGATCCTAAACAGAAAACTCTCAGAACTGTCAGGAGACCGCTGCAGCTTTCAGCAGTGCTTCTGTTCCTGAGAACATTCTGGATAAAATCTGCTATCCCAGCAGCCTAAAAACAGGCTTTGGTCCTCTGAGATGATGGAACACGCCTGTTCCTCCTCGTGTTCAAAGGATCGGTGTGAACTGCAGTGGAGGTCAGTGATGATGATGGTTCAGGATTTGTCCTCAGAGGAAAACAGAAACGTCTTCCAGAAGCAAAAGGATGGATTACTTTGGTGCTGTTGGGGCGATTGGATAAAAAGGATTTCTGTTCTAAGAAAAAAGGATTTAATGGTAAAAAGGTAAAGATGTAGAAGAATCCCCCTCCCCCCCCACAGGACATCCAATGGCTGCGGAGTCCAGAAGGTTCAAATTTCCTGCAACGTAAGTAAAAGCGACCGCCTTTAATGGTGAACATTGGGCCGCAGAGGGTCGCAGCGCCGAGTCGCAGCGCCCAGCTTAATTAAAGTCGACACGGCGCCGTGTTCAGGGATCCTCACAGGAAGTCTGTCAGAGACATCGATCCTTGTAACAAGCGTATTCTGTGTGGAGCGTGCTCACCTGATGGTGACTCTGCCGTCCTCATCAACTCTGGTTCAACGGCTCCTCTGAAGTCTGCTGGCGCAGCCGGAATGATGCATGCTGGGTATGTTTATTTGTATGTTGATCTGTATTACACACATGACATTCAATGTTCGTGTATATTATTTCGTGTTTCTGATTCTCATGGTTGTTCAGAATAAAACTAACAGAAAGTCCTTAGATTTGAGTATTCTGAACGTTTCATTTATTTTATTGTTTTAACACCGTTGGAACTTTTCTGGTTTTATGGGAAAAAGAGATGACACCAAATGGATTTCTGGTCATTCAGAGAATTTCCTTTCACCACAACAACTGTATTTGAGTTAAATTTCAGACCAAAAGCAGCGATTATCCAACCTTCCTGCTGAAGACTGTGACTCGCCGTGCTGTGAAGCTCCATGAGCCTTCACTTTCTCATCAATAATTTACTCTGCAGCCTCCATAATTCTTGACCCAGGGGGGAGAGAAGAGGGAAACGGTATGAAATTGAATAATATCAGACAGGAGAGTGAAGGATGCTGAGGCTGGACAGATGCAGCCCTCTTGAAAAAAATAACAGGAAAATGGAAAAATGCTTTGTTAAGAAAAGAACTTCCAGTGATGAGCGACGATGGAAGAAGCAGCGGTTTGTATTCAGTCACTCATCTCTTCATGGATGGGATCACATCCATCACTGATGATAGATGATATAAACACCAAGGGGCTAAAAAAGGATTCATTTCAGGAGTGAGGCTGCGTAAAAACCTGTTCAAATTAAACCAGAATAAACATACGCACTTTGTACGTCATTAGGTACACCTGTCCAACTGCTTGTTAGTGCAGTTTTCTAATCAGCCAATTCCATGTTAGCAACTCAATCCATTAAGGCAGGTAGACATGGTCCAGACGATCTGCTGCAGTTCAAACCGAGCATCAGAATGAGGAAGAAAGGTGATTGAAGTGACTTTGATGTGGCATGGTTGTTGGTGCCCGACACTCTGAGCATTTCAGAAACTGCTGATCTACTGGGATTTTCACCCACAACCATCGTTAAGGTTTACAGAGAATGGTCAGAAAAAGAGAAAATATCCAGTAAGCTGCAGTTCTGTGGACCGAAGTGTCTTGTTGACGCCAGAGGTCAGAGGAGAATGACCAGACTGGTTCCAGCTGAAAGGCAACAGTCACTCTAATAACCACTGGTTACAACCGAGGTCTGCAGAAGAGCATCTCTGAACACACAACATGTCCAACACGTCTGTAGCAGATGTGCTACAGCAGCAGAAGAACACACCGGGTACCACTCCTGTCAGCTAAGAACACGAAACTGAGGCTACAATTCACACAGGATCACAACATTAGACAATAGAAGATTGGAAAAAGATTGGAAAAACTTGAGTCTCCATTTCTGCTGGTGGTGGTGGTGGTGCAAAGGTATGGGGGTATTTTCTTGATCCATCCCTTTATGACCACAGTGTACCATCTTCTGATGCTGCTTCCAGCAGGATAAGGCATCGTGTCATAAAGCTGGAATCATCTCAGACTGTGTGTTGCTGTCATGTCAATATGAACCAAATTCTGAGGAATATTTCCAGTACCTTGATAAATTTATGCCACCAAGGATTAGGACAGTTTTGAAGGCAAAAGGAGTCCGACCCGGTACTAGCAAGGTCAGGATGAGCAGAGCTGTGATGAAGAAGTGTCAGAGGGAGAACCACATCTGTAATTCTGTCAAAGGACTGTAAAAAGTACAAAGGAAAAACAATACAGCTAGAAAGTCGAGTCGTTTTGTCTAAAACTGTCAAACAAGTGAACTGTGAAACAAGTTTTCATGTGGAAACATCTGACCAGATGAATGAGAAGTTCCCAAACACGGTTTCAGCAGAGCCGCAGTCAGAATCTCTGCAGCTTTCAGCAGCACTTCTGTCAGATCGGTTTCTGGTTTCAGCAGTGCTTCAGTCAGAACCATCATAGTTACAACCTCTGCATTCAGACCCATTGCGTTTAGAACTGCAGCAGACAGAACCTCTACAGTCAGAACCATAGCAGCTTTCAGCAGTGTTGCAGTCAGAATCTTTGCATTCAGAACCGCAGCAGTTAGAACTTCTGTAGTGAGAACCACCAGTCAGAACCTCTGCATTCAGAACCTCTGTCACCTTTCTGCAGTGAAAAGCTGCCACCCTCCCCACTTCCTGTTCCAGTCTGTTAGCTCACGCTGCACATTCACCTGACAGGTGAATCACCTTCAGAGAAAATGAACGTTTCTAACAGCCTTCACTCATGGAGGGGCATGTTTCCATCTGCACCCCTCCCCACTGCGGAAACTGTTGCCCACGGCGATCGCTGAAATTGATCCATACACCGGAACAAATGGCACACATCTATATTGTAGTCATCCCTGCAGAGAGCCCCCAGCATGAGGGGTAATGTGGCCCCCGCCCACTCACACGCTCACGTGCACACAATAATACACTGAGAGTGGAGGAATAATATCTTCCTGTCCCCAGGATGAAATATTGATTGCGCCGCTGCCAGAACACAGTTTCGATTTACACATTTAGACAGCGACGGCCGCCGTGTCGCCCATTTGGCTGTCGTTAACGGCGAGCGCTCATAACTTACAGCAGTAATGACTCAACCTGAAACGCAAACATTCAATGAAACCAGCACAGGGACACCGGGGGAGAGGGGACAGGCCGTCTGACAAGTGTCTCTGAAGGAGCGTGAAGCTGGAGCAGTAATGCTGCTACTAAGGGGCGGAGTCATCCATACCTGGAGGGGCTTCCCTCTTCAGGTGGGTGGGTGGGGCAGAGAAAGCTGCTTCTAACAGAGACCTAATGAAGTCACAATTGAGGAAGCTTCTAGAAACTTTAGGACGAATGATGGTGGGGGAATATGTTTCGTATTTAAGGAAAAACAAAGAAACGGCAGAAAAGGAGGAAAAGTCAGTCAGAGCTGTGACTGCTGATTAACCAAAATAACCTTTACGAAGGAAAAGGAAGAGCAGCGCCCTTTTAGGAACCTTTTCACAGTTAGATCACATTATCCATCAAGTCTCTGTCCTGCAGATCTACAGCTCTGATGCTACATTCACACCACGCGTTTAAGCGACCATTTCCAATAAAAAGTCCATGTAACCATGTGTAAATGCAGAGTTCAAAACTCTCATATTAACATGTTGTACAGAAGATTTAAAGTCTGTTTTCAGGCTCTATGAACAAAACTCACACCCACTGTCCAATAACGGACTTGGATTTGATAGTGACGTATGAACGGCATCATTTTTAATTCATGGAAGAACCAATCGTTTGAAAATTGGTCATGAAGAAGAAACTAATAATTATAGTTTTTTTCCCGACCGGAATTCTATGACACAAAGCATTTCATTTATCGGAATAGAGAGAACTCAGAGATTTCAGGGGGGCGGTCAGCTGACTTCAATAAGACCTGGGGGGTTAAAGGCTGATACGACTCAGCGATGCAGAACAAACAGCAAGCTCCTCAGTGGAACATCTGCGGAACGTGTCAGCATGTGAAGGTGCGACATCATCCTCAGTAGAGCAGCTCCTGGAGACACGCGTGTTAGCGAGCAGGTAATCCATCATGCATGTGGCGCTGGGGGAGGGGGTCAGAAAGGTACATGTCATACAAAATGAGATTTCACTCAAAAACCTTCTATGCCTCTGTCTTATGGGCTGAGGTTAAAACAATCTGTCCTGATTGAAACAATCGGGATTGATCTGGATTATAATCTCACATAACCTCACCGTGAACAGAAGCGCGGTGATTAAGAATGTAAATAACAGAAAAGTGGGGGTTTTTTGAGGGGGGGGTGGGGGCTCTCTGTCCTTCCTGTTTTTCAAAGTGAGGCTGAGATTTCACCCTGAGGGACTTCATGTCTACTTTAACTACATAAGAACAAACATAGTATTTCAATAGCCATCTGTGCCCCCCACCCCCGGCAGCACTGCTGACCGCAGTGGAACACCTGCCTCAGAATGACGTCCTTTACCCCCCCCAGCAACGGGACCAGAACATCTCAGGATGTAATTACACGTGCGGCTCTGTGGTTGCTCTCCCGTACCAGCCACCCTGTAATCACATTAAACGACATCCAGGGGTGTGTGAAGCAATTCCCTGGTGCAGGAACCCCCCCGATGTCTCTGTCTCACACGTGACACTTAAGGTTCTTCTATTCAGAACCTTCTCAGTCACAGATTAACTTTGTTCTGAACCAACACCTTCCTGTGACCTTCAGTTCTGGACCTGAAAACACCAGCAAGGTGAGCAAAGACGAGGTCCAGAGGAGGAGACGCAGGAGTAAAGGACCCACTGAAGGATCAAAGACGAGGTCCAGAGGAGAAGACGCAGGAGTAAAGGACCCACTGGAGGATCAAAGACGAGGTCCAGAGGAGAAGACGCAGGAGTAAAGGACCCACTGAAGGAGCAAAGACGAGGTCCAGAGGAGGAGACGCAGGAGTAAAGGACCCACTGGAGGAGCAAAGACGAGATCAGGAGGAGACGCAGGAGTAAAGGACCCACTGAAGGAGCAAAGACGAAGTCCAGAGGAGGAGACGCAGGAGTAAAGGACCCACTGGAGGAGCAAAGACGAGGTCCAGAGGAGGAGACGCAGGAGTAAAGGACCCACTGGAGGAGCAAAGACGAGGTCCAGAGGAGGAGACGCAGGAGTAAAGGACCCACTGGAGGAGCAAAGACGAGGTCCAGAGGAGGAGACGCAGGAGTAAAGGACCCACTGAAGGCTGATTTGCTGCTGCATAGACTTTTAGATCACAGCAGATCAAACACTTTATCTGAAGCCTCTGTTAGATGGATGCCATTAGCTCCTCTCAGCTGTTAACCCCACTATCTGCAGGGGGGGGGTCTGAGCCCCCCACAACATGTGTGTGTGGGGGGCAGCAGGGGGTCATGTTCCAAACCGTCTTTCTGCTTGAAAGAACGCGACAGAAGTTCTGCTAGTTTTTCCTGAACTTCTTCATTAAAGCTGTGCAGCAGCGTCCTGCAGTTTGTCACACGTTCTCAAACACAGAAGCTACAGACTGAGAGCAGCAAAAATTTAGAGCATCATCAGCCTGTGACTTTGTTGGCTCTGCTGGGATTTTCTGTATAAATGACCCGTTTCACAGGGCGGGTAAAAAGCAGGAAAAAGCAAAATGGAGGTAAACGTCCTGCAGCTGGAGGTGCAGCGGAAATCTGTTAATGAGTCTGAATCAGCTGTTTGGGGGGCAGAGTCACCACTGCAGCATCAGCTGAATCCAAATCAACTCTAAGAAACAGGATCTAAAACCAGATGCAGCAGCAGAGCTGCTCTGTTAGCTATACCGTCACAAACGTGCAGTAGAAGTAGATTCATGCTGCATGCATGCAGGTTTTCACAGGAGGAGGAGAAAACACGTTCATTTGCTTCACAACTCTCTGCTTCATTTGCTTCATTACTCGCTGCTTTGTTGGATGTTAATCAGTTAATGTCTTTGCGCCTTTACAGATGTTTGGTTGTAAATTATTTATTTTCAGTTTTAATGGTTTAAGGATCAGATTTGTGCAAATTAAACAAAGATATGTACACTGGGGATCAAAAGTTTAGGCTCACCATGTAAACTGTTATAATATTGTGCATAAAGAACCCAAGGAAACATCGAAAAATCTTCTAAAGGCATCAGTTCACAGATGAGACATTCTTCTAATATGTTAAAAAAATTTAGACTTTATTTCCATCATTTATCCTTCCAAAATAACAGAAAACAAAATCACAATGTGTACAAACATCCAACAGATTAACATCCTACAAAGCACAGAGTTGTGAAGCAAATGAAGCAGTGATTAATGAAGCAAACGAAGCAGAGAGCTTGAAGCAAATGAAGCAGCGATTAATTAAGCAAACGAAGCTGAGATTAATGAAGCAAACGAAGCAGAGAGCAGTGAAGCAAACGAAGCAGAGAGCAGTGAAGCAAACGAAGCAGAGAGCAGTGAAGCAAACGAAGCAGAGAGCAGTGAAGCTAACGAAGCAGAGAGCTTGAAGCAAACGATGCAGTGATTAATGAAGCAAACGAAGCAGAGATTAATGAAGCAAACGAAGCAGAGAGCAGTGAAGCAAACAAAGCAGCAATTAATTAAGCAAATGAAGCAGAGAGCAGTGACGCAAACGAAGCAGCGATTAATGAAGCAAACGAAGCAGAGAGCAGTGAAGCAAACGAAGTAGCAATTAATGAAGCAAATGAAGCAGAGAGCAGTGAAGCAAATGAAGCAGAGAGCAGTGAAGCAAATGAAGCAGAGAGCAGTGAAGCAAATGAAGCAGAGAGCAGTGAAGCAAACGAAGCAGAGAGCAGTGAAGCAAACGAAGCAGAGAGCAGTGAAGCAAACGAAGCAGCGAGCAGTGACGCAAACGAAGCAGAGAGCAGTGAAGCAATGAAGCAGCGATTAATGAAGCAAACGAAGCAGAGAGCAGTGAAGCAAATGAAGCAGTGATTAATGAAGCAAACGAAGCAGAGAGCAGTGAAGCAAACGAAGCAGAGAGCAGTGAAGCAAACGAAGCAGAGAGCAGTGAAGCAAACGAAGCAGAGAGCAGTGAAGCAAACGAAGCAGAGAGCAGTGAAGCAAACGAAGCAGAGAGCCATGAACCAAAGGAAGCAGAGAGTCATGAAGCGAGAGTAATATAACAATAATATAATAACAATAATTATATAACATTTTAATAATGTATTAATAATAAAACAATATTATAACATTTCACCTGGGATTCCCAAACTTTGATTCCCCAGTGTAAGAAGACGCAATCCTCTGCCAACCCCCCACATGACCCTGTTATATCATTAAAATAACAGTCGAATGAAGAGTATTTACCAGTAATTACACATTAATCCTAAAGTTTTGGTTTGAATGCTCCATTACTTCTGTACTTTGTGCGGCAAACTCGCAGGTTTCTGTCAAACATTTCCAGAGTTTTTCTTCATCAACTTCAAAAGACAACAAGACCAAAAAAACGTAGACTCTGACTCTAGCTCTCTAAAGTTCAGCTGAGGTTCACTTCATTACAATCTGAACCTGTGGTGCAAATAAGAACTTATCTATCTATCTATATATATATATATATATATATATATATATATATATATATATGTATATATATACAAACATACATATATATATACAGAACATAGCTGGAGGCAGAGCAGTGAGGGTGAGGAACATAATACAAAGACGAAGACAATTAGGGAAAAACAAGGTCACATGCAGACAGGAGGTGGAGGGAAGGGTAGGGGACACAATCACAGCGTTAAATCAATGATGGTGGATCGAAACCGGACCAGATCCATCGACAGACTGCTCTGCAGACACGGAGGCATTTACACTCTCACATAAGACCCAATTTTTGTTTATTTCCTGTAACCTCGATAGCGTAAGCAATCCCAAACATGTTTGTTTCCGGCTGCAGACACAGACCCTCCTCTCTGATCAACACTAAACAGTCAGTCTGACAGCAGCAGCTTCAGAGAGCAGCTTTCATCTGACACACAAACACACACACAAACACATACACACCAAGCCTCACTGCTGAAAGTGGATTAAAGAGGTGAAATCAATGAGGCATCAGAGCTTTTCTCTGCATCACCTCGACCTGTCTGAGGCAGCAGCTCTTCATCATCTCCACCCGTCAGGGGGGGCAGAGACTGTCACCTGCAAATACTCCGCTTTGATGCTGGACTGAGAATGAATAAAAAAAATTATGACATCATCGTAGAAAAAAACTTCTGAGAACGTTAACGTCTGCAGGAGAATCACAGAAAGGTTTTCCCGTCAAAACGGAAATCTCTAAATCCAAAAAGTTCTAAACTGCTTTTCCAGCTTCTTCTTTGAGAAAAAGTCTCTGAAAGTTTGCTAAAGATAAAGACCTAACCCCTCACTTTGGAAATCTGACGTGAACGAAGACAGAAGGCGATTTACTGGCCGCCATGCATCAGCTACGCCTCCCCGCTCTTCCCAAACAGAAAGACATACAGGTATGGAATGAAGTCGCCAAGAACCATGAATATGTGCTTTAATACTTTGATCAGAAACTACTTAAGGGCGTTTTTCTCCATTTCTACATCCTGATGGGCGCGTGACTGAAAGCAGAGAGCAGAGTGACGTTCTATTTTGAAAATCCAGAGGATTTGTCCTTTCTTAGTCCTGTTTCAGACACAAACACTTCCTGTCTGGTCTGTTGATCTAAACTGATTACAGTAAGCTGCTGCTGCGTGAACACAAGTGTATCGGTTCCACTGCCTTTAACCGTCGACATGAAGAAGCACACGCAGCCTTGTGATTCATTGAATGGAACCTTTGAACAATGATTGGCTAGTAAACTCAGGATCAACAGTCAACCTGAAACGCTGAAGGCAGCATCTCTGTTTTCCTTCTGCAATTAGACCGAAAGATTCTGCTGACAGAAGCAGGTTCCTGTCTTCTTCTGGACACCATTTTTATGTGTCTATTCCTGTTTTTAGACGGTTTGTTTGTTTGTCAAATTTGTGGGATGAAGGTGAAGCAGATCAGGTATCTTGAACACAAAGGCTCAACATCTGATCGCTTCGACATGCAGTCGTCTGCGAGGAAAACAACTCTGTTAGCTGACGTGTTTCCTGTTAAACCTGCTTAGCATTACTCTCACTCTGGAGTGGATCACAGCTTCTACACCCACCGCTCCACCTCCGCAGATTACCCACAATTCACCATGAAGATGTCATCGTCACGGCCTCCCAGCTGTCTCTCTGACGTTAGTAAAAGGAGGAATCCTCTTTCCTCTGAAAGCAGATAGTCAGACGACAAAAACAATTTGAATACAGAAACGAAGCTTTCAGACTGAAGGTTCTTCTCCTGAAATGTGGTTCTGAGAAGGATCAAAGGAGCTGGAACTCCATGACATGACCAGCAGATCCAGAACCATGTCTGATCCACAATCCTATCAAATCTAGAACCATCTCTGATCCAGAACCACGTCTGATCCAGAACCATGTCTGATCCAAACTTCTGCTGAGGAGAGGTCATCACATCAGTCTTTTAGAAGAGGAAGATGTGGAGAGTCTTCTTCGCCATCCCAGAACAAGCTAAGAGGATCCGTGCAGCAGGTGATCAGAAGTTTCATTCCTGGGGTCAGAGGTCATTGAGTGGTTTATGTTCATCTCCACTCTGTGATCAGATGAAAAGGGCGGAATGGTTGACAGGCTGTTAAAGGACTCCAGTGCACATTTGCAGAAAACAAACGATTCGGATTCTAATCATCTTCAAGGGTCAACGGACAAACAGAAGCTCTGAGGTTTCCTGCTCTGTGGAGCCAGAGAGAGACTTTTATTTTGGAAAATAAAACGGACGCATCAGCAAGCCTGCAATATAGGAACAAAGAGAAGGACAGGCGTGTGCCAGCTGCCACACATCATGAAATTACAGCCCTCTGCCATCACGGTTCAGACCGAAAACGCCTTTCTGCCGCAGTTTCAGGTCAGCACAGTAAACCTCAGGTGGAAACATGGATGAGCTGGAGCTGCAAGCAAATGCCACATGTGGCATCAAACCCTGATCCATGAAAACAGTTTCACTCTGAATTAAAGCAAAAATCTAAACATCTGTCATAAGAAAACAAAGGTTTATAGACCGCAAGGACATGAAGCCGGCTGTGGGATGGGTTCACTCCGCCCACCTCAAAAACCTGACCATATAGGTGGGGAAAAGTAAAACGCCCCCAATAATGCAGAACTTTGAGCTCTAAAAAAACAGGGTATTTTTTAAAACGCATCGCCGTAGCAACGCCTCCAGGGAGGAAAAGTTTCCCTCTGAATGAAGGCATCTGCGAGGCTGGAGGTCTCCACTCTCCAGCGTGACCCCTTTTTCTGATCCTGCAGAGAAAACAACAAATCCACAGCCGTTAAATCCCAGTATGAACACATCTGCAGCCTCCACCCCCTCCCCATGCCGACAGCCCCGCCGTGCAGATCCCATCTTCAGCTGATTTCCATTTCCACACAACAGACGGCTGAATGGCAGCGAGCGAGGAAAAATGTGTTTAGAGCAGAATGCAAATTGCTGATATCCATCTTTGAAAATGTTTACACGAATACACGGGGAGGAGGCCTTTCCGGGAGGGGGGTCTGATGGCAGGGGCCAGCACGCCTATGCAGACAGACAATTACGGAACAAGTCACAAGTTCTGCAGTTCTCTGAAAACAAACCCAGAAAGGGAAGTTTTGGCATCATGTCAGCGATAGAGATCCGCTGTCCTTCCTCATCCCCTCACTGCATCGGTCCAACAGATATCATTGTGGAGACTCCTCTCCAAGTTTGTGATCCGAGCTTGCTGGACGCCTACCGGTAGAGGCATACATCTCAAACAGAGTGGGCGCTAACTTACAGCCTTGTTTGACGCCACTGCTGTACTCAATGGGGTCAGAAAGTTCTGTCGGTACGCAGACCAGCATGGACTTCATTCTTCTGCAGCCTCATAAACTGTGCTGTTCTGGGTGTTTTCTCCTGAAATGCTCCTGTTCAAGCTCTGTCATCAGGAGCGGGAGCGCTGCTGACATGTGCATAGCTGCTATTCTACAGGCCACAGCCCCCAGGACCAGAACTCCACTGCTGGTACCTGCAGCCACGTCTGAAAGGTCGGACTAAAGCATTGCGGACGATAAACGCTAAGCGTGTAAGAAGCGTGCTGCAGTCACACGTGTTCAGCTTCCACAAAGCCCCTCCCCTTTAGTGCTTTTAAATGAGTCTGTCATCGTGTGTTTTCCTCCTGTGAGCCTCAATGGTCGGCGGCTCCGTCTAATCCCTGCAGCGACGTGACTGCAGCTCCACAGACAGGGAGGTTCCCTGCTCGCTGAGATAATAGCAGAGCGCTGAAGTGGAGTGCTGCACACACACCAACACTCAGCCTCTCCAGCTCTGCATGTGGCAATTATCTCCCCTCTCAGCAGCTTGTGGCATCTCCCCCATCTCCTGCCCCCTCCTCGTGTTTTCCTAATCTCTCCTTGACTTTTCTTCCTCTTTTTCCTTCCTGTTCCTCCTCTTCTGCTCCTCCTTATCACAGCTGAAGACAGTCGCAGCTCTCGTCTCATCTCCTCTTTTATGAACAGCAGATAATGACGGAGAGCTCTCTGCATAAAACATAGGCACCCCTCCCCTCCCCTCCCAATAAAGAGAACCTACAAAGGCAAACCTCACAAACAAGATGAAGCAGCAGCAGGTAGTTTGGACTGAAGTGGAGCTTCACTTCTGCAAAGGATGTAACAGAGTTTTTCAGATGATTTCATTTCAGGGGAAGTGAGGTTCAGTCAGACACGACACGTTAACCCCAAGTCAAAGGAAGAAGGAACAGAGGCTCATCCACCTGAAACTTGCAGCCCTGAAAAGGATGAGAACAAGAGCTGACAAAGTTCTGAAAGAAACTGAAGACGAGCCCATCTGCTATTGCCTATGCAGCTGCTGCTCCATCCTTAGTTTAGACTATAGTATAGAGAGCCTTTACCTTAGTGAGGCCTTCAGTCACTGAGCACCACAACAAACCGTAAGCTGCGTTCACACTGCCCTCAAAAACACACGTTCAAGCAACCAATATGAAGTCTAAAGGAAAGTTCAAGGGTCGAATGTAAACTTAATCCTAACCAATGTAAAGTCTATGTAAATGCGTGTAAACACAGCTCAGTCTTTCTTGTTTAAAACTCTCACGTTCACATGTTGCTATGAAGACACAGAGGCGTGTTCACCAAAAACCTACAATGGATGCTGTTGATGTTCATTACAGACCAGGGAATTGAACCCTCATCTACCCTGACCGAACCTGGTTGAATCATTTAAAACCTTTATTTAAAAGGAGAATCAGGCCATATCCGCTTAAGTTACAAAAAACGCACAACACATACATAAACACACAAACAAACAAAATGGGTGGTGTGTGTGTGTGTAAGAAGGGTTGTTGACCTCACACTTTCTGCGATAAAATCTAAAAAAAAAAGCCTCAGATTAACCCAGTCCAACCCGTCAGGTCACATGACCACAGGTCTGCTCCTTCTTCATAGATGGCTGACCAAAGGTCATGAGGTCAAGTGAGGCTGCAGAGGTCAAGCTTCACCTGGTTAGTTTTGCTGTTCAGCTTCAGAGCTAAACAGCTCCTCTTCTGCATGGTGGGGTGAGGTGGTGGTGGGAGGTGGGTCGATGTGGATTAATAATCTGACAACTCTGACTGGATTACAGGTTTAACCCCCACCTCTGTGTTTTTCCACGCTGGCTTTTTGTGTCATTTCAAAAACTTCTGTCACCTTCACTCTGGCTGACTCAGTGGTTTCCGTGGCAACGTGAGCCACAAAGCCCCTATTCAGGTAAAACAAGCGTTTCTGAAAGACCATCAAACTCTTTTCTGCTTTTAGTCCTGAGAGCTGGGGCGGGGGGCATCATTTTGTCTGCTCCTGAGATGCAGAAACCTGACTGAACAGATAATCACATAAAAGTCCCCCCCAGCCCCCCGTCTGCTCCACATCCTCGTCCTATGAGAGATAAATGAGCACCATCAGCCCCCCACCGCCCCGTTAACAGATGAATGCATAAGCCGGTTCTGGTTTCCCCCTCCCACACATCCTCCACGCCATCGTGCACACACTTGCCGCACCTTATGTCAGTCCAACCGTGAGTCTGTCTCCTGTCTTCACAGAGCAGATGATGCCAGGAGGCAACTGACGCACACGCATGAGCACATATGGATCGGGCACGTGCGCGCACACACACGTGCACACATCCATACAGGCGCACGCTCCGTCAGGTCCTCTCATCAGAGGACCTACAGGAAAGACTTGAGGAGCGTGAATGAAGGTGAAGCTCACAGAACAAACATTCACCGCATTAATAACCGGGGGGGGTGTCCTACAGACAGGGGGGGTGTCCTGCTTTATTTATTTTGAGCGCTGTGCTGGAATAAACTGGCTCACACCTTTTAGACCTCCAGCAGCATTTAGGTCAGAGCAGAAATGATGAAGAAGTGAAGGACAGCAGCAGCTCTGTCTTCTTCTCACCTCCTCTCCTGTGAGGCTTAGTCACCAAAAAAGCTTCTTTCGGACAAAAATAGGTTGTTTAATGAGCTCCATCGGCGCCGTGGCTCACACAACATCCTGTTGCCACTCACGGCGTACGGCGAAATGAAAAGTCATGCCTCCGCAGGCATTTATGAGTGTAGAGCTGAGGAGCAGCATCCACTCTCTGTTTTAAACACGAACCATTTCAATCTTGACTGAAAAAGTTCTTATCGTATGCTGTTCTAACATTTTATTTGAATGTTTTTAACAACAGAGCTTTAGCCCTAGTGTTTATTTTCTTCTGAATTAGCATAACTCTTTAGCCATTAATGTGATTCCAGCGGATTCTAAATCAGATATAAAGCATAAATATAAAGATAAAAGCAACACTTTACTGCATACCGGTACAAAGCCGGCATGTAAAGCTGAGTTGAAATCTACTGATTCACAATAAGCCAGTAAACAGTTAAAGAATCACATTAGGTCATTTCTTTCATTTTTAGGGGAGTCAAAAACAAAGATGGAAACAGATTAGTATAGATTAAAAAGTCATGCAGTTGTTGTCCTGAATGTAAGGTTGTAGGAAGTGTCTGAAGGGTTGTGTTTGTTCGTCCTTGTGCAGCGGTTTTCTGCGTGTTCACCAGTCTTTACTAAAGGGTTTTATCTCCTGGAATAAAACTGAGACTCTCAGAGAGACGAGCTCTTATCTTCAGACAAGAGCCGCTGCAATTTAACCACACGCCTCCTTTCAATTAGCTTATTTCTGAGCATAAGGAGGTAATTCTGCGGTTTCTGTCTGAAACAGGTTCTATTCTGCTATCTGAAAGTGTCATATAAAATAATTATGAGCTGTGGGAAACGGTGCTTCGCTCATCTGATTTGGTGTTTCTCAGTGAAGCTGCACTTCACCAGTGTTTGTTTATGCCTGTAGGTACGTGTTTGCACTGATAAGCTCTGCTTTCGACACGCTCATACATCAAATCACAGTCTGTGTGAAGTCAAATATCTGTCCAAGCATCAGGCAGAACATGGCAGACTTCAGTGTGAGTCGGGTGCCGCTGATGAGGCTCGTCGCAGTCAGACTTGTTTCCTTTCATCTGATGTTTTCGCCGCTGACTGTCATGCTTCTGTCAGGGGCTGGGGAGACCAACTCCAATGCTCAGAGCACAGGGGGGGGTCAATGGAGGGCTGGGACGGACAGAGTGCTGCTCTCACCTTGACTGAAATTATATCATAATATTCAGAGCAATTGCAATGAAGTCATGATCTTAATAATCCAGAGTAGTCCCTGGAAGTATTCATTTATGGTTATTTTTTTTCCATCCATCCATCTAAAGAACCTGTTGAATACCTTTTGGGGGTCATGGGTTTGCTGGAGCCTATCCTATCTACTGTAGGGCAAAGGCCGGGTTTACCTTGAACAGGTCAGCAGAGTATTGCAGACGCACACAAACCTAGAGGCAATCTAGCAACATCAATTAACCTCTGAATCCCGTTTTTGGACTGTGGGAGGAAACCGGACAAAACCCACACATGAAGCAGGAGAACAAGCTAACTCCACACAGGAGGGACCCAGCTGGGACCTTCTCGCTTTCAGCTGAAAGCGCTAACCACTACACCTCTATTCAACCATAAATATATGACTACAGAAGAACACTTTGAGAAAAAAGCAAAACAACCCAGTGAAAACCCACACATGCATGGAAAAATGTGCAAACTCCCAGCTGGGACTCAAACCAGGGCCTTGTTACTGTGTGCCAAGAGCACTACCCACTGTCCCACTATACAATAATACTTCATTAAAAAATTGGAACATTTTATTGCTTCAGTAAAACTTGTTTAAGTGCAAATTTTTGTGGCTAAAATCCTGGAGATTTTTGGACCCATTGGCTTGCCGTATGACAGCAACGCTCCTTCTCTTTCCTGATGTAGATGAGCGCCGTGTTCGGAGACGTCACGGCCTTTTCTGTTTCTAATATTATCATCCAAGAATCCTCTATGGTGAGTTTGGTTTGACACTGAAGCATGAAGAAGCTTCCAGCCACCTGAACCTCATCTTCATCAGTGACAAAACCAAACTCATAACCCCCCCAGGAGCCTCTTTTGTCATGTGATCACCTCCAAACCATTAATGTCTACTTTTCCCTCCCTAGTTTCTGTGTTAAAGTGCTGAGCTGTGTTCTGCAGTGGGATTTCCTCGGGGTGGGGGTACCTGTAGTGCCGTGTGTCCCGGAGGGCACGGTTGCTTGGGATGCGTTCGCTCTCTCTCTGGTTGAAGGCGTACAGAGTGTACGGGTCGTCCCCCGGCCTCCAGCGCCGCGCGTTCAGGTACGAGCGCTCATCAAAGCCCTCCAGCAGCTCCTCCCACTCCGCATCTGAAATCTGCCGACCAATCAGTGAGAGCAAATCATCCTCTTCATACTTGATTAGTCCTTTCATGCAGAAACACGGCGCTGTCGTGTACGGAGAATCAAACATCAGCAGCAGCAGAAAAACTGATTTAAGCAACTGTGAGCTGAACTGAAATATTATGGTCTGTCAAACACATGTTTACTCTCAGCTTTTTTAAATCTGTCCACATCACAAACAGGAAGCTCTTTTTAACCTGTCAATCAGCTGATCAACCAGATGACAGCTGATGCCCTCTAGTGATGGACAGATGTTACTAGGAGGTTATGGAGCTTCAGACACAGGAGGAGTATACTTGTCTAAACCTTATTTATATACGTATGAGCATTTGATTTTGGACAGAGGACAAAGGGAGAGGGGGGCGCTAGAGATGAGTGATAGGACAGGGGGTAAATTGGTTAGAGGTTGATAAAAGATACGGGGGGGGGGGGGGGGGGCAGGATTACAAACAAAAAGCGGCATTGTATTTCTGGAGGATTACCATTGTGAATTTCACAGGTAGGTGTTTATCAAAAGGGTGTGGCCTATCAACAGACACACCCACAAACTAAGATCCCGCAGCACCCTCCCTACCCATCCAGGCACCAAACCTGTTCTGAAAACACACATTAAGGTTCAATAAAATAGCTGCTGCTCTGCAGATGGCCTAGACTGAGGCTGACATTTTCTTTGTAGCGTCAGCACAGACATGAGATTTAGTCATAAATGTCAGATAGTGAGTGTCAGAATGAGTCTGCTTTCTGCGGCAAGGAGCCTTGAAACAATCTGGAGAGCTTTCAGAGGTGTTTCAGCTTCAGACAAAGACATGCTTCCAACTCTGAGCTCCTTACACTCCTGCCTGTCCTCTTCGGGACTTGGGTTTTGGCTGCTCCTCTTCGGTTTTGGCTGCTCCTTTTCACTGATGCAGATTTCTCTTTATTTGTGCATCACAGTCAGATGTGAGAATCTGCTGCCATCTAACTGCGTAATGACTCAAACTGGGTTACAGAGCTTCTGCACGCTGTTATTGTTGCACTACACCTGACCCCCCCCCCCAACAGTTTCCACAGGAGTCAAAACCAACAGACTTTTAGTAAATAGGCGAATGTGAAGAGACGTCGTCCAAACACAACAGAGGATTTAATTAAAGTGATTCATTTCAGACTGAAGTTTTCCACGCTTTAACATGTAAAGACTTGATCATTTTACCAATCACGTGACTTACATCCTGACTCTAGGAAGAAAAGTTCTTAACTTCAATGGACCAGAAGTTCCAACAGAAACTGTAGTCAAAATCCTGTCAAATGTTGCTCCTCCCCTTTTTCTGACCTTCTGCTCATTGACCGTCAGACATTTGCATCGTTCTTCAGCTGCACATCTTACATACTACATTAGCATTTGCGCAGACACTCATTTCAGCTAAAACCAAACTATCTCTACTGCCCCCTAGCTTCTTTCCATATCATTACACACTGAATGCACAGGTGTAACTGTGACCAACACAGGTCCTGATCATAATTAATATTTATCCAACTGTAGAAAGCAGCAGTTTCAGCTCGATTAATCCAAAGATGTTTTAAACATGAATTTAAGACTAGCTAACAGATTTATTATAGAGAGAAACTAGTATCACCCTGAATTGTGCGTGTGTAATTCTTGATTCGTAGCTCATACAATTGTTATTGTGCATAAGCAGCGCGAGGCCCTTCTGAACAGCCACAGAGCAGAGAGGGTTGATCAGCTCACCAGCCCGCTCCGATCTGCGGCTGTTTAAATGGTTCGCTCCTTCACACCTAAGAAGCGGACTCTTCGACTGCCTGCTTGCCCCACAGAGCCGGACATAGAGCTGATCGACTCATCCTTCCCTCACAGAAGAATCCCCCTCTCCGTCCTTCTCTACACCCAGAGAGCAGAGCGGGGATTCGGGATGATCAACTCTGTCCGCTTTCGGAGTGTCGAGGAGGACCTTGTGTTGTCTGCTCGCTGAAGAGTTCCGTGGCGAAGGCTGCAGGGAAAGTGCATCAGCAAGGGAGCGATGAGAATACAGAAACTTTAGCGTTTAGTGTTTTTAAACTTTTTTATATGAATTATCTCAGCAGATAATTATAACAATCTAAGTTCAAAGCACCGGAGAAGACAACTCTGATGACCCAGCATTCTAGCAGCATTTAAACGCATCACTTACGCACAAATCTTGGAGACATGAAGAGTCTCAGATGAGATTTGTGTGTAAATGCAGATTTGTGTTTGCGTAACAAGCAATTCGTGCGTAATTTTTAAAGATTTGTGCGCGTAGTTAATTTCAAGCTGTTGTAATTTTAAGCTGTGCACGTGTAAATTGTATTTTTTGAGTGTTGCAACATGTATTGTATGAGTTACAAATTAAGAATTACTCACGCACAAAAACAGTTGCGCAAAAATCAAGAATTAAGCACGCACAAATCGAGATAGTGCTATTTTCTCTCCATTCGTTTCTAGTAGAAATACTTTCCTAAACACAAATCTGAAGTTAGACTCTAAACATCTTTAACAAAACCGGATGGATTAATGTCACAAGGTTTATTTGAATTAATTTTAAATCTTAAACTGATCAGTAAAAACAAAAAAAGAAAAGAAACTTCACAGTTTTAACAGAAAACCTCAAATAACCTGAAGTAAAACAAACAACAACTTCTGTTTTTCTGCAGGCAAACAAAAAACGACACAAAACAGCTTTTAAATTAAACATTGTGTTCATCTACTTTTTAACATCAGCAGCCGGTTGTTAAAATATAAAAGCTGCAGCGGCGTCTGTACGTGAAAGTGTACGTGAACAGCGTCAGCAGGTGAAAGTGTTCTTCATGATGAAGAGGAGGCCGCGCTTCAGCATCTGAGCGAGTAGACATTTCTTTGAAGCTCAGAGACATAAAGAGGCTTCGTGAAAAGAAAACAGGATTCTCCCAGGCCCTGTTTTCCTCAACACGTGCACATGCTCATGCATACTGGGTCACCTGATCAATGGTGTGTGTAACAACAACACTCATGATGAAAAAGAATTCAGGATGAATGCAGAAAACAACTCCTCTCCTTTCCCTGCTCTCCTCCTCCTCCTCCAGCCGTGGAGCTGCTGATGCGACACATTGTCTAAATGGGTCCATTAGAAGGCGGTGTGTGGCTCTGCCAGCCTGCTGTTATTCTCCTCTTCCCCTGGTGGCTGGAACAACAAAGCATGAAGATCAAGAGCAAGACGGAGGAGATGGAGGAGTCCAAGGAAAAGAGGAGACACCTGAAAGGAGGAAGGGAGGAGGCAGGAAAAGAGGAGATGATGCAGAGAGGAGACTGAAAATGAGAATGTTTAGTGAATAAAGAGTTCTGTGACCGAAGGGACTCCAAGTTTGAAGCCTGACGACTGTGCACGCGTCCCACTGCAGAGACTCAGAGTCATTTCAGGAACAGGAGTCTAGTTTGGATCTTCTGCCAAAATGAGGCACAAAGATCCAACATTTACAGAATTGTTTCAGAAAAAGTTCTCCTGTTCTTATTATTGTTCCTACTGCAGATTTAAGTCGTCTTTAGTCAGTTAAAAGCTGTTCTGTCTCAGGAAAGTCTGAGATCTTCCGTCTGTGTGCCTCCAGTGCAGTTTCTGAGTTCAGTTTGAGTCAGGAGGTCCTGAAGGCATCAGCAGTAACGTTTCTGAGCGTCAGAATGAAGCTGGAGGGACTGGAAGTGGGAAGGAGTATTCATCCACAGCGTTCAGAACCTCTCAGCTAATTACAGCAATTAAAAGGTCAATAACAGGCTGTGTTACAAAGAGAAGATCTGCAAGAATCAGATGGAAACATCTCACTGATTTCAGAGAGAAAAATACGAGATCAAACTAGACACAGTCAGGAACAGCAGTTTTAAAACTGTGGTTTTAACATAGCCCTGAAACAACAGAAACATTTCCCTCAAAACGTCCTCAGAGGGAGAACGTTCTCTGAGAACATTCTTCCTCAAGTTCTTTTACAGAAGCTCAGGAACAACAGAAATGCAGATGCATTCTGAGGAGTCACGATGACACATTTCACTGCCGCTCACTCCTCCAGCCTCCTGTCTGAAACTTGAAAAGAAATGTAAAAAGAAAAAGGACTTGAGGATTATTTCTTCTTAGCAGTTCTCAGACTAACTAGATCTTCCTGCTCTTTTACAGCGAAAACAGAGAAGACAGAACAACAACAAAGCACCAGCAGAAAGTCCATGTTCACGCAGAATCCACAGAATGGAGAACTGAGTCCCATCAATCATCAGGTGACTGCAGATTTGCATTTTCATGCCAAATCTGCAGCCTCCACAGCTCAGGTCACACAGGCACAGCTGAAGCTCACAGAAGCTCCGCCTCTTTTCTGAAGTTTGCTCATTAGTTTCTCAGCAGTGAGGTTCTGCCTCGTTATCCTGGAGCTGCAGAAATTGCTTTGGGTTTGGGTCAGAACTCAGTTGGAGTGATGTTTTATTCTCTTTCTGCCTTTATCCATCTCTTCCTCCTCACCTCAATGTCTCGCTCCCCCTACCCCAACAAAAACTCACAACACTCCTGTTTTTGGAGAACTCTGCTCCATCAGTGTGGCTGAATTAGTCACAGCAGAATCTTGGAGCACAGCTGTCATGGCTGCAGGCAAGTCAGCGATCTGGGCTTTATCTCCGATCCCAATCTGGGTTAGAAAACTGTCTAAGCAGCATCAGCAGTGGCGCCTCCTGCTGCCGCATCAAAGTCTGAGCATTACACTCAAGACCACTATCACAAAGCAGCAGCAACTCTGAGATTAACACTGAGATGATCTGAAGCCAATGATGGAGTTTTTTCAGAACCAGCTCAGGACTCTGGACCTCAGTGGATCTCTGAGGTCCTCAGGAAATCTGAACCTGATCAGAAAAACCTTCATCAGTCAGCCCCTTTCCAAAGACCAACACAGGAAAACTGAGCTATGCTGAATACACGTCTGTGCACATTTGTAAACCCATGTGAATGCAAGTGTGTGCACGTTAATAAATGCATTCAAACGCAGGTGTGTGCAGGTTTGCACATGAATGCAAATGCACTTCCTGCGAGGATCTCCTCATGCTTCCTTCATCTCCCAACTTTTCCTCATACATTAACTTTTCTGCCTTACACTTTGTTGAATCAGGGATCAGGATTAAGTCCAGAGAGAGAGCAGTTGCATCAATGCAACACCGCAGAACCTGCACACACGCCGTTCTGAGGGAAATGTGGAGAACATGAATATATGGAGACACAGGCGGCAGCAGATCTGTGCTGCGTCCTCTTCATCGTTTCTGCATCATGAACACAAACAAATGCAGCTGCATCTCAGCATGAAGACTGCTCTGCTAACAGCTTCACTCCAGTTGTTGGGCAAAAAGTTTGTATCTCTGGCTGCAAATGAATAAACAAACCTGAACACACATATGATGACAGCTCAACGTGGATCTTAAATCTGGCTTCTGAGCTGTCACTCATCCAGTTTCACTTGCTCCAGAAGCTGCAGTCATTGATACCTCTGACTGCAGCTAGAAGGTGATCTGTCCAGGTGTTTTTCTGAAACCTGTCCATTACTTCAAAGGACACGCCCCTCAGGCCTGTTCTACATTCATAGCAGGCTCCCCCTCAGGTTTGGGTTAAGCTTTTGGACAAATTTTGGTTCAGGTTGCCGTCTGGGGTTTTGATTCAGGCTTTGGTTCAGGTTCTGGAACAGGTTGTTGTCTGAGGTTTTGGTTCCAGTTTTGTCCATGTGATTTAATTCCCGTCATCTTGGCAGAACAGAGGTTGTGAAGATGTTCTGAACAGACAAAAACTGGCGCTTGATGAATGGAGGCCGTTTAAATAAGAGCTCTGCTGTGGACCTTCTGATCTCTGACCCAATGGTCAGGAGCTCTGCCAAGGACCTCCACAGGATGCAAGCTCCTGACCTCTGACCTCACAGCATAGTCAGCAGAGCTGAGATGAAGCTGGGAGGCTCTGCAGGGATCAGCAGAGGATCTCGTTGCATATTCATGCTACAGTTAAACAGTTAAGAGCTGAGATGAAAGCGCCCACTGTAGCACAGCATGGGGGGGGGGGGGGGGGGCAGATAAATGCAGAAATATGGAAATTTCCTGATAAATTTCCGAGTTTCTTTCTGCTGCACAGAAAAGTCCTCAGTCAGTTTGATAACAGTGAAAAACAAGCCTGAGCTGCATGCATATGTATGAGCTGCTAGAGAGAATGCAGCACAACGAACGGATGGAGAGTCCACCACAGACTCTCATCCCCTACAGAAAGCAGCAACAGGTTCAGTTTGTGTTCCATTTTCAGTTGAGGTAAGATTTGTGCTTCTGTGTTTCAAACTACAACCCCAGATCTTGACAGTACCCCCTCCATGAAGGAACAACAGTTAGACATCTCTAAAAACTGCCCTGTGAGGGACGGGGTTTTAAGCTGAAATGATCGGAAACTAAAACAAAACATGGCCAGACATGAGATGAATCCTTAAAATAAATCAATGTTATCAAAAATTCATAAAATAATTGAGTTTTTACTCCAAAGGCTCGATGGGAAAACAGGAGATTAAATATGATCTATCTCATAAACTGTGACAGGAATTCGTTCTGTTGCTTCCGGCTGTTAGTCAAAGGGTCTCTAACAGATTTATTCAGCAGAAGTCAAGCTTTGTTCCACGCTAATGTTACACAAGAACATGTAGAACAATTACAATATTTGTGTTTTGACCTCCTGTTCAGGACTCCAACCTTTCTAGTTCTTTCAGTGTTGGTTCAACCCAAACAGAGTTACAAAGAGTTCTGTCATTTGTATTTATTTAGAAAAGTTTTGTGCTTATTTGTTGTTCATTCTCTGCATCTGTGTTTCCAGCTTCTGCTGTCATCAAAAGAAAGCCCTCATCTTTTCTGTTTGTGCTGAGTTCAAACAACGATCATATTCTGCAAACATAACAAGGATCTGAACAGAGTATGGAGCATCTGAAAATGGGAGGAGTCTGTTTTTAAAATCAAACCACAGTTTGACAAGAGTAGGCTGCATTTTTACAGACATTCATTTCTGGTGGTTAGCAGAACATTCCCCTGCAGATAAAACCATCTGCCGTGCCGCTGCAGCTTTGACTGCACTGCCCGTCCAATCCATACACGCATCCCAGTGGACGGCCGTTCGGAGAACGTTTACCTCCCAGCTGCTCAAAATTCCTCACCGTGTTCCACCAAAACATCCTGGTGAATATAAATGCAGAGCAGACGCTGCAACCGTTCAGCCTCTGCAGGAAAAACACATCTACAGATCAAATGGGAGCGTCCTCCACCTTCCTCCACTCTGTCACATACACAGACAGAAACAAAGACACACTCCCCTTCAGTTTCATTCTCTTTGTGTCCTACAGCAGAGTTCAGCTTAATCCTGGTTTGTGAGTACTGTGCAACAGTGTATAAACGTGCACTTCAGGGTTCCGTGTTCAAAACTCTCACATTAACGCATCACTAAGCAAGTTTTAAGTTCGTTTTCGGGATCTACGTGCAAAATGCGCGGCCACCGAACGCGCTTTGAGAGTTAAACTAGCTGAACTTTGACCAGTTAGGGACTTGGATTTGGTAGTGACGTACGGATGATGTTCTTTTTAATTCACACAAGTGCCAACCGTTGGAAAATTAATAAGGGAGGATCACAGTTTGTGCCTGAACGGAGTTCCACGGCACCAAGTCTTTCATATATCGGAATAGCGCTGTAAAATGAAAAGCCTAGAGCAAGATTCACCAGATTTACACCACTTTGACATTTCACACCAACAGCCTTCCAACAGCTTTGTGCGTGCTGTTGAACGCGCGTCACATGCCCGGTGTGAAAGTAGCTGTAGAAGAAGATCCCTCTGATCAGACATCATGTAGCTCCCTCCGCCCTTCCTGCCTTCAGAAGCTCAGTGTTGTATCTGACTCAGACATGTGGTCACCACGTTGACATGTTTCCAGGCAGAGCTTACAGTGATTATTCTTGCCTTCATCCCGCCTGGAATATTGTGACGGTCATTTTAGACGTTTAAGCCGAGAGGAACTCTGGATAAAATGTGTCCTAAAGAACCTCCGGATGGTTTGCTAGAGACTCCGTTTCCAGGAGCTTTGAACCCAGTGTGCAGTCAGGAACAGACAGATGAATGAGAAGAAACCGTCTTATTTCTGAGGACACACCTTCATGTTCACAGAAAACAAGGTGCACGTTATTTTCAGGAGAAAGCTGCAGATTTAATTTCTTCTAACTCAACCAAAAAACAAAATCATTAATGTCATTTAATATTAAACACCAACGGTTTGGTTTGGTTAGAGACCTGACATTTCTGGTGCATCATTCAAACTGATTAGTTTGGCTGAAAACTGGTGTCTAAAACCAGAATAATCATCAATAAGTGAGTGGACGGTCTAAACACTGGATGGTTGCAGCTGTAAAATGAGAAGAGCGCCTTCTCCTCTGCAGTCCTGCTCTGAGCTGCATCACACATTTTCATCGAAGCAGGACGAAGCTGCTGCTGAAACTCTAGAGATGTTCCAACACTGATGGAAGACGGAGAACAACAATGAGACGCAGCAACAAAAACTGAACTAGTTTAGTAACATAAATAAGATAAAAGACAGAAGAAACAAAAATCTTTTTGACTGTCCTATTTTTTCAAAAATCATGAATAATTTAGAAATGTGAAAAATATCTACACGTTGCATCACAGGGTCCTTTTTTATATTTCCTTTTTGTTCTCAGTCAGCCTCTCTAGACTCCACCTTCCTCCTGCTTTATTCATTTCTCCTCTCTTTTTTTCTTTGCCCATTATTTGTCTGCACCTCTTTTCTCCTGCCATCCCCTCAGCAGATCGATGGTTCAATCCAAAAAGAATCAAGGACATTATTCTACAATTCTGCAGCACAACACTCATGTGAGCTCACAAACTCATCACAGTGCAGCTCCCCTAGGATTCATCCCACCTTAAAAAAAGACTCTGCATACTTCATTCCACCTTAAAAACACACCAGGCAAAAGCAGCAGTGAGGGAAAGAGAAAAGACAGAGAAAAAGGAAAAATACAAGAGGACCCTCTACACACTAACACAAAAACACACACCTATACACATCTATACAAATCTACACACACACACACCCACACACACACACCCACACACACACACACACACACAGGCACACACACACACACACATCTACACACACATATCCACAAACATACATAGGAACACACACTGGTGTTTCAATGGTTTTCAGCTCATACTTTCAGCAGCTTCAAACAGCTCAGTGATGTTCAGAGAGCAGAAGGCTTAAGGTGTATCCAGAGTGGGAAAGTCCGTTGGTTTGGACCGAGTCGACTTAATTTGATCGAATCCTGAAGATTGCGTTTGGTCTGTATTCAGACTGGGGTCTACCGGAGATTTCTGTTTCAGACCAAAGCTTGTAAACAAAACCACATGACTAAAGATCTCTTCAGTCACTGGGCAGGAAGTACGAAGCGGGTAAAAACAACATAAAAAAGTCAGAGGTGCAGCGCTTAAACATCCTTGTCAGGAAAGTTAACTTATCAAAACTTTGTATTTCAATAACTAGATTTGAGCATCAGGAACAACAAGTTGTACTTGTTACTTTGATACAGAGATGTCGGCTATGAAGGCAGGAGGATAAGTGTTCATGACATATAGAACAAATGTGGATCACGTAAAATTTGTTTCAACCTGCCTGTGTTCACCCGACCACATTCCAATGAGTCTTATCGTTGAACTACAAGCTACAAGCTAGGTTTTTAGGATGACGTTACAGCAGACAGAAAAGTGTGTAAGAAGTGTTTTCAACGGTGTTAAAGTAAACGTTCTAACAGGTAAACAGTTATTTCCTCTTTGGTAACATGACAACCAATGTTTACATTTGTCCACTGCTCAACAGTCGTTTCACTCATAATCTGTTTACATCACCTGACCTCCGACTAAGGTGGCTCTTTTGGTCCAGTTATTCTGCTCAATTGTATTGAGACTAAGGAAACTCAGAGCGTACTGAAGCTCAGTCCGATTGGAAACAAACCGAGACCACCTCGAAAGATGGGTCAGAGAACGGTTCCTGATCCTGGGCCAGAGTCCACTTGGGTGTCTTCAGACTGAAACTTTGTTCCGGATTATCAGGAGAAACAAACTCTGGTTCACTTTAAGTGAACCAAATGTGTCCAGCCTGAATAAACCCTTAAACTCCTTTTCATAACGCAATTTCCTCTCAGGTCATGTGACCTATGTGGAGTCCAGCAGCACAACAGTTGCCCTTTAGTTAAGAGCTTATGGTTTTCACAGCACACAACCCTAAATGAAATGAAAACTGACTTCAGCACCACAGACAGCTCCTCCCCTAAACCACACAAACAGATGACGTCATCACCCGGGACATTTAACCGTTACAAACTCATCCATCACTAAAAAGTATCTGATAAAGGTTTGATGACTCCAATAAAAATTGAATCTAATCATGAGATGATCAGACTGATGTTGGTTTCTGTTCTGGATGATGATGTTTACAAACGTGACACCATTTCCTGCTGGTCTGTGACTCATAAACAAGTAAACAAAAACACGCTGCTGCTGTGATTCACCTGAAGGTGTTTTTTATGAGAGAAGAATGAAACAGTTAATCTACGATAACTGCTGCAAAGCGCCAACTAGTGGCAGATTGGTTCTAAAAACAAATACCGTAGATGAACAAAACCTCACAATGCAGAAGTCCTCTGGTCTTCTGATGAATCCATAAGGGACATCGGCGGGTTTAGTATCCTCTCTAAGAACACTGAGCTACAGCTGACCAAATGAAACGTATCAACCGTTTTGAGAGTGATAGTTCAGCACATGAAGCCAAAACAGAGTAAAGAGCAGACCGTGTTTGGAACAAACACAGCAGAGAATATTTATCGCAGCCACGAGGAAATGAAGATGAAGGAGGAACCGTCCCAGACTTCAGCCCATTTATTAAAGAACAGATTCCGACATGACGGTGCTGCATCTTCATCCTCTCAAACATCTATTCATGGTGATTCTGAAGCTTGTGCTTCAATCCTTCGATAGCTTATTTCCTCCCAGAACAAAGTGAGCACCAGTTTTCCTGAAGCACTTCTCTGTTCCTGCATAACAAACTGTAGAATCTGACAAGCATCAAAACTGCTACAGATTTGGTACAGGAGCTGGCTTTGAAAAAAAAAAAAAAAAAGATAATAAAAATGGATCTTCAGTATGAAAAAAAATGCAGAATCGATTATTCAAACCGGTTTTACTTTTTTATGTTTGAAGATTTAAAGTTCAGCTCAGAGCAGGACAGAAGAGGCAAACAGACAGAAGGAAGGAATGGATCTGAGAAACCTCAACTTTCAAAACACCAACTGTGAAAAAGAAAAATCACTCAAACTTCTTTCCTTATCCTATAAATAAGGAGGTTTTCTTTCCAAACAGCTAAAAAGTCCAGACATTTCTGCCGTATGAAGGTCCGAAGCATCAGACAAAGCACGGTGTTTCTTTTTTTTATGAAAAACTGCAGAAATCTGACGCAGCTTCTGTTGATGGTTTCTCTAAAGGTTTTTTCACCTTTTTTGACAACAGGCCCATGCACAAATAAGACCCCCCCCACACTCAACGGCAAACACCAGCTCTGAGAGCGTCATGTATAGAAAGACCCCGCCTCCGTTAGAGCCGGCGGTGGCGGCGCTGAAAACTCATTTCCCTCCGCTGTTGTTCGGCCGCTGAGGAGGACAGAGGAACAATAACTGCAGCTCTTATGAAGGTGAAAGGAATCGTCTCAGCTGCATGTGTGCATCGTGTCATTCGGGGGGGGGTCTATTGTCTGCAGCACAACGGGTCTGGGTCTCTGCCAAACACCAGAACTGGGACAAACTGTAGAAAAGGCTTTTTTTTGCAGATAAAGACCTTCTTTCTGTCATGAGAATGGCGAGTTTGTGAAAATATTACTCCAGGTCGGATGGCTTAGACTCCTTTAACGACCCGGTTCCGCTGACTCTCTTAATGAGCTGGCTCTGTTGACCCTTTTACTGAGCTGGTTCCTCTAACTCCTTTTACAAGCTGGATCCACTGAGTCCCTTAATGAGCCGTCTTCACTGACACCTAAATGAACGCAATGAGTTCAGAGCACACTCGTACACAAAAAACGCTTTTCTGAATCAACTTATCTTTATTTGTATTATAACTTCACTAGCATTAAACATATATTTTTTATTTAAAAAAAAACAATTTAAAGTAAAAGAAAAGCCGCAAAGAGCCTCTGGTTTGTTGATGTTTGTGAGGACCCTGGAGTGAACTTCAGAGATCTGCTCAGTCAGAATCGTCTCTGCTGAGAAAAATGTTCTTCAGCCTCCACCTCGCCTCCTGCTGGGGACTTAATGGTTAAACACTTTAATCACCCTCTATCTTCTTTACCCCTCTATGCTTTCCTACCTCCCATCTCTAATACCCCCCTCTTCCTTTGCTTTCAGTCACAAAGAAATGTTCACAAATATAAAGTTTATTGTCAAATCCAAAAAGAGTTTATACAAATATACTCCTCCTGTGTCTGAATCTACATAACCTCTTATAGTTACAGTAACATTGGTTCACCACTAGAGGGCCCCAGTTCTGATCAGGCTGATCAGCTGATGGGCATCCATCCATACGTTTTCTTCTGCTCATGGAAGAAATGGATGGGCAAGTTAAAAGAATAAATAAAGAAATAATTTGCTCCTGTTGGCATCTTATCCGAATCCAGCAGGTGGAAAAGCAGAAGCATCTCCCCCTACTTTGAGATGAAACCATGCATCTGCAAGCGCTCCAAGCACTTCAGCAGCCAGTTACCGCAGGACCTTAGTTACCACAGGGTCAGACAGCATCTCAGGAGGTCAAAGGTCACTTAATTGTTTGTGTTTGAGCTCATAAGTAATAACAAATATAAATAAAAGCAACGAGCCACGAGAGAACATTCCTTCACTTCCTGCTTCTCTTCAGTAGCTGGAACATCTTCACTAAAAGATCTTAACCGTGAACAACCAGGAGGACTGAGAGGACAAATGAAGGACCTTCATGACTTGCTGACCTCCAGACAAACATTCCAACAGACCAACAAACAAAATCCTCCTGAAGATCTGCTGCTTTTAGATCTACTGACGTCCATTCGGTCAGCTCCTTCATGAGGAACATCCGAACTTCACTGATGGACGTTTGGTCACCAAAATGTTCAGCAGTTTTTTTGACGAAGAAGATCTAAATGATGAGTGAAGTTTGTTTGTTTCAGTTTAACCTGACAAACAGACATAATGTTTGTTTTCACTCATTCCTGTTTCTGACTTTGTTTACTTTGATGATTTTAATGACTTTTTTCTTGGGAAATCTTATCAATAAAGTTTCAGATATTCACTGAATCCCGTTAATGACTTCATTAACTTTGATGATATCATCAGGAGGAATTTCCATCTATCGATGAGTTTGTTGATCCGAGTAAACATCAGATCAATCACAAGCTCCACAGTTCCCGCCACGCGCTCTTTTCCTCGCGCACTTACCTGACTGTCGGCAGCCTCTCCGGCCCCCCCGGGCTCCGGTAACTTCCTCCGGCTCAGCTCCAGCAGGTAAACCAGCGCTCCCAGCCACACCAGCACCGCCACGAGCGCCGCGAGCTTCCGACAGGCGCGCATCATTCCCGCTCTGCTGGCGAAGAGCCGGCGGCCTCGGCCCGCGCGCCCTCACAGCCTCATAGTGAGCTCGCGGAGCTCAGACACCAGAATCAGCGCGAGGGCACCGACTGCACGGCGCGCGCTCTCTGTCAACTCTGAGCGCGAGCGTCTCAAAGACACGCCTGACAGCACGTCCGCGTGCGTGCCAGGCGCTTGGGCGCGTGCGGTGGCCATTCCCAGTAGTTCCCCATCAGGACCCGCGCGGGGAGGCTCGGTTCTGGTCTGACAAACTGGAAGTCACGCTCGGTTCGGTTCGGAAGTGAGTGACGAGGGTCAGACTGGACCCAGAGTCCCGAAGAGGACACCTGCGCGTGCTCGTGCGTGTTAGAACGCGCGGCGCAGGAGCCCGAGGAGAGGTGGAGGAGCGCCACCTGCCGACTCCTGTGAGTACTGACCCGGAGAGGCCGCTCCAGAACAGAACCCGTTCATACACGAAAACTGAGATTCTACGGGCAGAAGAACAAGAAACTAAAGAACACAAGAGCTGAAAGCAAAAGAACTGAAGGAACAGAAGAACCAAAGAACACAAGAACTAAAAAACTGGGGTGGGGGGCAGAACTAAAGAAAAGAATAACTAAGAACTGAGAAACCCAAGAACAGAATAACTTAAGAATAGAAATAAAGAAAAGCTAAAGATGAGAAGAACTACTAAAAAAAGAAGAACTAAAGAACGGATGAAAAGAATAACAGAAGAACCAAAGAACTGAGAACCCTTAGAGAAAGTTACTGAATTAAAAAAAAAACTTGAGCAAACTAACCAAAATGACTAAAATGTAAATAAAAACATTTTTACTAAACTTCGGAGCTAGCAGAACCTGCAAGACAAAAACGAACCCAGAAAAACTCTTTCTAGTTTGACTAAAGCGCCATCTAGTGTTTGCGCAGAGAACCTGTCCGTTCTGGATTAGCATCGTTTTTTTGGTTCAAACCAGGTGTCTCCAACCCTGTTTGCATTAACCCTGCTTCAGTAAGTGCTGCTCAACTGGATCAGGTGTGTTCAGTCAATCAGAAACTGCGCTGATTCAATCAGTATCTACTGAAGCAAGTTTAGCTGCCAAACAAGCCCTCGAGAAACAGGGTTGGAGACACCTGGTTCAAACTAAAGAAACCCAAATAAACACAAACCCAAGAAACTAAACAAGAAAACAGCTGCAAACAGAAGAACCAAAGAATGAAGGCGAACTACTGCTGAGATATCCTTTAATTTCTGTGTAAGGAGTCTACAGTTTAGTTTGGGTTTGTTATGGATGGTCATGTTCTGAGTTGCCCTCGTCAGTCACACCAGTTTTTGGTTAATCATCCACAGCTGTCCTCATTTAGTTAATCAACCTCAGTGTTTAACTCAACCATTTAAGTGCCTAGTTTTCAGGTCATTTGGTCTGCTCTCATCTCTTTTTTCCTCTGTTATGTTTCAGTTTGTTTATTAAAGTTTTATTTTTCCCGTCATCAAGCTTGGTCTCCTGCATTTTGGGTCCTCCACTCCCTGATATTCTGGTTAAAATAAAAAGATTTCACTTTAAGCACTAAAACTTATTCCAGGGGCAAGAGTAATAATAAACACAATAAAAAGAAGAGCTTCATTACAGACACACTAACCAATAAGCCATTTTTCTCTTTTTGCAGCACACATTAAAGGTCACAAATTCAGGCTTTACTTTATAAAATTGAATATTTATTTGTATTTAAATTTGTGATTTTCTATTTATAATAGACCATGAAATCAGCCTTGTAACAATGTGGAAATTGCTGAACATTTCTATTTCAATATAAATTCAGTTTTAGCTTGTTGGAAAAGTTCCCAGAGAAATGTCTTGTTTCCAGAAAATAACTCTAACCTAAACTGATGGCTGACTCCCCCCTGTGTCTCCACCTGTGTGCAGTTGTGCATTTCAGAAGGTTCCTTTGGGACTCGAATGACAAACTTTCAGACTGTAAATGCAATTCAATTTCAGAACCACTATATTTGAAATCCAGCAGTAGATTACTTCAAGAGATGGCTTTAAGCTGTGTAGTACTATAGTACATTTAGTACATATTGTCATGATTCTGTCCTGCACCACCTTTTTCTTCTTATTCTTATTCTCTTTGTCATTCTTATTCTTCTATTTTAGTATTATGGTGGTTGGCAAACAACAGAATGATGCATTATCTGTGTTGTTTTTCTTTCTCATTTTGTCTCTCATAGTTGGGGGATATCTACGATTAAAATTACAGACCTGTGTCATCTTTTTAAATGGGAGAGCTTACACAATTGGTGGCTGCCTATATAATTTTTGGGGGGAAAAACATGACATTGTAGAAGTGGTCATTTGATTGTAATCTATGGTTGATAAGAGTTTGTTTCCTTTAGCAGCTGTTGAGCATATTTCTAATAAAGTTATTTAATTAAAAAATGACATGATATAATCTGTTACTTGTTTAAAAAAATCCCAGAGAACTTTTTGGCTTCCAGTTGTAAACATTAAACATGAACATATTTCTCTGACCTGTGGAATTTCTTTGGTTTCATTTTTACTCCTGTCCTCTAGGGAGCGATAAAGTGCCGGTAAGGTACTCCAAAGAACCGGAAGTTGATGTCCGGATCAGTTTCCGCTGCTCTGATGTTAGAGGAATCGTCTGTATTTGTCTGTTTTTCTTTTTTATTCATAAAATCTAATCTCTGTGACGTTTTTGGAACCAGTTTTATTCGTAAGTGAAGGGAGCGGTGGCTGCTGGGTAAGTTTAGAGGTCAAAATTACGTAGGTGATGACCGCGGTTGAATGTTATTTAGGTTAAACATCACGTCTAGCTGTCTGGCGGTTTGGGGTCTGGTATCGCTTTCAGGTTAGCATGTGAGCTCACGTCTGACTGCCCGGCAGATCATGAGCAACAGCCACCCCCTGCGGCCGCTGGCCTCCGTCTCAGAGATCGACCACATCCACCTGCTGTCGGAGCAGCTGGGAGCGCTGGTGCTCGGGGAGGAGTACAGCGACGTCACCTTCATCGTGGAGGGGAAGCGCTTCCCGGCGCACCGGGTCATCCTGGCGGCGCGCTGCCACTATTTCAGGTAAACGGTGACCTGAAGCGACTCATCTGACAGACGGAAACCTGTTTATTCAGTTCTTTATTACACATTCAAAATACACCGATTCAAAGTCCCGGCTTGGTTTTCCGCCTGTTTCGGGATGGAGTTTAGGGTTCTTTTCATGGTTCCTTAATGTTCTCTTCTTATATTTATCGGAATTCCACTGAGTTCTGTGCTTCAAAGAAAAGAGACGAGTCTTTCCTAACAGCAGTTAGTAATTCTTTTCCAGTGGGAGGCATGTGGGTTCTAGGTACCTAGAGTTGGGTCTGATGAATCTGAGCGTTGGGATATTTATATGTCCTTCACATTAATGTTTGCCTGGCTTCAGGGCCCTCCTGTTTGGTGGGATGAAGGAGTCCCAGCCTCAGGCGGAGGTGCGTTTGGAGGAGACCCGAGCTGAAGCCTTTTCCATGCTGCTAAACTACCTGTACACGGGCCGGGCCAGCCTCAGTTCGGCCCGAGAGGAGGTGCTGCTGGACTTCCTGGGTTTGGCTCACCGGTATGGCCTCCAACCTCTGGAAGATTCCACCTCCGACTTCCTGCGCACCATCCTGCACACCAACAATGTCTGCCTGGTGTTCGATGTGGCCTGCCTGTACTCTCTGAGCGCACTCAGCGCAGCCTGCTGTGCTTACATGGACAGACACGCTCCTGAGGTGCTGAACTCAGAGGGCTTCCTGACGCTCTCAAAGGTAAACATATTTTTTATCTAATAATTAGCATAAATGCTATATGTAGCTGTACTGTGATGAAAAGTATCAGCATGCATTTGAACCACATGTATAGAAACCGTAGGATCTGTTCTGCAGGTCAATGATTATCTCATGACAGAGAGCTGATCAATTACAAACGTCCAAACAGAAATGTGAGTTCAGAAGAACTTTTAGATAGTTTTAGTCTTTCTGAAAAATTCCTGTAAAAAAACAAAATACATAAATTCTCCCTAAAAGTGGCTTAAATTATTTGTTTGTTCAGAAAATATCTTCTTCTACGGTGTCAAACTTGTAAATATTTAGAAATAGCATTACTATTGTGGTCTTTTAACTAAAGAGCAGTTTTTTTCATGCTATTACCCCACCCCCTCCCGCTGTCAGTTGATGTTAGAGTCTAGAGTAGGTGGGTGTTGTTTCCATGGTTCCTCTTAATGGGGCGTGGCTGTGTGCAGGCAGCTCTGCTCACCGTGGTCCAGCGGGACTCCTTTGCTGCCACTGAGAAGGACATCTTCCAGGCATTGTGCCGCTGGTGCCGTCACCACCAGGACAGAGACCACACCCAGGAAGTGATGTCAGTAGTGCGCCTGCCTCTCATGACGTTGACGGAGATGCTGAACGTGGTGCGACCTTCTGGACTCGTGAGTCCGGACGACCTGCTGGATGCCATTAAGACCCGATCAGAGAGCCGCAATATGGACCTGAACTACAGAGGAATGCTGAGTGAGTCCCCGCCTCCTTTGCCGCTTTAGGTCCTGCCTCTTAAACTAACAGCAGAAAATTGCTGTCTCAGTTCCAGAGGAGAACATCGCCACCATGAAACATGGAGCTCAGGTGGTCAAAGGTGAGCTGAAGTCGGCGCTGCTGGACGGAGACACTCAGAACTACGACCTGGACCACGGCTTCTCCAGACATCCCATAGAAGAGGACGGCCGGGCCGGCATTGAGGTCAAACTGGGTCAACCGTCCATCATCAACCACATCCGCCTCCTGCTTTGGGACCGAGACAGCCGGTAAAAAGCTGCTCACCGGTTCTGTCTGTAGAACCGGTCAGACGGATAGTTTTAACGTTTGCTTTGTTCCCAGCTCCTACTCCTACTACATCGAGGTGTCGATGGATGAGCTGGACTGGGTGCGGGTGGTGGACCACTCCAAGCACCTGTGTCGCTCGTGGCAGAACCTGTACTTTACACCACGAGTCTGCAGGTGAACTGGACTCTGAAGAAACAGTGGGTTTGGTTCTGCTGGATGAAACTAAACCCTTTTTCTGTCAGGTATGTTCGCATCGTTGGGACTCACAACACGGTCAACAAGGTCTTCCACCTGGTGGCCTTTGAGTGCATGTTCACCAGCCACTCCTTCACTCTGGAGAACGGCCTTCTGGGTAAGTTCTCTGGACTGATTCAGATTCACATGATCAGATTTATTATCCAGTTTGTTTTTGTTTTTATTCCCAGTTTTCATGGTTTACTGTGAAGAATGGATCCCATGATGAGAATTCTGAATCTTATAATTCAGAGTTGATGTTGAATTGATCCGTGGATTCAGGATTCAAATGTATCCAATAGACTTTGATGTCAGGTTCATGGCTTGATGTTCAGAACCTGATTCTTCTCTGCGGGTTTATGAACGTTTGAATGCTATGAGGCAGAAAAGCTCTTCTGTTTCCTTTCAGTTCCTGCTGAGAACGTCGCCACTACTGCCTGCTGTGCCAGCGTCATTGAGGGAGTGAGTCGCAGCAGAAATGCCTTGCTCAACGGTGATACTCGCAACTATGACTGGGACTCTGGGTACACCTGCCACCAGCTGGGGTCTGGAGCCATCGTCATCCAGCTGGCTCAGCCGTACTCTGTCAGCTCTCTGAGGTAGATTTGATCCTGAAAGCTGGTCTCCTGAAAGTAAAGCTCTCCTCCTGAAACTTCTTCTCTGGTTCAGGCTGCTGCTGTGGGACTGCGATGAGCGCTCCTACAGTTACTACATAGAGGTTTCCACCAACCAGCAGCAGTGGCTCAAAGTAGTGGACCGAACCAAAGTGGCGTGTCGGTAGGGAGTCACTTTCATCTTCATCGGGTTTTCAGACTGGTGATAGAAAAGTCCTATCAAGATTTTCACCTATTAATAAATGATTAATTCATGACAAAACATCGAAGAAACGTCATCAAAGTGAAGCAGATTAAAGTCATGAAGATGCTTTAAAAAAATCATACGTTTCTTCATGTTTGATGGAGATCATCTGGTTCTTCTTCTGTTTCAGATCCTGGCAGACCCTGACTTTTGATAAACAGCCCGCCTCTTTCATCCGCATCGTTGGGACTCACAACACTGCTAACGAGGTAACTTCTCACCTGCACCTGTTCCACAGGTAAAAAACAAGGACAGAACAGGGAAGGGGGCAGAATGGGCAAGTAACAGTGGGAAAACAGGCACAGAACCATAGGAGAACGTTCACGGAAACGTGGGAGAACAGGCGTAGAACAGCGGGAGAACGAGTGCAGTGTGGCAGGAGAACAGGCACTGAGCGGTGGGAGAACCGGTGCAGAACGTCAGGAGAAAAAATGCAGACTGGTAGCAGAACAGGCAGTCTTGTCTCTGTGTTTTTTCAGGACATTGGAGGTACCTCTGCAAAGCCTTGTGTGTGTGTGTGTGTGTGGGGGGGGGGGGGGGGGGGGGGGAGAGAATCCTATTATTATTTTTCAAATAACATGCCTTCAAAGTGCATGTATGTGTGCACGTTCATGTCCTTATCCCGTCTGTGTGGGTCTCTCTGAAGGTTTTCCACTGCGTTCACTTTGAGTGTCCAGCACAACTGGACACCGAGGTCACCGAGGGTTCTCCAGGTTTGGACTCGTCTGATTCTGGGGGGGCCGCCCTGCAGCAGCAGCGGTCCCAACGGCCCTCGCGCTCCCACAGTCTGCTGTCCAGCCAGCCCTCCTCCTCGTTCTCCTCAGCACCTCATCATTGAAGAAAGCCCCTCCCCTTCTGCGGGCAGGTGTGACAGCACCTGCGATGCGTTTTGCACAGACTCCATCGTTCAAATTGCACTGTTACAACAATGCTGCCAGACGCTTCACCACAGCAGCGTGGAGATCAGCGTTCGTCTTCCCTGGTTAGTGTTAACATGGACTTTCATGGTAAAGAGTGCAGCTGCAGGAATGACTGACATGGGGGATCAGATGAAACAGTTTTTAGATAAATGATCTAATTTTTCATATCACCAAACAGCAAAGTAGAGCTGCTGTATTTTCCACAGTAGTTTTTAAAAACTAAAAGGCATCAAAATAAATCACACAGTAAAGTTAAAAACATTTTTTTTAAGATAACCCAAACCTTTGCTGATGATTCTAATCTGAGTGAGATGTTTGATAAGAACAGAAACTAGAAGGTTCTGGGTTCTGAAGGATGGGGAGCGTCTCCTCCATCACAGCGGAGAAGCTCCAGGCTTACACTGAAACGCTGTGGAACCAGCAGGAAGTGACATTTCTGATCACGTTCAAACTTTCCTGTTGGTGTCTTTGAATGAAGCTGTTAAAGCTGTGCATCAGCGTCCTGCTTGTGTTTGCACTTTTGAGTCCTTTCCTCAAATATTATAAAATCTGAAACACTTGGAGTCACTGTTGTTTGTTTGTTTGTTTGTTTGTTTAGACAAGTATTTAAATTAAAAAATGGTTTAATGAGCTTCCTGAATGAATAAACAGGGTTTAGTTCTGGTCAGACTGTGAAACTGGGTAAAGGGTTCAGTTTCTTTGGCAGATGTTTGTTTTTTGTTTTTGTTTTTTACATATCAAACAGTGATTTCTTCACATTTTTTCTTACATAAATTGTCTAAGAAGCTGCATTCATCACTTTGGGTTGATCTCCTGAAGGTTTCTGCTTACAGTGTTTGTGATGTTTGAGGTCGAGCAGCTCCGCAGTCATGATGATGTCACTCCGTGTTCATTAAACCTTGAGAAACATGTTCCTCTGCAGCTCCGATGTCTGTTTCATGTCTCTGTTGGTGTTAGAAATCGTCTCCTGCAGGTACTGAGCTCAAAGCCAGCTGAAGTCTGAGGATTTAACCCAAACACCATCAGATCATCTTTTTTAACCTTTTCACTGCTGTCATTTATGAACCAACTCAATAAAAACAACAAAACAAGGAAAACGGTGGCGATGTTTGGGTTTCATTAGATTCATTATGTGTTTTTGAATCTTATGTGTTTTGTTTTTTTGTTTTTTTTACTAACTTTATTGAACATAGTGCAAGAATACAGTTAGAGAATCAATGTAGTAAAAGTGTTAAAGTGACAAGAATAAACAGCGGGGGGGGGGGGTAATTCAATAAATACATATAAGATTCACACACATCACTTGTTTTCAGAGCCTTTCTGTTAGTGTGATGAATTGTATGTATAAGATTAAATCTGTAGTGAAATAAGTACCGTATGGTGTTTTATGATTACGTTTGCATTTAGAAGTATTCTTTATCACCAGAAGACTCAACAAATGAATCATAAAAAGTATCTTATTACGGTTTTTTTTCTTTTTTTTTTAGTTTCTTAAAACAAAGTGCTCCATTTTCCGATTGTAGGGGGAGATCTTTACGGCGGTTTGTCTGTTGTTGGTTTGTTGTGTTTTGTGATTCTGACATTTCCGGTTTGCCAGACTGCTTCCGGTCACGTGACGAGGCTGGTCCTCTCAGGGCCTGTTATCTTTTTTTTTTCCCCCTTTCATGTCCCCCACACTTTTGTCACATTGGTGTTTTGGAGCTTGTCCCCTGGCAGCCTGGGGCTCCGCTGGTTCCTGACCCGGAGTCCACGCAGGCGAAGCCGCGGGACGCGCCTCCGCCCACCGGGACCTCGGGTTGTTTGGTTATTCCACCTGGAGCGGACCCTCACCCACCCCCCCTCTCCGGAAGAGGCTCCAAAGCTGAAGAGGACTTCCGCTCCTGTCCCCGGACCTCAGAAGAACAGGAGGATTTGGTTGGAGTCGGGCCTCTCGGAGCCAGTAGGCCCCGGACTCATCCCCGGACTCGCGTATCCGTCTCCGCCGTGTGAGAGCCATGGGAGACACGAGTGAACGCAGCAAAGCCGCGATGCCGCCCCGCTGTCCCTGTGGGTTCTGGGGGTGAGTGAACCGAATGGAACCAGCTGTTTGACAGACGGCCGTTGTTGTTCTGCGGAGGGGGAGGGCTGGGGGGTGTTAGCCTATCATACGGGGTTGTGGGGGGGTTGGTTGACGTGTCCCTGATCATTCCACCGTCGGTATTCGGTGCTGTTTCGGACTGCAGGTTCCGGTCTTAGCTGCGCTGCTTCCTGCCACAGAAAACCCTCGTGTGATGTTACCGAGTTCGTCCCGGTATCAAACACAACGAGGTTCCCATAAGCAGAGCGGTGATACCATCATGATATGGGAAGCAGGTCACGTGACCCTTTCTTTTACCGGACAACAGGACGTACCTGTTAGCTGACAGGTGTGTCCTGCAGCTCACCTCCTCACATCATTTTCAGCTCCAGACTGTTTTCATAGCCTGCTTTATTCTGGGTCACGGGGTCGCTGGGGCCTATCCCAGCCACAGGCAAAGGCGGGGCTTACCCTGGACACCCCCACACACACACACATTCAGGGCTAATCCAGAGTCACCAGTGAACCTATGCAGCATGTTTCTTGAGGAACCTGGAGAACATGCAAGCTTCACACAGACAAGTCTCACCTGGGATTTGAACCAGAACATTCTCACTGTCAGGAGAGAGTGCAAACCACAAAACAAAAGTGGGTCAAAATGTTTATAATGTTATTAATTGTACTTACTGTTGCCAAATGTTAAAAAAGTTTAAAAATCCAAATGTTGAGTCTCATAGAACTGATGAGTAGGAAGAGAATTGATGCAAAAACAAAAGGAGACCAAACCGTAAAAAAAAAAAAAACATACAGTGGAACAACTGCACCCCTACCACCCCGCTCCACTGTGGGTCGGGGTTATCACGTTTCTGTTTCACCTCATGGAAGCTTCATCAGATACTGGTGCCTCCACACCTCTGGAGCTCAAACCCTCGCTGAACATCTACCGTTCAATGAAAATATAACATGGTTGACCTTTGACTGCAGATCCAGCCTCAGTACAGATGAAGATCCTCGTCTGTTCTCTCTCAGATCATTGATGGTTTCAGCAGTGATGAATAAAGTTCTGAAATGTTTCTCTGCTTTCTTTCTGTTTCCCCAGGTCCAGTAAAACCTTGAACTTATGCTCCAAATGTTTTGCTGGTGAGTAATTCTATTCATAGAGTGAACCAATTTCCCTGCAGAGACTCAAATGTCTGTGGACACACACACACACGTGCACGTCTGCATGCGTGCTTTTGTTAGCGTTCTTTCATTTTACTGGACATCAGAAGGTCATGTGACCGTGGCGGTCCCGAGCTGAGTGTTTTTGTGATCCGTTCAAACACTAAAGTGTTGAATTTCAGAGAAGTAGATGATCCATCTTCAGGTCCAGACAGAAGTCCTCTGATGAGGTTTTTGTTGTGGTCACTTTGATCTTTTTTTGTTTCTATATCTATTTATGGATAAAACACTTCAAATGAAAGATTTGATGTTAATTTTTTATTTTAATTTCTGTCTTGTTTTGTTAAAGTTACTTTCTAAACACACCTAACTGGAGAACCACATTTAAAACATATTCCCTCACTGGAGCTCATTTTGCTGCTCTGCATTTACCCAGAATGCATCAACACACTTCAGCTATTTTTCTGAGTCCTTTGGACATCTTCTGTCAGAAGATGTCAGTCTGGATCTTCTCACAGCTTCTCCTCTCCTGGTTTCCATCTTCTCCACTGCAGATGTACAGAAGAAACAGCCAGAGGAGGACTGTGCCCCCCCACCCATCCAAGCCCCCGCCAGCAGCCAGTCCCTGGCCCTGCCCTCCAGTTCAGCTGGGGAGCCCATTTTCTCCAGCCTGAGAGAAGGTGAGCAGCGTTTCCCCTCCTCATTCAGGGGTGGGGGGGCAGGTCTGTTTGTGGTGAAGGCAGCAGGGGGTGTCTGTCTTATATCCTGAGGAGAGCCGAGTTACAGCGGAGTT
Source organism: Oryzias celebensis (assembly GCA_014656515.1). Lineage (NCBI taxonomy): Eukaryota > Metazoa > Chordata > Actinopteri > Beloniformes > Adrianichthyidae > Oryzias > Oryzias celebensis. The sequence goes on along the minus strand of BNCR01000018.1, from coordinate 2,887,963 downwards.
TAGTGCAGAGCTCAGGAGGTCATTCCAGACACAGACGGAAACTGGAGACACCTCCGTGTTTGTAGTTCCAGGAGTCCTCCTGAAGACCTGCTGCAGACTGCAGATGCAGAACATCCAGGACATGCGGAACTTTCAGTCTGATCCAAAAGTCTCAGTTTGATCAATTTTCTAGTCTGTTCAGTTAAGAGGGTTTAGAGAGTCCAGGGATGTTTTTAGGAATTGGTTTCCAAACGTCTCCAGCTCTGTTAAGCATCTGTGTTAACATGTGGTTTTGATGAAGGTTCTTCTGGCTTCAGTTCAGGTAAAGTAAACCAGAAACTTCTAACCGGGATCTGAATCGAAAGTCTCTGCTTTGATTTTCGGACACAATGTGCTGCTTCGTAGTCTTCACCTGTTCTCCTGACTGCTTCCTACAGTCAAGGTGACCTTCAGGTCTGTGTACTCACATCATAGTTCTGTTTGCAGGGGGGTCGTCCACAGAAACGGGCCAGGACTCGCTGTGCACTCCCACCAAACGCCCCAGAGAAGCAGGTACTGGTTTCCGCCACCAGCTGTGTCTGCCCCCCCATTAAAGCTCTAAGGGTCAGTTTTGTGTTTGCTCCAGCTTCATGCTCAGAGAGCGGGCCATCGCCAGAGAAACGGCTGAGGGAGGGGGCCAATGAGGATGCAGCGCCCAAACAGAAGAACCGGCGGCGCTGTTTCCACTGCCAAAGCAAACTGGAGCTGGTTCAGAAGGAGCTGGGGTCATGCCGCTGCGGTGAGTGCGGATGGATGGATGGATGGGTGGGTGGGTGGGTGTATGGATGGATGGATGGGTGGGTGGGTGTATGGATGGATGGATGGGTGGGTGGGTGTATGTGCAGAGTTCATGAGCGTCATGTTCTGCATTCTCTAGGCTTCATCTTCTGCATGAGGCACCGCCTCCCAGAGCAGCACGACTGTCGGTTCGACCACCTGGGCCGCGGGCGTCAGGACGCCATCCTGAAGATGGTGAAGCTGGAGCGGAAGGTGGGCCGCTCCTGCCAGCGGATCGGAGAGGAGTGCTCCTGATTGGAGAGCTTCCAAATGAGGAGGACAAAGGAGGGGGTAAAGGGATAAAGGGGGGCAGATGTCGGATTCTTACGATGGACGGAGCTGGAGGCTTCTGCCTGGACCAGCTGTGGTTTTGATGTCGCATTCGCCGATGCAGCCCCCAACCCCACCCCCTGGACACAGCTACACCTTCTTGACCTTTTTTGTTCTTTCACTTCAGGACGTATTTCTGCTGAGCTTCTGTTTGTCCTCTGGAATCCTGCACTGGTTTGAACCCCTTTCCCGGTATCTGCCCCCCACCACCACGTTCTCCTGGATCTCAGAGAGACGCCGATTCGTGCTTTTATTTCAGGAGAGATTCTGTTGAGGGACTGCGATGTTTGGGATGTCAGCCTCCTGGTGTGACCTGTGGAGCTGAACACCCCCTCCCCACCCCCACACTCCTCATTGAGGAAGTTTCTGCTTCTTTTGGACTTTCAGGACTCCAGGAACCAGATCGGATCAGTTTTCGAGAACAAAAATATTTTCTTTAGCTTTTTGAGATGATTACTTAAACCTCATATCCGTTTGTCACGTGCATCCCATAATTTCTACATTTATGAAATATGTTTCCTCTTTTTTTGTCTCTGTTTCAGCCTAAAAAAAAGTTTGAGAAGAAAACCAATAAAAACAAACAGTAACGAAACAATCTTTGAAGACTGTCTGCTCTGGGGGATTCGTGCAGCTCAGACTATGTCTGCCGTGTTTTTCTCTTCAAACATCCAAACATCTTCATTTCTGGTTGATTTTTAGTAAAACCAACTGCCTGAAAGTTGTTGAGGTCAGCCGATGAGAGAAGAGAAACAGCTGACTCAGAGGTCACATGCAGGTCCTGTTCTGTCCACAAGATGAAGACATGACAGAATCAGAAATCAAAAGCATTTTAAAAAGATATTTAAATGTTTTAAGAACACAAGATTAAAAAATTAAAAGCGTCTTCGATGTTTAAAGGAATAAAACAGTTTTAATGTTAAACCACTTTGTTTACATCTGCAGTACTCTTTCACTCCTCTAGGTGGAATCAGCTCAGAAGAATTTGAGGTGAATTTCTTGAAACAAAAATTACATTCTCAAAACTACATGGACAAATCTCCAAACTTACTTGTATTTGTTCACAACACAATTTCATTTCTTGTTACTTTCATCCAATTTCATTTGTTTTAATACGCGTCTCAAATGTGTCAGTGAACTTTGTAAGTGGTTTGGTTGATCTAAACTGATCAGCCAATTCATAACATGTCGGCAAGATTTCCGTGTGGGAGACATCATTTGAACAACATGCATACATTTCTTGAAACAATTGTTAAATTCACGACAATTATTGACGCTGACGTGAAATGAAAACATCACTATGAATCAAGAGTTTTCCACATTTCATTTGTAGAATGAACAAGGAAATACTTCACCAACACAATGATTAAGGTCAACTTCCTGTTAGAAAAAGGGGAAGAGGAGCAGGAGGAGTGAGGATGTGTGGTGGTGGAGGAAGGAAAAATATTCCTAAAATATATTCACTAAAATATCCGCTGCGGTGTGGATGAAAATCTCTGTCCAAACAGAGAGGAGCGTGCGTGTGGCCAGGGGCATGAAGACGATGGCCACGGGAGGGAGGACACCAACAGCGACCAGTGAAGTTTACTGTAAAATGTTGGCTGATTGGAGGTTTGTTTTTACATTTGTATATACATGTGTTCCGTTAGCTTGACCACTTCTGCAGATGATTCAAGGTGTTGTGCTGAAGCATCCAAGTTATTTTGGGAAAAGAACCAAATGGATCAGAACAAGCCAAAGTAACTGAGAAGGATCTATGTCATTTTGATGGCACCGACTCTTTACCGGAGAAAAGGATTTTTTAGATGTTAGACAGTTGATCTCTTCATCCTCTCTGTATCACCGCCTTCATCGGTTTCGGCATCAAAGTCGTCCTCCTCCTCCTCTCATCACAGTGAGCACAGCCTTACCGAGGAGCCATGGGTCCAGAAGCCAAAGCCAGGGTAAAGCGCTTCGGTGAAGGAGTTGTTGAACGTGTGGAGATGGATCAGCTGGTCCTGGACGACCCTGTAGAAGGACAGAACCCCTGCTGGACAGTCCACGTACACCGCCACTCTGTGATAGGCAGAGGGGGACAGGGATGAAGAAGCACTGCTGATGGAGGTTCCAGAGTTGTCATGCCACACAGAGTACCCCCCCTCGGAGCAGCTCAGACTCCATGAATGCTCGTTCCAGCCGAAGCGGCATTCCGTCCGATTTCCTCTGCGCTTGATTCCTTGGTAACTCGCAGCAATTCGAACCTCCCCCTTCCACTCCACCTCCCAGTACGAGCGGCCGGTCTGGCCGTTGGTGCACAGCAGCTGCCAGTAGTCGAACCTGTGGGGGTGGTCAGGATAGGGCTGCTCCTCTGCGTGCACAGTGACCTTCCTGCAGTCTTCGGACAGCCAGATTTTCCTGTTCAAAGAGTTGGTGTCCACCTGAAGGAGGCAGGAGTCTGAGGGGAACAACAGAGAACATCTGGAGAAGCTTCTACAGTAACATCTGGAAAGTTCAGGTTCTCTGAGTTTCTGCAGAATCTGAGCTCAGGTCCATTTTTATGAGTTTGTTGTCTTAGTTGAGTAACGGCATCTGGACTTTAAGGCCCACAGAACTTTAGGTCCAGAAGACATTAAGGTCCAGATGACTGTAGGTCCAGATTTTATGACTCAAGTTCAAGATAACAATACTTGATGTAGAAGAACCTCACTTTTCCTCACAGCCTGAGAGCTGAGTTCTAATGAAATGGGTTTCTATCATTAGAGGAACATCTGAAGTTTGAAGCTGGAAGAAGACCATGAAGGCTGTGTTCAAGCATCCCTCCACCTGTATCATTCTGGACTTGAACAAAAAAAGACTCACACTTTCTCAGGCCGGGCTGAAGACGTTGTTCCCCCCCATGATCGGTCCTGAAGAACAGACACAGCTCAGCAGGAACATCCCTCATGGAGATGTGGACTAGAATGTTGAAGATGTGACCTCAGGAAGATCAGTACCTCAGCGTCTGAAGGTTCCAGTCCTTCTGTCCAGCAGACAGCAGCCTCAGCCCCGCCTCTCCTGGATGGTTGTAGCTCAGGTCCAGCTCCTTCAGACGGGTGGGGTTGGCGCTCAGAGCTTCAGCCAGAGAAGAGCAACCTTCTTCTGTGACCAGACATCCAGACAGGCTGGAGAGACACGAGGTTAGAGAGTCGTGTAGGAGAGAAGTTCAGGCTGATGTGGACCTTCTGACTGACCTCAGAGATTCCAGGCTGAAGTGTGGACTCCTCAGCGCAGCAGAAAGCAGCTTCACTCCTGAGTCCTGCAGGTTGTTGTTGCTCAGGTCCAGCTCTCGCAGGCTGCAGGTCTGGGAGCTGAGAACCGAGGACAGAACCCCACAGCTCCTCAGAGTGATGCTGCAGCAGCTCAGTCTGAGGAGCAAAGAAAGGAGATCTTTGTAAGTTCTGATGGTGTGTTCTCCAAAGAAACCTCTGCTCCTGCACTCACACAGCTTTGGTTGAAGCTCTGAGCACAGGCAGCAGCCTCAGGAAGGTCTCCTCTGAGCCTGAGAACTTCCTCAGGTCAAACACATCCAGGTCCTTTTCTGACGACAGCAGGATGAAGACCAGAGCCGACCACTGAGCTGGAGACAGCTTGTCTGTGGAGAGGCGGCCGGAGCTCAAGGACTTCTGGATCTCCTCCAGCAAAGAGCTGTCGTTCAGCTCGTTCAGGCAGTGGAACAGGTTGATGCTCTTCTCTACAGAAGAAGTCTCGCTGATCTGCTTTTTGATGTACTGGGCTGTGTCCTGATTGGTCTGGGAGCCACATCCTGTCTGAGGGAGCAGACCACGCAGGAGGTTCTGGTTGGTCTGCAGTGACAGACCCAGGAGGAAGCGGAGGAACAAGTCCAGGTGTCCGTTGGGGCTTTGCAGGGCCTTGTCCACGGCGCTCTGGTGCAGGTGTGTCTCTGCCAGGTTCTTCCTTTCAGAAGTGGTTCCAGCTGCGTGGGCGTCTTTCAGCAGGTTGATTCCAGAGTTGGTGAAGGTCAACTGAACGTGAAGAGCAGCAAGAAACTCCTGAACACTCAGGTGGATGAAGCAGAAGACCTTCTCCTGGTACAGGCCTCTTTCCTCTATGAAAACCTGGGTCAGTACTCCAGAGTAGACCGAGGCGGTCTTCACATGGATGCCACACTCCATCAGGTCTGGTTCATAGAAGATCAGGTTTCCCTTCTGCATCTGTTCAAATGCCAGTTTTCCCAGAGACTCCATCATCTCCCTGGTGTTTGGACTCCAGTGTGGATCTGTCTCTGATCCTCCGTCATACTTGACCTTCTTGACTTTGGTCTGGACCACCAGGAAATGAGCATACATCTCAGTCAGAGTCTTGGGCAGATTTTTGGCTTCTGTGGTTTTCAGAACGTCCTCCAGAACCGTGGCAGTGATCCAGCAGAAGACCGGGATGTGACACATGATGTGGAGGCTCTGGCACCTCCTGATGTGGGAGATAATCCTGCTGGCCTGTCTGCTCTCTCTGAACTTCTTCTGGAAATACTCGTCCTTCTGGGGGTCACTGAACCCTCTGACCTCTGTCACCATGTCAACACACTTGGCAGGGATCTGATTGGCTGCTGCGGGTCGCGTGGTTATCCAGAGTCGAGCAGAGGGGAGCAGGTTCCCCAGGATCAGGTTGGTCAGAAGAACATCCAATGAGGCAGCCTCTCTGATGTCAGTCAGGATTTGGTTGTTTTGGAAGTCAAGTGGAAGTCGGCACTCGTCAAGACCATCGAGGATGAAAACAACCAGGATGTCTTCAAGCTGGCTGAACTTTGCCTGTTTGACCTCCATGAAGAAGTGATGGAGCAGCTCCACCAAACTGAACTTCCTGTTTCTGAGGACGTTCAGCTCCCTGAAGGTAAACGGAAGCAGCAACTGGATGTTCTGGTGGTTTTTGCCCTCAGACCAGTCCAGGATGAGCTTCTGCGTCAGGATGGTCTTCCCGATCCCGGCCACGCCTTTGGTCAGCACAGTCCGGTCCGGTTCGGCTCTTCCAGGAGGAGCTTTGAACAGGTCTTCGCACCCGATTGTCGCTTCCAGCCTGCCGGCCCTTCTGGAGGCTGTTTCCATCCACCTGACCTCATGCTCCTCGTTGGGTGCTGCTGCCTCCCCGTCTGTGACCAGCAGCTCCGTGTAGATCTCCTTCAGAGGGGCGGGGCTTCCTGCCTTGGCGATCCCTTCAAAAACGTTCTGGAACTTTTTCTTCAGACTGGACTTGTGTTTGTGCTGAAAGTCTGCAGCAAAAATCCCTAAGCAAACGAGAAAGAGCCTCAGCTCCACGTTGTTCCACACAACCTTCTTCCTACCACACTGATCAGATGTTTCCTGCTTAAACACTTCATGTTTTTAAAAAAAAAAACTGTAAAAATATTGCAAGTCTTTCTAAATGATGAGAAGAGTTTAGAAAAGTTTCATTTTTCACTCAGATGCTTCAGAAAAACTTCATCCGTTTGCTTCAGATGTCAAAGGAACCTTACTGCTCTGCAGACAGTCAGCCAGCTCCTCCAGCTTCAGCTTCCTCATGAAGTGCAGAGTCATCCTCAGGAAAGACTCCCTGTTGATCTGATCTTCATCACAGTCCTGGTCGTTGGTTTGATTCTCTGAGCATGGAGCTTCACCTGAACTCAGAACCTGTTGGATCTTCATCAGCTCCTTCCTCACATACGTGATGATGTTCTCCTCCAGCAGCTGAACAAACCGTGGATATTTTTACTCACATTTAAATCCACAGCAGACATTAGTAAAAATTTCATTTTATTATTCTTCCCATGTGTTCATCTGGACTGAATTTACACTAATGATATCAATTACAGTCTTTTCATGCATGAAGAGACTTTTCTCACCAAAAAGATTGAGTTCAGGTCTTGCTGAGCTTCAGGGTCACAGCTGAGAACATTTGAATCCTGGAGGCGGAGTCTGCGCAGACAAGACTGTTTCAAACACAAACCAGAACCCAGTGGGACACAGGAGAACCAGGAGAACCTACTGTTCTCTGAAGTTTATGGGTTTGTCCATGGACAGGTCACTCTTCATTGACACACAATCAGGATCTGGTCCAGATCCAGGTCTAGATCCAAGTGCTAAAGACTCTGCTGTTTTATGAGGGCTTGATCTTTAACACAAAGGTAGATTTTAGTAAGCTGCTCTTTAATGGTGATGATGATGAGTATCTTCTCACCTCTGGAATCCACTCTTACTCTCAGTGTTGCGATCCAACCAGACTGCAGAAGCAGGATCTCGTTCCTCCATGTCTGCAGGCCGATCCGTCTGATGGTGTGAACACACACATTCATATCAGCTACGCACAAACACGCATCCCGCACAAACACATTTCAGTTCCACACTCACACACTGTGTTCCTCTGTGTCTCTTTACTCTGATTTCAGAATCTGAGATCTTCAAGGACATTCCCAGTTTTTCCCAGGAGCAGCAGGAACACCAGATAGAAGAAAAAGATTCTCTATTGGACATCAACAGCAGCAGAATATAAAAACACAGTGAATTAAAGACAGACTTTTATAAAGGAAGAGATTCTTTTATTGAAAACAAAGTTGAATTTTTATGAAATTTAAACTACAATAAAGTCAAAGAGAATCTGAGTTTCACTGTGACATCTGATTTTATACATTTTCTGCAATAAACAACTGTTAAAAATTAAGTTATTAAAAAGCAGGACTTTTCCTTGTAAAATTACAGGTTTTTTTTTTCCTCACATGACTTTTTCCCCAGTAAAATATTTGTCATGTCAGGACTCTCATCCATTGAAGTTAGTTTTAGGTTGGATAATCAGCCCAGACGTGTTTTAGGGACACAAATGAACTAGTGAGTAATATATTGATGAATTAATTCTGATGTTGACCAAAACATAGGTTTTGCAAAAAGAAATGGACTGAACCTAAACATGTATTTTAAGGATCTTATTTTTGTAATGTTTTATATTAAAAAAAGGCTGTGAACTGAAATTTTTTTCCATAGCTTCCAAACCATGTGATTTTAAAACTTAATATATGCCGAATTGTGGACCCTGCTTAAAATCCGACACCACTTTATTTCGGAATCAGATGATTTTATATGAATTTTATATTTAAATTGGCTCATCTGCTGCAATCCCTTCAAAATAAAAGCTCATCTCAAAAATAAAGTCAACCGCGTTTCCTGGAAATCCCCTCTCGGCGCACGCGCGCGTGCACTTACCCACTTCCGAGCTGTGAAACGTTCAGTCTCCGTAAACCCAAACGGTTCAGGAACAGCCGGTCCTCAGAACTGGGCCGAGTTTCCTCTTCGGCACTGGAGCGGGCCGAACCGGGTCAGACTCACTGCTGCGTTTCTGATTCTAGGTGGAGCTTAGGTCGGTTCGGGTGTTTCGAGCTGTCACGTGGTTTTTTTTTTTTCCCCTGTGTGTTGTTACTCACCGTTTACTAAAACTGTCGCATCAATCTGACCGCTAGTTAACCACGTCCCTATAGGCTTCAAATGTTAATTGGTAATTCTAAATTGTGCCCAGGTGTGAATGAATGCGTGTGGGTGTTCAGAAGAGTTTAATCTGATGTTTTATGAACAAATCAGAATCTCATCACCAGCAGATTTTAGAATGTCTTTTATATTCACCAGCTTTCATAATTCAAAACACTTTTATTCAGAGGTCACTGCACTTTCACCCCCACTTCTGCGCTGACCCACCTGAAAGAGAAATGAGTTTTATCTGCAGCAGCTTTGGCCAGAAGAATGAATCTGATGAGGTTTTGTACCACAGTTGTAGAGAGCATTTATCTTCCTGATGTCCAGGTTGCTCAGACGTTTCCTCTGACCAATGTCCACTCCTTTATTGGGTAAAATGGTTGGATTTCCATCTTTGCTAAAATAGGACCTTTAAATTAAAGGAAAGAGAATTAGATCTTTGAGGTAAATCTGTGGAGGTGCAGTGAGCAGGTTTGGACTCACATTCCGTAGTGCATGATGGATCCAAAGTCATACGGCATGTTTAAGGTGTTTCCCATTTTCACGTCAAAGTTTCCTTGTTTACCTTAAATGTGATAAATCCAGAGCCTGCTGTCAGCTGATGTCTGAAGCCACAAACTGAGCTCCTGTGTTCAGATTATTAACCTGGTTTAATGTTGTTCCAAACCACTTTTATAAACTGGTCCCGGTCAAAGCGGGTGTGCTCGTGATACATCCCCACAGCATGCACCAGCTCATGGCAGAGGTTCCCCACAGAGCACGTAGATCCGAAGTAGACCGCCTGGGCTCCACCAGCACAGCCGACATAGGAGGCGCAACTGCGGGACAGAATCAGATAAGATGCTGGACCACAGCTTCAGACAGAAGCTCTGAAGGGAGATGGTGCAGAATTCCAGAACCAGCCCTCCAGCTGCAGCTACTCAAAGTCATCTGAACATTTCATTTGAGTCTCACGTCACAATAGTTCCTAAAGTTACCCATCTCCATCCTTAATGTCCAGGTAGTTGTTCTCGTAGGTTCGTTCCTGGAAGCGGATGCATGTGGCGCTCATAATCATGGCGAAGGCTTCTTCGATCTCTGACCGTCTGTGAGCTGGGGGTGTGTTTAAGGAGTTAGAACATGGATCACTGAATACCTCCCTTCTCTGAAGACATACCCAGTTCCACGCTGATGGTAAATGGGATGATGCCCTGAGCCCACAGCAAGTCTGCAGCGTTCCTGTCATCCTGCAGAAACCAAGAAACAGTTTTAAAAAGGCATTAAAAAATGTCTAAACATCTATATTTGGAGTTAAGAACTTTATCAGGAGGAATTGTTCGTTTTGCATGATTCCTCTGGTAATCTTGGCATTTGTCCTACCGACAACAAGATGTCTCCTTCAGCCACAGAGACGTCGTGCTGGATCTCTGAAAGACATCAGAAACGTTTCTACATGCTAGACAGAAGACACAGGTGATCTTCTGCCCAGTCTCACCTGATAAGGTTTCTGCACTGGCATTGGTGAATTGAAGCACGGACGCCACTGGCACAGAAAAACAAATTGAACATAAAAAAATATATATATAAATAAAAATTAAAAAAAAAAAAAAACACAACAGCACATCCTAAAGTTCTGCCAGAACCCACCTTTACTTTCACCCTGGGTGCTTGAAGTAGAGTTCACATCTGAAGGAGAAGGTTACACATGAGCAGATGAGGTAACACCCCTCTTTGCATTTAAAAAAAGATAAGCTGTAATCAGCTAACTCACAGTAACTTTTTTTTTTTTTTTTTTTTTTTTAAAGTTGTCACAGAGCAAAGAAGCTTTAAGTGTTGAAAGATCAGGAACCAAACCAACCTGGGACAGGAATGACAGCCTCCTTTATGTAGGAAACTGGAGAACCTGCAGCTACAAACAAAACTGCATTAGAATGACTGCCATCAACCTTGCACCAAAACTGTTGAAACAATTACCCATCATCACACAGCAGAGCCCCAGGAGACCCCACATCATGCAGTTCTGCACCTTCTCCTACATAGAAGGCAGACACAGACTCCTCAGAGTGACCTGCTTTAAATCAGATCTGACTCGGATCAAGCCAACAGGTGAGGTCAGTTCCACTGATTGGGTCTGCCTGAGGTGAGACGTATGCAGGTCCCGTTAGACTTTTATCTTTTGTAATCTTAAAATAAACAGAAACTCAATTTAAATATTCACAGATAAATGTTGTTGTGTCTTTGGTGGATCTTAGATGATGGTGACAACCAGAGTTTAATGTTTCCATTTTTAATTATCAGACTTTCTGTATTTATAAGTTATTAGATATTTGATTGATCCAGAGATTATGGGTTTAATTATTTAAGGATCTAATTGTTTACATAAAGGCTGTTTAGTTTTATTACCTTTTCATTTCAAAGAACTTTGTTAACAGAATTGACAATTGATAGATTGTATCAGCACAGACCACATTGAACAAAGGAAAAAAGCAATACATTTAAAAAAAGAGAAAAATTAACTAAAAAAACATGTTCTTATTAATCACAAACTTAAACATATGGGGAGAAAACGAGCATTTTCAAAAATTCAAATGTGTTTTTAAGGCTTTTAAATTCCCAGTTTTTAATAGTTTGAATACATTATTTAAATACAAAAATAAAACCAGACAAGAGAGGTTTGTCATTGGTATATTCACATTTATGACCACAATATTTGACTAAAATGAACATTAATGTTATGTTTAACACTTGTTTTTTTAACTGTCCTCCTGTAACTTTTCCTGTTATAAATAAAGTTTTCCACCCCACCCAACCCCCCACTCCCCCGCGTTAGGATCATGTGACGGTCTGTCACGTGCCGCTTCACTTCCTGCTGACTCGGTCCAGCTTGTATCATGTCGTCTTAGTTTGGATCCAGTCGGAACAGAGAACATGTCGTTTGGGCTCAGATGTTCCCGCGTCGGCTCCGTGAAGCTGGTTCTGTGTTTCGCGGCGTGTTTGGGCTTTTTACCGGTTCGGTTCGCAGCTGAAGAGGACCTCTGGTACCAGGACCTCTGCAGGTGAGGAAGCACACCTGGTGGACCCCTAGGCAAGCAAATCAGTCCGTAAACGAAAGGACTCGATCACTGTCGAGTTTCCATTAGTCGGATTTAGTTTAAGTTTGTGAGAATTAAATCGTTTTTTGGGGTTTGCTTTGGTTCTGTCACACTACTTTTGTCGGTTCCGTTCTTAAATATGGACCCATAAACAACAGCAACGTTTAAACCGGTTTCTCTTTATTTACTTTAGAACCTGACACATTTCCGTGTTTAGTAGAAAGTGTTTTCTTTAGCAGCTGCTAGCTAACAGCGCCGTCATCGAGACAAACAACAAATAAATATATTCCTCCTTCCTAATGAGTCAGAAAACAGTCAAACACGTTCGTTTCTAACCGGACGCCGAGAGGTTCAGTGAACGGAATGTTGTTGATAAAATGGAGCAGAGGAAGCTAACCGAGCTAAATGCTAATTTTACGTGAAATATTTCCCGCTGTTAGCCGCTAATGCTAATCGTTTAAAATGATCGCGTGCGCGTTACGTCCGCAGACAGAACTAAAAACTGGCATCCCCCCCCCCCCACCACCACCACCACCACAGTGTAAGATCAAAACTTAAAACAAAGTTAAAATAACGTTTCTGAAAGGAATACAATATTTAGTTTTTGTTAGTTCCATTAAAAAAAAAAACCTGATTCAGTGAAACCGGATCAGATCCAGAATTGAGGAACAGGTTATGTAGACTGCACGGTTTAAAACCGAACCAGACATTAGGATTCCAATGCATTCTGGGTTTGTTGTCACTAAATTATCTATTTGTTCATCTTCGTGCAACTCGCTTTGTTAAATTGATTAAAAACCTCAGAGGTGGTGAAAGGACCTTCTGCTGTTCTGGATCCGGTCTGGTACCAGAACATAGTTTGAGCTTTAAAGATGCGTGGCTGTGGTTTCGTTAAAGTTGACTTTTTCTGTCGTGAAAAGAGAAATATGAAAGGAAGTTTGAGCTGCATTTCCTCTGAGAGGACTCTACGGTCATGGACATCACCCTAACAGAATCACTAGTTTCCCTCTAAAGTTCTGGATCTGGTTTACCTTCATAAACTGTGGGTTCTGCTCCACCTCTTCTGTGTTACAGTTATAAATGGGAGGCGATGGACCAGGATAAGAAGGTGAAGTACACTCTGAGTCTCTGCAAGTCTACAGAACAGACCAGCTGTGGGACCACCGCTGCGGTGTGCGCTCAGAACCTCGATGGCACCGCGGCCCACTCAGTCGGTGAGTTCAGGTTAACCAGCACTGTCTGCAGCAGACCAGTGTTCTACAGGTACGCACGTTCTTCAGGTTCCTGTATGGACATAGTTCAGTTCAGATGAAAATGAGCAGTTCTGATGGGTTTGTATTCCCTGCGGTTCTGATGGGCTTGACTTCCCTGCTTTGTTGTGGTTGGTCAGGTTAAGGATGCTGCTCGTATCTGAGGTTCTGGAGTTGCCATGGGGACTGTGTTGACATTTGTCAGAAACTTTGAGACATTTCCTGCTTGTGAGCGTGAAAAAGCTTCATGAGGTGTGAAATGTTCTCATGCAGCTTTTTGATCCTGGATCAGGTGAAAACAGAACCACAGGTGTGGTTTTGGAGAGTTGGGGCAAAGGCAGCTTGGGTTGAGTTTTCTTCTGCTTTCATCCATACACAGTAAAATCAGCATCAGCCCATCATGGAGGAGTTACTGTCTTCCTGCCTGTGGTTCTAGCAGCTGCTTGTTTTTAGGAGCTGTTCACCTCCTGATGGCAGATTGTTGTTAAACTGCTGCCGTATGGATCACTGATCGGTGCTGATCAGTTCTCGTTGTAATTTGTCAGCAGGATCTTCATCCCAGGTGTTTGTTTCTGCAGCTTTAACAATCAGAAGAACTCTTATTATAAAAGCAAAATGCAAACTTTCTTTGACACTTTGTCTTAAGGAGCGGTTCCAGTTTTCAGCATTACGTTCCCCTCCCCTTTTTTATTTTGAGGGTGGGGTCTGTTTTTAATCTTATTAGGTTTTGTCACATCAGTGATATTTGAGACTTTGAAGAAACATTTTCAAGACAATTTCAGAGGTCATCCTCCAGGTCCAGCTGACCCCTTCAATCATTTATTCAGACTCTGAAGTTCTGATCCTTCAGTGCTTCAGTTTATTTGTGAGCAAAGTCGTTGAATGAAACCCCGTTTTGGAATAAATAATGAGGAAGACCCAGAAGCTGTGGAGCCATGTGGTCAGAGGTGCTGAATCACAGCTGCTGACCACCCTCCCGTGATGCTCTCTGGTCAAAAAGCCTTCTCAGTTACAGCACCACAGGTATAGGACTCTGTCCCTCAGAACATCAGAAAACTGGGCTCAATTTTATTGTTTAAAGAACATCTTAAGAACTGGCTTGTGACACATCAGACATGTCAACATGGATAATCTTTTTTTTACCATATAAGTATCTACATGTTATTCGTGTTTTTTAATGTTCTTTGTCTCCCTTTTATTATGGTCTTAATAGAGCCAATTTACATGTTTACAAAGTTACTGTCAACCTCTACAGCTCAGCTTAAATTGTTGTGTCTTTACTGTTTTTATGCTTGTATTGTATTCTATTTCTAACATAATGTTTTTTAGGGACGGTGGATAAAAAATAGCTTTGTAGCTAAATCTGGTGCATTGGCAGCAATGCTTTTTAATGTGCTATGTCCCTGTCAAATTAATAAATGTGGAAGCTCGCCATCAGTCTGCAGACGGTTCAAGTTCAACGTCAAATCAATCGAGTTTCAGGTTTTAGTTTGAAATGACTTTACTGTGTGACGCCCACCCATCACCCTAAAGATAGGAGCCATTTTGTGCCTCAGTTTCAGTGCTAAAAGCAGCTGTCATGTCTGCTCATACAGTCATTGACTTCAGATTGAAGGTCCAGCAGGAAACAGAACCAGAGACCAGTCAGACAAGTGGGACTGGGAGTTTAGGGGTGGGGGGTCAGAGGGTGTGCCTTTAAGAGACTGTTGGGTGGAGGGCGAAGAGACGCTGTTAAGGTGGAGCAGGATGAGTTGGCCTCTGCTCCTGACGAGGCTCTGGAACCCGTCATGAATGCAGACCGGATGTTCAAAAACCAGAAGACAGAAGCCGTGACGCATGCCTGTTCTCTGATGACCATGGAGAACTGCTGAAAGAACAGAGGAGATCGCTCTGTAGAACGTAGAGATGCTGTTCAGACAGAGATTTCCTCTTTAAGACATCTGTAGACTGAATCAAAGTCCTTTTAGTTTGTTTACTGTCAGAGAACAGACTCCGCCTTCCAGCAGCTGACAGTGTACGTGCATGCATTAGCATGTCACTCATCCCCTGAGTCTGACCTGGTGCAGTTTTTCCTGCTCTGGGTCTACTCCAGGTCAGCGAAGATTAATGAGGACACATGAAAAGAGTCAGGGACAGTTCGGCCTGATGTCTTCAGGCTCTGACAAGTGTACGGGAGGTCACTGCAGGCTGGGGGTCAGGAGCCGTGGGGCTGTCTGCTGCAGAGACCTGAGATGGTCTGGGAATGTTTGAGCACTAAATTAGATCTGATGGGATTCCTGCTGTTCGACAAGGACCTGATAGTTGAAGGTCTAAAGAGGGATTTAGACCTTTGTTCTCCTGTCAGTGTTCTACTTCTCTGTTTTTAGATCATCACTGTTCCTCTTTTCTTGATGTTTTATGATTTGAATGAAGTTTGCACTGATAGATGGCTGAAACCGTGCACGTGACTGAGAATTGTCTTCACCATCCAGGTGACCGGGACTTGCGGAGGCTCTCCGGCTCTGTGCTGGACTTCAACACCACCCTGAAATGCCACGACAGCAACAGCAACATCCGGACCAGCATCAGCTTCCAGTGTGGGACAACCCTGGTGAGAAACATGACTCGTGATTTTACAACACGCTGTGAGTCAGCACTGACTCGTTCTTCACGCTCGTTCATGCTGCCGTTGGAGAAGTTTCACATGACTCCATTCAGAAAGACGTGACTCCCTGCAGCAAAGAGGCTGCTGTCAGGGCTGGAGATGGTCATGGTGGAGCTTCAGTGGGGCTGTGCTGCTGCGAAAGGAGCTTTAGGGTAAAAGTGGATCTGAGCCCAGATCATCAGAACCAGGAGACAGTTCTAAAGTCAGAATGAAGGGTTTAACTATGTTCCAGAAACAAAGATCTGTCCAAAAATGAGGTTCTTGAGCTTTCAGTGTCCAGGAGATTCTTTTATGGCATCCTCTGGGTCCAGCATCTGAGATGCTTTTTATTCATCTGCTCACTAAAAGCGAAGCGTTTGAAAAATTCCCAGCAGGCTGTTAAAGTGATGCTAAAGTGGAAGCAGCCATGTTTTTAATTGTTTGGCTGATAAATAGTAGATCTGACATGTTGATGTTTCTGCTCTGAATCCATCCACGAGTTGGTTTCTGGATTATTTCTTCTGGTTTAAGATTCACTGGATTCGGTTGAGACTGCTGTTCCTAAAGTCGCCACAGGTTTTTTGCCATAAGTCTTTAAGCCAATTCTTGGTGGTTTATTGTTCTATAAGAAGCTGGATACGGATGAGTCTGATGTTTTGAGCCATTTTATTGGTTGTTGTTTGGGGTTCATTGAAAGGAGAGAGTTAATCTTTGGCAGAATTTTCACTTTTATTGCAGCTAGTTTGTTCATGAGGGACAGAGGCCGGTTGACCGAGGAGGTTAGATCCTCCTGTTTGCTTTCTTATTGCTGCAGCCAAGGTTCAATGAGGGAGGGGAGGGGGGCACATACTTTACTGAACACGCATCTGGAACTAAAATGGAAAGCACTGAATCATGTCTGAACTGCCCCTCACTGCAGACTGTGGGTTTATCTTTGGTTAGATTCAAGCCTAAAAGCTGATGGTTTCCTGTCGAGTCAGAATGAAAGTTTTCAGCAAAGTTTTTCCTTTCTGCAGAAAAAAACAGACTGATGGACGAAAAGGTTTCTTTTTAATGTTATTTCATGCAGTCTGTCCATTATGGAGCAGCTGATATAAACAAGCAGATTTCATTTCTGCTGATGGGAAAATCTTTTCAAAATAAAAGGCATCTCTTTCCAAAAGGGTTTTAAAAGTTAATAAACAGGAAACTTTTATGCAGGAACAGTTTTGATGATGTTGTGAAATTGTACTTGAGTATATTAAAAATCGCTTTACAAAATATTTTTCAAAAAGATGGTGGTTAAACTTCTATCCATTCTGCTGCAGTCATACATTCTTAGTCCTTTATAATTGCTAAATATTAAGAGATACTACATGTACTATAACTAAAACTGTGTGTGGTTAGTTTGTCAGCGACAGCTTCCCAGTCACATGTCGTCTTAGGCGCGTTTGTGCCTCCTCAGATGTGTTTCCAGCTTACCTGTCCTGTCTCTTGTGTTTCAGGGGTCTCCAGAGTTTGTTGCCGTCTCTCAGTGTGTTCATTACTTTGAATGGAAGACCTACACCGCCTGTAAGAAGGACAAGTTCAAGCCCCACAAAGAGGTTTGTAATGAGGCAGAGGAGAGGATGCTCAAGGCCCCGTGACATGTGTTTATGGTCATCCTAAAATAAAAAGAGTCTGAACAGAAGTGTAGCCACGTTTGACATGAACGTGAACTCACAGAAAGGCCGTTGTTCCATCAGGAAATGCCTGACGGAGCGTGACTCCTCTGTCTGCAGGTCCCGTGTTACATCTTTGACTCTGACGGGATGAAGCATGACCTCAGTCCTCTGATCAAACTGAAGGATAGATACCTGGTGGACGACGGCGATGACGACATCGACTTCTACATCAACGTCTGCAGAAGTATCTGTAGGTTCCTGCTGGAGCTTTGTGCTCTGCTTCCCGCTGAAACCTGCCTGAAGGTTCCTGTTCTCTGAAGTCTTGTCACTTTCTTGCTTCCAGACAGCCCAGATAAGTTGTGTCCGGAGGGATCAGCGGCCTGCCTCGTCACCAGCGAGGGCTCTTTCAGCATGGGCCTTCCCACTGGGCAGCTGGAACACGTGAAAAGAGACAGGTAAGACCTTCATCCTGTTCAGGAGCGGGAACTGTGGGGCTGCTCTGAAGGTTCAAAATGTGCTGCTGGGTTTGATGATTGAGTCTGGTCTGATGGTTCTGCGTGTCTCAAATATTCCATCCATTCTTCAGCTTCCTGTTGGATTTCCTTCAAAGCCGTTTAGTTTATTTCTGCAGTGAAAACAGATTTTAGAGCGCATTTGAAAATGTCCAAGTAGAATAAGTTTTAAATGGAATCAGGACTGTGGCGATGAAACCTGGAGCTGATCTGGAGTCAGGGTTTAAAGAGTTGTGACTTCATGAAAGGAAGATAACGTGTGTGAGGTGGTTTGGAGATCTACCGTGATCGTGGTTTATACGTGAATGTTGGTTCCCTCAAACAGACGAAGTTTTCAGTTCTTCGTCTTCTCTGTTCCAGCCTGAGACTTCAGTACACTTTAGGAGAAGGCTCCACCCCTCCCTCCAGATGCGGGGAGCACGTTCCTGCCGTCACCATCACCTTCATCTGTCCTTCAAAAAGACATTTGGTACGTCACTGTGGGTGTGGCTTTATCCCCCATTGATGATGGTTAACATCCTGTTGGGTCTGGTTACAGGGCAGCCCTCCCAAAATGACGGCCAATCAGAACTGCCGTTACGAGGTGGAGTGGGTGACGGAGTACGCCTGTCACCGGGACTACCTGGAGAGCCACAACTGCAGACTGACCAGCAAGCAGCACGACATCTCCATTGACCTGACGCCGCTCACCGTCACCTGTACGTCTTTCACATGCAGATGATGAACTGCTGAGTCTGCAGGATCTTCTGTGCGCTCCTCTAAGAGTGGTTTATGGTTTGGTGAAGCTGTCAGTTCAGGATGGAGGAAAACCCGAAATCCAGAACATCAGGCATTCCACAATCCACTGACCTTCAGCACAGAGAACAAAAAATGACAGAGTCCAAAATAAATGTTGTTTCTGTGAATAAAAGCACATCCATGAACATGATGTCCACCTGATGGTCTTCTGTTCCTCCATGTAGCTGGAGATCCACAGTACTATGCCCACTCTGGATCCAGCTCCGACTCGGACAGCTACATCTTCTACCTGAACGTCTGCGGGAAAGTTTTTACAAATGAATGTGGCGACGACCAGTATGTGTCCTCCTGCCAAGTGAAGACGTCCTCCAACATAAACAAAGTGGCTGGAAGATATCAGAACCAGACGCTGCGGTAGGATGTGCCTCCAATTCCTTCTTTCCTCTCCAACCATGAAGTCGTTTTGATCAGATCTTAAGATCTTTTCAGATCTTAAGCACCATGGTGGGTCTGATGAAACAGATGTTTGTTTTTACAGATAAATCTTTTCTCTCTGGATGAATGTTGTTTTAAGAGTAAAACCTGATTAATCCGAGCAAACGAAGGCTGAATACTCTCATCCAGACTGGGACAACGTCACCAGGATGAATGAACATCTTCACTGAGTGTGGATGTTTGCTGGACTGACAGCCTCTTCCTTCACTTACAGGATTTCTAGAGGAGAACTTCATTCTCCTTCTCAGATTCTGCTGATTGGCTGTTTTATCCAGAGCTCTTCCTCATTTCAGAAACTCCTTCCAGTCCTTGCTGATCTGAACCTCCTTGTCTGCAGGTACTCAGATGGAGATCTGACTCTGATCTATCCAGGAGGAAGCAGCTGCTCCTCCGGCTTCCAGAGAATGACCATCATCAACTTCCAGTGCAGCAAGAACGCCAGTGAGTTCAGATTTGATGATTCTGGAAGTTTCCACATGTTTGTTCCCATCACGTGCTTTCTTGAAAGACATTTTGATAAAAGTGAAAGCTTCCATCCTTCACCAAATCTTCATCCGAGGAACAGGAGAAGCAGCCCTCCTTGAAATTGTATGGAGCCTGCAGGACTCGTGTCAGCAGATGTTTTAGGATAGTTCTTCTGTTTCTGCAGCCAACTCTGGAAAGGGGAACCCCGTCTTTGCTGGGGAGACGGACTGCACATATTACTTCAATTGGGAGACGGCCTTCGCCTGCATCAGGGAGGAGGAGGACCTGCTGTGCCGCGTCACTGATGGCAAAAAACGCTTTGACCTCTCCCCCCTCACCAGATATCCAGGTGATCCTTCACGTGCTCGTTGTTGTATTAGCATCCGTTCCTCTTGGTTACTTCTCCGACTCCTACTAAGATGACTGTTGTCCCTGTTCAGAGTCTGATTCCAGCGAGAATTGGGAAGTAGAAGACGCAAAGTCGGCTAAATCCAGCTCCCGTTACTTCCTGAACGTCTGCCATAAGGTGATCCGTGCAGGGGTGGCGGCGGCGTGTCCGGAAGAAGCTTCCATCTGCGCTGTGGGTGCGTTCACACTAAAGCATCACCTTCAGATGTTCTCCCAGAGGATTGTGGGGTTTTATACTCATGTCTGTGATTTAGACAAGAACAACAAGAGCATCAGCCTTGGCAGCTTCCTCTCACCCCCACACAAGACCCACACAGGAGATGACATCAGACTGGTGTACACTGATGGCAGTCTTTGTCCCGATAAGAAGAGGAAGATTCAAAGTATTCTGACTCTCCGATGTAAACCCGGTGAGTAAAACAAAGAGCCTTAAATCATTGTTACAGTCCACGGAGACACAGCCCCACATTCCCAGAATCATCCTGAACGCGGCATCTGGCGCTCCTGGTAATGACCCCATTGTGTCTGGTGTTTCCTTCAGGAGACTTTGAGACTCCTCCGGTCCTTCGCAGCGTCTCATCAGACGAGTGTTTCTACGAACTGGAGTGGTTTACGGCTGCAGCCTGCGTCCTGTCGAAAACTCAGGGGGATTCCTGCATGGTGGGGGACCCCCAGGCAGGTACGAACATGCCCCTCAAACACTCGCCTGCTGCTTTTGGAGTTAAACCAGGGGTATTCAAATGTGTAGAGCAACGATGATGTTTTTCCTGGACTTCCTGTCTGTGGATGAAAGTGGTTTCATTGATGCATGAGTCTTCATGACACACAAATGATATGAAACATCAAACTAAACAAGGATATTCTTCATTTCTCATAACACAAAGTCCTTACAGTTTTGTGTAGGTTTTACCGCCACCTAGTGACAAGTGTTTGCACTGCCTAAGAGGACGCTGAATTATTCTACACCAAACCAACGTTCATACAAGAATCTATGTTATGTTATGGCTCAGAAATTCACAAAGTTTGTGTATTCATTTTGTTGAACCTTTTTATTCTTCGTTGAACACATACTTTGTTATATTTTGTTTTAAGGAAGAATAGCAACCTCCTTAGAGGTTAGATCAGAGGTCCATTTGGACTGTGTTTACTGACGCAGAATGCTAGCTTGTTTTTCAGAGGATGGTTGTATGATCTACGCTCCTAATTTCAAATAATTCCTCACCACTGAGGAGGCTGACCTGTCCAGAGTTAATTGGAGTGGTATTACTGTTTGTGCCGTTTACTTTACTAAAATTCCTCCTGCTGCTAAGGTCGAGGTGCATGTCAACAACGCCCTCAAATAATATCCTCCTGACGATCAGCAGTTCAAATGTCTTCTGTAGATGACTTCTCTAAACCTGAAATATGTCCCGACCCCTGCAGACTACTGGACCGAACGCCTTTTGGTTCTACAGAGGACATTTAGGGCTTTTCAGTGATGCTAAATGTGAAGGGGCGGGGCTCTGTCGATGTGTTACAGTGTTTACTGGTGTCAAAAATATTCAAAATCACACACCCCTACAGACAACCAGGAGTCCATCTGAACCTGTGCCTTTGCTCCTCCTCCTTCTGCTCCCCAGGGTTCTCCTTTGATTTGTCTCCGCTGTCCAAACCTGATGGGGGTTTCTACAACCTGACCAACGGCAGATACACCTACTTCATCAATGTGTGCGGCCCGGTCAAAGCAAGCTCCTGTCCTGACAAGGCTGGAGCCTGCCAGGTGGAAAAAAGGTGATCGGCGCTCCCTCTTTCACTGAACAAATACAACCTCCATCCCACTCAAACATTCACTCTGCTCCTCAGCTCCTGGAGTCTTGGGGAAGCAAGCTCCCATCTGTCTTACTATGATGGGCTGATACAGCTGACCTACAGGAACGGCTCTCAGTACAACAACGAGGAGCACACTCGCAGGTCCACCCTCATCTCCTTCCTCTGTGACCCTGAAGCTGGGCTGGGAAACCCCGATTTCCAGGTTGGACCTTTTCTCTGCACCTTCTCTGCGGCTCCTCAGACTTTTGTCAGTGGGCTGATCTTCTGTGCTGCATCCACACAGGTGGAGGACAACTACACCTACAACTTCCACTGGTACACGTCACTCGCATGTCCTGAAAGGTCTCACCAGTGTCTGGTGACGGACCCCAAAACACTGGATCAGTACGACCTGTCCAGGTAACATCTGTGCCCAGAAAAACCTAACAATCTCCTGGTCGTCCTCTCTGACCTACTGGTGTCTCTTGCAGCCTGTCCCGCTCCAGCAGGAACTGGCAAGCCATGGACTTGTCTGACCCTCAGAGCATGAAGAGTTACTACATCAACATCTGCCGCGCCATCGTCCCCGTGGTCGGCTGCGACCGCGAGGCGTCCGTCTGCGAGATGACATACGTGACCCAGCAGGTAATCTGAATCCTGAATTTTTTTTTTACTTGACAGAAAAACGGACCTTGTCTTGACTGAGAAATTCTGAAACATTGTCTCTAAAAATCCGATCTCCTTGTTCCTGATCCTCAGGGCTCTCCGAAGGAGGTGGTCTCAGTCAGCAATATGGGGATCTCCAAGAAAGGTCCAGTAATTGAGGGGCGGGACCGCTTGCTGCTGGAGTTCACGGACGGGTCAGCGTGCACGTCAGAGGGCCTGAAGCTGTCCTTCACCACCCGGATCCACCTGATCTGCTCCAGAGGAACGCTGGTGAGTGACGGCCTTCTGACGGACGAATTTTGTTCTCTGTGTCTGAAGTGGGGTGTCTCTGCTCTTCTCTGCGTAGTCCATGCCGCCTCGGTTTGAGTCCAACCAGAACTGCACCGCCACCTTCATATGGGAGACCCGAGCGGCCTGCGCCATCCGGATCACGGAAGACAGAAACCAGGTGAGATCTGCTGTTTCCAAACCCTCGAGTGGGGGGTGGAGGGACTGATGTCTTTGTGGTTTCAGACCTGCTCTGTGGTCGACCCAAACACCGGTTATGAGTACAACCTGCAGCTTCTGGCCTCCAAGACCGGCTACAGCACCAGCGCCAACGGCAAAGACTTCCTGGTGAGGTTCTCCCGCTGTGATCTGAGGACAGTTTGTATAGTTGTTGAGAGAGGTTTTCAGGGATCCTCTGTGTCTCGCAGCTGAACATCTGCTCAGACGCTCCAGGATGTGGGGAGGGGATGGCCGGCTGCGAGCTGGAGAACGGGAAGCCTATCAGTCCGGTGGGGGTCACCAAGACCCTCCAGTACTCCACCGATGGCAAACTGAAGCTAACATACAGGGGGCAGCTGGTTGAAAGTGCAGGTACTGAACTGTGAGATGATGAAACGCTGACCTCGCCAACATAGAAGCTTCATTCTGGTCCCCCCCCCCCCATAGGTACACGGGACACCTTCACCATAAACTTTGTGTGCGATCCGAACTCCCACCCTGGCTCTCCAAAGCTGTTACGAGAGGAGATGACTACGCTCGGCAACCACACCACCCATGACGCCGTCTTCGACTTCTTCACAGCGCTGGCCTGCACGCCGGCTCCCGTAGACTGCAGCATTTCTGGTCTGAACTCAAGGGGTCACAGGGTCACGTTCCCCACCAGCAACATGAATGTGTCATGTGATCTCACATTTGTCCTCTAGATGCTCTTGGGAACGAGTACGACCTGAGCCGCCTGATCCGGAACGAAGACGACAGCCCGTGGATCCCCACTGACACAGACGCTGAAGCGGGACGCCGCTTTTACATAAACGTCTGCAAACCCCTCCCAGCTGGGTCGGGCTGTCCAGGTCAGGAGAGGAAAAATCAGGATGGACACCCCCCCCCCCCCCCCCCCCCCCCCCCCCCCCCCCCCCCCCCAAAAAAAAAAATAAATAAAATAAATAAAATAAAATAAATAAAGGATAAAATCTAACATTTCCATTAAGTTATGTCCCATAAAAAATTTTCTATTTAGATACATGGAACGAAATTAATTTTCATGTAATTAATTTAGACTCTATTTGAAAACTAATTTAAATGTTATCAATTTTTAATTATTTTATCAGTAATTATTGTCTGAATCATTCTTGCTTTTTCCGTTACAAAGTGTATCCGTTGGGTTATAAGCAGCTTTTCTTTCTGCAGTCGGTCCTTTAGGCGCCTGCGGTCTGATTGGTGGGAAAAGCGTCAACCTGGGATATGTGCAGTCGATGCCACAAGTGGCGGAGGACGGCTCCATCAGCATCGTGTACCAGAACGGAGATCAGTGCGGCGCGGCGTCCCGCTACTCCACGCGAATCATCTTCCAGTGTGACGACAGTGAAGTGAGTTTTTAGAGTCTGAAGATTGTTTAGAGCTTGCACTACAGCTTACATTAGAACTGGTTTTGTGTCGATGCTGAACTCTTTTACTGATGTGTTTTTACTTCCAATGCTCTGAAAATGGTTTTTATAATTTTCCTTATGAGAGAATTGCTGTTGAGTTTCTGGTCTCAGTCATTCAGGAACATCTTTAGCTGCGTCTTCTCCACAGATTCCATATAAAAATTGTGAGTTGGCCTTCAACAATTTGCTGCTTTTTTTGCAGGGCGTCCCCATGTTTGATCGTCAGGACGGATGTGAATATGTCTTCATCTGGAGAACATCCGAGGCCTGTCCCATCAGGAGGTCCAAAGGTAAACACATACCATAGAGTTTTTAGCACAGAGATTATGGGATGTACTGTAATGTAAACTTAAAAACAATCTTGTGAAAAAAAATTTCCCTGAATGTGATCTTGCAGGTGAAAACTGTCGGGTTCAGGACCCCAGAAGTGGTTTTGAGTTTGACCTGAGTTCCCTGAAGGGCAGAGATTTCACCGTCAGCAACGAGAAGTACGTCTACCACCTGTCTGTGTGCGGGCCGCTACAGAAGGACGTCTGCACACATGCAGAGAAAGAGTCTGTGTCCTCCTGCCAGGTGAACGGGAACAGTCAGAAGATTGCAGGTATGGAAACATCAACGATAGCTGGTTCAGCTGTGAGTGAGGCTCCTGTGCATTCATGTTTGCATCCATACAGGAATGACTAACCAGAACCTGGTGTTTGTGGGGAACCAGATTCTCCTAAACTACACCAATGGGGAGACCTGTCATCAAATTTACCAAAGGTCCACGCTCATCTCCTTCTCCTGCCACCCTGACATGAACCCTGTAAGTCTAAGCCTGCAGGGTTCCTCTGATGTTCCTGCAGACTTTCAGCTTTGATGTCAGCACTTCTTCCTGTGCGTCTTTGTTCAGGGAGCACCAGAGTTCGTCAAGGAGATGTCGGACTGCACTTACCTGTTCACCTGGCCCACCGCGCTGGCGTGTGTCAAAACCATTAGCTGCTCCTACAAGTAATGAGGGTCTTCCTGCTCCTCCTGTCTGTGTGTTTGCTCTGCCCGATCAGAGATCAACTGATGAGTTCGAGCTTTTAAATCCTTTTTATCATGAATTAACACACACCCCGGCTTTAGATGGGGAGGCTGTGTACGGCAGATTTCCTGGGACATGTTAAAGCTGCTAAAACTCATCTTCCCTTTAGGGGGTCACAGGGGACAGTTCTGTGGTTGAATTAAAACCCTGAACGTCTCTGACAGCAAAGTTATTTAAGGTGGAATGAGACAAACTAGCCCGACATTTCTGTAGAACCTAGAAGTTTCATTCAGCCTGATCCTCTAAACCAAACAGTTAATGAACAAACTCCAGAAATAATAAGATTATTATCAAGAACTCGGCAGGTTTCAGGGACCCTGAGGAGGATTTAAGGAAGCTCCTGTCTGTCAATGTTAAGCGTCTGAGATGAACCTGAAGATGCACGCCCTTAAATCTCAACCACAGTACAAATGTTCAGAAGGCTTTATTAAAAAGCATCAATAAGGAATAATTTGTTTTGAGTGATGTAAACAGTTTGGAGAATCGAGATTTTACAGCTTGGGCAGAACCAGGTGCATTATGGGATGTCTTGACGTCTCAGCCCTGCGGCGTGTTTCTGTGGTCGTCTGCAGCTTTGTGTGGAAGGGTCAGAGCGAGACCAAAGCTTTTCCTCTATCTGCTCCTCAGTGATGGTCAGGGCCACTCCTACGACCTTTCACCTTTGGCTTTGAACTCTGGGAACTGGGAGGCAGAACTTCCTACTCAGGGCACGCAGAAGCGGTTCTTCCTGAACGTCTGCAGGTCTCTGGTGCAGCAGAGAGGTCAGTTTGGGACCTTTGCTTCACATGTCTGGCCAACGTGCAAACATAACACATGTTTACGTCCACAAACAGGTCAGTGGAACTGTCCCTCTGGTGCTGCGTCCTGCATGAAGGATGGAGATGAATACCTGAGTTTGGGTCAGGTGGAGTCCAGTCCCACACTGGACGGGAACATTCTGAAGCTGCAGTACACCAGTGGACAGCCCTGTCCGGATGGAAAACGCAACAGAACCAGCATCATCCGCTTCAAGTGTGATAAAGACCGAGTGGTGAGAGCCGTGCACAACTTCATCCATCTTCAGAGGTCTAACACTGGGAGAGGTCAGAAGATGCTGCCTGTGTGCTGCTGGTGGTAAACCCACCAGGACCACATTTGTAGATGTTAAAGAAGCTCCTGTGTGCTCTCTACATCAGGAAAAAAATCTTAGATCTGAAGTTTTTCTGACAAATTTGGCTTGTTGGAGCCTTTGATCTTCTTAGATTTGAAGTTTGAAGACATGATTGTTCAGGTTTGATTCTAATGTTCATGTGTCATGAAAAGCTGACCAAGCACACACACACCAGCAGAGACCTGCTGTTTGTGAGGAGGTCCTTCTGAAATCGTAATAAACATTTTTGCTGTTGTTTCCGCAGGACTCCCGGCCCACGCTGATCTCCGAGATCGAGGACTGCATCTTCACCTTCCTGTGGCTGACGGCCGCCGCCTGTCCTCTGAACACCACTGAACACGGCGACTGCAAAGTCACTAACCCCACCACAGGTTCACCCCATTCACTGTTCACTCACGTGTTCCTGCATGGAGGTGTTCTTTAGACGTTCTGAACGTTCCTCTGTCTCCCCACAGGTCATCTGTTTGACCTGAGCTCTTTGAGGAAGGAGGGCGGTTACACTGTGTTTGATCCCCAGCAGGACAAGAGGATTATCCACATGAACATCTGTGGTGGAGTGGACACCACTGTGTGTTCCTCTGAAACCGGTGTGTTCCTCCTTAACAGATCTGCTCAATCCACACACACCCATCCCTTGGTCTGACAGGGTGACGTCAGATTGCATTCTCTGTCCAGCTGTCAGTCAGCTGTGTCCTTCTAATGGAGGACAGTCTGATGATCAGTGCGCTCTGAGCACAGAGCGGTTGATTTGTTTCAGAGTTTAGACGCCAGCAGGTTACTGTTTAGATGTTTCTGTAAATGAGCATCTTCGCTCCAGGGAGTTTCAGTGTAATCCCAGCACACCTGAGATCATTGACCAGACAGGTGCACAAAAATCATCGGTTTGTGCGTCAGCTGCACGAATTTACATGAATTTATAGAACAACGTTTGTGATGTTCTTTCTCAGCTGCTTGGTAAATCGCTTACCTTTCAGAGCTTCTTTAAAGGAAGGTCCAGCTGGTGAATTCCAGAGCGGGAAGAGCGCTCTCTGGAAACTGATTTACTTAATTACACTTCTGTCAATGTAATGTAGATAAAATGTAAAGACTAAACGAATTATGGTAAAGCCTATTAAGGATGCACCAGAACTAAAGAACCGTTTTTGGATTTTCAACAGTTTCCAAATGTTTTTATGAAAACAACAAAAGTGCAAAAACCATTAAAGAACAAGCAGGAACGTTCTGCAGGACCGGAACCTTTACTGAGCAGAGTGCATGAAGAAGAACCAGAAGATCCTGCGTGATTGTAAGGTTTCTCTCAGTAATCCGATGTATGTGTGCTTCCAGCTGTGTGTTTTTCGGACGCCGGAATGCCTTTGAGCGGCGGTCAGGTGAGTCAGAAGCTCTCATTCCGTGACGGCGAGGTGGAGCTGACCTACAGTGAGGGGAGTCCATGTGCCGCCAACCCCGACCTCAAACACAAAAGCGTCGTCCACTTCATCTGCAGGTGTGCACAAAATTATAGCGGGCCGGGGCTTAAACACCATCTGCAGCAGAAGCGCATGGAACCATCAGGTGCAGGATCTGTGATGTCACACATACAGATCTGTTTTATTGTTGTTTTAAAAACAGACCGGCGCAGATGAGCACAGCCCCCCCAGAGCCGGTCCTGATCAGCTCTGACCCTCAAACCTGCACTCATTTCTTCTCCTTCTACACACACCTGGTGTGTGAAAAGACGGTGAGTACATCTCTGGCACTCCCATCAGACCTGCTCATGTCATAACCTTTGAAGTTTACATCAAAAACGCCTCAAACTGTGGGTTTGCCGCAGATCAAACCAAAGTTTGTGTGAAGGCTAACGTCTGTTTCACCAGGTCACGTGTTCGGTCCAGAGCGGCTCCACCCTGATAGACCTGTCTCCTCTGATTCATGCCACTGGGTTCTACACGGCAGGTTTGAATGTCGCGCAGAAACAGAGAACCCACCCAGTGGAGTCTGCTTCACCTGACGGCTTTGGTTTGTCCTTCAGATGAAGCTGTTAGTCAAAGTGCAAAATCTCAAGACTTCTACATCAACATCTGTCAGCCACTCAACACCGTCCCTGGAGTGGCGTGTCCTCCTGGAGCCGCCGTCTGCATGGACCCAGACGATGGCCTGCCAGTGGTGAGAAACACTGCAAACCCTTGAGCATCTTTGAAACTGCTTTTAACCAACAGATGGTTCAGAAAACTGGTAAACGAAATGCAGACGTTAACCGTTCCTCTGCTCGCTGTGGTTCGTCTGACAGGATATCGGCCGAACCACCAACGGCCCAGAGATCAACAGTTACACATCTGAGGTGTCCATCACCTACAGCAGCTCCACGCCGTGCACAGATGACTCCGCCCAGAACTACTCCTCCACCATCATCTTCAGCTGCCAGAGGGGCGTGGATCTGGTCTGTCAGCACTGACTGAGGTTGCGTTGGTTTTTTTCAGTTTCACCTTTTTAAGCCTTTTTTTTTTCTGCGTTCAGGGTTCTCCACAGATGCTGCGGCAGCACGGTTGCGTGTTTCTGTTCGAGTGGGAAACCCCGTTGGTCTGCTCAGACTCTACCAATAGCAGCGGGTGTCAGATGACCGACGCACAGCTTCAGTTCACCTTTGACCTGAAGAGCCTCTCTGAGGACGTTCAGGTGAGCAGCGGTGACTCCAGACACCTCCAGCTGCAGGTCTTTCCTCTGAGGGTTCGGCTTCTGCTCTCCAGGTGAAGGCGAGCTTGGGAACGTATCACCTCCACGTGTGTGGCGCCGTGACAGAACCGTTGTGCAAACAGAGTGCGGTGTGTCTGGTGTCCGGCTCCGGTTCCAACAAATCAGCCTCTTTGTTTGGGATCAGCAAAGCCATGAGCATGGACTTCAAACACGAGGAGCAGGCTCTGCTGATGCAGTACGGGGGAGGAGATCAGTGCCCAGCAGGTACGCCTTCTTCATCCTCACCTAAAGTTAGGTTGAAACAAAAGCGATTGACTCTGAAAGGAAGAGAGGAAGTATGCAACCCTCACCTCCAGGATGAAGGATAAAAACCTTAAAGATCCAGTTTAGTAAAACGGCATTAAGATGAACTTGGTTAGAAAAATCTAAAAATTTTTTCACGTTTCAGTGACCCCTGAGGGCGAGGCCTGCTCCTTCCCCTTCATCTTCATGAAGAATTCCTATGTGGACTGTACCACCGATGGCAGGACAGACGGCAGGAAGTGGTGCGCCACCACCCCTGACTACGACCGGGACAAGAAGTGGGGCTTCTGCAATGAAGGTGAGGACAAGTGGAACGTTTATGGAACCAAACCTGAAGATAGCTTAAGCTCCAAGGACAGACCGTCAGCAGGTCTCCGGCAGATCTCCTGCAGACCATCAGTTCCACCTCTGCAGCTCCACACACCAACTTTACAGCAGTTAGGGGAACCTTTTGCTTCTGTGAGCAAAATCAGTCGCTTTAGTGAGTCATGTCTTTGTTCATGTGGGTCTTAAAACTGTTGGTGGATTTAGGGTAAATTGGAAAGCAAAAACATGAACTTACTAAATGAATAAGGAAGCGAATGCAATAGATAAACATCAGTACTACTGTTTGATGTCCTGAAAAAGGTGTTTATTCATTCCTCCTTTTTCTTTGCCTCAGTCACTGCAAAGCGTCAGACCTCCATATTGTTCAGTTGCGACCGGTCAGCGGGCCGAGGTTCCCCCAGCTCTTGGCAGAGACAGCAGGCTGTTCCTCGGATTTTCAGTGGGTCACCGACGTCGTCTGTCCTCCCAAGAAGATGGAGTGCAAGCTAGTCAGCAAGCACAAGACGTTCGACCTCCGAAGCCTGTCGTCGCTCACAGAGCCATGGAAGTTCAAAGATCAAAAATATTCGTAAGTCCGGCTGCTTTGTTATTTCAGCATTTTTATTTCTATGACAGATTATCAGACGGATTATATTCCAGCACCACATAGAGGGTCATAGGAGAAAATCGGTCTAGTTTGAGCCTGATCTGGAAACTTTGAGCTTTCAGGATCCGATGGATTCAGGAGTAATCCCAAACGGATTCAGGAATAAACTCAGCATCACAGATGTGATCTCTTATGATTGTTCTCTCGCTTTAGGTACTTTATCAACCTGTGTCAGGGGATCCACGGTGGCGTGATGGGCTGTCCGGAGGATGCCAGTGTTTGCCGGCGCTCTGCAGGCGGCCTGACCCAGACCCTGGGCCGGGTTTACACTCAGAAGATGAGCTACGATGGTAAGTGTTTGTGGAGGAAAGGTCAGATTTTGGTTCCTCTGCGTCTGCTCCTCCCAACTCTCTTTTCCTGCAGGTGGACAGATTTCCATCCAGTACACCGCAGGAGACGACGTCTGCCAGAACCAGGTGAAGGCCTCAGCGTTGATCCACCTCACCTGTGGCTCCACGGTTGGACAGCCCTCCTTGGTCAGGTATCAGACCTTCTCCTATGATGGTTTCTCCACAAACATGTTTCTCTGGAGTCTTTCTGCTCAGTCTGATTTTAGATTTTCAGTAAGGAGCTTCTGAAAATCTGCTTCTGTACTTTTGATTTCTGAGGAAAATATAAGTTCTATTTTCGACCATGTTTTGAAGACACCAGGTGTGTGTTTGGGTGTGTGTGTTGCAGGGTGGACGTGGCGACATGTCAGTTTGTGTTCAGCTGGAAAACTCGCTCGGCGTGCGCCGTGAAGCAGCAAGAGGTGAAGATAGTGAACGGGACCATCCGGATTCCTGATACTGGAGCCAAACTGAGCCTGGGGGCCGTCTACTTCAGGTACATTCTCACTTGCACCCCCACCCCCACCAACTGTGCTGTCTGCACTCACTCCTTCTTTCTTCAGCTACCATCAGGCATCGGGGGACATCCGCCCTAACGGAGACCGTTACATCTACCACATTCAGCTGTCAGGAATCACCAACTCCTCCCTGAACAGCTGTGAAGGCGCCAACATCTGCCAGGTGAAGCTGAACGCCACCTACAGGCGCAGGATTGGAAACTCCATTGAGGCAAAGTACTACATTAAAGGTGAGCACGCCCTGTCCTCACAGATGGACCTATGACGAACTCTCTTTGAAAGCTGCTGGAAACTGAATGAATGCAGAGGCCAACTACACAACTACAGGCCCTTTTATTAAACCAAGCCGGTCCACATTTACTGTTATGAAACCACAGTCCTACAGATCTACACTTTTACTGCTGCTTTCATTCATATCTATTATACAGTGTTCCCACGCTACTTTGCGGTTCACGTTTTGCTGTCTCGCTGTTTTGCATTTTTTTTTCAGTGAAATATGTCTTTTTTCTTTTTACATCGCATTATGTTCTGCATGATCTGCTCAAAATGAAAGATTTATATGAATCTTGCAAACTGAAGAGACACACAGGGAGGAGATTGATTGACAAGGTCAACAGTCAATCATGACGCAGAACACAAGGCACTGTTTTAAACACGCAGTTGTGTTCATGTTCGCTTCATGCTAGTGTAAACCACGTGCTAATATAAGCATGCACCGACCTTCATGTTGATCACATGCTAGTGGCGGCCACATTTTAGCATTAGCCTCATGCTAGCGTTAGCTACACACTAAAACCTTAATTTCATTTCAGGAGGAAACCTGGATGTCATCGTTCCCTCTGATTCTAAATGTGGACGCATGAAGTCCAAAAATGTGTCCTCCACCATCATGTTCCAGTGCAGCCTGTCTGCGGGGGTGGGCATCCCGGAGTTCATGCTGGAAACGGATGAGTGCCAGTACATGTTTGTGTGGTACACAGATGCTGTCTGTGGTTTAACGTGAGTCCGCCAACCGTAAATGTTTTTGTTTGGAGTCTAAGGCCAGGTATTTCAACCGTAATCCAATAGGATTAAACCTCCAGGATTAGATCCTGATGTAAAAGTGGAAATTTGAATCAAAAGTTGATTATGAGGGTTGGGATTTGGTGATCCAGTCTTGCGTTTAATCTGTATTAAAGGGCTCGGTTGCTTATTTCAGTTGATCCAGAAAATGAGGATTATTCTGATCCCTCCTTAGAGCAGGATCTAAGATATTGTAGTCAATTTTTATTAATATTTGCAGAATTTTAACATGCTTTCCCAATAAAAAGATGCATTTCAAATTATTTTTTAATTATTCCTTTTCTTTAACAGGAAAAGTTTTATTAGATATTAAAAAAACTGATTTTCATTCACATACAAAGATCGAGAATGCATCTTTTTAATTAACAGAAAAGCCACGTGTAGTTCTTATAGGTTGCCTGTGGGGCGGTTGTAGGATGCCTGTAGGACGCTCATCAGAAGCTCATAGGGGGCTTGTAGAAGACTCGTAGGAAGAAGTTCAAAGGGCGCTCATAGGACAGCTGAAGCACAAAATCAAGAATCCTGCTTTAAAAGTTCCTGGGCGAGAGGGCTCTGCTCTTTTCTGTGGATCCGTTGGTCATCATGTAGCTTTTTCTTTAAAGAGATTTGTGTTTAAAAAAACGTAAACATGCAAAAAAATATAGAGAAAGTACCGCAGACACTCATCCATTCACACACATATGTATGGTAGACATAAGATCAAGACCAGCAGTTCTTTCATGCTCCTGTCATCTCCACAGCCTCTAGACCTGCAGTGGTAAAACAATCAAATGTGACCGTCCGTTGATTGTATGCTCAGACCTTTGAACCAGACAGAAACGTTTCTACAAAGAAACAGAGCAGAATTGAAGTATGTTAAAAACTGAGCGTCCTTCTAAATCAAGCCAGCTCGACTGAGAAAAAGAGACTGAGAAAAAGGCTTAAGAAAATCATGGTATGGCCCCTTTAAACCGTATTAGCTTAGAACGAAATATTACACACGTTTGGTCGCAAAAGTCCTGCAGCGAAAGCTCTGCCTTTTTCTGGGTTCTTGTCTCTGTTCCTGTGGGCGGGACTAATCTGGAAATCCTTATGTGAGTAGATCTGACTGTATTTGATCTGATCCAGCAAAGTTTTTAAAAACCAGATCAGGGGATTGGATAATCCTGGATCGCTTTGATCCTGATCCAAAGTTTCAGATGACCAGGCCTAAGCGA
Source organism: Oryzias celebensis (assembly GCA_014656515.1). NCBI lineage: Eukaryota > Metazoa > Chordata > Actinopteri > Beloniformes > Adrianichthyidae > Oryzias > Oryzias celebensis. The sequence goes on along the minus strand of BNCR01000018.1, from coordinate 2,854,530 downwards.
TTACTCTACCTTACCTGCCTTACAGAGCGGTTGAAAAGGAGACTTACGACGGCAGCACGTTTCCAGCCATGTCCCAGCGCAGTCAGGCGATGGGGGGGGTGCTGGGCTTCCTGCTGGTGGGGCTGATGGCCTGTCTGCTGGGGCTGCTGCTCTACAAGAGAGAGCGGAGGTGAGACCTGAACGTCTGCAGGTCGGTTTGTCTTTAAGATCTCTGACGGTTCCTCTGTGTTTCAGGGAGCTGGTGATGCTGAAGGTTTCCAGCTGCTGCAGGAGAGGAAACCAGCTCTCCTATAAGTACTCCAAGGTAAGAGGATCGAAAGCAGCAGGATAAAGAGTGTACCCCCTCCCTAGAAGAGCAGTGGTGGTGGTACCTGTTCTTCCATTTACATTTACCTTTCAGGTGAACACAGATGAAGAAGGAGGAGAGGAGGAGATGGAGTGGCTAATGGAGGAGGTTGAGGCCCCCGACTCCGACTCCTCCGCACCCTCGCACAACAGGAGTAACCATAGCAACGGCCACATCCGGACCAAACGGGTGAACACAGACGTTCTTCGGCCATTCTCCATGGATGAGCAGGAGGACGACAGCGAGGACGAGGTGCTGAGCATCCCCGGAGTCCGAGTCCACAAGCCGTCCAAGAGCTCTGCAGCTCAGCGCAGCGCCTTCCTGCAGGTGAGGGTCATCTTCATCATCCTCAGCATCCTGCTGCGTCCAAAAGCTCATGAAGTCCTGGTTTCAGGAGGAGAGCGATGAAGACTTGGTCGGCCTCCTGGAAGACTCCGATGGGAAGAGTAAGGGCCGCAAACCCCCCCCATCCAGCCTTGCCTACGGGAAAAATGGCCGCAAACCAGACGAGGAAGACAGCGATGAAGACCTCCTGAGGGCGTGACTGCTGCTGCCCCCCGTCTGAACTCTTCTGTCAGTGAATGTGTCCAAATGATGAAGAACGGCTCCACCAGGAGTTGGAGGCTTCTGCAGACGCTTTATTTCTCCAGACTTGATCTGTGCAGTTTTCTTAGACTTTCTTTTAATGCATCAGAACTTTTTCTCACAAAGACTGCAGGTCCGCTGGGAGGCGGACCAGCACCGCACCTGTAGACACGCCGCTCTGCAGTGACGTCAGCTCCATGAAAAGATCAATCAAAGGTTCTTCTGGATCTGATGCTCTCTGCTCCTGTCTCAACCCGGCGGGACTGCGGCGGTTCTGGCCTTGAAAAGGGAATGTGCTTGTACTACTGTCAGAACATCAGTGTTCTTCATGAAGCTGTCAGAACATCAGTGTTCTTCATGAAGCTGTCAGAACATCAGTGTTCTTCATGAAGCTGTCAGAACATCAGTGTTCTTCATGAAGCTGTCAGGTGTTCTTCATGAAGCTGTCAGAACATCAGTGTTCTTCATGAAGCTGTCAGAACATCGGCGTTCTTCATGAAGCTGTCGGAACATCAGTGTTCTGAGGCAGATGTTGTGAAGCTCCATGATTTGGTGTTTTTAGTATTGTCTGATGGCCTTAAATTTGGTTTGAGGTTGAAAACATGGAAGTTAGTGTGGGGGAATCCCCCCGCGCCACCCAACAACATGACATGTATCCCCCCCCCTTCCCAGTTCTCATGCGTGACTGTCGTGTTGCCAAGTTCTTTTGCTGAGCATGATGAGCTGGACGATGTTTCTGTTTAGATGAGGACAGCTGCTGTTCTGGGTTGATGGATTTATGTTCTTGGTGGAGATGAAATGATAATGGTCCTTTGACCAACAGAAAAGGTTTGTTTTTAAACCTGAAGAGATGTGATTGTTTGGTACGTTTGATTTTTTTTTTTTTTTTTTTTTTTTTTTTTTTTTTTTTTTTTTTTTTTTTTTTTCTTTTTTCTGAAGAAGATCCTCAAAATGATGAAGACTTGATGCGACTGCAGTGAAAATGCTCCTGCTCCTGCAGATCTTCTCTGTTTTTGATGTAATTTATTTTGTCTGGTATGTCTGCAGCTCTCTGTCTGGTTTCCTATTTAAAAGAAAACAATTTAAATTAAAATTCTCTGAATAAAGAGATCTGCTTCATGTTTGCGTTCCTTTACGTGGAGGTCAAACAGGACTTTCAGGCCTGATTGATCCGCTTCAGTCTGTAAGAACCTGAGTTCAAACAGGACCTTCTTCAGACCGAATCCGGTTCAGTTTAAACTGGACTCAGATACGCCTCATGTTTGAACAGTCAAGTTTATGATTTATTTTCTTCACTCTCATTTAAACAAAAATGATAAACATTCTCCTGCGCGGGGGGGTGGTGGTTAAAATGTTCTTGAAATGAATCCTTTTACAATAATTGATTATAATTGCAAACCATCTTCAGGAGTCCAAAGAGCAGAGAAGGTGACGGGACTCTGATCCGATGTAAGAACCTCATGTCTTCTTCAGAACCGTGATCTTTCTGTCTGAAAAAACACAACTTTTGTTTTTTCTGGAGTAAAATAAAATGTTCGTAAAGATTTCCATCCTGAGGAAAAAATCCGGATGTAAAAGATAAGAAATGTGTTCCTGCAGCAGCGGCTGACGTTCCTGCAGCAGCAGCTGACGTTCCTGCAGCAGCAGCTGATGTCTCAGGTTAATCTTGGATCTCCTCCCAGCCCGTCTGACGCAGGATCTTCACGCCCTGCTGCACAGCTTCAGAGGAACCTTTGCTCCTGCAGGTCTCCTTAAAAAGCTGTGTGAGGGCCCTCAGGGGTCACTCTGCAGACAGAGGTTGAGCAGGAGTCATCTTATAGAAACGTCTGCAACCATGACCACGTTTGATGACATCCTGGAAGAAGCTGGGACCTTTGGCCGCTGCCAGAAGCGGATCTTCGCCCTGCTGTGCCTCATGTCTCTGCCGTTTGCAGGCGTGTACGTGGGCATCGTCTTCCAGGGCTTCACCCCGGACCACTGGTGCCGGGACCCTGCGCTGGCGGAGAGGAGGCAGGCGTGTGGCTGGAGCCTGGCGCACAGCCGCAGGCTGGCGTCACCGCAGGTGAACGTCTCCGGAGAGCTGCAGCACAGCAGCTGTGAGCGTTACGAGGTGGACTGGAACGCCACGGCGCCCACCTGTGAGGCAGAGGAGCTGCACCTGAGCAGGGGGCCAACCACCACCTGCAAGGAGGGCTGGGAGTACGACTATGAGGGCAGGCAGTCCTTTGTCACGGAGGTGAGCAACCAGGCTCTGGCAGCTGGTAAACATGTGACCCTGAGTGACCTCAGCATCCGTTCTGGGATGCGTCCTCTGAATAAAAGTCCAATATTTCTTGGGTTCTTGTTGGGGTTCCTGATTGTTTCTTTTCTTGAACCTTTTTCTAAATTTAAATCCCCCTAAAGATTAAAAAATGTTTGCTGTTGTAGTTTGATCTGAATTAAAGGTTTGATTCTTTTTTTTTTTTTTTTTTTGATGCAAAGTTGTTTTAACTTTGCAGGCGACTCAAAAGATCATCTTAATCACTGAGATATGTCATCGTTTTCAATCCTAGGAAGGTGATTTCCAATTGTGAACATGTAAATGCTCAAAAGGCTTCAGGTTCTGTGTAGATGGATATAATCCAAAAGCTCAAAGGCACATGGGCAGATGAAGTGTTTCTCGCTGCAGTTTGACCTGGTCTGCTCGTATGGGTGGCTGGTGGACATGTTCCAGGCCACGCTCAACGTGGGCTTCCTGGTTGGGAGCATTGCCATTGGTTATCTAGCTGACAGGTAATCTGTTGGTACCTGCTGACCTTTGACCTTTCAGAAGGACTCTGGTCTTTTGAGGAAGCTGCTGATGTTCTCATGCTCTTCAGGTTTGGAAGGAAGATGAGCTTCCTGATGTCCACCCTGCTCAACGCCGTGACAGGAGTCCTGGTGGCAGTTTCCCCAAACTACACGTCCTTACTTGTGTTCAGAACCTTCTCTGGGTTCGGAGTGAAAGGAGGCTGGATGGCCGGATATGTTCTGAGTGAGAACACGTCTGAGAACATCTGACAACCTGCTGCAGGTGACGGGAGAACAACCCGAGCTCAGCAAAGTCCTCTGTCTGTCAGTCACAGAGATCGTGGGGGTGGAGTTCAGACGTACGGTGGGGGTCCTTTATCAGATGTTCTTCAGTATCGGCCTCCTCATCCTCCCCCTGCTCGCCTTCTTCATCACTGACTGGCGCTGGCTGCAGCTCGCCATTACGGCGCCGTACATCCTCTTCCTGTCCTACTACTGGTGAGGAACACTAGCTTCTCAAAGGTGTTAAAGAACACGTTTTTATGAAGTGCTGGAGCAGGCAGCCTGACTTCACTGAAGCTTCTGGCAGGTTCTGTTAGTTCCCAGGTTCAAACAAAAACATCCTCGTTTCTGCTGATGGTCCAAATTCCTCAAACCTGCAGAAAAAAGTCAGTTAATCAACCAAAGTTTGTGGAGTCAGTCCTGGAGAAGACTGACTCCGAAGTTTGTCACGAGACTTAAACTTGGAGGCTCCACAGACCTGAACTGCTCTGTTTGGATGAAGTCCTGATGAGAGATCTTTGTGTTCATCTGCAGATCCGCTGAGCTGTTGGCCAACTTTTATTCATGGATACAAACGTTGGAAAGCTTTGAGCAGAAGTTTCAAGAGAGTCCTTGAAGTTCTTAGGGTCTGGTCAGCTGTCCAGAGGTGGAGAGTCATTGTGAAGCAGGTTGGAGGAAAGTTTCAGGTGTGACCAAAGGAACAGTGAAGAAGACTTTGGTGAGAGCAGCCATGCTGTTGCTTTAGACTGATGCGGAGACAGGAGGAGGAGCTGGAGGGATCAGAGATGAAGAGGCTGAGGCTGACCAGTATGGATCAGGAATGAATCCATCAGAGGAACAGATCATGGTAGACGTTCTGGAAATCAATGCAGGGAAGCAGATGAAGACGCTGAGATGATGTTGGTGAAAAGACGCTGAGGTTGGAAATACCAGGAAAGAGGAGGAAGACCAAAGAGGAGGTTAATGGATGGAGGAAGAGGATGCAGATGAGAGGGTTAGATGGAAGCGGAGGATTTGCTGTGGCGCCCCCTAAAGGGAGCAGCTAGAAGACAAACAAATCTTTTCCTCTGTAGATCCATCGATCCATCCAACAAGCCGTTGATCCTCCATGTTGTCGTTTAGCAAAAAAGCTGAATAAGAAATAATAACTAGAATCTCTTTGGAATATTTTCAGGTTCATCCCAGAATCTCCTCGATGGCTTCTGTCTCAGAACAAGAAGTCCGAAGTGGTGAAGATCACAGAATCCATGGCCAAAGAGAACAAGAGGATTTTGTCCAAGAACATTGAGGTATCTGCAGATCTCCTCTTAGCTTTAGCAGCACAAACAGGAGAAGCTGCTGAGGAGGACAACCTGTAACCATCAGGAATCCCATTACTTCCAACCATCCATGAATGAATTTCTCCATTTTCCTTTCCTGGGTTGCAGACTCTGACTCATGATGAAGCAGAATCCACCACCGCCTCCTTCATGGACTTGATCAGAACCCCAAATATGAGGAAGCACACTTTAATCCTGAGCTACAACTGGTCAGTTTTAGACCTTCCTCTGACAGATCTTTGCTCTGTTTCATCACAGCTCCAAAGGCTTCAGGTCCTCATCTGTCCTCCATCTCTGCCTCAGGTTCACCAGCGCTGTGGTCTACCAGGGTTTGATCATGCGTCTCGGCATTCTTGGAGGAAACGTCTACGTGGACTTCCTCATCTCTGGTCTGGTGGAGTTTCCCGCTGCTTTTCTCATCCTTTTCACCATCGAAAGAATCGGCCGGCGCGTTCCGTTTGCCTCGGCCAACATAATCGCAGGAGTTTCCTGCCTCTTGACCACGTTCATCCCTGACAGTGAGTCTCAGGAGAAACTCGTCTCTGTTTTTGTTGAAGATCTAAAGTCTGGTGGTTCCACCCGTGCGTGCAGGTATGTTCTGGTTGAAGACGGTGGTGGCCTGCATCGGCCGGCTGGGGATCACTATGGCCTTCGAGATGGTGGTGTTTGTCAACACGGAGCTGTACCCCACGTTTGTCAGGTGAGACCTTTGACCTGTGCCGGCCGTCGCCTCCTACTGCATCCATGCAGGGACAAAAAGGTCATCTACTTATCTTTGGAAAAATATTCCACCATGCCTGAACATCCATCCATTCATGGATCTACAGTTTTAATCCTGAACCTCAGACTATCATCCAGTTTCAGCAAACCGCTGCTGCCTCCTGGTGTAGTGGAGGAGTTCCTGCAGAACCTCCTCTTTCTCCTGAGGAGCAGACTGCTTCAGGGCTTCAGACCTTTGTCAGTGTTACACCTGAAGTCCTGGTTGTTCTGTCTGCAGGAACCTGGGGGTGTCGGTGTGTTCTACTCTGTGTGATATTGGCGGCATCGTGGCTCCTTTCCTGCTCTACAGGCTGGCTGTGATCTGGCTGGAGCTGCCGCTCATCATCTTTGGTGAGTTCGATGTTTATGGGATTCTTCTGTCGTCTTTAATCTCGTTTTCTCCTTCCGTTGAGATGACAAACTTCTGTTAGCTTTGGTTTTGACTTTTCCGTCAATGTGTTTGTTGTCTAAAGGGTTCTTGGCGTTCCTGGCTGGAGGTTTGGTTCTGCTGCTTCCTGAGACCAGAGGCGTGCCGCTGCCTGACTCCATCCAGGACGTGGAGTTCCCAGAAAGGTATGTTTTTAGAAAACATCCATAGATTGAGGAATGACATCAGCAATAAGTTTGACTTCAAATTCTTTTTATCATCAAATACAAATGTTTGGTGTTTAGAAAACAAAAGTTCGGAAAACGTTTTTCATCAAAGCGTTTCTTTCAGAGTGAAGGACAAAGCTCAGAAGATTGTCCTGCTGCCCCCCCACAACCAAAACCCAGATGTTTTGACCAATAAGGACTCTGCGTTGGTTTAACCGTCTTAAGACTGTTCTGCACATCTCAAGAGGAAACCTGCATCAGCGTTCTCCAGCGTTCAGGCTTTTTCAGAGAACTCCATCAAAGCAACATGAATGAAGACTGACAGCTTTCGTGGTTTATGTCACTGTTTCATCCAACTACGAGGCAAAGATACAAAAACAACGATGGGACAGATGGGTTGCATTGGACGAATTCAGAATTCCGATAATCCAGTGTAACCCCACCCTCCCTGAGTTAACCCAGTGTTACCTTCTGAACTTCCGGCCGAACTGATTTCTAAAAGAGTGAATTTAAGCTAAAGCTCGTATTCATATACATGTGGACGCACGGTTTCTCACACGGATCTTTTGGTTAAAATCATAATTATTTCTCATTCTTTCTGTTTTTGCGTATTTTATATTTGACTTTTTAAACTAAAAAGCAAAAACAGTCCTGGGCCCCATATCACCCCCCTACCTCCTCTGTGCCTACCAGTTCATTATTTATCAATGTTATCATTTTATTTTTTGTAAATAAGAGCAGGACAGTTTTTTTGTTTGGTTTGTTCAAATGTGTTTAAACCTTTAAAAGTTCTCCTGCTTTTGCGCGAACGCCTGTGGATTAAATGATCAGAGGTTTCTGATCCACATCTATACATCACAAAGTCACAACATTGCCTTCTTAAATACAAAAGAAATCGTCCACGATGGAACCCTCTACTAAACCCATGCATAAAAACGCAGGCCTACATTTCTAGGGCCCATGCTGAAAAAGAGGAAGACTACTGGGACTCTACACTCTGGAGAGATGAAACAAATATCTCTGTTTTTGGAACTAAAGCTTTTAAAACGTTTGGCATCACAAAGGTGAGGATTTCAAAGTAAATGCATGGTGCCTACAGTGAAACATGGTGGTGGTAGTGTCCTCATGTGGGGCTGCATGAGTGTTGCTGGTGTTGAGGAGCTGCATTTCATTGATGTATCATGAACTCAATAATGTACTGAAGGAAAAGATGCTGCTATCACTCCGTGCACGTGGTTGTCGTGCACTTTTCCAACACGACAATGATCCAAAACACACACGGAAAGCTAGTGTTGCATTTCTGAAGAAGAACAGGGTGAAGAGGAGTGAATGTTCAAGAATGTCTCCTGATCTGAATCCAATCCAACACCTGTGAGGAATTCTGAAGCAACAAGTTGAGCATCTCTCTCCATCCAGCATCCAGGCCCTGAAAGAGGTTATTCTGGAAGAATGGAACAAGATAGATGCTGCAACATGTCTCCAACTTGTTTATTTCATTGGTGCTGTCCTTCAAAATCACGGTGCTCATTCAAAATACTAGATTGCAGGATGTATTCATTTTTGCTTCAACCAATTTGAGTAAAACTGAAGATTTTGTGATCTAAGTGACATTATTCACCTTCACTTCATGTTCAAGCGTTCAATAAAACTCATCCTTGTGGAAAGTTTGGGAATTGTCCTTTTGTTCATCGTGTTACTGATGACATTAGTGCTTTTTAAAGAGGGTGTACTCACTTATGCTGAGCTCTGAAAATATCTGTAATGCAGTTTTTGTTTTGTCTCAAGTTTAGTTCAAAATGAAATGTCCTCTTTTACTGCTGAACTTTAAAGTCCTGAGGTCTCAGTTTCATCCCATTGCGGTGCAGAAAGCTCTTCAGCAGGGGTCTCTGAGCAGCTGTCCCCTCAAAGTGGCCCCGAAACAGCCAGCGGCCATCCTCAACCTTTAGACAGGGTTTGGTCACGTGCACGCGCCCCTCAGGGTCATCTGTGGGGTTGTTGAGCACCCCTCCTTGTGTAACATCTGTCTGGTTCTGTTTGTGCTGAGTCAGCAGTTCTCGAGGAAGCGTGCTTGCAGGTTGGTCTGATGTTGCATAAGTTACTGTATCCATTAAACAGTAAGAGAGGCTTCAGCTTTCAGTTCCACACTTTGGACTTTACCTACAAATCCACGCTGGAGAGCCGACAAATCAGAGCTGAGAGCTCAGGCAGCAGGTTTTCTGTACAGACAAGACTTCTCTTCAGTCATGGCGACCTTTGATGACCTCCTGGAGGAGGCCGGCTCGTTTGGCCGCTGCCAGAAGCGGATCTTCGCCCTGCTGTGCCTCTTGTCTCTGCCGTTTGCAGGCGTGTACGTGGGCATCGTCTTCCAGGGCTTCACGCCGGACCACTGGTGCCGGGACCCGGCGCTGGCGGAGAGGAGGCAGGCGTGTGGCTGGAGCCTGGCGCACAGCCGCAGGCTGGCGGCACCGCAGGTGAACGTCTCCGGAGAGCTGCAGCACAGCAGCTGTGAGCGTTACGAGGTGGACTGGAACGCCACGGCGCCCACCTGTGAGGCAGAGGAGCTGCACCTGAGCAAAGCCCCCCTGACAACATGCAAGGTCAGATTTACCCCCAGAGGTCGCAGCCTGACAGACCCCCATGTCTGAGCAGTGCAGCATTTCATTGATGTTTTTGAGCGATTCATCATTTTAATCTGTAATTAATTAATCTTTTTCAATCTCATAATAATTGCTGTGAAAAGCCTCATTTCGAGGTATTTTTATTTCCATTCATTGTGACACAGTAAACCATTAAAATGCAACTAAACAGACTTAACAGAATCCAGACTTTACTTTTACTCCAACAGAGATTTTTTAACCTCAAACAATTAAGAAAAACGTTCCATCAGGTCCAGAGTCTCAATTTTAACACATCAGGAAACACAGAAATAAGTAACACAAACTTCTTACTGAAAAAAGCACAACACATATGTTAACATACATGATCTATAGATTATCACAACAGCAGGAAAGGACTCAAGTGATGCTGTAGTTTCCTTCGACCCGTTTGGTTTTTTGAGGACTAAGATGAAGAGAAAGCGAGAAGAGAATCGAATGAGGAGGTGAAGGTGACAGAAGGAGGTGACACTGGAGGAACTGAACCATTTAGACTTTGTTTCTTTGAAACAAACTTTAGCTTCATCATCGGGACAAAAACAAGCAAAAAGAGGTGAACATTTCCTGTGAAATGATGCTGTGGATCACCTATTGTGCCGTTCACCACCTTCTGCTGCTGCAGTGTGAGGTCATGCAGGCTCTGCAGCCGTTACCAGGACAACACATTGCATTGTTCATCAAACAGTCGGCTTCCTGCGATTGGTTGAATATTGATATTATTGGTATCAGCAGAATAATCGAGGTATCCTTTATCAGAAATGAATAAACGCCGCAGAAACAACCATCCAACAGGCTACCCGTCTGAAGCCGACAATCATTTCTGAAAACCTCGTTAAGTCTTTACAATAAAGTTAATGGACATTAAAAAGAAGATTAACGTGATTCACAAAAACAAACGTGTCTGTATTTACCTAATCGTGATAAACATGATCCTTATCTCTAAAGAGAAAAACTACAGTAAGGATATTTCTGTTTCAGCTTTTCTGTCATAAACTTCATCACTTTTGGAGCTTCACTCTGGATTCTAAAAGTTCTGATTTTAATGAGAAACAGCTGAAAAAAGTCATTACTAATGTCTATATGGTAAGAAATCTTGATCCTAGGCAACAAAGTTACTCAAAGGAACTGGAAACCTCAGTAATCAAGTACGTTAGAGAAAAAAAGTTCAGCCTAAATTCTAGAAAAAGTCAGTGTTTTCTGGGAAGCGATAACTTCAGTCTTCATCTGCAGATGATTAATGAGTCTTCATCAGACAGGAACAGAGAGTCCAAGTTCAGCAGAAATGTGGAAATTTCTCCAGAAATGTCTTTCTGTTACCTGGACCTTTCTTAACTCTTTCATTGGACAGAAAACCTGCAGAAGAGACCCAGATGAATCCAGATTATTGATCAGGCCTCTTTTTGTCTCCCAGGACGGCTGGGAATATGACTACGAAGGCAGGAAGTCGTTTGTCACAGAGGTGGGGGTTCTGGTTGTACGTCCTCCTGCTGTGGAGCGTTTTCTCCTCCTGAATCTGGTTTCTGTCTGCAGTTTGACCTGGTCTGCTCAGACAGCTGGCTGGTGGACATGTACCAGTCCACTCTGAACCTGGGCTTCCTGCTGGGCAGCTTTGCTTGTGGTTACTTTGCTGACAGGTGCGTCTGTGGGTCGGTAGGACGCCCATCCGGAACCTGACCGATCCATGAGTGATTGTCTGTGACAGCAGGTTTGGGAGGAAGATCACCTTCCTGGTGTCCAATATCATCAACATCCTGTCTGGGTTCCTGATGGCGGTGGTTCCCGACTACACATCCATCTTGGTCTTCAGGGCTGTTTTGGGCTTCAGCCTGAAAGGAGGCTGGATGGCCACATATGTGCTGCGTACTGAACGTTTGTCAGTTGGGGTTCTGGGTGGGAGCGGCTCAGACGGCGCCCTGGATGAAGCTTTTGTCTGTTGTGTCAGTGACAGAGATGGTGGGGGTGAAGTACAGACGCACCGTGGGAATCCTGTACCAGATGTTCTTCAGCATCGGGAACCTGATCCTCCCTCTGCTGGCCTACTTCATCACAGACTGGCGCTGGCTTCAGGTCACCATCACGGCGCCCTTCGTCCTGTTCATCTCCTATAGTTGGTGAGTCCAGTTGATGGGAAAGAGACACGCCCCCTCAGATTTTCATTTGAATGTCATAGATTTGATCAAAAAGAGCTGTTTTCAGTGCAAACTCAGCCGTTAAATGGATTCAGAACGGGGCCCGTCCACAGGTTCCTGTTAGCTCCCCATGTCTAAAGAACTCCCACCTTCAGGGGGCAAGAAGGCAGCCAAACGCCATTGGGTTTCTCTTGTCGTTCCTGCAGATCCAGGAGCGACTCATGGGATGAAATGGGCAGAAAACTGCTCTTTTTGCAGAATTCTTTCTAAAGGATCCAGGAGGGAATGAGCAGATCTTGGGGGCATCCGTCCTGACCGTTGGATTTTTCTTTTCAGGTTCATTCCAGAATCTCCACGGTGGCTCATCTCTAAAAACCGTCTCTCCAAAGCTCTCCAGATCACTGAAGACATCGCCAAGGAGAACAGGAAGAAGATCTCCACAAACTTTCAGGTGAGCTGTGTTTGTGTGGCCTAACGTGACTCTCTGTGGTGGACAGGTGGGGGCGGGTCTTGGTTAGATCAGGGCTTCTCATGGACCTTTGCCCCATCTGCAGACTGTTTTTTTCTGACCGTTTCAGACTTTAACCGACGATGAAGCGGAAGCTTCGCCCTCCTCTGCCTCTCTGCTGGACCTGGTCAGAACTCCCAACATGAGGAAACACACCTTCATCCTCATGTTTAACTGGTGAGGATGATCCAGATCCGCCTCCCTCCCAGCAGGAGGAGCTGAGTGTGCGATCATCTGCAGGTTCACGAGTGCGGTGGTCTATCAGGGCCTCATCATGCGGGTGGGGATCGCAGGAGGAAACGTCTACATGGACTTCTTCATCTCCGGTCTGGTGGAGTTCCCCGCTGCCTTCCTCATCATCTTCACCATCGAGCGGGTTGGCCGCCGCCTCCCGTTTGCCTCCTCCAACATCGTGGCTGGAGTTTCCTGCATCGTCACTGCCTTCATCCCTGACAGTGAGTCTGCCTTAGTTTTGTTGTTTTTCTTTTGGGGAGGGGTCTAGCAGCTGATGAGGGCCCCCCGTTCCCCTCAGGCGTGTTCTGGTTGAAGACGGTGGTGGCCTGCATCGGCCGGCTGGGGATCACCATGGCCTTCGAGATGGTGGTGTTCGTCAACACGGAGCTGTACCCCACGTTTGTCAGGTGAGTTCCTGAGGATCCGCTGCTGCTCTGAGTTTGAGGACTTTCATTTGGACCTTTTGCGTGCAGGAACCTGGGGGTGTCGGTTTGCTCCACCCTCTGCGACGTCGGGGGCATCGCCTCATCTTTCATCCTTTACAGACTGGCTGTCATCTGGCTGGAGCTGCCGCTCATCATATTCGGTGCGTTTCAGCGTCTCCATGGATCTGTCATATGTTTACCCCCCTCAAAACACACACACACCCCCAACACGGACTCCTGTGTGTCTCCAGGAGTTGTGGCTCTCATCGCTGGAGGTTTGGTTCTTCTTCTGCCTGAAACCAGAGGAGTTCCTCTGCCAGAGACCATCGATGACATCGAGTTCCCCAACGGTGATAGAACGTTCCACAGCATGAACGAATCAGAAAGAGACGACACAGAACCGTCGGACTGTTTTAATGGAAAATCTGTCACAAAGCCACACAAAGATGCAGAACACGGTCTTTATTGATGGTTCGCCTTTTTCTCTTTCTTTTTTAGGAGGAAGGAAAATCAACCAAAGAAGAAACTTTTAAAGTCAAACGAAGAAACAACAGTTTGATCTTTAGGTCACGACCTTTCCTCCACACAAACACGTTTGTTCAGACGCTTCTCCTTTGGAAATACGAAGGAAAGAATCTTTGGGATACAGATGATTGACAGGAAGCAGTAAAGAAATCAGGATTAGTATAGATCCATGGTAGATAGATCAGTTTATCCAGCTTTCATGGTTGTCTCGATCCAGTCGATGAACTTCGAGACCCGAACGTAAACGCCGGGTTTCATGGCGTTGGCGCAGCCCAGACCCCACGAGGTCACTCCCTGGACAACATACTTGTTCTGGGACAAACACACCAGAGGGCCCCCGCTGTCCCCCTGCAGAGAGAACTTCACTCAGATCAGACAGAAACCTGCTGAAAACCAGACTCAGACCATCAGGAGTCCACATCCGTCTGACCCTTTCAAAACTCATCCTTGATTTGAGCCGTTTCTTTTGCTTTCCAACTCAAGTGGCCTAAAGAACATCCAGCCCCATATCATTACATTCCACCTTCATGTCTGACCCAGAAGTCCTTCTAGGTTCTAGCTGCTCGGCAGAGGCTCCCATGGATCCTCGTTGGTCCAGAGGTCCCTGACTGACTGTTGTGTCATGAACTCTGACCTGAACTGAGTCCAGTGAGGTCAGACCTTCTCTCCACCTTCTTCTGTTTCTTTCACGACTCCTGGATGAGTCCTCCTCGTTCTTGGACTCATTTTGATCAACTTCATTTAAGTGAAGCAAAATGATGAGAAGAACGGAGGTGAAAACTCCTCCTCCACTCCTCAGCTTTTGGGTTTTCTGTACCTGACAGCTGTCGTGTCCTCCATCCCGGTTTCCAGCGCACATCTCGTGACTTTTTACTCTCCCGTTCAGGTATGAAGGGCTGTTGCAGACTTTGTTCTCGATCACAGGGAAACCCGTTTCCTTCAGGACGCCTTCACCTCCCGTTCCTGCAACGGAAATCCCGATCAGCTTCACGTTCTGCCGAAATCCTGCCTCACTGCACATTCTCGCTCTGAATGGTTTCTATTTAATCAGGTTTCCTTCATTTCTGTCAAACTTTAAACTAATAAAAACATTTCTAGATGAAAAGGATTTTCTCTGGTTTTTGTTCAAACATGTTTTAATGTTTTGTCTGTGCGACAAACCTTGAGTTTCCCCCAGCCGGTCACATAGCAGCCTGTGTCTCTGGGGACGGTGTAGTCCTTCTCAGGCAGACAGGCTGGCAGCACTTTATCATTTATGTCTGCAGGCCTGTGCACAGAAGAAGTTCAAGGCAAAAGCATCCAAACTGCCTCTGCAGAGGAAGACTCCTCAGCAAACAGCACTTTAACCAGACATTACATGGAAAAATCTATTCCAAAATATGAGGTTTCCTCCAAACACTTTGAACTTGTTTTGAAAATGAAAAAAACCTCTGATTCTCTGCAGTCAGTCTTTCATTTCTCTGAATATCATCGGGACGTCTCTGATCTGACCTGTCCAGCTTCAGCAGAGCGATGTCCACCCCGACGGGCCCCTGAACTATCTTCTCCAGCCTGCGCTCCTGCTTGGACGGCTCTGTGGCCCGTTCCTTGTGGATTCCCAGCAGAACTTTGTAGGCGGATGGCCGAGTGGACCTGCAGTGGCAGAACAGTGTCAGCATGCGGATCAGCAGAGGTTCTGCCCGCTGTGCTGCAGATGTTCACGCCTCAGCTGACCTCTCCAGACAGTGTTTAGCAGTGAGGACCCACTGAGGATCGATCAGAGTTCCTCCACAGAAATGGATTCCAGAACTGAAAGACAGGAAATACTTGTCATATTGGGGGTAAATGTTTAGTTTTACTGTGAAAGATTTTATTTCATACTAACCAACATGCAAACACACATGTGCACGTACATTATTTTACCAAAGTATGGTAATACCAATAATGGTGATACCAGTCAGATCTATCATAGAAAATGGAAGTTTGGGAACAACAGTATCTCAGTCACAAAGTGGTAGACCATCTAAACTGATGGAGAGGAGTCAGCAGATGCTGAAGCTCACAGTGCAACAACTTTCAGACTTTCTGCACAGTCAACTGCTGCAGAGCTCCAAACTTCCTGAGACCTTCAGTTTAGACCAAGTGCAGAGAACTTCATGGAATGAGTTTCCATGGCCGAGCAGCGGCATCCAAACCACACATCACCAAATGCAAAGCGTGTAAAACATGCCGCCACTGGACTCTAGAGTAGAGCTGTAAGAGCTGCAGAAGGTGGAAAGTTCATATTGAACTGTATGGGTTAGGAATGGGATGAAACTTCAGTTGATTTGTGAGTGAAAGCAGGTGAGCCCATACTTTTGGTAATATAGTGTATATGTGCACTTTAAATGGTAAATACTTGCATAGCGCTTTAAAGTCCCATTCACACACACTCATATATGCACAAACACACATAAATTGTCACATACACATGCAAATACATAGATTTGTGCACATGCACACAGAAATACACAACTGCAAGCAGTGAGCCATGCGCTCAGACATTCTTGTAAAATCTTGAAGTCTGAATAAACATTTTATTTTTTTCCATAAATGTTGAAGTTCAGAGCTCTGATTGGCTGACCTGGTGCGGAGGCTGATTTGCCACGGCCATGAGTGAGGTCTTGACTGACAGCCGCCAACAATGCGTCCAAAGCAGCGTCTTGGACTGTAAACAGGTGTCCCGCAGGTGAGGTCCTCCACTAAAAGCAAATCCATAATCTATCAGATGATGAAGAGTTCACTGAAGCTGAAGGCCTGATTAGAAACCATTGTCCTTGATTCAGAAGATCTATCCAAGATCTTAGTGCACAGGGATGTTTTTCTTTGATGAGTTGTCACCAGATTTGCCGCCAGTGGTCACTCTGTTAATGCAGGATGCGGGCGCATTATTGAAGACGCTGCAGGGAAACGCTGCAGTTTTCATGCAGGATCGCACCTTGTTTTATCACGTTCACTCAGAAGCTGAAACTGTCTGTTGGTCTTAATGTAAGATGTGAATTTATCAAAGAGATGAACGGATCTTCATGAAACTTTAATGTCATAAAGTTTGGTGAGTTTTACATTTTAATGGAACAAGCCTTTTTATGGTGTTGACCCTTGATCTTTCATCTGTATCTAAAACCTCTTTTTATTTTGTCTGACTCTTAGTTTATTTGTGTGTCAAACAGATGACTGGAGTTGTGTTGTGTGTAGGAGTGCATGCAGAGTCCAGGTACCACAATCAGGGATCTGGCAGTAGTCCCACTTCTTGTTGGTGTCTGTGGTGTAGCACCATGGTCCGTGCGAATCCCCGTCCGGGTTCCTGCATTTCTGACAGAAGCAGCAGAGCGTTAGAGCCAGACATTTAGGACAAAGTCGTGACCGGCCTCTTGCACACCTACATTGCCCTCCAGGCCCTTTGTGCTGTGTGTTTGTGGTGTGAAGCTGCTGTGTGTGTGGGGACTCTGAGCACTCCACGCCTGGCAGGTCACGCCGGACATGGTGATGGAAGTCGGGCCCCGATAGGACTCTCCATTTCCTATCTTACAGTCTGAAACAGCATCAGAGAAAGATGAAGGATCCATGCAGGTGAACTTCATCCTAAATGTCGGAATCTGGAAGACCTTTCTCTGCAGGTGACTGAGAATCCTGAGGTTGGGGGGTTTGTGTTGGCGCGGAGCATTTCTTCAGGTTGCAGTACTCCCAACGGACTTTAGGATCGGTGGTGTAACACCAGGGGGCTTTGTCCCCATCCGGGTTCCGGCAAAAGTTTCTCCTGAGGCCCCTGAGTGGAAATAAATAAACCAGTGAAGAAATGGTTGGGATGATTCCATTACGACTGATGACCACAGAGTCCCCGCCAACTTCCTCTGCTGTAGAATTAATGGATGAATAGATGGATGGATGGATGGATGGATGGATGGATGGATGGATGGATGGATGGATGGATGGATGGATGGATGGATGGATGCTAGTAATGCTGCATTAACAGTCTCTGTGGCATCAGAGAAAAACAGGCAAACATTTTTAAATGCTGCAAAATTTCAAATGTTTTTCTGGATTTGAATTGGTCGTCTTTGGTTTTGCTTCATCTAGAAACCAAAATGTTGAAATCAGGGTTTATTTTTATTCTTTGAACTTTTAACATCCATCAGACAGACGAGTCCAAACAGGGAGGCAGCAGATGCTTGGATGAATGATCCGAGTGGGGGTGTCTGAGTTCACTTACGCATCAGGGAAGCTCTGTGGAGTTTTGTTGTGGCTGTGTGGAGACATGGAGCTCCATATTTGGCATTTCTTTCCACTGACGGTCTCTGAAGTTACTCCTCGATAATTTTCTCCGTTTCCTTCATAACAGTCGTTGTCTTCCTCAGGGGGGGACACCGCTTCGTCTGCAGTGACAGCCAATCAAAACTCACTATTTCATGGAAGGGATGAGTTGTTCCTCACGTTCCTGTGCTTCTCCTGTACCTGGATCAGGTGAGTCCCCGCACCGCGGCACTCTGCAGAACTCCCAACGAGTCTCAGGGTCTGTGGTGTAACACCAGGGCATCTTTTCGTTGTCGGGGTTACGACAGTAATTGTTGTCAAGACCTCTGAGGAAAAAGAACAAAGAGAAACCCCAGAATGCACCTGGGATCAGAGGTTGGTTCCCTCAGAGGAACGTTGGTTCGTGTTAGATCGTCAGCCTCACTTGCAGGGGTAGTTTTCTGGCGTGCGGCTGTGTTTGTGTGGCGTCTGATCCGACCATCTCTGGCAGGTTTTGCCGGTCACAGTCACACCAACAGTTCCCCGATATGCCTGCCCCTCCCCAGAGGCACAGCTCAACTCCGGGACGATGGTTGGAGGTTCGGATGCTGAGGACGCAAAAATCGGTCATTAATGAAAGTAATCTCGCTTCACGTGAAGTTCTCCCTCTGATCCCTTCGGAATGAGGCCTTTCTATGTTTATAGTGGTGGTGGTGGTGGGGGTGTTACGATTCATTTTAACAATGATTCACTGATCTGATTCACTGATCTAATCTGGTCGATCTGGTTGGATCGACTCTGTTCTCAGCATGTGACCCCTCCCTCTAAGGAAGTCTGCAGTCACTGCTGCTCTCACATCACTAAAGCATCACTTCACAACTGAGGTTGTTTCTAAGCACCAAACAGCAAGGCAAAAGTATTATTTAGTTTAATCTGGGTCACTTCGATACAGAAAGATTATCCTCATTTGATGGCTCTCTAAGTGACCATCTGATTAACTGAAGGTTCTCAGCAAAAACCTCCAGCAGAACCAAACTCTGTAAGAATGACCTTTTAGTAAGAATACTTCGGAAAGGTGTAGTGACCAACTGAATACTTTTTCTGACTAAACTGGAGCATTTTAGGTTTACAAATATAGACAGTATAGAAAAAGTTAACTTCAATGCTTCACTTTAAGCAAAGACTAAGTGTACTTGTAGTACACTTAAATAGAGTACTTTTCAGAGTACTTTTTGCTGAAAATGACCAACTGAAGACTAAAACCAACCACCTGCGCTGTAAAACCACCAGGTTACAGAAGAAGATTTCTCATAACCTGCTAAAGATGTTCAGGAACTGAGGGAAGGTAAACGTACTGCAGCGGGGAATGGCACAGTACTCCCATCGTTTGGACGCACTGGTGGTGAAGCACCACGGTCGGGGGTCTCCATCCGGGTTTCTGCAGTAGTTCTCTTCGAGATACTTCTCTGGAAGACTTCAGAAAACAAAGACAGCTTCAGGGTTTGTCCGTAAAGTCAGACTTTTATTTAGAGCTGAAAGCCCATGAGGCTGTCTTCAAAGCCCACTGACGCATCTGGGTTGTAGCCGTGGCTGTGAGGGCTCTGCGAGTCCCAGCGCTGGCAGGTGTAGCCGCTCTCTGTGATGGAGGATTTCCCTCTGTAATCCTCTCCATTGCAGTGGATGCAGTCCTCTGCAGACACACAAACAGCATCTCCACTGTTTGAACAGCTAATGAAAGTCAGAGTTTACAGAACCAAAGGCTTTGAAGGTCCCGTAAAGCTGAAATGGGGGGCTTCCCAGATAAAAAAACAGTTAGTTTAGGGTTAAAATGTTTAACATCTTTGCACCTCTGCTGAGGTTTGTGGTTCTACTGACGGATGTTTCTTTCCGAGGATCGGAACGTGTTGGACGTGTTTCTTTCTAGCCTCACATGCAGAGACCAGAGGTGCAGGACGTGTTGTTTATTCTCATGTTTTAGCTCAAGGATGCTCATCAGGCTTCAGCATCAGGAATCCAGGAACCACTCCAGCTTCTAGTTGCATCTCATACGTGCTTTCTAACTTCTTTAATGATGATTTGTCAAATAAAATGTTAATTTCAACTGTGAGTTTTTGGATTTCAGATCTGATTCAAACTTCTGAGCGTCTCTGCCGGGACCCTGAACTCACCGTTACAGCTCGACACGTTGCAGTGCTCCCAGCGGGTGTTCGGGTCGGTGGTGTAACACCAGGGTCCCCCGCTGTCCTCATCTGGGTTTCTGCAGAAGTTTGAATCCAGATCTGCCCGGGGGTGGCTCTGTGGAGTAATGCTGCAGCAAACACAGAATCACTGCAGGAACAGCTGAAGAGACATCTGTGACAGAGTTTACCAAAAGAAGAAGAAAACATACTTGGGCCTGTGCGGAAATCGTGCCTCCCATCTCTGACATGCTTTTCCTGATTTTGTTCTGGCCTTCGTTCCTCTGTAATCTGTTCCTAATCCATTAACACACTCCAGAAGATAATCTGGTGAGACAAAATGATGCATGTCTTTAATTAAATCCTTTCTTTTAAGAAATAAAAGTTTCGTCTCCCTCCCAGAAACATGAAAACAGGAAAAACTATGAGTTTGTCTGAGGCTCAGACTGAAGACTTACAAAAGAAAAAAAAAGCATTTTAGTGAAAAAGTATAACGGACAAAACGAAACAGTTTAGAACTGAGATTCCGCTTGGATGAGAAGGAAAACATCTTCAAGTCAAAAAAGTGAGTCCAGATAAACTTTTTCTGCTATGGATGTGTCCACAGATAACATTACCGTTTTTTTCATACAAAGATGAACTCCGTCTGCGCAGGACTGGCTCTGTTTTGGAGTTTGATGCAGCCGTCCAACATTCCTGATCCTTCTCAATGTAAGCAAAAGACCTGAGGAACCAAAGACATGTCAGACATGCAGCCGCAGACAACGCAGAAGCAGGCAATGCAAAGGCAAACATGCAGCTGCAGACAATGCATAAACAGATACTCACTCAACATAAAGACAAACACACAGCCACAGAGATGCAGAGGAAGACACGCAGGTGCAGACAATGCAGTCGCAGACAATGCAGAGGTAGACAGGCAACAGCTGACAACACAAAGGCAAACATGCAGCCACAGAGATGCAGAGGAAGACACGCAGGTGCAGACAATGCAGAGGTAGACAGGCAACAGCTGACAACACAAAGGCAAACATGCAGCCACAGAGATGCAGAGGAAGACACGCAGGTGCAGACAATGCAACCACAGATCATGCAACCGCAGATAATGCAGAGGCAGACATGTAGAAGCAGACAATGCAACCATTGATCATTCAGAAGCAGGCATGCAGTTGCAGACAACATAAAGACAAACACGCAGCCACAGAGATGCAGAGGAAGACACGCAGGTGCAGACAATGCAGAGGTAGACAGGCAACAGCTGACAACACAAAGGCAAACATGCAGCCACAGAGATGCAGAGGAAGACACGCAGGTGCAGACAATGCAACCACAGATCATGCAACCGCAGATAATGCAGAGGCAGACATGTAGAAGCAGACAATGCAACCATTGATCATTCAGAAGCAGGCATGCAGTTGCAGACAACATAAAGACAAACACGCAGCCACAGAGATGCAGAGGAAGACACGCAGCTGCAGACAATGCAGTCGCAGACAATGCAGAGGTAGACAGGCAACAGCTGACAACACAAAGGCAAACATGCAGCCACAGACAATGCAGAGGTAGACAGGCAACAGCTGACAACACAAAGGCAAACATGCAGCCACAGACATGCAGAGGTAGACAGGCAACAGCTGACAACACAAAGGCAAACATGCAGCCACAGACATGCAGAGGTAGACAGGCAACAGCTGACAACACAAAGGCAAACATGCAGCCACAGACATGCAGAGGTAGACAGGCAACAGCTGACAACACAAAGGCAAACATGCAGCCACAGACATGCAGAGGTAGACAGGCAACAGCTGACAACACAAAGGCAAACATGCAGCCACAGACATGCAGAGGTAGACAGGCAACAGCTGACAACACAAAGGCAAACATGCAGCCACAGACATGCAGAGGCACACACGCTGAGACAGAGGTTCAGCTGCAAACATGCAAAGGCAGATATGCAAAGACTAACATGTAGTGGCTAACGTGCAGCTGCAAACATGCAGCCACAGACATGCAGCTGCAGCAGTGACGCAGTAACATACTTGCATGTGAAGGATGTCTCAGTGTTACATTTGGTGGCGCAGTCGGTCACAGAGTCCACTGAATACTGCCTCCTGTGCAGGGAGAGAACCCACGCCCCGTCGGTTTTGGAGTAGCCTTCCACATCAGAGCTGCTGGCTGAAAGTTGATCAGATTTTAACCATTTTTTGGATTCATTTACATTTTTATAAACATGTAAAAGCTTTGATTAGCCAGAGAAACGGATTATTTGTAAAACAGTTTGAAATTGTTATAACTCTAAATTTAAAGTCTTTTTTCCAAGTCGTTTACTCTGCGATCACAAACAACTTTGCAAGTAAATCCCAACCATCTTTATTTTACAGCCAAAAGCAAACGAACAGCCTGAATTTTTGTCTGATTCTGCATTGAACGGTTTCAGTTTGACTGGAGGAGTACCGTTGTTTGGAGGAGAGGGAGGGGACAGCTGTGTACAAACAAACATCTTCACATTGACTGAACTGGATCCAACCAGAAACAAATGTATCAGGGAATCCTGGTCTTCAGATCTGAAGCTTTTTGCATGACATTTATCATCTACATGTTTCAATAAATACAGATTTGTCAGATGCATTATAAAGTAATGATTCACCTTTGAATTTAATTTGTAATGAAAACGGACTCAAATGGAATGACATCCTTTTTCCTGGGAGTTTTTTTTTTTAAACATGATCCTGTTTGATCAAAACGTCTTTGCTTTCACAAGCCGTCAATCAGTCCTGATCAAACACATTTTGACAAATGTGGATGAAGATCTTCTGAGCACACAAAGACGTTTTCCGTCTTACCGGCACAGATGAAAGTTCCCAGCAGGAGAGCAGCTTTCCAGTAGAAGTCCATGTTTAGACCTTCTTAGCATTGGCAGCTCATCGTCAGTGAACATGCAGAAGTCCCTCCAGGTCAAAACTTAGTCTCTTTTGAATGTGACAGAGAGGCAGTTCTCGTATCAGTCAATCATTGTTCAAACAAGGACAGCAGAAGACCTGCAGGTCAAAATCCTTGTTTACAGGAGACTTTTAACCAATCCAAAGTGCTGGATGAAGATTTCCCATCACTTCATTCAATCAGAACTGTTCCTGGAGGATTCTGATCTGCTGAAAATCATTCCAAGCAAGTGATTTTCAGCAGAGATTCCTGTTCCTACAGATCCAGGGAGAAACGCAGCCTTTTGTGGAAATCCTGGAGTTTCCAACTGAGCCCAGATGAACAGAGAAGATTTGATGGTGGATTTGAAAACAACCAACAATCTGCTCAAATTGAGAAAAGGTCAAGTAGAATCAATATCAGTTAATTTTCAGCTCAGCGGGATCAGTGCACTCCAATGCAAACAGGAGAACCAAACAACATACTGAATGAACTTTATGTTCACATGAAGGACTGACTCACTAATGGATTTTGACCTTCAGGGCTGCTGGTCTTTAAAGTCCCACAAGCTTTTCAGATGATCAGAGAAACGTCTTTTCAATAAAAAGTTCAAAAAGGTCCAGAAACACTGAGAAAACTGGATCTAGATCAGGGTTCTCAGACTCCAGGCCCGGGGGGGGGGGGGGGGGGGGGGGGGGGGGGGGGGGGGGGGGTGTCACACCTGGATCAGGTGTGTTCAGCCAATAAGGAGCTTCAACAGCAGGTTAGATAGAAAATGCGGACAGTAGAACGCCTGCTCTCGAGGCCTCAAGTTTGAGACGTGATCCAGATCAAGCAGAACCTCAGAAGCCATTATACAGACAGAAATGTGAGACCCTTTATCCAGACACGGAGAACACTGATCAGATGAGAACTTTCACAGGAGCGAGCGATCAAAAGGAACCAGAAACAGACGGAATGAAAGTCGGTTCAAGATCCAACAGTCAGAAAGAGACTTTTGGACAAACGTGGATCCATGTGGGAGCAGATGGAGAAATGGTAACAAGAACCCAGAGGAACATCTGATCCACAAAAATCTGGACCTTCAAACTTATGCCAGGCATTGAGGAGGGAACCTGTTGCTGTTCTCCATGTTCTCCATCAGTTCATTTGGGTTCTGCAGCAAAACAAAGATCCAAACCGCAGCAGGTCCAGCTCTATGCTAGCTTCATGAGAACCGATTTTTACTCCTCTAAACAAATAGGAACATCACAGACAGGTCTTTTTGTCTTCATTCAGGTCATCTTGTTGATCTGAGAGTTTTCCTCCTGAATGTCATTTATTCTATGTCCTCCAGAGGGAGCCACTGATCACAACCTCTGAGAGCTAAAGAACCTTAAACAAGACTCCGCCCCTTTTCAGTCTCATCTGTGCTGAGAAGAGCAGCTGACAAAAGCTTGATTCCAAGACAAACACGAAGTTGTTGAAGAGTCAAAGATGGATGAAGATGATCCTTCAGAGCTGCGTGAAGGTGGAGCTCCAGCCTGAAGCTCCGACTTCCTTCAGAGGTCAGATAGAAACATGAAAACAAGCTTTTCTTTTACCTGCACACATTCAACCGTCTCCTTTATTAGATTTACTTTTGTCTCTAAAAGCACTTAAACGCCTCTCTGAGGCCGCGAGCATGCAGTGAATAATGCACTCTTTATGTCTCTGCGTGAAACAAAGCAGAGATTTTAATCCTGCATCTTTGAAAGGATCCAGCCGTTCAGATCTTTGTGAAGCTCCTCAGCATCAGGAGGATGAGGAGGGATGAAGGCTGCACTCAAGAGGAGGAGGTGTCCTGTCCCCTAAACGCACCACCTGATCAGATGTGGTTCCTGTGAAAAGACGCTGCACTGCAGCTGCAGTTCATGTCTGCAATAGTCGCTGCAGTGTTTGAGCAGACCTGTCCTCCTATTTAGGATACGGGAATCTCAGAGTTGAATGTTTTTATGCAAACATTGCCGATTCTGATTTGTTCTGTGTTTAACCAAAACCTGATATCTTTAGCATGAACTCCTCCTTCATCGATGTTCCTCTTCAAAAGCAGATTTCCTTTTTTATCTCTGAAGTTTTTTCTCACCGGTGTCAGAAGTTTTCATGTGAAGCTTCTTCAGGCGTTTCAGAAGGACAGAAGCTGCCACAAAAAGCAAACGCAAAAAGGGGAGGAGACTGATGGCGGAAAGTTCTGCCTCCAGTCTTCTCGCAGAAATTCTAAAGAACAACCAGGAATCCTGAAGGAGAAGAACCTCTGAGGAGAGAATTTTCAGAACCAGCTTCCGGGGCTTGATTCTGATGACGTCATCCATTAAATTCTGCAGAATTTTGGACAACACCCCCACAGCAGCAACATGAATCATTGTTTGTGGTTTGTGGGATTTCAACCTGCAACTGGAACACCCCACCACCACCCAAACTGAATTCCTCACACAAAACAACATTGAAGTGACTGAAGTAATAGATTACCTGTCCATCAAAGCGTTCACACCTGAGCGCCCTCCCCTCGGCCCTGCCCCCTGCTTGTCAAAAACACACAAACATGCCACCTCAGGCCTCTGTTGCCTGTTGAGGCTTGTGTGACTCAGTCAGGAAACAAGGTGGGGGGGGGTCCTGGGTGGTCTCCTCTCAGGTTACCTGTCCAGGTAAGACTGTTTGTTTAGGCGCCTACAGACAACAGCCCAGTCTGTTGATGTTTGAGGGAGGGGACATCTGAGCTCACCTCACTGACCCACACCTGCACACACCTGAGAACGCACAAACTCAGGCACACGTGCACTGACACACATGCACGCTCTTTTGCTTCTTCCAGTCTGTTTTCTTCATCATTAACCCAAAGCCACATTCAGGATCCAGAAACGGGATCAGAAACAGAAGGAGTTTAGAGCATCTATGTCAATACAAGTGTAGAAACCTGAAATCTGATGTTCAGAGTCTGGAAAACAACAGTTTCTGACATTTTCTGCTTAGAAGAAACCAAATCAGAGAGAGAACATAAACATTCTTTAAGCCTTTGCAACATTTGAGATAAATTAAGAACAAAAACCAGAGATGTGAAAAAAATTAGGCATATCCTGTATCTGATGTCTGAGCATTCACAAGTAGAGATCTCTGCAGGCTGAGACTTTAGCTCTCCATGCATGTGTATGTGTTTGTGGTACCTGCAGCAGTGTTTTGAAAATGACACAAATATTTTTATTCAAAAATAAAATATTTTGAAGTTCATCCAAATAATTGAACCAAATTTGAATTCGTTCCCTACCCCTACGGCTTCTACCTACCCCTACATTTAGCGCTCCAAACGGAAAGATATGGAAAACTAGTGTCTTCAGATTCAGATAACACCACTCCTCGATAACATCATCATTATTCATTGGTCACCTTTGTTAGCACTTAGCAGCCAGCAATAAGAAAATACATAACAAGATTGGTTTTATGATTTTAAAAAGTCATCCTAAAATAAAAAGTTCAGCTGATCCACAGAGCTGCTGCAAAAGCTGTTTAAACTGGTTACTTTCCAGATTTGACCATCAAAATGAGAACTCAGACTTATCTTTAAAAAAATGAGGATTATTTTGGTATTAAAATGCAGAGGAAATAAACAAGAAGATAAAGTCAAGAAGTCTAAAATAATTTGAATGTTTTCATTTGGATGGCTTTTTAAAGTTGATGATGATTGTTCTGTTTTGTGTTTCTTTGAGGAGAAGCTCTCGTCCTCGACCTCAGTCCTTCTTCACGCAGCAAAAAACAAACGTCAAAGATGATCTTCTCACAACAGAAGCATTTTCTCTTCAATGTCTCTGCAGGGAAAGAAAAAACTCTAAAATCCATCCATCTTCAACTGGCTCCTCTGGGTGTGGAGGAGCAGCGGCGATACTCCGAGACCCTCCAGGTGACCGAGCCTCCTACTCTATCTCTAAGAGAGCGCCCAGCCACCCTACAGCCCATTTCATTCATTCATTCATTTCATTATCCGGTATCTCATTCTATTGGTCCTGACCATGATGACCAAATCACAAACAGCTCATGATTTGAAACGAACACGGACTTGTAAATTGAGAGTTTTGCTTTCTGGCTTATCTCTGTCTTAATCACAACAGACCGGCACAGCAACTGCATAACGGCTGACGCTGCACCGATAACAACCATACTGTTGTTCCTGGATCTGAGGATCAACAGAAACTTTACAGCTTTTTTATGTCTGTCAAACTGCAGCTGTCTCACACACACACACGTATATGTTTTACACACACATGCATGCGTACACACACACAGGCTGACATATTCTGAAAGCCAGCTTGTGGATTTTTCACATTTCTCCAGTTTCTTCTGCTGCAGTGTTTTCATTCTTTTCTGTTTTCTTTCTGTCTTCCTGTAATTGACCCTTTATGTCGACGGAGGCTCGGAGTTGTTCACAACAAAGATTTAAAAAGCAGTGTGGTGTCTCCATCAAACACATCTGCTGCCATTGCAAACCTGCATTTATGCTCTAGAGCAAAGCAACGTTTAGTCAGAACCTGTTGTTTCTTCATGCGACTGAAATCCAGAAAATGTTTTGCAGAAAGTGATGCAGCTGAAAGGCTTTAAAGCCGTTTTTCTACAGCAGAACATCGATGGAATCGATCACACACACAGTCCTCACAGATCCTCCTTGGATTCAGTATCAGTGAGGACAAATGTGAGCATTAAAGTCCAAAACGCAGACATGTTAGACTCTGGAATAATGGAAAGATTTAGTGACATCTAGTGGTGAAAGCTGCATTTTGCAACCAAAACAGAAATGTTATCCTAAAAACAAAAGAAAAAAGGAAGCACAGACTCACACATAACATCAGCAACCAGGTCTGGACCGGTCAATCAAATGTAAGCGTCAGAATTTTCCTGGATGTTTCTGTGTTCTGACTGTCCAGCATGAAGCAGCAGAAGTCAGGACCCGAGAAACTCAAACAAAGGCAGGAGATTGAGAGCGAATTCTTCCATCAAAGGCTCTGGGAAAATGTCCTTCAGCGTTTTAAAGGCGTGAATGTCTTTCGCCTGTTTCATCTGATAAACTCTGCCCAACCTTCACCTGAAAAATGTTTCCAGTGAGGCTTCAACGATAAATTTAACCTGTTCGTTTACTGAGAATCTTTTTTTTCTTTGAAGCTTTTTTGCTGTGATTCCAGTGATAAACTTAAGTGAAAATAAACTGACCACAGAAGTGGAAAAGCTGCAAACGCTTGACTGCTTGTTACTACAGATGACTGAGGGTTACTGCAGAGATGACTACAAGTCCAAGAAAGAAACAAAGACTGGAAGGACTTAAATACATGCTTATTTAAAAAGAATCCTTTTAAAAATATTTCAGGCACAAAAAGGAAAATAATCCCCATAGTTGAGCACAGAAATAGACGCCAAATATTCACGCTCACAAATTATTGTTTGACAGTCCTCTGATCACTCCACAACAGCTGTGGTAGTGGGTGGAGCCTCAGTGCACCACAGAATGAGCAGCAACCAAATGTGTCCACGTTTGTATGCGCGTGTGTATAAAAGTATGTTTGTATGTACGCCTCCGTTTGTGTGCATTGACATTTCTTTGTGACTGTGTGTATCTGACGTGTGTGTGAGAGCGAATTTGTTTGTGTTGTACTCATGAGTGCAGTTGCGTGTGTGCATATGTAAGCACTTGTTTGTGTGTATATTTATTTGTGTGTGCATGTGTTTTTGTGTGTGGTGGTGTACTTTTGTGTGTGTGCACATGTATTTTTGTTTTTATGTGTGTATATGTATGTCTGTGCATGAGTGTGTGTACATTTGTATTTTGGTGTGTGCATGTGTGTATATTTCTTTGTATGTGCGTGTATTGACACCTGTGTGTACATGTGTGTGTATTTTATGTGAATGTGTGCATTCATGTGTGTATTTGTGTGTATTCATGAGTGGGTGTTTCCTTCTGTGTGTCTGTACTTGTGTACATTTGTGTGTATATTTGTAAACATTTGTGTAGGTGTGTACAGTTGTGCATGCGTGTAAATGTGTGTGTGTTTGTGCACATGTGTGGTCGTGTGTGTGAGCAGCAGTTGTCGTTGACAGCTGCAGGACTGCGTCGAGAAAAGAGTCAAGTATCTTCAAATAGCCGCGGCCCCCCTCATCCATCAGCCCCCCGTCTGAGCAGCAGCGGGTGTGAAGTTTACATTCGTGGTGTTGGCACGCTATCGCTCTGAAGGAACGCAAGACAAAGTTCTACTGAAGTTCAGGAACATTTGACACTTTATTTACCAAACAAACATCAACAACGTTCAGTTTGTGGATCAGAAAGAAGCAACTTTGAGCTGAAAAAAATGGACGAATAAACGAGAGATGTTTCAACAGAAAACACTAAAGAAATCCATCATTTGATCAGGAATCAAACATTAACCTGAGATGATTTTGGTTTTTCTGACTGGCGTCCTCAGGAGGACCATGATGCACTTTGAGCTTCACAAAGAAAAAGCTTTGAACTGAAACATCTCCAAACACCAAAAGCGTTTTCTCTTCTCCTTCACGATCAAACATGGAGCTTCTGGTTCAGCATGAAAGAGTTAATGAAGCAGAGCAGATGTTCAATGTTTCTGTCCAAACATCAGGAGGGAAACTTTACATTCACCACATATGAGCGTCACATGACCGTCACGTGACCGTCACATGACCGTCCAGACGCCTGCAGTCTCAGAAGGTCAGAGGATCCGAAATGAACAAGAACATACGACACAAATAGAAACGATTGACCGAGATTTTTACATCCACAGATTTCTACTTTTCTGCTTAAAGTTTGTTCCATGAACTTTAGAACATCTGACAGTAGAAGTCCAAAAAGATCAGAGAGAAACTCCTCATCTGATCCGTAGTTCATTTTCATCACGATGGATCGTTTTTATGGACTGAACCAAAGTCCAACGGCGACACATGCAGATGGATTTGACGGCTGTCTCAGAAACGAGAGGTCTTTCCAGATGATCAAATACTGCATCCACAGCTGAGTGGAACACCTGGAGATGGGAATCTGGAGCGGATTCGCAGCACGTCAAAGACGGAAGAAAAACTACGATGAAACGATTTTTCTGTTTTAATCCCACACCATGACAGCAGCAGAAACGGCATTCCGATTGCGCTGCAGAACGGATGCATTTTCACATTCCTGGGGGTCTAATTTAAGAAAATTGAAAAATGATGGGAATGAGCATGTCTGGTTGGTACAGGGATGTCCAGAAAGAACACGAGAGTCCGGACTCATCCCGACCAGTGCAAACGCAACACTCCCAGAGTCTGTGTTGGCCCAGAGCCACCGGTGCTGCCAAGTCCTTCAGCTTCCCATTACACGTGTCTCTGTCCGTCTCTCTCCAGGCTTTTCCCACTTTAGGAATGTTGTCCCTGCTGTCAGAGGAGCAAGAAGAGTCCTGTTTTTGTCCGGAACCGCAGGGATCAGGTTCCCTCCCCCCTCTGTGTGAGTGCACGCTCATTTGTGTCCATGCAGGTGACGTTCACGGCTGCACCGTCCACCAAAACGCAGACCGAGTGCTTTGCTGGTTTTCACCTCAGGGTTTCCTCTGGGAGCAAAAAGCAGCAGGAAAAGGTTCTACAGATGAAGCAGAGAAAGGAAGGGTTCTGACAGGTTCTAGAGCTAAAACCAATACAGATCTTTGCTCTTATCCTGTGCCGGCAGACCTGAGAGCGGAGGGGAAAAAAGACAGAAGAGGAAGGAAGAGAAGGAAGCAGAGAAGGAGATTAGAGATTAGTGTTGGTAAATGAAGCAAGGAAGATCCCGAAGCAGAGGAAGAGGAGTAGAAGCCGCTGAAGAACGTTCTTAAAATCTGTTTAATTTATTCTGAATTTGCGATCATAGTTGAAGCTGCTGTGGAATGTTCTCCTATAATCTGCTTTAATCTGAAAACAGACAAACTGTGATTGTAGCAGAAGAACGTTCTCCTTTAATCTGCTTTAATCTGGAAACAAACTTCTGAAGCCTCAGACCAAAAAGGAGACACTAGGGGACATTGAGGAAGAGGATGAGGTTGAGGTTTGATGAAGATACGTTTTGCCTTCCTGATGTCTGGACAGCAAAACAAGCCCAGATCACTATTCCTCCCCCACCCTGCTTTCCATTGAGGGAGCAGCATTTCCCTCTGTGGTCCCCTCTGGAATCTGTGGCTCTACAGAAACACGATCAGAGCAGCAAAAAGGCTAGAACTGAAATCTGGCCTTCAATGATGGAAACCCCGCCCCCCACTGGACTTAAATCTCCGGTTCTGTCTCTGTGGGGTTCTGCGCAGTTCCATCAGCGAGTTCTTCCTCCTTTACAGCAGGACACCTCTCACGCTGACTGTACCTGAGTCCGGGTTCAGTCCTATCTCTGCTCCGGCACTCGTGAAGGTGCAGCTCCAGGCGGACCCTCCTGACTCCCCCTTGCCCCCGAGGTCACAGGGGGAGGAGCTGGGTCCTGGGGCGGAGCTGCTGGGCACCAGGCGATGGTGCGGCCTGACGGACGGCACCAGCAGCGAGCTGTAGCGCGGGTCAAATGCAGTACTGTACATCTCATGAACTCCGGGACGGGGGTAACTCTGGGTGTTTATGCCCCCCCCGAGCGAGTAGGGGTGGTGGTGGTGGGATGGGTGCCAGGAGTCTGGGCCAGGTTGGTGGAGGTGGCCGTGGAGGGGAGAGGAGGAGTATGGGTCCCCGGCGAAGGACAGGTCTGAATGGGGGGCGGACAGCGCACCCCCCAGTGTGGAGGAGACGGACGGCTGGTAGGAGCTGTTCCAGAAGGAGGGGGGGAAGCTCCTCTGACTCATGGGGAAGGATCCGTCTGGAAGGACAAGATTCAGTTACTGCAGGTCTCTGAGGGTCCTCGGACCTCCACTCTGACCTTAACCCTGGATCAGGGGGGCACCACTACACACACACAACCACACCACTACAACAACAGTACAGTCACTTATTTAAATAACAAAGATAGTCAAATAAAATATTCAAAATGTCAGTTTTTTATATTTGCATTTCTTTTTTTCTGTTTGCTGTGAATTTATTTTCACCGTTTTGAATTTTTTGGAGGAAATATATTAGATATAGTTTCTTGTCAGGGATGTGGTTTGAAGACTTTCCCGTTTATCCTTCGGCAGCGCACACACACACACACACACACACACCATGCTGGTATTTGTTAAAAGAGAAATAATAACATTTTCATAACCGGTAAAATCATTTTTCTGTGTCCGCGCTGAAGGAGACCCCAGAGTTTAGACCCTGAACGCTTTTGTGTTCAGATTTGAGTCTCCAGCAGAAAAAAATTGAGATTTTGGTTAAAACACGGCGGGAATTTTACAGGAATTTTTCAAAAGACTTCCAGAAATAATCGATAAATTGTGGAACTGAAAAAAAATGTTCAAGATTGAAGATCCTGAAGGACGGCGCAGTCGTCTTCCGACTGACGACGGTCCACGGAAATCCAAACATTCCTGTTTGAGAAGGTTTTTTTCCTCTTGCAAGAACGGACAGAACTTTTCTTCATGGGGGGGGCAGAATTTTTACAGTAATTTTTTTACTGATTTGTAATTTTGATAATTAAAATCATTTAAAAAAAAAGATTTAAAATCTCCCGTCAGAAGAAAAACATCTTTTCAAAAAAGCTTCTGCTATAACCTGGGGGGGGGGGCACAGTCAGCAGCTGTTGATTCATATCTAAACAGGGAATGCCCCCCCCTTCAGACAGACAAAGACACACACCTCTCAGGGCTTTGTGGCTGCTGGAGGGGGGGTATGCCGTGGCCTGGCTGAGGGCCCGGCTGAAGTGCTCGTCCACCACGGCGCTGATGTCACCCCGGAAGTAGGTGAAGAGGACGCAGCGGGAGCTCAGGTACTCGGCCCCCGGCGGCAGCTCCTTGTCCTCCTCCTTGATTGCCACGGGCCCCAAGGGGCCAAGCCGACCGCCATTCTCCTGGGGGGGTTGCATTTTGGAGTACAGGGCCAGTTTCTAAAACAGAAAACCACTTTATTAGTAACTTTTGACACTTTGAGAAGGAAGTACTCTGATGACATTTCTGAGGGACATTCTGGAAGCAGATCCAGGAAAACTCGCTTTGTTCCAGACGTTCAGAGGCCTTGGAGAACAGAAGATCTCTGGTGAACTGAAGGTCCAGCAGGATCTGCAGCCGGCTTCCTGGGTCTATTTAACCCTTGCATTATCCTAGTACGTTAACATTGGTAGAGGGGTCATTTGGACCCCATCAGACAGCGGCGCTGAACTTAAAACAAAAAAACAAATTCACAAGTGTCCCTGGCAGACATCAAATCCTGTTCACTTATGTCATGGGAGGGATAACACATCAATGTCAGGGTGGGGTCATCTGGACCCCACAGCTCATTAAAACATGTCTGGATGTTTGCAGACAGTTTTTAGAAAAGTCTGTGTAGGAAGATGTGTGTAGGGTTTCATCATTCACTCATTTTAAGTAGAATTTCTAACTAAATGAACGGAAGCAGCATCAAACCTGGACAGGAAGTTGATATTTTGAACTTCCGGAGAATAAAAACGTTGATCATAGTGAAACAGAGCCGTTCAGATGAAGCTCCGCGCTCAGAATAAGAAGGAAACATTACTTTACCTTTTTAACTTTAAATTAAAACGTTTTTTTTTCTTCCAACAGACACTTTAATTTAATAAAAAAAATTCGTCCAAACTGTAAAAAAACGGTTCGAGCGCGTGCGCGCCGACGCGCCGCTTTGCAGCGCGTTTACCCGCCGATCCTCCAAAGGAAGTTTTCAGAGGGACCGTCAGAAAGTCCCGCCATGCTCTCTGTCCCTCCTGACCTTCAGTCAACTTTAAATAAAGTTTGACTGAGATGGTTCGGGGCGCGCGCTCCGGAGCGCACGGAGAAGCGGAGGCGTACCTGGTGGTGGAACGGGCTGTAGGAGCTGAAATACGGCTGCGGACCAAACACCTGGTACATCACATCCAGGCAGCTCATGGCGGAGAAATCAGGAGCCGAGCGGCATGAGGAGCAGCTGTGGACGGCGGAGAGGAGCGGACCTCCGGCCGCTGGAGGGGTTCGGAGCTGTGCGCTGGTTACGCGCCACCGCGCAGCGCGGCTGTGCGGGAACCCCTGACACCCCCTCCCACGCACGCACACAAGCACCTCTCCAACACCCTAACCAATCAGAGGCCAGAGTTTCCCACCTTCTCCTGTTCACAGCGTAAACGCGCCGAAGCCCCACGACTCCGAGCGCGTCAGTCTCATATCAGAGGTTTATTAATATTAGAACAATTGAAACGACAACATAATGTCGGAGGAATTTCAGTCTCTGGGTTTCAGGAGGCCAAAAACCACGTTCTCCGTTTCAGTCCAGATTTCTGCTCAGAGGAAACCGAAATGTTCAGAGATGTTCTCCTCTGCAGGTTTCAAACCGTCAAATGTCCCTTTACAAGAAAAAAGATTAAAACTCGAGAAATTTTACTATGAATGTTAAAACATTCAGTTCCAAGAAAATCAAATACAGTTCATACTGTGATTTAACTTTATCCATCCATTCTTCCATCCATCCATCCATCCATCCATCCATCCATCCATCCACCATCCATCCATTCTTCCGCCAATCAGTGGAAAAATGATGTTCAAACCCTGAATGAGATGGGTGGAGCCCCACCATTCTGAAAACCAAAAGAATTTCTGATCCTGATTCAGAGATTCACTGAGTTTGTTTGGATTTTTAGATGAAAACTCATAACGTGTGAAAACTGTTTATAATTTTATTTCCAACGATCAAAGCTTTCAAAGGTGATGCTCTTTTTATGGTTTGACATTCTTTTGACCTTTTCATCGCTGAGGACGACGCTGCTTTAGAACGTGAAAACAGCAGAAAATGGGAGGGACGAGAGGTTAGATGAATACTTGTGTGGAGGTCACCGTGACATCACTTTGCTGAACAGGAGAAAGTGGCCTTAAATGTGATGCATGTATGTTATATTTAGCATCCGTGCTGCAGACTCATTGCTGCTTTGCAGTATGTGAAGCTGCAGGGAGGAATGTCGCAGCCGCTGCTGCTAATTGAATGAGTAAACAAATTAAACCAACTAGCCAACAGGAGGCTCACCTATTAATTCCCACAATTCCTGAGTGGCCTCCAAAATCCAGCAAGTCAGGAGTTGGAATCTTTCTCTCAGCTAGGCTCCAAGACAGGAGGTCAGAGGTCAGGATTACCTCACCCAACAATAACCAAACTGCAGCCAAAGCCAGTTCATGATTCTGTTGTTCAACGGAATCACAGAGCTCCACTTTGATGTCAGAATGGTTTCTGTTTAGCTGCAGAGCAGGGATTCTCTGATCCGGTTCGAAAGCAGATCTTTATCCAAAGGAAACGTTAAAAGAACAGTTTATTTTGAAGATGTAAAACTTAGAAATAAGAAATGTTTTAGGCAGACAGGGAGACCTCGTCTGCTAGCAGATGTGCTGGACTGATGGAACAAAGGAGCTCAGTCAGTGACAGCAGCCTGTGAGCTTTTTGGTCGGAGCAGGTGGTTCTGAGGGCGGCTGATTGTCTCCACTGCAGCTCTGAACCTGGACATGGTTGTCTTCTCCATCACCTCTAATAGTTCAGGCTGCAGGTCTGTTCAGTCTTTTCTGTCCCTTTCCTCTTCGTTTCCTCCTCCAGCAGGTGGTAAAGCATGAAGGGATTTTTCTGCCACCACATTGCAGACAAAAATCACAGTTTTTAGATCAAAATGTTCTAAACTGCAAACATAATATAAAGTTTTGAAAATAAAACTTCATCATTTGAAAATAAAAATATTAATATTTTCTTTTTTTTTTGCTTTCAAAAAATATTTCTGTTTGCAACACAAAAGTTTTCAGGTGACGTCTCTCATCTCGCTTTCTCTCCATCTTTGATTTTGCTTTCAGAAGTTTCAGTTTTGTGTGATATTTGTCCCACCAAACATCCTAAAGCAGTAAAAATCACCATATTTATCTAACATGCTGTTTGCTACCTGGGCTTAAACACTTTTACGTTCCATCTTCCCTGCTCGACTGAAAAAATTTTTTTTTTAATGATTTTACAAATAATTCATACTTTCAGTTAGTCTTGATTGAATTTTATTTAGTCTGATTTGTGAATTTATGGCTGAGAATCTCCTGAAACTGTCAAATAAACTGTGTTTATCTGCTGACATTACACTAAACAGGCTTGTGTGATCTATAAATCATCTGGAGCAAAATGTTAGCAAAAAGTTTGATTTTCTTTAAGATCTGTTTGGTGTTTTAAAAAAAGATTTAGGATAAAGCACATTTTACCTTCTGCTGCACCAGTGTTTTGGATTAGATTAACATCAGTATTAGAAAAGATTGATGGCTCACCAAAAGAGACTTTATGTAAAAGCAGAAAAATGCATTTTTAACTCTTAATGTTAATCTTCACAGGGTGTTTCATTCATTTTTTTCATGTGTGCTTTTGTCCAAAGTAGAAAATAATCATGAAAAAAATGCAAAAATATTTTTTGAAAGCAAAAATAAAAGTTTCTGACAGCAAATATTTAATATTTTTACTTGCAACTTATAAAGTTATTTTCTTAAAACTTCACATTTTGTTTAGCATTGACTTCTGTTTGCGATGGGGAGGCACAAAAATCCCTCCATCTCACCTCCTCAGAACGTTCCTTCATGCTCTAAACAGCACGTCGTTTCCCAGCTGCAGACGTTTGCATGAGCTGAGCTCCTCCACCTCACTCCATCAGTGATTAGAAACTGCTCCTCTGAATCCACCAGCATGTCTTTGGTTTTGGGTAAAACAATCTTTTTCTTTTACGTTTGTTGTTTCAAGTCAACATTTATTCCGTTCATTTAAAGGGAGTAAAGAATGTCATATATTACAAGAAAAAAAATGATTGCAAAAACTAAAGCAGGTCATTAAAGGTCTGAAACTTTGTTGCAGATCCAGATCATCATAACACCTCCACCGTGTTTTACAGTTTTCATAGAAACTGCCAGTTTTGGAAAATTTTCTTTATTCATAAAAGACACTTTAGCTCTTAAGATGCTGCATTAAAAAACTGAAGCAAAACAACACATTTAAAACGTTTTTTTAATTCTGTCAAATGCCCTCTTCAAATGAATGTCTTTAGGGGAGGGGGGGCTGCACAGCAGGTGTAAAAATGAACAAATTAATTTCGAAATGGGCAATTTTTTGTTATTTCAATGTTTTTCCGATGATTTGAATCATATTAATGGGGAAAAATGTAAAAAAATCAACTTGATAAAGTGATCAGTTCTAGACATTTGATTCATTTGAAAGGAAAACCTGAATTTTTTTCCTGCTTTGTTTCAGTCCGATATTTTCAAAATGACTCACCTCCATCACAGCAAATGTCTTCATGTCACATGTCTGTGGGACAAAAGCGAAGCAGGTCCAGGAGGTCTGCAGCAGTTAATCCTTTCAGATGTTTCACTGCAGATTTTCCTCCTGCGTGCGCGTCTTATGATGAGGAAGACCTGACCGTGACCCTTTCTTTAACAGCCGCTCATCAAGGACATGACATGTGTGGAGATGTGCGTCAGACCTGAAGCTTTATGTCTGCACGAACTCAAGAGTTCTTTGGAGCATTTTGATATTTTTGCAGCTTTAAGGCTAATTATGAGCTGCAGAGTTCATGCACTTTTGCTCCGTGTGCACGCTCACTAATGCTGAGTGAACACACACACATGCGTGCACACACTGTCTATGGTAAACGTTTGTTTTTTTTGTTTCAGCGATGCTCCACAGACGGACGGACGGAGAAAGTCCATCATCCTCTGCAGTTGGAGGGGGGCTTAGCATTTTACAGTAGTCAAATAAATGTGTCGTTTATACAGTTTTGTGTTGATTATGCATTTGACCTTCTTCTGTTGTTTTTGGCAGAGCTTTTCCTGAGGGTGTCGTCCTGTTTTTGGTTATTCAGGACTTTGCCACATGTACAGGTTCATGTACACCCAAACCACACTGCAGCAAGGAGCGTGCACGTGTCACACGAACAGCACTAATGGGATCCTTGTTCAGTCTGCAGGATCTGGGGGGGTTGAAAAAATGCAAAAATCTGTATGACACACCTGCGTCTCACCTACTTCCCCCTTCCTTACCCGTACATGTTGTATAGGTGTCACTACGACCTGTCGCCCGCAGCGTGCACACATCCACCCGTAAGGGCAGTTTGGGGCGAAGACTTCAAGTAGTGATGTCCAAGTGCCCCCCTCCCTACCAAAGGACTCTACATGTCAAATGTGCTATAAAAACATCATATCCTAAAACATTTTAGTATTTTCCGTCTTAAATCAATTTTTTTTTAGCCGCGTTTGATTTGTTTATGTCTTTAAATGTAATATTTTAACATTTCAATGATAATTCATTCAAAAGAAAATGTAAATAAAACCATAATTTTACTCATTTTCCTGTATTTACAGATAAAAGGTCAACATGGAATCAGATATACAGTCTGTTCAAAGGGTTTTACGGCTCATACTTTTAATCAGCAGAGAAAAGCCTCTCATGTCTTACAGAAAGTCCATTTTCCTTTCAGGGCCACGCAGTCTGCTTAAATTAAAAGGGCATCATTTCTTTCTGCTTTCTCCTTTTAAATCTCAGATTAATAAAAATATTAAGCGGAGAATAGCAAGGGCAGATTCCTGAAAACCTGTTTGAACATCCATTTATTTGTTTTTATTCACTTTTCATGTTCAGGTGCTTCTGGCAGAATAACTTTTGTGGCAGCCTCCAGCTGAACGCCATGAAGGTCCGTCCACGCCGGCGTTGTATTTACCGAAGGTAATACCAGGAATTCTAAAACATTATTGCTGGAAACAGGTTTGACACGAGCACTCGATAAAAAGAATCTGCTCTGCTGCTGCGCTGTGGATTTTTTTCTCGTAGATGTTTTTCACAGATCAGTGCTGATGGAACAGATGAAGATTCAGGATCTGAAAAACTGAAGCTGTTTACACACACGGAGACGGAAGACAAAACAAATGACCTGAATCTTTTTACAAAATTAACATCAGGAGCCAACAGTTTGTTATTTACAGCTGATTCTCTGTTAAAAACAATCACGTTTTTCTTCAGCATCAGAACAAATCCAAACCAGGATGATCATACAGAATGGTTCCAGAAAAAACAAAGTCCAAGAAAGATCAGAAGGGAAATGTTTTCAACTAAACCAACTCAATCCAGATCAGATTTTCTAAAACATTTTCCGGTCTGGATCTGGTTTCTAGAAACCTTTAAAAACTCATCATTTGCATTTTTATTTTCAGGAAACAGGCAGCAGTAAAATCAGAATCCCACAAAAGCACACGTTGTGAATCGTAGACGTCCAAACATTCACTATGCAAATACTTTCTGTCAGTCAGTAAAAAAAAAAACTGTTTTTTTTTTTAATTCAAAAACGTTTTCTGAAAACAGGAGCCTTTCCTGATCTAACCCCCCAGAGGAAGCAAACAGCAGCAGGTCAGATGTTTCCCTTCCAGGGTTAGAACGCCGCCGTTCTTCTGGTATTCACTCGCTTCTCTCCTCATCCGTTCACAGCTCTTCAGTCAACATGGAACAATGAATGAACAAAGCAGATCTAGTGTTCATGCCTCCACACCTTTATCCCCCCATGAAAGACAGCTCTTCAGATGAGGCTGAGAGGAAGCCACAAAGAGGACGTGAAGCAGATGAAGGACGATCACAGCTATGGATGGGATTGTTCCGAGGAGGCAGAAGAACAACACAAAATGAAAGCTTTGCTTCAAACATTCAAGGTTTGATGAAACATTAGGTGCTTGAGCGACTGACACTTTGGTTTGTTGCTTACTGATCGAGTCCTATAATGTTGGAGATGATTTCAAGACAGAATTCTTGAAGAATTCAGAGATTCTGGTGGTTTAACAGCGATCAGTCTGGGGGGGCAGAAGGTGGAGGAGGTGCTGTCAGCTCCATGTCTGGAGAAGAAAACAGCCACTGCGTCAATCTGGAAAAGTTTGGAAATGTCTGCTGAGGACCTTCCTCCTCATTTCTTCTGCTCCGATCAGAGCTCATTTTGGACAAAAGCGCCCCCAAAGGAGCAGCAGGTGGAACTGCGCCACTTTGTGAAGAAAATTTGGTTTAGTTGGATTTCCAGCAAACACCTGCTGAGCTTCTGTCAGAACAAGATCGCCTAGATGGGATACGCGCTCTGGTGATGAGCCCCCCCTTCCCAGTTCTGCCTCCTTGGCCTTAAGACCTTTGAGTGCTTTTGCTTGTATTGGGGAGGTGCTGACATGCCCAGCTGTCTCCTCTTTTTACCCTTGGCTGTAGCCCATTAATTTCCCTCAAATGTCCCCCAAGCGACAGCTCTCCTTCATAGTGACCATACTTGGAAAAGTGGTGCTCATGGTGCACTCTTACAGCGGAGAGCATGAACGTGCACGAGGTACACATAAAAGTGTATGAGGAACACATAAATGTGCACAAAGAACACTTAAATCTTCATGACAAAACACACAAATGTGCAAGAGGAACACATAAAAGTGCACAAGGAATGCATAGATGTGCACCAAGAATCGATGCATGTGCACGAGGAATGCAAAAAGGTGCTTGAGGATTTCATAAATGTTCACTAGAAACACGTGCATGAAGAATGCACGCATGAGCACGGGGAAGAAATGTGCATGAAAAAACAAATAAATGTGCACGAAGAAAGTATCTATGTTCCTGCAGCTGAAGTCTGACGAGAACCAAGGCTGTTTCCTTCATCACCATTTTCAAACGTAGTTCTGTCGATCTGAACCTGAAAAGGTCATTTGCGTTCAGCAGAGACATGTGGTCTAAACAAGAAACTGCAAAGTCATGCCGAGTCATGCTGAGTTATGCCGAGTCATGCAAAGCTTTTGCCGAGTCATGGTCATTACATGCATTAATCTGTTTTCTTCCAGGTGTACAGTAACTACGGCGTCCATTCCCAGCGTGGCTCTCCCATCACCAACGCAGTGGAGCGCCAAGCATTCAGACTAAATGAAAATAAACACGGGCGGAACCACGCCTGGAATCCTGCTTAACAAGCTGCAGAAACTCTGCAGAGGACGGCTGCTGTGCTGCAGGGAATGCAGAGAATCTCCATCCACAAGCCCCCAACTTCCACTGCGATCAGCCCGTCAGCGGCTCAGGGTCTCCGTCCACAAACCATTTAAGTCAAATGCATGAAAAATCTCAGGAAAAAGAGGTGCATTTTTGGTAAATCCGCCCTGTGAACGCGGACGGACGCCTAGAAGGTCAGAAAGAAGATATTTAAACTCGTGTTTCTCTTTCAAAAGAAAAGAGCATTTTACTCAATTCTTTTTTTTTATTGTCATTTTTTCCCTTTTAGTTTAACTGTTGACATCAAAGAAGATCTTTTGTTTTTCTCTGAATTCTTTGATTTGAAAATGCATAAAAAAAACACTGTTCTCAAAACTTTCCTCATCTAATAAAAACATTTAGTCATTTATGTTGCAAAATAAGGATTTAAATGCGTGAAAGGCAAAAATTCTAATAATTGACAAGCAAAAATGGAAGATATAATGTTAATCTTGTGATTTTAGTGTCAGTTTTCTTAGCATTTAGACACAGCTGCTCATAGAAAAGGAAATAATTAATAAAGCTATTTATTATTCAACAAATAATACAGTTATTTAATTAAAACAAATTATTTCTATTTTTCCAGATAGAAAAATAGAAATAATTTAATTATTTTTACATTTGCTCGACGTTTTTTTTCGGTTTGTATTTTGTTATGAAAGACAATGACGTTTTTTCTGTAAATGTTGTAATTTTATACTTCAGATGAAAGGAACCTTAAAATCAATTCACTTGAACGGTTCTCAGTTCTTTCATTTTGATCGGCTTCATCAGAACCGACAGAAAGCAGTGGATCGGAGTGGACCCGGCGTGGACCTGAGCTGCAGGTCAGTCCTTAAAAACTGCTGTTGAAACTCCAAAACAACAAACAGACTTTGAAAATGTAAACAATTGTTTTTGCAAGCAGAATATTTGAGACATTCAGTTTCTAATTTTCACAGTTTTGCTTTTTAGTTTCAAGTCAGAAATCTTCAGTTTTAAATTTGGCCCCTTTCTGGCGCGTTGGGGCGGGGCTTAGATGAAGGGCCAATCAGAAGGAAGAGGGTGTGAGCTTCAGGCGCGGTGCATTCACTGACAGTGGAAATTTGGAAAATGACTACCAGAAAACATGAAAAAAACAGACTGTTGAAGTGGTCGTTGTGAACAAAACAGTCGACACATCTTCATCCTTTACTAGTAACTGCTTAAAATCTTTGACTACCTTCCCAAAAGAAGACACTCATCATGGCGTCAGAACTGGGAAGAGGGTCTGCTGAAGGACAGGTAAGACTCCAACTCAGAAGATTGTCACCAATTCACCCATTTCCAACACTGGAGTCTTGGCACCGTAACCTGCAGGAAGAAAGTGGAGCAGAAGAGCCGGATGCTGGTGTCAGAAAGATTCCTGACACCAACCATCAGGCGGTGTTTCAATGAAAAATTTAAGAGACGATTCTGTTAAGTAGGAATTCTTCTTCTTTCATGAGTGGAGGAATCCACGGTCGGTTGGCGCTTTATTCTGAAAGAACCAATCCTGACACATTTCAGTGGTTTCTGTCTCATCTGTTCAGCGGAGCTTTCAGTCCCTCTGTTGTTTCTTCTGGAGGAGCTCAGGCGGAATACATCAGAGAATTTCATTTCTGAACCCAAAGATTCTCTGGAATTTCCAGGAGATTTGCTCTCAGGAGGAAAAAACTGCTGTGATGGACGCACAGGTTGGGTCCACTCTGCATTTAGCAGCGGTAAGCCAGTTCTGGATGCTTGAACGAGGCC
The DNA here is from genome assembly GCA_014656515.1 of Oryzias celebensis. Taxonomy (NCBI): domain Eukaryota; kingdom Metazoa; phylum Chordata; class Actinopteri; order Beloniformes; family Adrianichthyidae; genus Oryzias; species Oryzias celebensis. The sequence goes on along the minus strand of BNCR01000018.1, from coordinate 2,812,182 downwards.
CCACCTGGACGCCAACATGCAGATAAACATGACAACATCAGACAAGGTCAGGAGATCATGTCACCGTTTCAGACTACTGTCGGAAAGTCAACATAATCCTTATACCATCATAAATGAACCGTTTCCAGGCGTTCCGATACAAATGGTTCAACATTTACAAACAGAAAACAACAGGAAATGAGTTTAATGTAACAATATGAGGAATTACAGCTGTCAAAATGAAACTAAACAACATGAAAACATAATTTCTTTTGACGTCTGACACGTCAGTTGAATACGATTTGTCTTTGTAATGAATACGACACTCGCTTGTCTTGAATACAAATGTTTTCTGTGACTTTATAATTCCCCGTTTTCAGAGCTCTCTTTTTATTTAAAACATTTTTATTTTATTATAATTATTTGCAGGGAAAAAAAGCAAACAAAGGAAATGATTACATGTTTTTGATGTATTTATCTGTACTTTTATTTAATAACTAGGAGAAAAGATGTTTAATATTAAATGTAATGAGACAAACTAAAGGAGGAAACATTTTTTCCTCAGAATTGTGTTAAAGTTGTTTGCAGTTTTGGAGCTTTTGTGTTTTTAAAGGTCTGCAGATTTCTGCTGTTCTTTGATTTAATGGTTTGTTTTTTATTTGCATTTCCCGTAAAGACGTTCCATTTCCTGGAAATAAAGACGTTCCGCTGAGAAAGGCTAATTGGGCTGCTCTTCTGCTGCTCCAGTTCTGACCTACTGCTGATTAGCCGAGCGGATCTCCGGCATAAAGGCGGCAGATGCATTCCTTCTTCCAGGAGCCGGCCTCCAGGCAGGACGAAAGACGTCCTCAACGCCTCTTCTGGAAATGTCTTCCATCACCAGGGAGGCCGTGAGCGGAAGCCGGCGCCGAGAAGTCACGCCGACCATTCAAAGGCCAGAAAAACGCTGATTATGCAAAGCAAAGCATCTGAGGGACATTCTGCACCTTTGAGTTTCAGATGCTGCTCTTGGAATTCCTCGTCTTCATCATCTCATCAGCTTTCAGGACCCTTCATTAGAAACCGTCTCATCTTCATCTCCACGGGCTTAATGAGGAGGAGGAGGAGCTCGGTCCTCCTCAATTGTCCTGCTGGTTTTCAGCTCCATCAGGAGGAGTTCCTGATGTTTCTATTGAAGGTTTTCTTTTAATTAGGCAATAAATGGAGGGGGGGGGGCAGCTGGTGAAGAAAGACGCCCCCCCCCCCCCCCCCCCCCCCCCCCCCCCCCCCCCCCCCCCCCCCCCCGAGCACAGATACACAGGTGCAAAACACACAAATGGGAATCAACCAGAAGCTGGTGTTTGTACACCGACCCTCAGTGGGGGGTGATCACTTCAATTTAGCTGAGCCCCCCACCACCACACACACACACAACCCACAAAACCCCCACCCCCCACCCCCCCGGTGATTGTACAGCCACAGTAACCAAATGTTTGTCAGGCCGCAGACTGTTGGACGCACCTCCATCCAAGGCCGGGGTGTCGCCTTTGTGAGCGGAGGGGTGGGGGGGGCTCTCAATGAAAAGGAGGTGTGTGCACGTGAGGCTGTGCTCTCGTGCACGCTCATCACCGCGAGTTGTGAATGCACGAGGCCAGTCAGACACATCTGATGTGTGAGGGGGACAGAAACAAAGACGGGTGGGGGGTGGGGTTTACCGGGGTTCATACACGGAGGGTGGGGGGTGGGGGTAGGACCACGGGGGGGGGGGGGGGGGTATCTGTCTGTCTCCAAGCAACCGACAAAAGAAGGTCAGAAAAGAAAGAGAGGAAAATACAGAGAACACAGAAAACGCCATCATTAACACTAAACACACAATGACCACACACTGAACACACAAACACAACACTAAACACACACACACACACTAAACATACAAACACAACACTAAACATACAAACACACAACAATAAACATGCAGTAAACATACAAACACAACACTAAACACACACACACAGACTAAACATACAAACACAACACTAAACATACAAACACACAACAATAAACATGCAGTAAACATGCAAACACAACACTAAACACACACTGAACACACAAACACAATACTAAACACACACACAACAATAAAGACGCACTAAACAAACAAACATACACTAAAAATACAAACACACACTAAACATACAAACACAATACTAAACACACACTCACACACTAAACATACAAACACACACTAAACATACAAACACACGCTAAACGTACAAACACAACACTAAACACACACTGAACACACAAACACAATACTAAACACACACACAACAATAAAGACGCACTAAACAAACAAACATACACTAAAAATACAAACACACACTAAACATACAAACACAACACTAAACACACACACACACACTAAACATACAAACACAACACTAAACATACAAACACACAACAATAAACACGCACTGAACACACAAACACAACACTAAACACACACTGAACACACAAACAAAATACTAAACACACACACAACAATAAACACGCAAATAAACACGCACTAAGCATACAAACACAACACTAAACACACACACAACAATAAACACGCAAATAAACACGCACTAAGCATACAAACACAACACTAAACACACACGCAACAATAAACATGCAAATAAACACCCACTAAGCATACAAACACAACACTAAACACACACACAACAATAAACACCCAAATAAACACACACTAAACATACAAACACAACACTAAACATACAAACACACAACAATAAACACGCACTGAACACACAAACACAACACTAAACACACACTGAACACACAAACAAAATACTAAACACACACACAACAATAAACACGCAAATAAACACGCACTAAGCATACAAACACAACACTAAACACACACGCAACAATAAACATGCAAATAAACACCCACTAAGCATACAAACACAACACTAAACACACACACAACAATAAACACCCAAATAAACACACACTAAACATACAAACACAACACTAAACATACAAACACACAACAATAAACACGCACTAAGCATACATACACAACACTAAACACACACGCAACAATAAACATGCAAATAAACACGCACTAAGCATACAAACACAACACTAAACACACACTAAACACACACACAACAATAAACACGCAAGTAAACACGCACTAAGCATACAAACACAACACTGAACACACACTGAACACACACATAACAATAAACTCACACTGAACAGACAAACACAACAATAAACACACACGCAACAATAAACATGCAAATAAACACCCACTAAGCATACAAACACAACACTAAACACACACACAACAATAAACACCCAAATAAACACACACTAAACATACAAACACAACACTAAACATACAAACACACAACAATAAACACGCACTGAACACACAAACACAACACTAAACACACACTGAACACACAAACACAACACTAAACACACACACAACAATAAACACACACGCAACAATAAACATGCAAATAAACACCCACTAAGCATACAAACACAACACTAAACACACACACAACAATAAACACCCAAATAAACACACACTAAACATACAAACACAACACTAAACATACAAACACACAACAATAAACACGCACTGAACACACAAACACAACACTAAACACACACTGAACACACAAACACAACACTAAACACACACACAACAATAAACACGCAAATAAACACGCACTAAGCATACAAACACAACACTAAACACACACGCAACAATAAACATGCAAATAAACACCCACTAAGCATACAAACACAACACTAAACACACACACAACAATAAACACCCAAATAAACACACACTAAACATACAAACACAACACTAAACATACAAACACACAACAATAAACACGCACTAAGCATACATACACAACACTAAACACACACGCAACAATAAACATGCAAATAAACACGCACTAAGCATACAAACACAACACTAAACACACACTAAACACACACACAACAATAAACACGCAAGTAAACACGCACTAAGCATACAAACACAACACTGAACACACACTGAACACACACATAACAATAAACTCACACTGAACAGACAAACACAACAATAAACACACACACAACAACAAACACACACTAAGCATACAAACACAACACTAAACACACGATGAACACACACACACAACAATAAACACGCACTGAGCACACAAACATAACACTTAACACACGATGAACCCACACACAACAATAAACATGCACTGAACAGTAAAGTCACAAACAAACACAACACTAAACACACACTGAACACACAAACACAACACTAAACACACACACAACAATGAACACACACTGAACACACACATATACAACCATAAACACGCACTAAACTTATAAACACAACAACAAACACACACTGAACACATACACAACAATAAACACACTAAACACACAAACAACACTGAACAGAAACACAACACTGAACACTACAGTCACAAACAAACAAAACACTAAATTTACAACACACAAACACAAGACTGAATACAAAAACAGCGAGGACACAAAAAACACAACAAACACAACAATCCAGTGGTGTGAGTGAATTCTCAGAGTTCCTGTTTACAACCTGAGCACAAAGAGAATCTGCAAACAAACAACACAGGGATCATTTCTCTTTGTTTGTTTTGTAAATAATGAATATACAGCCTTTTCTTCATAAAGGTCAGATTTTACATGTAAATACATTTTACATCAAAGTGAGCATTTTTGTTTGAATCTTCTGCACAAAGATGATGCCATTTCTTAAACAAAAACTCTTAAAATAGCAGCATTAACTGCCTCCCTGCACATAAAAAACTCCCTTCACTTAGCTAATTTGCTGCTTCAAGTTCGGAAAAATATAATTAATATCAATCAAGGTTTAACTAAATGAGACATTCCTGCTAAAAAGAAAAATAAAGGCTGATGAAAAAAGAGAGCACAGGCTTATTCTGGTGATCAAAGGAGACATTCAGGCTCACAAGGCTGAGATGTTTCAGGGACAAACCATGGTGAGCCGCACAATGAAGCCCAACAAAAGCCTATTAAAAGATTTCTCAGACAACAAGAAGCTATGGCTGAAGAAAAAGCAGACTTTCTGAATTTGCTGTTGTTTCGCCTCCAAGAGCCGCGGTCATCGTGGTCTAGAGTAAAAAGGCCCCGAGTGTCTGCGGCAATCAAGAGACGCATCTTCACCTCCGAGTCAGAGAGGGGCCTTGAGTTTTCTTCTTAAATAACATCCATTTAAACAACAACAACAAAAGACCTTCAGAAACCATCGTGGGGGTGTCGGGAGGTGGTGGTGGAAAGAAAGGCTGATCATTAAAGGAGTTTGGAGAGTCAACACAAACCTGGATTACAAGTATGTCAAAAGTACTCAAGAACAAAAACATCTGCAGAGAATTTAGAACATTAAGGTGGAAACTTGACAGTTTTGAGGAAAAGATTTTAGCCTAAAAATCCTGTCTAAATATTAGCTGTGATGCCGTTCTGAACGCATGAAACAATCATGTCTGAGTGCTGTGTTACCCAGCAGCCTCATGATGGCAAAGGAGGGACTGGACCGCAAGGAAAACATCTAGGAGCACAGAAGAAACGGGAATGGTCTACTGGAAAACAGGAATTCAGGGCAAAACTGCAGCCTGGTGATGAACAGGAGGACAGCACTGTAAAAAATGTTAAATTTCAGATCAGCCTGGTGACAGACTAGATGCTGATTATCTGAGTAAGAAATTGTGCAACACACAAATAAAAAAATGTACATTTTTTTGAATGTTTTTAAGTTGTATGTATTTAAGTTGAATGTATTTAAGTATATTTTTTTCATTAATTATGTTTCAACTAATTGCATTTATTCAGTTGCTGATTTCTGCAGGAACCCAGAAGGAGAATCTTTTGTCCTTATCAACGTTTGACGTCAAAAGTCTTTCAAAAAGGTTTTTTAAGTTCACCCAAATAAAACACTTCAGAATTTGTTCTAATAAAATGAAAAAATTGATGCAAATTCAGTTGTTGAGTAGAAGTTTTTTTTATGGCTGCAGGGAAACATGTTTTTTCCTGCTAGGTTTGCTTTGTTTCTGTGACTTTTCTCTGAAACTTGCATGTTTTCGGGATTAAAATCTTTTCGAGGTGGATTGTGAACTGTTTTTATGGTCCAGCTCTTTGTGACCTTCAGGCTTACAAACTGAAGTCCTCTGGTCGTGATCCCAACAGAAGGTGAATAGGTTTCATCTGGTGAAGTAAACTAAAACATTTTCAAAAATAATTTCCCCAAACAGAAGATAGAAATGGCAATTTTAAGTTCAAATTGTTCCTATAACATTTTCAAAATTAAAAAAGTTTCTGAAAAGTTGCTGAATGAGCTATTGCAGCTCAGACAGGGGAAAACTGATGAAGATTTTCACGTTTTCAAAAAATCAAACATTATGAAAAATATCTTTATGCTAACGCTATGATGACGCAGCGTCACAGGTTGCAGGACAGCGACTGAACGCCAGCCTCAGCTGGTTTTTTTGTCCTGTCATTTCCCAGTCCATTAGCGGGAAACGTGCACACGCCCAGACAAACACAACATTCACATTTTATCACAACATATAACCAGATTGTGTTTAATTCTAGGGGTTCCCACTAATTTTCAAATAGAATCTTACTCACCATCCATCCATTTATCCATCCATCCATCCACCCATCCGTCCACCCATCCGTCCACCCATCCATCCATCCATCCATCCATTTATCCATCCACCCACCCATCCATCAATAAATCTATCCATCCATCCATCCATCCATCCATCCATTTATCCATCCACCCATCCGTCCACCCATCCTTCCATCCATTTATCCATCCATCCATCCATCCATCCACCCATCCGTCCACCCATCCGTCCACCCATCCATCCATCAATAAATCAATCCATCCACCCATCCATCCATCCATCCACCCATCCATCCATCCATCCATCCATCCATCCCACCATCCATCCATCCATCCATCCATCCATCATCCATCCATTTATCCATCCACCCATCCGTCCACCCATCCTTCCATCCATTTATCCATCCATCCATCCATCCATCCGTCCACCCATCCGTCCACCCATCCATCCATCCCACCATCCATCCATCCATCCATCATCCATCCACCCATCAATCCATCTATCCATCCATCCATCCATCCATCCACCCACCCATCCACCCATCCATCCATCTATCCATCCATCCATCCATCCATCCATCCATCTATCCATCCATCCATCCAACCATCCATCCATCCATCACCCACCCACCCATCCATCCATCCATCCAACCATCCATCCATCCATCCATCATCCATCCAACCATCCTCCCATCCACCCATCCATCCATCCATCCAACATCCATCCACCCATCAATAAATCCATCCATCCACCCATCCATCCACCCATCCATCTATCCATCCATCCATCCATCAATCCATCCATCCATCCATCATCCACCCATCCATCCACCCATCAATCAATCCATCCATCCATCCATCAATCCATCCATCCATCCATCATCCACCCATCCATCCATCCATCCATCCATCCATCCATCCAACATCCATCCACCCATCAATTAATCCATCCATCCACCCATCCATCTATCCATCCATCCATCCACCCATCAATCAATCCATCCATCCATCCATCAATCCATCCATCCATCCATCATCCATCAATCCATCCATCCATCAATCCATCCATCCATCATCCATCCAACCATCCACCCATCTATCCATCCATCCATCTACCCACCCATCCACCCATCCACCCATCCACCCATCCATCCATCCATCCAACCATCCATCCATCATCCACCCATCCATCATCCATCCATAATCCATCCATCCATCCATGCTGAAGGACAGGAGAAAAAGGAAGAAAAAAAAACAAGCCCCCACCCCACTGAAGAAAAAGTTATTTCAGCACTGTGACCTGGGGGCGGGGCCATAAGGATAACTGACTGCTGAGGGGAGAGTTTGAAGAAGTTTACATTCAGTAAAAGAAGAAGCTTTAACTGTTCTGTTCTTTGTTTTTCTGACAGAGAAAATCATCTTTTAATTAAAAGTTCTCTTTGAAACGGTGAGCGTTCCGCGTGTGTGGAACCGGTGATGTTCATCAGTCCTGCACCCCAACGTGTGTCCTTCTTTTCAAAGTCTGAAGCACTCTGACTCCACTCCTATGACTGATGTGATCTTACAAAAGCTCATTAAAGGACAGACATCTCCTTGATGGAAGAGAAAACGATTTTTACTTTGGAGGACGAAGAAAAGAGAGAAATAAAACCCATAAAAAGTCTAAATAATGTATGAAGTTGAAGGTTTTCTGCTCGTCTCTGAGCTGCAGATGTTAAACAATTAGGAGTTTGCACGCTTCAAGGTTATGATGTACACCATGTGAACAGATTCATTTTGATTTAACGGATTTCAAATTCCACTCTCTCCCTTCTTCACAGTCTGATTGATTGTGACTGGAATTAAAGGGAGAAAACAGTGAAGAAAAGCTCTTTTGTGAGTGAAGAAAAAGTTCAGCAGAGCTGTGAAAGTTCACTGTGATCTCCACCAACACGCTTCTTCAAACTCACTTAGAAGAGCAGAAGCTGTTGAGTACACTGTTTAAGGAAAAGCAGAAACAAATGAAGGGAAATAAAGACTGACTTCTTTGGTGTTTTTTTATTGCTTTTTGCATATTTGTAACAATAACATTTGGCCCAGAACAGTTAAAATGATCCAAATCTGTTTGAATATTGAACAAAGGTTCCTTAAAAAAACGCATTCAGGTTCAGGTTGGGCTACAGCAACCCCCGTGACTCCAAAAGGGACAAAACAGGTTTAGAAAATGGATTCCAGTCTGAACCCTGAGATGAAACTTCAGGTTCACAGGAAGTTTCTAAAGAAAGGACGTCACGGAGGCTGCAGAGCTTCATGCAGGAGTTCCTCTGTGATGTGCTGCAGCAACAATCATGATCTTTGACTTTTATACGTTCTTCTGTTAATGTTCTACCCTCTACTGAGGATGCATTTATGTGAAAGTATGACTTTGTTTGCATAATTTATGTTTTTTTTGTTTGTTAGGGATGGGTTCTGAAGCAAATAAAGAGGATGAAGAGAGGAACTAAACAAAATAAAAAACAACTGTTGCTTGAAGTTTGATAAGTGTTATAAATGTTTAAACGCTTATGCAGAGCTGAGGTTTTGTTGCACCACTGCAGATCAGGGAAGGCAAGTGGCGAGCACCAGGCTGGAGGCGGGGCTGAGTTTGAGGTAACCATTGAGGTGGGGTGTCCCTTTGTTGGGGGAGTGTAAGCTTGACCGGTTGGTCTGCTGGTGAACAAGAAATTAAATCAGTCTGATGCTGAACCTCCGTTGTCTGACAGACAGTGAACGCAGCATTTGTCCAAATTCATGCATTACTGTCATGGCCTCCTCGTTAAACGATTTGTGACACCCCCCCCACCCCCCCACCCCCACCACTTCTGAGTTTCCTTATTTTTAAATCCCGGGTAACAGATCTTTATTAATTTGATCCAATAAGGAGACGGTTTCAGTGAAAGGACGCCATGTGTTAGCGAGCTGAACGTCCAGCTTTTATTTTGGCGGTACAGTCGTGAGGTGAAAGCAGAACAATTCTAGACAGTATAAAACCCTTTCTATTAAAACGCTGCTGTTCAGAGCCCACATGTACATGATGGGATGTCTGCAGTGTTGAACAGACTAAAAAAACTCAAAAATAAAAATGAATCTTTGGAGGTAAAATTCAGCAAAAGTTCAGGTTCAAAGCTCAAACACTCTCCTGTTGGGAAAAGTTGGTCCAATCCGACTAACAAGGCCACCGAGGGGTAAACAGGACTCTGACAATGCAGAGCCTCACAGCTCCAAATGAATGAAATTCAACTTTGATGCGCAGCCCTTTGAACAGCAGCTTAGAGGACTCATTGATCTCTGCCACTATTGCCAAGGTGAGCCGAGTCAGGGAGGAGGCTCACGAGAGCTGAAGCCACTAAAGTCTTTTATGTGTTTTTTCTCTTTGTGCAAACACGCCTTACGCTGATGAATACTTCATCTCTTTCACAGACGGAGAATGTATTCCTTTGCTTTGGAGAAAAAGGTGAAATGGTTTCTTTAATGGCTCTTCCTTGTAATGAAATTACTTCTTTAACTGGAAGCTGAAAAAATGCGTTTCGTGAAACTTCACTGATTCAATTATTGAAAACATTTTTTTGATTTGTTTGAATGTAAACAAAGAGGTGAAGTTTGTGTCACAAATATTGTTGATCCTTTTTCCCCTCAAGTCTTTGTCTGTGAGATTTCAGTTCCATTAAAAATGGTCTCTGAGCAGAAAAAAGGCTCACCTTCACCAAAAGACTTAAGGTCACATCATGTAAAAAGGAATAAATGTACCAACATGTCTGATTTTTACTGAAACATTTATTTCAGAGGGAACTTCTTTTATTGGATGATAATCATTTAATCATGTAGATAAATTCAGATAAAAATCTATAACAAAAAGAAGTTCACAGAGATGATCTCCTTTTTGTTGTCATCAGTTTTTCTAATGTCTCACTGCTTCAGATAACAGCGTCTTTGAATATCGGCTGCAGCATCACCAAACAAACACAGCTGAACATCAGAGCTTAACGGAATCTGCTGCTAGGTTCCGGAACGTCACACAAAACTAGATTTAGTTCTGGAACGTCACACAAACACAGATTTAGTTCTGGAACGTCACACAAACCTGGATTTGGTTCTGGAACGTCACTCAAACACAGATTTTGTTCTGGAACGTCACACAAACACGGATTTAGTTCTGGAACGTCACACAAACCTGGATTTAGTTCTGGAACGTCACTCAAACATGGATTTGGTTCTGGAACGTCACACAAACATGGATTTGGTTCTGGAACGTCACACAAACATGGATTTAGTTCTGGAAGGTCACACAAACACGAATTTAATTCTGGAACGTCACACAAACCTGGATTTGGTTCTGGAATGTCACACAAACATGGATTTAATTCTGGAACGTCGCATAAACATGGATTTAGTTCTGGAACATCACACAAACCTGGATTTGGTTCTGGAACATCACTCAAACACAAATTTAGTTCTGGAACGTCACACAAACATGGATTTAGTTCTGGAATGTCACACAAACCTGAATTTGGTTCTGGAATGTCACACAAACCTGGATTTGGTTCTGGAACGTCACTCAAACACAAATTTAGTTCTGGAACGTCACACAAACACGGATTTAGTTCTGGAATGTCACACAAACCTGAATTTGGTTCTGGAATGTCACTCAAACATGGATTTGGTTCTGGAACGTCACACAAACATGGATTTGGTTGTGGAACGTCACACAAACACGGATTTAGTTCTGGAACGTCACACAAACACGAATTTAATTCTGGAACGTCACACAAACCTAGATTTGGTTCTGGAATGTCACACAAACATGGATTTAATTCTGGAACGTCGCATAAACATGGATTTAGTTCTGGAACGTCACACAAACCTGGATTTAGTTCTGGAATGTCACACAAACCTGGATTTGGTTCTGGAACGTCACACAAACATGGATTTGATTCTGGAACGTCACACAAACATGGATTTGGTTCTGGAATACACAAACATGGATTTGGTTCTGGAATACACAAACATGGATTTGGTTCTGGAACGTCACACAAACACGGATTTAGTTCTGGAACGTCACACAAACGTGGACTTAATAATAAACACATTATGATTCAAATTTTAATTTTTAATTTTTGAAAGTTTCAATGGACACAAAGTCACACCTGCACACACATCTGTCACACACATTCTGAACACTGCAGTGACATCTTATCCTCCGGTCCAAGCAGCCCACTGATTGGGTAACAGGGAAAGACTGCTGATTGGTTGATGTTTTTGAGAAGCGAAAGGACTGGAGTTGCAATTAAGGTTTTGTTGTTGGAGATGAGCATGTTTATATGTGCACGAGATGTTTGTTCCATTTTCACTTTTTTTCTGTCGTTAAGAAACTTTTTACAGGCAGACAACACTGTTACAACAAATCTAACTTCACGCACACACACCCACACACACACACGCACACACACACACACACCACACACCCACACACACACACACACACACACACACACCACACACCCACACACACACACACACAAACACACGCACACACATAGACACCCCCCTAATGCAGAGTGCTGGTTAAACATTGGCTCACAGTTTGCTTTCTGCCTTCTGTTGTTTTTACTCTGAAGATGTGTGTGTACTAGTGTGTTTGTGTACTTCCACTTGTGCGATTGTTGCAGACATTATTGACTCAGTAATTAAAGTATTTTAACCTGGAATTCTGCAATCATTACAGACGCTGCCATCTGTTCCTCTGCTGCTGCAGCAGGATCGCTTGCCCCCACCCCCCCACCTCGCAGAAGATAAAGTATAAAAACCAACCCAGAAGGGGGGGAGGGGGGGTCCAGTCGGTCCACAGAGACGTTAACACAAAGAGATCAGTAGAAACCGTTAATGCTGGACTCACACTGCGCTTTGAGCAACAACAACTACCATTCAGGACTTTCAGAACCGCCTGCTGTAGACAACAAAGAGGTCAAAGGTCAGCTTCAGGTACCTGTTCAACAAAAGAACGCAGCTTTTTGATTTCAGAAACTTTATTTACAAACAGGATATGAAACATGAAGAGGCAAACATCTGCAACTTTTTCCAAACAGACGAAATGATTGCAAATAACTTTTATGATTATAGTTACTCATGCTTTACTCTTCTTTGAATTATTTTCCCAGCATGCCTCTGGTCCATGACAGCATGGCTGCTCCTCAAGCTCCTGTTGGTTGAAGTCTTCCACCTGACAGGTGTCGATGAGACATAGCCCCCTCCCTCAATGCAAAACATCTCAAAAGTGGATCAGCAGAGCTTCATCTCTGCACCCCCCCGCCACCCATGAACACAGTGTTGATGGGGGGCAATGACGACACCAGGTCCTGCACCTCTGAGGGCGGGGCTACGCACTGCTGAGGCAGCAGAGCGTCCTGGGAGAACGGCGAGGAAAGTCCAAACATGCAGGAAGCCGATCCTGACGGGGGGAGGGAATGTTCTGAGAAGGAAGCAGACAGAACCCGGGTCATCGCTGTGCTGCTGCTGGTCCATCTGATGGGTTCAGTTCTTACTGCAGGGTCTGAGTTTATTCAGACTGTCACTCATTCAGATAAAGAAACGTTATCGAAGAGTAAAACAGCAAACAGCCATTGATCAATGCATCACATCATCAATAATCGGGAAAGAATCCACATGACTCCGGTAGGAAGTCTCGCCTTATCAATCTCACAGTTTCTTAGTTTGATTTCTGCTATTAAAACTAGATAAATCCATTAATGCAAAGACAGGAAAGATGTGAGGAAAATAAAAGTAAGTATATTGACATTTTAGATTATTTAGATTTTTCTAGTCATAAGCAATAATCTGGTTTATACCCCCCTCACCCCCACATCCATTCCCGGAATGTTAAAACCAGTGCGAAGCATCACGTGTTGCAGTTCATTAAATGACCACAGGAGGCAGGTTTCTGAGGGGAGCAGTCTTCCATTGAAACCAATGAAAAAAAACTGATTTCACACCAAAAATAACCGGATGTTCAGCCAGCTGCCGTAACTTATTTGGTGTTCTTTGTTTTCCTCTCAGGATTCTGATGAGAGTTTTCTTCCAGTCATCTGTTTGAGTTGATCACAGTTCAAATCTTTGCATTTGGGGGGGGGGGTTGATTTAACTGAACACCCACCCTTGCTTATTCCCATCCCACTTTATTATTTGGGATCTTCTGAGTCACAGCAAAGATCCTCTCTCCCACCCTTACATGTCATGTGATCTGACTACACTACCCAGAATGCCTGGGGGTGCAGAGAGGCAGCTGGTGACGGGTCAGAGGGGTTGATGGGAAGTTTTTCTTCATGTTTTCCCTTTGCAGAGAGAACAACATGACAGCTATTAAAATTAAATCGACAGGCATTCTCAATTTTCCCTTCAGCATGTGAAAACGTGTATGTATATCACTGTGCCGGGAACATTTACCATCCGTCAAGCGGTGCAACTTTGTAGTTTCTCAAAGTCGCACCAAAACCTTTCAAAATGCTGCACTTCACAGAAAATCTGTTCCAGGTCAGTAATCAGAACCAGAACGCAGACATAAGGAGCTCCATTGGTTTTTAGAATTATTAAATGATTCTACGGTTACTTTAAGGTCCAAAAAATATGATTTACCTCCTTTATATAAGCTTTTAGCAATAAATAACCAGGAATCCCCTTTCCTTTATTTGCAGTCTGTTTGTTGATATCTTTGTATCATCTAAAGGGATAAAGTTTACAGTTAATTGACTTTCAAATGTGCAGTGTTGCCAGTTTGGTGTTAACTTTCATCCAAACTTTACATGAAAAAGCTGCATTCCTCAGTTCCAATATGGTTCATTCCATCAGACGCTGTTTGATCTGCGGGAAAGGTCCTACTGTCCTTTTTTTTAGTTCACATGCCCATACCACCCTGCAACCTCCTCCTGCTCCCAGGCTGCTTGCTCTTAAAGGGGCCACGCCCTTCGTTTAACATCCACCCTTCAGCTGGAGAGCCAAAAGAGAGTTTTTTATGAAACATGAATATTCTCTGCAAACATGAAATTCTGAAATAATCCTGACGGCAAAGACGGATTTAAACCCACAACTCGCATTAAATAAAAGAAGCTGTACTTTTGGTCCAGAAAAATACAGATAAATATGAAAACCTCCTCACTGACGTTATTTCTGAACAACTTTCACTCCAACAGAAACTGAATCTGTTTCTTCATGCAGGTTATCAGCACGCAAAGGCCCCCGCCATGCTCACCTGTTCGAGGGTCCGCCTCACTGAAGAAGCCTCCTGTCAGTTTCTTCCCGGGTTCGTCCAGGATGTTCAGCGGATCGTGAACTTCAGAGAAGGAAAAGGAGCGCAGACTGCTGACGCTGCTGATGACAGAAACGTGCTGATCCACACGCTGGTTGTCCACGTAACCGCCGTTGCTATAGTAACCTGAAACAGAATGACAGTGTGTTTGAGTTTGATTCAGGTCCAGAATTAGAACTCAGAACATAAGTTCTGTGAATAAAGACGTCTGAAGTGTGTCTTCAACCAAACATGAAGACAAACTCCTGATCTTCCAGGGTTTGTGTTCTTCCTGGTACCAGGTACTGATCCAAAAACACATATATTATGCAGTATAAGTTCTTACTGCTGTGTCCCGGGTACGGCTGTCCCTGACACCCGCCCCCCACCAGGTTCAGTCCCCCCCCTGCAAATCCAAAACCCTCCACTGGCTCCAGGATCTGCGGGTCCAGACCCTGATCAGGATGGGCCGAGTCAGAACCGGACATGTAATTGGAGGTGGGCCGTGCAGCGGAACCAAATGAGTGGTTGGTTGATGCGGCGTGATGACCATAGAACATGTTTTTGCTCATGTGGGGAGCGCTGATGGGGGGGTACCGAGGCAGGTTCAGAGGCTGAACCGGAGCCAGACTCTCCGTCTGAGACCTGGAACCCAAAGCAGGAGAACGGTTCACGATCGAGGACCGGATCCCGATGCAGGAGATACCCCCCACCCCCCAGGCTGAGGCTGACCTGAGACCTGCATGGTAGTTTGGAGCAGAGGAACCGCCCACTGCGGGACAATAGCTGGGGCTGGTCAGGGACAGGCAGTGGTACAGGCCATCCGGGTACGAGGGGCTGGGCTGGGTCATCTCGCTGGGAGGGGCGAGGCGAGAGGATGAGGATGGGAGGGAGGAGGAGGGCAGCGGCCCCCCCACCATGGGCCCTTGGTTGATGACTGAGTCTCTGTGTATTAGTGCTGCTGGAGAGATGGGCGGGGTCATGAGGGGGCCAGCAACCTGGGGGAAGTCCTCCCGACCACCTGTGTCAAAACAAATGAGAAAAAAACACCAGACAGGAAGTGACGACAACAACCCCTCCCACCACCCCCACCACCAGCATCACAAAAACCAACAGGCCTGTTTCACCTGAAGCTGGGAAACCGGAGCCTTCTCCCCCCTCATAGACTCCACCTCTGACCTCCAGGCTCTGCTGCTGATTGGTCAATAGGTTTGCTTCTCCCGCAGACTCGTTCTTCACTGATTGGTCAGGGGCTGTGGGGGCTTTGTTGCGATTTGCCAGGAAGCAGGAACTAGGTGAGGCGGCAAAAGTTGCTTTTCTCGCTCCTGAGATCCAGAAACAGAAGATCTGCTCAGTTTGGTCATCATCAAATCATCATGTGACTGTAGTCATATGACCGTGGTCATGTGACTGATATGGCTAACTCATTGACTGTGTATTCCCTGGACATCTCAACCCTGCCCATCGTACCACCTGGTCCCAAGAAGGTCAAAATTCTCTCTCCGTACTTTGCTTAACTCTGAAGGTCTGTCCACGAATGTTTTCACTCAGATTTTGCTGCATCACACCTGGATTCTTCAAGCATTTGTCCAGCGAGTTCTGGAGGTCGTCCTCCTTTTCATTGTTGAAGTGTGTTTCCAGAGCCAGCAGGATGTACTCGTCCAGCAGCATCCGGATCAGATGGAAGGAACCTGGAGAAGAAGGAGAAGAACTTCCCTAAAAAAACTTCTGGATCTTCCGTTTGGCCTGAAAGGCTGATCTACTCTTTGTTTGACCAGCAGGTTGTTTGAGCTTCAGCAGGACTTCACAGAGCAAAAGCCACCAAATGGTCAGTGTTTATTTACACGCACGCAGCAAGTGGGCTTGTGTTTGCAAAAAGCGCCAGCGCACTATAGATAAGACCCTGTGTAATCAGGGGGAGTGAGGCCATTACACTTTATTGTAGCAGGCTGTTTCAAACTGGCCTGTAAACCTGGACGAAAGCCTGCTGGGGGGTCGGAGGTCCCAACGTCTGGGAATGTTTCAATAAGAAATAATGACGTTCTGAGCATGTTAAGAACATGAAAACAGGAGTTATAGCAGGCCAAGTCAAGAGACTTTTGTGTGATGAGATGAAGCATAAATACTTCAAAAGGCAGAAAAAAGTAAAAAAGCATCTTGCTTAAAAACCTAAAGAGCTTTACAGTCCATTCTCACACTGATGGCGGCTCCGCTGCATAAACTGGCGCCAACCTCCCATCAGAGGATCGCCATCTTAGACTCCTACGGCATTTGCAGCACCTACTGCATCAAATCCTATACAGCACCTGCAGCATCTGCTCCTCCTACAGCATCCCCAACATCTGTGAGATCTAAAGTATCTGCAGCATTAAAACCATCAGCACCATCTGCAGGATCTACAACAGTTCTGCCTCAGCTGGACCACCTCATCACTCAAAAATTCATTCAAGTCCTTTAACATGATCACAGAATGCAACACAAATGTGGGATTTTTCCATGAACTCACCGAAGCTGGAGGCGTTGTTGAGGGTGAGGTTGTGCATCACTCTTGCACCAAAGAAACTCCACCTGAGAAGGAAATCCTGTGCACGCTTCCTCACTGAGCGACCGCTCTGTTTCCCAGGCTGAGAGACACCCCAAGGAGAAGATCAACCAACACAGGACTGCTACGGAGGTCATGAGGCTGAGGTAAACAGCATGTACCTTTATGACCTTTTGCTCTACCACAGAGTCCAACCACTCGATGAACGACTCCACTGTGGCGTTTTTTCTTAGCAGCTCCTTCAGCTCCTGGAAGATAGTGATGGAGTCGTCTGGAGAAGAGAGAGAAGAAAGCTGCAGGAGTCAGATTTTGGCAGGAGTTTAGATTTTGCAGAAGTCTGTTTTATGATGTTTTTCTGAAAAACGTTTAATTTATTTTTTAAATGACTTATAGTGCTGATTTGTTTGTAAAAAAAAAAAAAAAAAGATAAATTAGTAAACAGAATCCTCTTTCACACGAAAACCTTTTCTCCTTTTTTGATAACTCAGTCCTGAAGTTTCAGGCACGAGCGCTTCAACATTCTTTGAGGCGTTGCAGAACGTCTATAAAATTATCCTGAATTCTCCTGATGAGCCTGCTGATGTGGCTGTGGTGGAGAGGTCGTACACTCAAAGTAGATGTCTGAGTCCAGGCTCCTGGGCAACGTCATGCTGAGCACTGGCTGAGAGCTGATGCTGCTGAGGTCCACCCGGTCGATGTCCTGCACCATGCTGGTCACCACGGCCTGGTCAAAGAGCGCTGGACGGGCAATCTGAAAGAAGAACAAACAGAAATCACAATGACAGGAAGATTTGAGTGGACGTTATTTCCCAGGAGCTTCTACCTGTGCAAGATGTAGAAAGGAAGTCTGTCTCTTCAAAGCGGAAACAAAGCGGCGTGCAATGGGGAGCTTCTTAGCTGCAAGGCATTCTGGGAGGTTCTCCAGGGAAGAGGCTAACCAGTGTTCCCAGTGTTTGGCAAAGCTCCTAATATCTGCTAAAAGACTGAAAAACATCATTAGTATGCAGAGTTTCTGCAAAAAACCAGCATTTTTAAATGCTTTTCTCCGTGTGGAAGTTTAAAAAACTGAAATTCCAGATGAATTCCTAAATTATGGAAACAAAAAATAGATTCAGCTTCCGCCTTTAGTCTAAAATAATCCATTACTAACCTTTCAGGCATCTCCTGCATGGTGGCAGGAATCAGCACTTCAGTTAAAACCTGAGAGACATGGAGCACCGTTCAGTTCAGGCTGAGCTTCCAGAGCAGGAAAACAAATGACATCAATGAAACAAAGAATAACAGGGCAGATAACACTTTTAGATTCACATGTTTAGGAACCACATACTTCTAGGTCATGAAGGCTTTGGAACAGAAACTGATTTATATTTCAAGAAAAATCTCCAAATGGAAATAAACTTGGTCCTGTCTGTCCGTCAGTTTTGGTTCCTCTCAGTCAGTGCGACCACAGAACTGAGGAAACACATAGTTTTCTGTCGCACCTTGTAGAGAATGGAGTCGCAGACGCAGAAGACGTTGACGATGACGGGGGTCTGCAGCAGCGGCAGAAGGTGGTTGGGCATTCCCTGCCAGAAGTGCAGCAGAAAATTCTGAATCTGAAAGATGAGAAGTTTTGCATGAATCTTCCTGGATCCATTTGAATGATCGGAGAAGTTGCAGAGAAAGCAGACGATCACCTCCTCAAAGTTGACATTGATGGCATTGTCCAGAATGCACTGGCAGTGCGTTTTATACATCATGATCAGAGTGTCGACCTGAAAGACGAGAAGCAGCATTTGGGAACGGAAGGGGGAACATTTGGGAAGTTTGACAGGGGCAGCAGAACATCAAGGAGACCCTGCGTCCAACCTTTTCTCTGGAGATGTTTCCGTGCAGAACAAGATGCTGGGCATTGGGAAAATCTGGAAGCAACGTCCCCGTTTTTGAGCTCAGAGAATATTTCCTGGTGAACCCCCCCTGTGAAAAGTTTTCATGCATCAGTGGCTGATTTTAGCATCTATCAGACAGTGAAGATTTGAAGGAATCAGATGAGGTTTTTCCAGATGAAAGTTACAGCAAATAACTGCTCACATTTCTACAACTTGTGTTAGAAGAAATGAATTATCATCAACACGTTTGGAAGAATTTGAAATCACTGAAATGTTATCTGTGAGGTGGAGATGAAAGGTACAGTAATAAATCATATTATTTTAGGTGTTGCTCTGTTTTCAGGACACTATGAGGATGATTCAGGCCATCAGATGATTCGTTCATTAAAGTGATGTCAGACAGCGTTCAGTAATGCTCTCTAAGTTCTCCCTTCAGGGCGTAAACTCACCTCGTTCTTCAGCTTGCTGCCTGAAAATCTGTGATAAAAAAAGATTGGACGTAAAGATGAAAAAGCTGGACATTTCATGAACATGGAGGGAAGCAACATTTGGTTTCCTCACCTGGTCAGTCCTTTTCCGGAGTACACAGAGTGGTAGTAAGAGCTGCTTTCTTTAATCCCAATCCCATAATAATGGTACCTGTAAAGAGTCAACATGTTCTGGTGAAACTCCAGCGAAGCTGCTTCAGGCATGAAGCTGTGATGCTGAGGAGGTTACTTAGAATGTCCTCTGGTTCCCAGCCTTCTGGTGGTTAAGAGAGGAAACTTCTGACGGATGGTCTGATTATAAAAAAGGGGCGGGGTTATTTGGTTGTTTTTCATATTGAGGGCAGCAGCTATTTGGTAGAAGGAGGTCTCACCTTTCCAAAGGTGGCAGCACAGGCTGGCTCCAGCTTCTCCTTCCTGCAGAAGTCCAGGTAGTGAGCGTAGAGGATGCACCGCGGAAGACACACCCCCTCACACACGATGTAGTTCTCCTCCAGCCTGATGGCACACAGTCACATGACACGTTTGAAGAAAACGGAGACTGGAGGCGGAAAAAGTTCAACAAACGTCCAAAGGAGGCGGAGTTTCAGGAGGAAAACCTCATTAAGCCTGTTTAATATGTAATTCATATCACTTCAAGTCTTTGGCTTGGAGCCTCAAATTTGACTCTTTTTGGGGGAAGTTTTTGCTCCACTTTGTTCAGCTTCTCCTTTTCAGGTTTCAGTAAATGCACTTTCATTCCAGTTTTAAAGGTTGCAGAACACTGCAGCTCTCATCCCAGAGAACCTTTCCTAATCCAATTTTCATTTTTAATTCAAGTTCAAGTTTATCGGCTGATGTTTTCACGAAGGAGCAAAAAAATGTTTCTGTCTTTAATCTTCCTGCAGAAAGCTGGGACATCTGCTGACAGTTTCTGTTGACATTTCTATTTATTTTATTTTGAAAAAGATTTAAAGATAAAAAGAAAAACTGACAGGATCCTGAAAGTTCCAAACGTCCTGCAGGATCTGAACGTTTGGTTTTGACAAAGTAAAAACCTCAGTGTTGTGACGCTTTCTGCTCTCAAACTGCAATGTAAGAAGAAAAAACAGTAAAAATGAAAGAACTGAGGATGATCAGAGTTTCAGGAAAACTGTTTCCTGGATTTTGTATTTGAACAGATCTTCTAACGTGTGAAAACCTCAGAGAAGGTTCTGGATTTCAAACGTTCAGCTGAACTGTCGGAGCTGCATCTCGGGAGGAATCAAAGAGGTGTTTTTACCACTGCAGAGTGAGCTGCATCTGCTTCTTCTTGTTCTTTATGAGCTGGCTGACCGTCTTCCTGCTGGAGCTGATGTTCTGCCTGAGCTCAGAGTTCAGGTCCAGGTCCTCCTCAGATGAAGGCGTGTCGTTACTGTCTTCTGCTTCTGGAGGAGACCACAGGAGTGGAGAAGTAAAGCTCTGCTGTCCAGAATGAAAGGTCAGCAGGATCAGAGCCGCGTATGTAAGTTTCTGTTCATTTCACTGAACTACTGCATAGATTCCACTCAGATTTCTTCCATATTTCAACTAGGATTAAACAATAGTTCTCTAATTCTCAGGGAACATCTTAGTTTCGTTTTAGTCTGATTCTGATCTGATGGGATTCTGCTTTCTTTCTGGACCTCACAGAGATGATCCTGATTCTCTGTTTCGCATCTGTGTGAGAGGCAGGTCCATGATAACTTCTCATTGAGTTTTTTGGCAGTGTTTGCATTTAATCCAACAATCAATTTAAAAACAATGGCGTCTCTAAAAGACGAGGTTTAAAAAAAGCTCTTAGACCTCACGCTGCCTAAAAGATAAAAAATAGAGGTCAGAGGTCTGCAAACTGTTTGAGCTGGAGACAGAACCCGTTTGACAAAAGGTCTGCCACACTTTGGAGCTCAACAGCATGAAAGTTCTGGAGGTGACCCCCGTCTTGACTCTGTTCATCAAAAAGAGCAAACAAAAAAGACTCAAAGACAAAGCAAATGTGGAACCAGTTGAGCTCAAATGTCTCAAAGACTCAAAGATGAAGATGCAAAGAAGGTCAGACCTCACTGGACTCAGTTCAGGTCAAAGTTCGTGATGCAACAGTCCGGAAGAGCCTTTTGGGCAAACATGGATCCATGAAAGAAACTTTCTAGAAGGAGAGCATCCTCAAACACCTGGACTCACAGAGTCAGACATGGAAGTGGGAGTGTGATGGTGTGGTGCTGAATGTCCTCCACTGGAACTTTAAAGTATGAATCACGTTTTCATTTCTTTATCTTCCCGCTTTTATCTGGATTAGTTTACATGTAATCATAAACATCTGAGTTAGACTTCGCGGTTTCTCTGAGGAGGATCAGCTCTCACCGCTAAGACAAACAAGTTTTTCTTAAACAACCTGTCAGTTCAGTGCAGCGCCAACATGTGGTCGACGTGCTGCAGTGGTTTTGCCTGAACGCTACTGACTTTAGAGACCATATGTAGTTATATGTATCTCACATTAAAGGATTGATGGTTTTACCTGACTTAATCCCAGAATCGTTGTCCTGGTGAAACCGAGCCTGCCTGTTAGCATCTGTGGACGTTTCCTCTGGAGAGCTGCTCAGACTTTTGCTAAAAGGGAGAACCAGAAACACGTTTTCTGAGGCGGAGCTGTTGTTGCTGCGTTTCATCGGCATGACGCTGACCAAAAAAAACCAAAGGTTCCAACTCAAGAAGAGAGCTCAGTTTCTTGGGAAAACAGATGAGATTCAGCTTAAACAAATCCTCAGAGCTGGTCTATAAATCCATACTTTACAGTCCAGATGGAGATGAGGAGGACCAGCAGCATGTTTGATCTACTGCCAGAGGAAGAGGAGAAGAAACAGCTCCTGAGCAGCTGGGAAGGAGCCTGACAGAAGAATCGCATCCTCTTAGCGGCGTGCTGGGAGAGGGCAGAGCTAATGAAGCTCTGTGTGCATTCTTCATATTTACAGAAGACCCAGCTAATCCACTTTATTAATGATTAACAGACAAACCTTCATCCATCTGTCCATCCATCCTGCTCCAGTCAGCTGACCCCCCACATCTCCTTAAACACAAACGCTTTGCTCATTCATTCTCTTCAGAGACACGGATTTTTATGAGAAATGAAGTCTAAACTTTAAATCTAAACATAAAAAACACCCAAACCTAAAAAGGAAACTAAGGAGGAACTGAGTTTTCCTCTGCAGCTAGCAGAGATGAAAAGGTTTAGCCCATCTGTTCTCAGTCAATTCTTGTTTTTATTTTTTTTAAATTAGACAAATTCATAACTAAAATAAATGCGATCACCAAATAAATTTAGTTTTCATTCAGAAAGGGGAGGGTGAAAAACTTCTGGGTTTGGATCAGAACTTTGTTCAGGCTTGTTTTAGTGTAACTTTGATTCTATTTTTGTTTAATTGCATTGTGACCTATATTTCAGACAACCAATCAGGAAGGCCCCCTTCTTCCCCTAAACTGTCTCTTCCATAGACTCACACAGGTTCCCAGGAGCCACTATCTCACCTGAAGTCTGGACTCCGTCCGGAAGGAGGCTGTTCTTCCTCCGTCAACTAAGGAAGTTCAACCAGTCTCCGGAGCTGCTGACCACCTTCTACTCTACACTGATCCAGTCATTTCCAACCACATCCATCCCGGTAAGGTTCGGATCTGCAACCAGACCCGTCAGAGACAGACTGCAAAGAACCATTGGGTCTGCCAAAAGGATTATAGGTTCTACCCTTCACTCCATCCAGGACCTGCACAGGTCCAGGGTTAGGAAGAAGGTCCGGCAGAATCCATTTAAAATTGGTTTAAATGTTGCGTCTTTATTTCATTCCTATTGTTATGTTTTATCCCTATTGATGCTCTCATCAAAAAAGCTGATTCTGACCCATTGGTGGCGCTGTGGAGGTCATTAAAGTCCACAGGTGTGAGTGCTCAGGTGGGTTTAGGGTGACGAGGGGTCACGTGGATTTTTCATGTGGTTTCATTCATATCCTGACATAACAATGTCTGGTATTGATCCATAGCAATATATGGTAACATGAACCCAGAAGGGCGTTTCTCCCGGGAAACATTCTGGAAGCGCGTCATTGCCCCCCTCCCGCACCAGAGGGTGACTGACAGCAGGACTTGGATGCTCAGTTGTTGGAAGAACATATGTTGTATATTTCAATAGTTCAAAAAAAATTAACTGAAGAAACCTTTTGTGTTTTCAACACAAAAAGTCTTGAAACTTCGGTTCCGCTTTACTGCCAGGCGCATGCGCAGCTTACATCAAACATTTGGTAACAAAAACCGTCAGCAGGGGGCAGCAGCGGCCCGCCTGATAGGTCAGAGACCAAGATGCGCGCGCAGCCAGTAGCATTCTCCGGACTGAATTAGTTAAAGCGAGTGAAATTGGCGCGAATTCCTATCAAAGTCGAATAATTTCACAAGCAGAGAGCCCACAAAGTTCTTCGGTTTGCGCTGGAATTTTCTGTCATGAGGTGAGTTTGAATATTTTAAAAAAATATATTGAACGACACAAGCTAGCATCCATGCTAGCAGCTCCACAGGAGGGAGCAAGACGAATTCGGCGGGGGGCGTGGGCCTCATTTAGCCTCTTAACGTATGTTTTAGAAACCAAACCTCACGTTGTTTTTATTCGTATCTTCCAAAAATCCATTTATTTATTTATTGTGTATCATTTAGACACATTTACGTGATGATGCAACGTAGACGTGCCTGTCTGACGCCAATGAAAAAGTGTGCAAATAAAGTTTATTGGGAAAAAACAGACGTTAAAAACAAGCCTGTGAAAGACAAACATTGTATCACATTAAGCCAGAATGCACACATCCCAGACCTCCCACCTGTTCTCAGGATGAAGAAACCCAAACCGAACCGAGTCTGTAAGCAGTCAACGTGAACGTGGGTCTCTTTCAGAGTCCAAACAGGCCGTCTGCAACCCCCCCCGGTTCACTGAGAAACAGTTTCCGATCGGCGAGGGCCCAAAGGAACATCCTGCTGAATGTTTCACATTTAGACCGCCTAAAAACAGGTTCTGTTCTAAAAACCACTGGACCTAGACTGCTTAAACCTGGATTAAATGATGCTTTGGATAGTAAGGAATACATTAAACACAGTTCCTGAGTTGTGAAATCTTTATTTCCCGCATTTTCTCCGTTTGCGGGAATACATTTTAATATGCGTGATTCCCACAAACCCGCAAATTTAGGCCCTGAATGGCTGATGTTAAATGAGTCACTTAAAACAGTTATTATCTAATGTTTTTGTTATGCTGTGATGTCCTCTCTCTTTGCATTCAGCATAATATCATAAAAAAATACCTATAGTTTTTCTATGTAAAATAATGTAATAATTTGTCTGGTAAAATATGTTCCTGGCTTGTAGTTTTTCCATCCACTGACTAACTTTGCTGGTGAGTAAAAAATGAAATGTTGACCAGTGGGGTTGCTTGAAGGTTGTAGCTGCCAAAAGTGGGAGAACGACACATTAGTTTCAACAGCTGGAACTGTGTCACGCGTGAGAAATGTTTCTCCATTGGTACACAAAACAACTGCTGCATTGATCTACAAACATGTTTACAGCTTGGATTTAGTTCAACTTTGTGTTTGAGCAGATTTCCAAAGCAGATGCTGAAATAAAAGTTTTGGCTAAAGACATTTTGTCATTTGTATTTTTCTGTTTAAAGGAGGTAAAAGGAGGGAGGAAAACATCGATTAAAATCAAATTTTGTGTGAAAAAAAAAATCAGATTTTATTTTTTGGCCATATTGCCCAGGTCTGCTGGTACCCCGCACATCTTGTAAACGGGGCTGCAGCTGTAGTGCGTTTGCTAAACCGTGTCTTAGTGCAGAGGTCCTTAGGTTCTGGTCATGGTTGTGGTCCGTCACTGGCGGGGCTCCACTCCTGGCTGTCACAAACTCTGACCGTAGTTCTTGATAGAAGTCTACAGATGACACTCACCAAGTTCGTCTGCAACATCTGACTGCCTACGACCAACCCAAAGGCCCGCTATGGGCAGGTGGTGCTGCTCCTCCGTCAGGCGATGTCCTGTGTTCATTGCTGTTTAAATGATGTACTTTTTAAACTTTTTCAAAGTACCTCGTTTATTGATTTCTCCTCATGATCTTTGTTCTCTAAAGTGAACCGTCATTTTTAATTACAGCATACACATACTTTTTGCTGTGAGGTTCTTAATTAAACTTTTGTCATCAGAAAGTAGGTGGCTATTGCTTTACTCGCAGAGGCAGAGGGATACAGAACCCTCCGTAGCGAAGGGGTTCCACATTGCGCTATGCCGTGGAGGGGAAGCGCTTTTCTTCACGCATGTTCGCTCTAAAGCACAGACGTTTACATTTAAATGTAAGTAATGACTTTTTGTGTTAGTATAACATTTTTAAAGTTATAAAACCGCTGTTATATATTTTCAAGCGCTGGAAGCTCCACGCTAACGTAGCTGACCTGCGACTATTGGTGACGTCATTGAGTGGTTGTGACGTCAGAATTCGGGGAGACAATATTTCCGTTACACTCCGTTTGGAGGGCTAAATGTAAACAGCACTGTCACCAAAGCAATACTTTTATTATACTTTCTGTTACTGCCGTAAGTCCTTGCCTGTTTCTGTTGTGAAACTAACTTTCTCTTTCTCTGGCTCACGAGCAAGGTCATCTGTGCTGTGAGAGTGGGACGGGCTAACCTTATTTTGAACAACTTCATCGTATTAGTCCTACACTCTGTTTCTGACTTATAGGTGCGATGCAAACTTGCACATTATTACACATTAATTTTATGCAGGAATTTCTCGCATTATAGGAGCTTGGTTTGCGGAAATTCATTATTATATGCGTGATTCTCGCAATCTCGCAGAAAATTCAGGCGGGGTGAATTTCTCTGTAAAAATAATAAAGTTCTAATTTAATCAATGGATTCAGACGCATTTGACTGAAAGGATTCTGGTTCTTATATCTGCAGGTCACAGGATTCATGGTCATCTGCTTCCTCGGTTGATCTGAAGTTGACTCACCTGGACTGGGACGCTGAATCAGCTCTGATCCATTTCCAGGGACAATACCTGAACATATGTGAAGCGGACTACAGTGTCTTGACCACAGAAATCCAGTGTTTCCCGAAGGCCAATACTGTCGTGGAGGTTGGCGAGGTTTACCTTGTGAAGGACAGGAACTCTGCTCAGTGGTTCAGAGGGAGAGTTCAGAACAGAGAGGAGAGCTTATATGACGTTCTCCTGATAGATCAGGGGAACATCGTGACCGTTGATGCTTCCTGCATATCTTCCTGCCCAAAGAAGCTGCTCATTTTGCCTCCAAAACTGATTTGTGGGTTTTTAGCAGATGTCCTGCTCTTTCAGAATTGTAGTCAGTCTTCGGTGGATAAGTTCTTCTCAAACCTAATCAGCAAAAATTTCACAGGCTTTGTCCACGGCTTTCTTCCTCACCATGTCATCTTACTCGAAGCTCCTGACATCAACCGTGACCTCGTCCAGCACGGCTTTGGGCGGCACGTGGACTCCTCTACCTTCCTGTGTTTGGTTAAAATGATTACAGGCATAGCAATTGAACAAAAATCTGACCCCCTGACTGGACAGCAAAGAGTTCGACCCCTCTTACAGAGGTACAGAGACTTCATGTCCGTCTGTGGGCCCAGGTTACCCTGTGGAACTGAGGTTGAAGTCCAGGTTACAGCTGCTTTTGACCTGGGTCTGTTTTACTGTCGGACGATAAGTGGGGAGGCGGATCTCTGCAAAATGTCGACAAAGTTAGGTGCTTTATGTGAAGATGAGCAAAAGATCCAGCAAAGCCTGGATGAACTGTGTGCAGTTCAAGGAAAAGATGAGAAGTGGTACAGAGGTTTCTTTCTCTTCCCCCCTATCCAAGGTCACGTTGAAGTTTTCTTAATTGACTGCGGATACTTTGAAACTGTCAGAGAGGAGCGTGTCCACAAGTTGCCTACACTTGGTTTTAACTCTGCCCCCCTGGCTTTCCCCTGCAGACTCGCCTCTGTTACAGACGGGGACGAAAAAGCTTTCAAGGCGGGACTTCTCGGTGCAGTCTTGGCTGTAAAGGTTAACGGTTTCCACAAAGAGCAGTTTCTGCACACCATCACCATAACTGGGATCAAATATGATCTGTTCAAAGATCCGCAGCCTTCGAATAAGCAGAGTTTTGATCCCAGCCCCCTTTCACCCCTGAAGGACGTCCAGTTGGATGGGACATTCATGCAAGAACTGTTGAGCCAAACACTGGCAGAGGAGAAAATCCGGGATGGCTCTGCCTTTAAGGGATACGTCCTGCATGCTAAAGATCCAGAGAACTTCTGGGTTGTCTCAGCCAATCGTCAAGACGAGTATCAGGAGATGACAACAAAAATGATAGAGCACTTTGAAAAACTGAAGCTGTACGAAGATGTCCTGGTGAACCCGAAGCCGGGGTCCATGTGCAGTGCTCTGTATGAGGTAGACATGCGCTTTTACAGAGCCATGGTGCTAAACAATTTCAGCTACGGAGCTGAAGTTCTTTTTATCGATTATGGGAACATTGGGAAAGTTCCTCACATTGCAATCAAGACCCTACCAGAGACTTTTTCCAGCAAACCAGCGTTTGCCATCTGCTGTAGTCTAGAAAACGTTGTTCCTCCTGAGGACTTCTGGACAACCAAGTCATGTGAGTTTTTCAGAAAAGCTGTGATGGACAGAACCCTGCTGATCCACGTGGTCCAGGTGACAAAACACAAAGTGGTCGTAAACCTCTTTAGGAAAGAAAGTCATACCAGCATTGCTGAGCTTCTGGCTACCTCTAAGCTAGCCATCTATATTTCCATGGTGCCAAAAAGCAAACAGAAGGAAAGCAGTTTCATGTCAAGCACCAGGAAGACCCACATGAACAAGATAAAGAAGCCACAGTATGTCGGAAGGAAGCATTTTAAAAACCCCGGTGATCACGTTAAAGCCCCCAGCAGCTTCACAGCGTTGAGATTGACGCCTGGCAGCCAGTTCCCTGTGTGTTGTACTCACATCAACTCATCATCAGTGTTCTGGTGCCAGCCTCTAGACAAAGTTCCTGCTTTGGACCAACTGATGCTAGAAATTCAGCAGCATTACTCCAACAACAGGATCCCCTTCCAGCCGGGGGATCGGTGCTGTGTGGTCAGGTCCCCACTGGATGACCGCTGGTACAGAGGGGCGGTTGTAGAGGAAAAAAGAGATACTTTCAGAGTGACGCTTGTAGACTGTGGTCCGACCCTCCAGGTAACAGGGGACCGTCTTCAGGGACTGAAGCCGGAATACTTTGGTTTGGAAAGACAAGTTTTCCAGTGCAGTCTGTTTAACCCCCTTAGCCCTCCAGATTCCAGCCACGGCGGTCCAGAGGCTGCCACTGACATGCTGCGCGCCTTTGTGCTCGGCTGTCCTGGACACTTGGAGTGTAAGCTGGTGTCCCTGCTAAAGGTCAAAGGTGAAGGGCTGAGTTATGTGGTGCAGCTCTACAACACCCTCACTCATCAGTGTGTTAACAGCAAGCTGGTAGAGCTCAGCCTGTCCAAAGACAAATCGGAACCAACGGCGCCTCCAAAGTCCTTCGTCTACTCTGCGTTTGGTCTGAGCGCTGGAAAGAAAGAGGAGGTCCATGTCACCCACGTCACCAGTCAGAGCGAGGTCTACTGCCAGCTCAGCAAAAACAAGGACGTCATAACAGAGCTGGACAGAGTCGCTGCAGAGCTGGGCGAGAGCGGGCAGCCGGGTGACTGGGACGGAGTCCAGAAGAAGCTGTGTCTGGCCAAGTATCTGGATGGAAGATGGTACCGATGCGTGGTCCTGCACGCTTCAGCGCCTCCCTATGTCTGGGTGTTTTTTGTCGACTATGGAAACACGTACATTTGTGAGAAGAACAACATCTTTGTGATCCCTGAGGCCTGCAGGTCTCTGCTGTACACACCCATGCAGGCGCTAAGGTGTAACCTGGTCTCAGTGTCCAACCATCCTCTGTGTGCCGATGCCAAAGGCTGGCTGATGGACGCCACGCTGGACAAGTCTATAACAGCCTTGGTGTGGGAGAGGAGGAAGGATGGCTCAGTAGATGTTGAGATGTTTGATGAAAACATTAATGTAAACCAGAAGGTTAAGGAGCTCCTCTCCAAACTGTCATCCAATCCAGCTTCTTCAGCAAACGGTAAAAAAGAAAAGCACCATTCCAAAAGAAGCAGCAATAACCCAGGGAGGAAGAAAACTCTGTCTGCTTCCAGACCCTCCAGCAACTTGCTCTTGAAAGATGAGACCAAAGATCTGAAGAAAGCTAAAGAAAAGACAGAGCACAAGAAGAAGATGAAGAGTTTGTCAAACGCTAAAAAACAAAGAGGGAACCCGATTCCATCACCACAGCAAACAGATGGCGAGGAGAAGCGCCTCCTCCTATTAACACCTTCAATCAACAGTAACATTGGACCCGGGTTCAGGACCAAAGGTTTCATTTCCTACTTCACCTCCGTCAGCAACTTCTTCCTGCAGCTCTCTGAAGACAAAGCTGTCATCTTGAAAATGTGTAAAGATCTAAACTCTGATGCCTTCAGAAACTCCCTAAAGTCCGTTTCCTTTGTGAGGAACGGTGACATGGTGCTAGCCGAGTTTAAGGAGGATGGCGCTTTGTACCGCTCTGTCGTGCAGAGCCAGGAAGGCAGCTCCTTTGGCGTGGACTTCATAGACTTTGGGAACTCGGCCGTGGTTGGAAAGAAGAAGGTTTTTGCTTTGCCGGAGGAGCATCAACGGCAGCACAGACTGAGTGTGCCGTGCTCGCTGCTGGACGCCAACACGTACACAGGTGATGCTGTGTTCGCCGAGGCCATTCTGACGACGGTGCTTATGGTTGAATTCGTTTGTCAAAACGGACTTCAGTGGCAGGTCCGCATCCAGGTTCTGGATCAGAAAGATCAACCTGAAGATGACATTGAATGTCAGAATAAGACACACCCCCCAAGTTTCCCAGGAGAGCAGACAAGATTGTGTGAAGATGCTGAAGAACAGTTCCAGAACCAACCACCTGCAGAGGAATCTCTTCCAGGTTCAACCATCAAAGCTGGAGACACAGGAACTGGGATGGTTCTGCCGCTCCAGAGTGGCGGCAGTCTCAAGAACCAGGACGTTCTCTCAGAGAAGAGCACAGATCAAGATCTAAACAGGATCAAGACGGTCCGTCTGGACTGTGAGGTCCAAGTGCAGAACAACCACAGGCTCCAGAACGTTGATGAAGACATTTTCCCTCTGGATCAAAGAAACCCCGCCCAGCAGCATTGGGATGACTCGCCGCACCTCCCACAGCCCCTGCACCTCCCCGAGCCTCTGCACCTCCCCGAGCCTCTGCACCTCCCCGAGCCTCTGCACCTCCCACAGCTCCCGCACTGCCCACAGGTCACAGAGAACATCAGAAAAGCAGAATTGAAGCTGCTGTTCTCTGAGGAGGAAGGTCTGATTGAAACCATGAAAGTTTCAGATGAGAAGAGTTCAGCCTCAGCTGCTGAAACGTTCTCAGAAGACGGTCTTACCGCCATCAGCCCGTCCCCCCAGCTCCTCCCAGTAGCTCCTGTTAAATCAGACAGAGTTTATGCTGGCGTTGCTGCTTCACTCACCACGCCCTCTGACTTCAGCGTGGCTCTGGAGGGTTTGCTCCTCTCCATGGTGGAAGTCTCCCTGCTGCTGGACGAGCTGGTGGAGAAGATGTCTCCTCTTCCAGAGGCTTTCCCAGGATCTTTTTGCTTGTTTCAGTCAGAGCAGCAGCAGAAGTGGTGCAGGACTCAGATTGTCAGCATGGATGCTGCCGTGGTCCTGAACCTCATAGATTATGGATACCACGAGTGTGTGCCGCTCCGCCACATGTCCAAGCTGAAGAACCTTCCAGAGGAGCTTTTTAAGTTCCCCAAGTTGACCTTCTCCTGCTCCATGAGGGGAGTCAGGCCTGCTGGTGGGCAGTGGTCTGAGGAGGCCATAGTCTTCTTCAAGAAGCTTCTGTGTCAAAAGAACCTCCAGATCTTCTTTAGAGAGCATCCGTCAAGCTCCCACTGGAGGGTGGATGTTCTTGCTGATGGTGTCCATGCTGCCACAGAGCTGGTGAACGCTGGCTTCGCTGTCTACCAAGAGAACCAGGTGAGTCCTCTTCTACCAAACGCTGTCTCATTCCACGATTCCATCAGCTAATGTAGCTGCTTTGGTCCTCAGGGTTCAGGCACTACGGAGGACGATGGACGGGAGGTGACGATGAAGAATGATGACCCCCCTCCCATTCCACAGTAAGTTCATCCTCACCACTGCATGAAACACCAGACACGCTTGATGCAACTCGACAGGTTTTATGACCTCAGAAAACAAAACAAACGTTTTTATGGAAAAAATTCTCCTTTTTTTACTAAGTTAACAACTTATTGAACTCAAATATTCTACATCTCAGATTTTTTAAATGGCACATTGAAAGCAGTTTTTACCAGAGAAGGAACACTAAATATCTTTAATTTAGATATTGAGTATAGATAGAGAATGACAAATCCGTTCAAGTTTCTGTGATCAAGCAGGTGAAGAACAGACAGACGCCCTCAGAACCCCGCCTCCATGCTCAGGTGGGCTCACCTGCAGCCCCTCTCTGTAATGATCGCAGCATGAGGTGTTCAATCATCTCAGAGCGTACATACCCCGCCGCCCTGAGGGGGTAGTTACTCCCCTCTGTACATTTAATTTTCAAAATAAAAAACTACGTAACTTAATTTAAATATTTGTAAACAGTTTTTGTAAATATGTCAACTTCAGAGTTCTGCTGTTTTTTTTTTTTTTTAACGTTGTAAGTTTGATTCTTAATGTGTTGATTTAACTCTGATGTTAAATTCAATTTATAATAAGTTTTAACATTTTATGTTTTTAGTATCTTTGTTAAATATTGAGCTGTAATATAAATAAATACAGCAGAACAATAAATGATTAGTCAGTCACGGATTCTGCAGGTTGTTCTTCTCAATTTTGGTCTGTGATCTTGATCAGATCTTCAACTGTGATGCTCAATTCAAAAACAGCGGTTTCCTGAACGTGTTTTAGCACGCAGTGTTCACACTGGACTGTCCCCATACTAGCTCAAGTACGAACAGTTGGAAAAGTGTTGGTGTGAAATGTCAAAGCGGTACAGATCTGGTGGATTTGCTCCAGGCTATTTCTTTCACCGCTCTATTCTGAAAATTGGAAGACTTGGTGTCAAAGGAACAAACTGGAGTTATGAATTTATCCTCAATGATCAATTTTCATATGATTGGTACTTCCGTCAGTCCCAGTTTTTCTCAATTGTTTACATACATTTTCTGAAAGCTGCCTCATATTCTCAGAACTATACGCACAAATCCGAAAAACACACAATTTGCAAAAATCCCTCAATTCTTCTGCAAAATGAAACTTTACATTAAAAACAATGGGGATTGTCTTTTTAAATAGCATACACAAACCATCGTTTGAATAAACATTTATAAGAACCAGCTGCACACTGATGTGTAAAACACTGATAAATAGAAAACACTTTCTCCATTCATCATAATGACTTAGGCCGTTTCTTGGTTTAGTGTTACACTTACCACACACAGTCCAAACAAAAGTGTAAGATATTCTAATGATATTTCTTCCCCTTGTTCATCTTCATTGATGAGGTTGAACCTCATCAATGAAGATAAATTTCTGCTCCACTGCAGCCACCTCTAGCTCTGAGTCTGAAACACACATGACAATATCAGAAATAGATATGGAGTGGTCGCTTTTGTGAAGCACAATCATTATGATTACAATATTGAAATATGTAGAATTTAATGCGTACAGTGTTGAGCGAATGCATCAATTGCGGGACTCATTTGCACATAATTATATTACATGAATATGCTGTAATGTTATGGTTTTGTTTTCTAGGACTATTTCAGTTTCCTGTTCAGGAGACAGAACACATTCCCGACCACCTTGTGTTCTGTCAGTTCTGCCAAACAAATAGTGTAAATAGAAAGTAGGTATACAGTTCCTAAAAACGTAAAACATAATTTATGTTTGTACATTTCTACAGACCCGTCAATAGGACAGTTTCATGCCAAGCAGACAGTTTGTCTTTGTGATGAGTCAGTGTGCATATTTGAGTGGCAGTGTGTTCATTGTGAAAACAAGATATAAATAAAGATAAAAAGCCGATAGAGTGTAGTGTTTTGAAAAAAGTGTGTATTAGAACTGTAGTTTGCGTGTTAGCAGAATTGGTTCAGGGATTTGGTGAATGACTTGCATGTTGTGGTCATTGTGTCTCAAGCACCAAAATTTGTGTGTAAACAATTGAGAAAAACTGTAAAGGGGGACGCCTTCTAGGGCTGTCGCTAACGATTATTCTAAAAGTCGATTAGCCACCCATTATTTTTTGATCAGTCAACGATCATTGTTTACGTAATATGATGTCCCATTTTTCCCCTAAAGGTGATAGTGCGGGTACCGACCATGGATGTTCACGCCATGTATGGTACCAATAGTGCTCAGCGTTCACAGAAATTGAAAATGTACATGCATAGTTGATGACTTTCAATTTCACTTAATGAAATATAAAAAGCATAAGATCCAAGGTAAGCTATGTGCTAGAACAAAGAGAGCCTTAATTGGCTCGCAAGTTAAAGGGTTTCTGATCCCTGTACTAAATCATTGTTCCCATAGAAGTAAACAAAAATACTTTTATGAAAAATTAGTAAACACTAAAATATTCTATAATAATTTTTCCGTCATTAGTCTGCAAAAGTGACTTTTGGGGACGTTGCATCAGACAGAATGTAAAGACAGAATCCAGGAAATCCCAGTGGTTTGTTTTTGAAGATATTTTTTCATGGAGTAGAAAAAAAAAGAATTCTCTCACAGACCTGTTTCTTCTTCTTTAAGGTCATCTGTCCTCCACAGGTTACCTGTTTGAACTGGTTATCTGTATAAAGAACCTTCGTCTTTAACAGTCCTTAACAGTCAGACTGTAACCTAACCTGTGTGTTCTAGCCAGACTCTGGACCTCGGCCCAAAAGAGAACGTGTGGAAGGAGTTTAAAATCTCCAAACATCACAGCTCTGGAGATGATCTGCAGGGAGAATGGACCAAACCTGCTGAAAACCTACAGGAGACCTTTGACCTCTGTCATTGAAACCAGGGCTCCATGACCTTTGAGCCCTTCTGTGGCAACCAGGGTTACTTTTCAAAGGACTGAAGTAAACTTTTTGACAAAATCCTCGTTTTCTGCCTCATCGCAGAAATAAATTCTTTAAAAATCAAACAATCTGATTTTCTGAATTCGTTGTAAACATTTTGTCTCTCAGTTGAAGATCTGATAAACATCACAGACCAAGATCAGGTATAAAGTGTGACAACTTAAATAATCTGTGACTGTGATTTCTGTTAGTTTGATATTAAGGCATCAGATTTGTATCTTAGTTCCCAAATAAATAAAAAAAAGTATCAGCTATAATAAAACTAGGAAATTTCCCAGGGCATGCATTAAGCTTAGTCCAGTGTGGGTCCTTCAGCAAAACCCTTAACGCTGCTGCCTAACTGGGTCCCCCCTTATGTTTTTAAAATCTGAACCCGTCTAGTGGGTTCACTAAACCCGGTTCCTCAGAACTCCAACTCATCTTAAGTTCAGAGAAAAACACAAATGTCTGAAATGTTCAGATGTTTTTGATGTGAGCTGAAGGGTGAAGTCCCGCCCCAACGCAGAGGCGGAGCCAGTGGTTTACAGTAGTTTTCTGTTTCCAGGTCTGCTGATGGGAAGCATCCTCAGCGTTCGTGAAGGACGCGTCTTCTGTTTGAGTGCAGTTCCAGACACTTCTGTTTTGCACCACTTGGTGGTGGTGTTGAGACCTTTCCCATAAAGATTGGTAACCTGTTGGCTGTTTTGTGTTTATGGAAACATCGAGTCAAAGATGGAAGTGTTGAAAAATCTGTATTTATTAATGATTTACAAAAGGCTAAACATCTGATTGGTTTATTTGAAACCTACAAAGGAAAAGTGTCTCCGGATCAATTGAGATGTTCTTGCTGAGCTACATTGAAATAAATATCTGTAAAAGCAAACGAGCACGAAGGGAAAAACGATGCCGTTCAGCAAACAGACGGGGGCGTGGGGGGGTCATCCTGCAGTATTTACACTATATTGTTGTGCACTTCTCATCCTTACAGTTCAATAAAACGTCATAAAACTGCAGCTGTGAATGAAACGCTGTAAAGAACAAAGGAACCAGGATCAGGCTGGAACTGGTCCTGCAGCAGAACAGAGCTGGAGGTATGAATGAAACATGGAAAGAAAACAAGATAAAAATGTTCATATTTTAAAAAATTAAAATTGAGAATACTCTGATCCTTCACCCCAGAACCACTTTCCAAACAAAAATAGATCCTCCTCCTCTGTCCCACCTCTGAACTACATACAATTCAAACTGTACAGTGCTTTATCGTTCTACGTCTGTGAGCGACGGGGAGTGAGGGCTCCGTGGCGGCGCCACTCCAGTTCAGGGGAGAAGACAGAAGATCCGGAGGCGTCTCCGTGGTGATGCCTCCGCTCTACTGCTTGGTGTTGAGCTCGTTCTCCAGCTCCATGAGTTTGCGAGACGCCTTGACCTTGTTGGAAACCTCCTTTCCCTGGGAGAAGAGACGCTGGCGCTCCTTGAAGGTGAGGCTCTCCGGAGCGCCACCAGGGATGGAGTTCTCCTGCTCCTGACTGTAGGAACCAAAAGACATGTCTGAGGAACATCTCACCAGCTGAGACACAGACTTGTCCTAAGAACTTTCATCGTTCTCTGAGAGAACATATTAAACCTGCCGCCACTGGAGCAGAGGTTTCTGACACGCTCAAATGCTGCTGCACGATTGGCACTGTGTCGTGTTCTAGCCCCGCCCCCACGCCGCATCAGGATCTACAAGCTCCTTTTGCTCGAACTAAAGAACACGACTCACCTCTTGGTCCATCTGTCCCTCGGATCCTTGTAGACTTCTCCGGTTCCTACAACGCCTGCCGAGTTTCCAGTGTGAGAACCAAATCCTGTTCAGGTTCAGAAACCACAAAAACATCCGTCAGCTTTGTTCTGAAAAACCACAACAACCAGAGGAGCTGCTGGGTTCCAGAACCTGCTGGACTTTCAGATTGGTTTCAGGCTAACAGAACCCAGCAGCTTCTCTGGTCCACAGTTCATCTCACAGAGCAGCCAAAGCAGAAGATCCTGCAGAGCAGAAGCATTAGGCCCAGTCTGGAACCGACAGAACAGCTAGAAGGAGCAAAGTTTGGGTCAGAGGAGGAGGTCGTTCTGAACCGTTTCAACAGAACCGACCAGAAGACCTCCACCTTCAACTCCACAGATACTGGTGGGGCCACAGTCCCTGTCTGCACCTCAGCACCAAGAACCCAGACTATGTGGTTCTGCAGAGCCCAGGTTCTCCTAATCCAAAGGTTCTCCTAAATAGCATCTCTGTGAAGGTCTTTGTCTCCTGACGGGGGCTTTAACGCCCGCTGTGGACTGAAGCCCTGCTGGGGGGGGGTTCCGTGCAGTCCGGGCGCAGACAGAGATGGACCCATCCAGATGGAAGCTCCTAAACTCAAGCATGAAGGACCTCCACAGGAACTGGCGTGGTTCAGAGCAGAAACCTTCTGGCTTTTCTGAGTCAGAACTTCCAGAACCAAACTCTAAAGACACTTGGGCCCTGAGGACAGCGGGGGCCTCAGCATGGAGCTGCAGGAGGTTTTAGTAGGAGGAGCTACAAAGCAGAAGGAGGAGGCTGAAATGGAGAACAGACGAAGAGCATCAGCAGCACAAAGCAAAAGTAAGGAGACTGCAGAGCTGCTCTGAGGAGACATGCAGGCTCATTCCTGGGGGGTGGGTGGGGGGCATTAGTGGGATGATTGGGGCAACTGGACTGAGGTCCTGCAGGGTATGTCAGGGAGGTGAGAGCGCCTCCTCCAGGACTGCAGGGGCTGATCCAGTTCAGGCTGCTTCAGCTGTTTGTCTGTGGATATTTGGACCAGAGTCAGGAGGAGAAACAAACATCTACAGGAGGAGCCACGAAAGAGGAGGAGCCACGAAAGAGGAGGAGCCACGAAAGAGGAGGAGCCACAAAGGAGGAGGAACCATGAATGATGAATCACAGGAGGAAGAGGAGCCATGAAGGAATCTGGACTGCTGGGTAAAGGTGGTTCTAGGAGGAGCGTCCTCAGAGATGACTGGAGGAGCAGCAGTTTCTCCTCCTGCTCTGTGACAACAGCGCCCCCCAATGAGCAGCTGGAGAAACTGCAGGACTCCTCCAGGTCACTGTCTGCTCCAGTCTCAGGGGGGGGGGTGTCTGGATCTTCCT
Organism: Oryzias celebensis; assembly: GCA_014656515.1. Lineage (NCBI taxonomy): Eukaryota > Metazoa > Chordata > Actinopteri > Beloniformes > Adrianichthyidae > Oryzias > Oryzias celebensis. Next base: position 2,773,942 of record BNCR01000018.1, on the reverse strand, counting down.
GCTGTTGGAGAACCGAGTAAAGATCTGCAGGGGGGGTCTAAACAAACAGACAAACAGCTGATGTTTATGGAGTGTTATGGGGGGGTCAATGGGAGTGAAAAGCCAAAATGACGTCTCCTTCCTTTGAAGCTAAGCAGGGCGGGGGGCAGACAGTCAGGATAACTGTCCCGCCCCGTTAAAGCGGCAACCAACCAGATGGGGGGGAGCGACAACACCAACAGTACTATGATTGGCTCTGAAGGTCTGTCAGTAGAGGGGGGGGGTTTCAGTTGCTTTTTTCTGTTCTTTGGCGCTAAACGGGGGTGGGGGTGGGGGACAGAAATCAGTCGGAAAGAGTCGAAACTACTGACACCCAGGTACAAATGTAATGGGGGGGTCCATGGAAACAGACAATCATGAAGAAAGAAAACCACAGAAGTGAAAAATCAACCCCCCCAAAAGAAAAACACAACAGGAAACCTAAACCCTGAAGGAGGAGAAGAAGAAGCTGTGAGGGGAGGGGCCACGATGGGCCGGCCTCCCTCCTCTCTCTGTTCTACCTTTAACGCCTCCTGGGGGGCCGGAGCTGGGTTTAGCAGGAAGGGAGGGGGCTGTACTGTTGGAGTTGTTGGCTGGTGGCTGGAAGGAGCCGGACAGGAAGATGCCGTCAGAAACAGGGCGGGGCTTGCGGGCAATGGGCGGCGGCTGAGGCCTGCTGTGATTGGCTGAGGCGGCGGTCGGGAGGTCGCTGTAAGACTTCCTGGTCGCCGTCTGCTTGGCCTGACCTGATTGGCCGCCGCCTCTGGAGCCTTCGTCCTCGTCTTCCTCGTCTCCGGCGTTGGAGACGAACTTGGCGGTGTAGAGCATGTCGGGGGAGGAGACCTGGGTTTTGAGGTAAGACGTGTTTCTCTGTGGCGGGGGTGGGGGGTTGTTAGTAGGGTTGTTAGGGGTGGGGGGTGGTAATCCCGAGGCAGCGGGGGCCGATACAGACCGGCCGGCTCATCGGGGGTCAGCAGCTTTCTCTCCGCCTCCTCGTGCTGCCGCCGCCGCTCCGCCTCCAGGCGGGCGTAGTACTCCTCCTCCTGTCTCCTCTGGGGAGGGACAACCTGTTAGTAAACCCCACCCTCACTGACCCTGCTAACTAGCTAACCAGCTACAGACGCGTTACAGTTACGGGATAACTAACAGAACAGAACCACTTCAGACTCACAAGGGAGGGGTCAAGTCCCCACTGGACCCAAACAAGATCCCACCCCCACAGAAGGAGGAGGGGCCTCTTCACAGCTGGTCTCCATGGTGACGCATCTGCCTGAGTGTGTGGGGGGGCTGTAAAGAGGGCCTGTTCTCAGCAGATGATGTTTTCTATGAACATGTATGAGCTGAATGTGACATGATGGGGGGGGTCGCTGGTGTATGAATGTATGGAGAACAATGATTGGGGGGGGTCTGCACTGTAGCCATGCTGGATGAAGAAACAAAAGCTGAAGCTTCCTTACAAAATATGATGCTGGGGAGGGGGGCACTGACAATATCAACACTTTGGGGGGGCACTGACAATATCAACACTTTGGGGGGGCACTGACAACATCAACAGTTAACTGGGGGAGGGGGGCTCCCCCAACGTCTGTTCTCGTCTGTTTTCTTGGGTTAGGCCCTGAGGATAGAGGGGTGGGGGGACACCCATGACAAACGTTGAACTGAACACATGAAGTTTCCTCACGTTTCCTTCAGCTGCTGCTTCCAGGTGACTGACACGTTTACACACGGTCATCAGGTGATGATGTCATCACAACGCGCTTCCTAACGTCTCATCCTGAGAGCATTTTGCTTTTAAAAGTATCTAGAAACATCATTTTAAACAGAAACGGTCATTTCTAATCATTTCTGATCTTCTGAATGAAGGTTCAGATCATCGATCAGCTGATGGATCATAAAGATCTTTCTGATCAAATCCAGTGGATTCTGATTGGTTGGTTGACTTATATGCTGGAATATTCTGGATGATCGGGTCTTTTCCAGAACACGTCTGTATTCTGGATCAAAGGAGCGTTTACGCATCGGTATCGTGTTTGTAGTGAGAACAGTGGTGAGCGTGTAAAGGTGTCAGTGTTACGCAGCGGATCGGTTCAGACGCCTGGAGGTTCTGAGTCCGATATGAGGGACACAGTGACACCGACCTTCTCCTCCGCCTCCCTCCTGACGCGCTCCTCTTCCCTCCACCTCCTTTCCTCCTCCAGCTGCTGCTTGGCCTGCTCCTCCGCCTCCCGCTTCCGGATCTCCTCCAGCTGCTGCTTTCGGCGCCGCTCCTCGTCCTGCAGCTGATCGACACGCGAGCAATTGAGTCAGGAGCCACAGCGGCGCATGACAAACACACACTGAGGACGCAAACACCCACATGCAGCAAGCCCCGCCCCCTGCCCGCTTACAACACTGTCATATGACTCCGGTCACATGACTCATGCGTGGCCGCCTCCCTCAGCTGGACAGAAACTCAAATTCTTGATGTACTTTTAAGTTCGTTAACCTCTAATGTGAAAACACAACAGTGCCCCTGGAGGAGGGAGGGGCCACAGCTCACACAGATGGATGGAGGGGTTGGAAAAATCCACAAAACTACAACCATGCACAGATCTGACCCCCCCACCCACACTGATGCATTCAGCCATGCAGGATCACCTCTGGATTCATTCAAAACGTGCAGCCACGCCCCCCACCCCCACCCCGTGGCTCTGAGGTGATAGGGAGATGAACCAACCCCCCCCCGGCTACAGAGGCGACACAGACTGCGGGCAGGTAGACAGGAAACAGGAAGTGATGTAAGGGCAGGGACAGGAAACTCCAACATACCAAGTCTAGAACAGAGATAGCTGGGACAGCAGTCTGCTGCTGCAGAAGAAGAACAGTCAGGAGGGGGGGGGAGATAAGAAAAAAACGCTAAATACTGAGAAACGGGAGGAGATCCGATAATTTAGAGAAAACAGGAGGAAGAAACCGAGGAGGGAAACAGAAGATGTGAGGGGGGGGCTACAGTAAACTAACAAAGTGTCCTGACCCCCCCCACGCCAATTCAAACCCAGGAAAAGCTGTCTGGACTGGACCCCCTCCACAGACACTTAATTCTAGATTGGTTTCCAGAACCCCCCCAATCCATCAGACCCAAGCAGCTCAGCATGGCAAAGCGATGGCAGAAGCGTGTTGCAGATGCACATTCATGTGGGGGAGGGGGGCGTCCCCATCTCTGAAGCTGGTTCTGTTTTTCCCCCCATCAGCCTGGGTTCTTGTAGGGGGGGGGCTGATGGGTAACGGCGTTGGAAAAACAGAAGTTCGATTCCTGCAGCGTTCTCAGCAGTTTGCTCCTCCTCTTTCACATGGAGTCACCCCACCTCCCCGTCTCACCCTGGCTCTCTTCTCGGCCTCCAGCCTCTGCATGATCAGCATGGTGTCCACGTCCTCGTCGTCTTCCTCCTCCTCATCTTCCTCGCTCTGCTTGGACTCCTGCAGACGTTTCTGGAACTGCCACTCCAGCATCAGCTTCCGGAGCCGGTCGCTCTCCTCCGCCGTCCTCTCCGGCTTTGCCTGAGGAGCAGACGACCTTTAGGGTTTGGGGGTGTTACAAACGTGCTGCTGGAAGGACCTCTGATCCCACCTGGAGCTCCTGGATTTCTTTGTCCAGCAGATCAACAATGTGAAGCTGCTGCTGCTTCTCCGCCTTTTCCCGGGCGTCTCGTTTCCACGGATCTGGAGATAAGCTGTCACTGGTCAGATGGTCCTCCTTACTGATGGTGATGTACTGAAGATCTCGTCTCTCGATGGTTCTTGGTTGCTGCTGTGGAAGCAGCTCCCTGATCACTGTGTCCATACCTGCAGGCAAACATCTGATCAGAACAAACTTATGACCTGAAGAAACAGAAACTTTCAGACTCTTCCAAAGCAAATCAGACTTGGGACTTTGATGAAGACCAGAACAGATGTGGAGTTCAGCCACAAACATCTAAAAATACGGTTCCCAAGGTTCAAAAATCTGCAGAGCCCCAAAACCCAGCTGACATCAAACTGAGATCATGCCGAGGTCATTGGATCCCGCTAAGGTCAGACTGAGGTCACGCTGCAGTTACGTTGAGGTTATCGTCTTAACAGCTACACGTCTCAAGTCACCACGTCTCACATTACCAGTGACGTTGGAAGCGCTGGCAGGTGGAGGCACCGCTGACCGCGGCAGGCTCGATAGCTTCTCCGGCCTGGATGGAGGAGGCTGGAGTTGGGGGGGGTGGTATGGCTGGGGTGGGGCCATGGAGGCCATGGGGGGCTGGTGGTGAGGGGGGGGCATGGCCCCGCCATTGTTCTGGGGTTGGACAGGCATGACGGGGTTTGGCCGGATCTGACCCAGCTTCCTCTCCTGCTCCCTCCTCTTCCTCTCCCTGAACATCGAAGCAGAGGTCAGAGCGGCCAGCAGGGGGCAGCAAACGCCGCTGTCAGGAGAAGACCTTACCTTTCCTCCTCCAGGCGGGCTTTCTCCTTCTCGTACCACCTCTGCTGCTCTTCCCTCTTCCTGCGGTCGGCTGCCTGCTGGGCTGTTACCGAGGCGACGGTGGGGGGCGGCGGCAGCGGCAGCTCAGCCTGAGGGTCGTAATGATCGTAGGGATCGGGGTAAGGAGCGGGCGGTGGCGGTGGCGGCGGGGGCAGGTCGGAGCGGGATGGTGGCTGAGCCATGTGAGGAGGGACGGCGTGTGGTGCGTTGGGAGTCTTCCACCGGCCCGGCCCGGTCTTCTGAGTGGAGGTCTTGGAGGACAGCGATGAGGTGGAGAAGTTGAGGTGCTCCTGGCTTGATGTGGACGATTCTAACGAGGAGGACACCTGAGGCTGGGGGGGCCAGTGGTCCGGCCCTCCATGACCTGCAGGGAGAAAGGAACAGCTGGTCTGGTGGATTCTGAGCTGAACCCCCCCTCTGTCAAATGACTTTTTCCTTTGGGTTTCTTAAATCATCTCATTCAAGTCACATGGTGATCCTCACCTCCAGGGGGAGCTCTTGGGTAGTCCAGGTCTCTGTGTGGGTGCTGGTACTCCTGGGGGTAGTGTGGCAGTAGTCGCTCGTCGAGTCTCAGGGCCCCCGGTGGCGGGTACAGGTCCTCCTGGGAGTGGTTGACTCGCTGAAAGAGAGAATAGAAGATTCCATTACAAACGTTTAGCATCTTCTGGCGGAGGCGGGTGATGATGTTTGTGGTCCTGCTAACCCACATGCATGGTGTTGTTGTGGATGTTGTCAACCATGGGGAGGCGCTCTCTGTCCTCCATGCCCTGCCAGAGCTGGGGGGGGCCCTGATCCACGCCGACGACGCGATCCTGGCTCTTGGAGGCTGGTACAGTGAAGTACTCCCTGGGGTAGGTCTGTGTGGGGATGGGGTAGGCCTCTGGATGAGGAGGGGAGGGCTCGTCCTGAGGAGGAGAAGGAGGAGGAGGTGAGCTCACAAGAGGGAGAAGAGCTTCTTCTGGGTGTCACTCAGCTGGGACATTCCTCATGGGGGTGTCACAGCCTGAAACTTAACAGTAACTCACGTCTGCACACAGGTTCCCCGTGGAGACAGAGGTGATCTTGGTGCCGGGGCCTCCGGGGTACATGGACTTGCTGGCAGGACTCTGACCCTGGTCTGATAGAGTAGAAAACGAAGATGATCTGCATCTGAATTTAGTCTCCACTCATGTTCTGAACGGCAGCAGAACCCCTATGGTTCAGTTAAATGTCAAACATATCAGAAGATTTTCCTGATTGCTGGATGTTCCTGCAGAAAGAACTCAGATGAGGGACATTCGAGTGTCACGCCGGACAGACTCGCCGACTTACTGGCCACATTGGGGCTGGAGCGGTGGTCGACCCGGTTCTTTAGAAGTCTGTCCTCTCCCATCTTCTTTGGTTCGGGATAGGAGTCCCAGCCAGGCTGCGGGCTCTCTGGAGATCCATTCTGCACGGAGTTGGAGTAGAGCTCGAAGCCTTCACTCTTTGGTCGCATTTTGCCGTTCTTCTCGCGGCCTCGGTCTGCAGCTGAAGCAGAAGAGCGATTCAGAGCAGAGCGGTCCTCTATCGTCTTCTTGCAGCTTTGATTTAAACCAACATTTCTAATGTTTGTGTGAGGTTCTCTGTTGAATGTCTTATTGCCATGGTAACCACAACCCCTCCTCCTGCATTTGTGCTCACATTCCGACAGATGAGGTTTTTCCGAGTTTTACCCAAACATTAAAAAAATCATTTCAGATTCTAACATCTGAAACACTGCAGGAAGAACATATGCAGGAACCCCTACTGACCTTTGACCTCCAGCTCAGACCACAAGAACTCACCTCTCTGCATCATCGGGCTCGGCTGGTTAAGGAGCGTTGCCAGGCCGTGGTAAATGGCGCCCTGCTTGGCAACTTCCAGAGTAACAACTGCTCCCGTCCTCGTCATCAGCTCTGCCGCTCTGAACACAAACACACAGACATTACAACCTTCTCTGAGATCAAACTGATGCAGAACAAACTTCCAAACTATCCGTTTTCCTTGAACTGAACTGATGTAAACTCTGCGTTTCTTCGTTCCAGAGGAGGTTTGGTTGAATAAACTCCTGATATTCTGAAGTACGCTGCTGTTTTGAATATAAATAAATTCTTTATGTTGACAAACACTCCAATGTTCTTTAATGTTTTACAAAGCATGATCAGAAGTGTTTTGGATGAATATGGATCAGTAACGGACATTCTTGGGCTGCAGGGGTGAGACGGGGACGGTTCATCCGCAATGATTCGCTATAGTGATCTAAACAACGCATGCGCCATGAAAATAAACCGCTTGTTGAGGTATGTCTTATCTGAGTTGAAACGCTCGCCAGAATTAACTGGACCTAGCAGACCACTCCTTACTGGACTGTACTGAACCGGACCGCTCAGTGGAACTGAGGCTTTTGGTTCCATCTCAGTCTGGACTGAAGATAATTGCAGACATTTTTCCTGAAATCGTTTATGCAGCTTTGAAAGGAGAAAACTTCTGACATTCTGACGGAACCTTCTAGGAGATTATCAAATTCAGCCGTGGCGCTGAGATCTTACCTCTCCTGCGACAGACCAACCAGGCTGCGGCCGTCCACACTCAGCAGCTGGTCGCCTGCAGCCAGACGGCCGTCCTGCAACAGCACAGACACCTCATGAGCAGGGAGGATCTGGGGGGGCCACACACTGCGCCTCAGGGGGAGTACTCACGTTATCAGCTGCTCCACCTTTCACCACAGACTTGATGTAGATTCCCAGCTTCTCCTGCCCAGCACCCTGCAGAGAAACCAGACGATTTAACAAACGCTCTTCTTTGCGGAGGAGAACTCTGGGGGAAACAAAGGAAACCCAACAGAACCTCAAACCCGGACAGCTGAAATGATGAAGAGGAGTTCACCTCAGCTCCTCTTCTTCTCAGCTCTTCCTGAACTCCACTGACCTTCATGAAGTTCATCTGATGTTTTTTAATTCAGAAAACTTGAAACCTTAAGAACATCCAAACCAGATACGCGTTCCAGTTTTTACAAACGTTTTTACAAACGTTCCTCAAGTCTTAATCTTTGTTCAGAAGAACCAGAACATCGTGTTCAAGAAGCAAAGCAGCTGTTAAAGGTGTGTAGCAGACCCTCCACCGACCGCCTCTGATCTGGTTTGTTCTAAGACCAAAAGCTCGACAGGAAACAGCAGTTTGTGCCGTACATCCTCTCATTGTTGCTGCCCTCACCGGGTGGGGGGCAAGCTGTTCCAACCCCACCATAATCCTAGCCACTACAAAAACAAGGCTATGGAGACAGATGCAGCTTCTGATCTGGAGCCTCTGGGGGTGGAGCATCACACCTTCATAAAGCTACGTTCACATCCACCTTGACAACATGCATTCAGGCGCCCACTTTCAATGTAAAGTCCATGTTTCAAGATGGTATTAACTCTCTCTAGAATAATTGTGGTTTGTGTCCAACTGGAATTCTATGACACAGTCTTTCATATATCGCAATAAAACTGTTACAGAAGCCTGGAGCAAGAATCACCAGATTTACATCGCTTTGACATTTCACCCCATAACGCTTCCAGTTAACGGTGGCAGATATGCGCTTGTTAACAGTAGAAAAAGCCCCTCCCTGCTTGTCCAATGTGAACACTACGGAATAAATGTGCGTCACACGCCGAACGCAACTTTCGAATGGGAAATGCAACATCAACTTCATTCACAGACGTTCAGAGAGAAGGCCCGCATGGAAACCCATAAATGAGGAACCAGGAGGTGGAGGTTTCCTCGTCTCCTGCGTGGATCCTCCAGCGGCTGAAGATAAAAATCCTGCTGCTTCTATAAAGTTCATGAAACTATGAAGATGTGATTTGGAACACAGCAGAACCAGGAAACGTTAAACTGGTAAGGAAGCGTTGTTAATGTCACCAGTGAGGTTCAGCAGAGCTTCACACTGCAGACCAAACCCCCAACTTCCCGCCCCCCCACTCCAACCTATAACAACTGGACTTAGTTACCTGGTCTCTCCTGCCCACCACAGAAAACCACATGCTGCAGCTGCTCCTCCACTTCCAGACGGCACCAGCCGGCTTTTATTGGGAAGAACAAGAACCAACAAGTCCAGAACCCCCCTCCTAATTACAGCGGCTGCAGGAAATCCGTTCAGCTGCCCGTCTTCGCTCCCAACCGCCATTTACGGATGCAGGCGAGGAATAAAGGAACGCTTTGAGTTCCTGAGCGCGAGGAGAACAGGAAAGCCTTCGCTGCTGCGGCACATTTTCAAAGTTCTTTAGAGTTCCACAGAACGGAGAAATGGTTCTGAAGAACACGGCACATTCCTCCTCAGGCTCCCAACTGCAGGAGGAGGAGGAGCGCTGCTCCAGCTCCACGCGCATGCACGCTCACATGCACGCATACAGGGTAGAGGCTCGGCCCAGATCACAGCAGCTGCTAAAACCAGCCCCACCTGCCGGAGCGCCCCCACAGCCCCCTCTCTCCTGCATTCATCCTCACAGGTTTGAAAACAAACAGTCCGGAGGTTTCCTCAGCACGTCCTGCTGCCCCCCCACACACACAGGAAGCCTCTTAACACCAGGAAACAAGACAGAGTCTGAAGGAACGAGGGTGGGGCCTGGTTCTGATGGAAAAATCTGGTTCTGAAAGAATTATTCTGGTTCTGATAGAATAAACTGGCACTACTGGAATAATCTGGTTCCGCTGCAGATTTTAACAGCATAGTAAAGGACTAATCACAGATAACATGTCTGTCAGTCTAATCGACTTAAAATCATCCAATTCTGCTGGAATAATCTGGTTTTCATGTAATAATCTGGACAGAACTGACCAACGGGAATTTAGAGTAAAACCATGAAGAGAAGCCTTGAAGGAAAAATCCAAACTTTGAAAAGAAATTGAACACAAAGATCATGAGAACAAAATATGACAGAGGAAACTTTAAATAATCTGCTATTTAACTGAAAAACTTGTAGTAAAGCATAAAAACATTTAATCTCTGCTGTAATCTCAGATTCTTCAACTGCCCTGAATTAAAGGGGCGGTCCCTTCTGTCCACACAGGGGGCCTCAAACTTTCAGGTAGAGCTCCTCACCTTGGCAGCCACGATGCTGAGGCCCATGCCGTTGTGCTTCTTCAGTGTTACCGTGACAACCTCCGGTTCCTTCCTCATTGGCTGGAAAGAGAGACGGACAGCAGAGAAGAAGTGTGAGAAGGACAAAGGATCCTGATGAAGATTAAACAAACGTCTGCGAGGCGAAGAAGCCCGGCGGCGTCGGCACAGAACGGAAGGAGGGAGGGATGAGAAAAAGGGAGGAATGAAGGCGGGATCCAGGGGGAAGACCACAGAGGAACCTGTGGCTGCTGGCGTGGAGTCAAGAATGAAAACCACACACAGCAGGGCGGGGTGACTGGGTGGAGGAAGAGAGGTGGAGGAAAAGACGGCAAACTTCCTCTGAACAAAGTCTGTTCGGTTGGTTGCTCGTCTGTCTTTGGGTTTTAGCTTGAACGTGAAAACCATGTCATAACAAACCAGAACTTACTGCGAGTTACACACAGACATATGAAATATGACAAACACACAAAAAAAAAAACAGACAAACACTTTCTACACTCCTGAATGTGAGGGTCTCTAAGCTGTGGGGGGGCAGGGGCACTCCTTTCCTCTTAAAGCAACATTCACTGTTTTTGTTAAATATTCAGTTCTAACATAAAAGTTTACTTTAAAGCTACAGACCAGACACCAACTTCAGCTTCTCTCGACTGTGACAGATAAATACAAAATAAAGCAACACAATAATGTGGATCCACCGTGTTTGTAGATTTAAGAGAAGCTTTCTCGTGACTTTAAAGATGGTCGCTGTAAATTAAGCAGAGCTGTCACAATAATCCATGTTTTCAGGACGGAGCTCTGTTGTCTGTTAAACGTAGATTTCTTTTATTTTGAAGCTGAATCTTCTCTCTTTTTCCGCCTGTTTTTGTTAACTTTGTTTTCTCAGTGTTTTCATTGAGCTTTAAGAAGCAGCAGATGGATGACCGATCCAGGTTAAAGAGCTTGCTGTACTCGGCTGCATTTGATTTGTTTTTATTAAGAAGTTTAAATCCACTTTACTATAAAATCCCTTTAATTCATTTCATTTGAAACTTTCTGGTTTTTTTTATTTTAATCATCATTCCTTTTATATTTTTAGAACCGCTTCTTTTATGTAAAACGCTTTCTGTACAATAAATGTGATCCACAAAGACACTAGCTTTTCTACAGACTGATGTGAGAGAGAATCTGAGTTTTTCAAAATAAAACCAGTTAATGAATAAAACAAAAAAAGTGGTTAAAAAAAAAAATCTACCATTTGTCCAAATCTCTGTCCTACAAAACACAGACAGCGTTCATTTACTGGAGGCTGGTAAAGCAATGACAAGAGCAGGTGTACTGCCACCTGCTGGATAGGTGAGGCCTGTGTCTTTAAAGACGATTTGATGCAGGACAGGGAGGATAAAGGCTGATGGGAGGAGTTTGGAGTCCTGCTTGTTTTCTGGCATTCCCTGCTCGTACTTATAAGCTGGGAAAAGCAAAGGCCCAACGGGGAAATTGAAGCAGTTGGAGGTGGTGGAGGTGATTGCGGTCATGAAACGAGCAAACAAAGACACCCCCCAACCCTTTTTACCATCTCAGAGGTTTCAGCAGCAGAGAAATGGTTGTCGCAGTCGGCTCCTTCAAAATGAACCGTCCAAGTACCAGGAGAGCGTGGATGAGGTACCAGCCGGCAGAAATCTGTCAAAGGTTCAAGAGCAGGTCAGTCGCTGCTCTTTGAAGAAACCTGACAGGAAGCCACATGTGTGGAAGTTTACCTCTCTGCAGCATAGGCTCCAGGAACTCCTGCAGGCCGTTGGGCAGGTTGCGCACCACGTCACAGGAATACCCGTCCTCAGGGAGGAGGAAGGGCAGCTGCAGGTCTGGATCTTCTTCCAGCTGCACTTCTCTGCCATCACTCCTCGCCAGCTCATCTGCTGTGTTTTCTGCCACGGACACCACCTCGTTGATCAGTTCCTGCGCAGAAGAGCAAACTGTGACCCCTCCCTGCAGATTCGGGAGCAGGATTTCAGGAGTTCCCGGTCTTACAGGAGGGATGTACGGCTCTCCCTGGGCACAGTTGTAATTGGTCAGTAAGGCGTGAAGCTGCAGAGAGTTCAGCTTGAAGCAGGTGCTGTGGATGTTCTGCACGTCCTCCTTGGAGTACTTGTTCATGGTCAGCAGGGTGGTGGCCTTAAGGACACAAACGCCGTTCAGAGGAGCACCGACGTTAACGGTACCACCTGAAGCTCCAACCGCCACTCACCTGCACGATTCGACTGAGGTGGCAGTCAGCGGCGAGCTCCAGGCCCTGTTTCTCCGCCCACGCTTCGATGTGGCTGAGCTGCTGCCGCAGGATGGCCCCCCAGTAGTGACAGCACAACCCCGAATCTGCGTCTGTCACCAGCTTGTTGAACAGCCACATGTTGATGAAGTGGAAGAGCTGAGAGAAGAGCTGGATGGTCAGCGCGGCGTTGACCCGGCAGCGCCGCAGCAAACCCATGGCGTTCGTCAGCGTGTGCAGGACATCCTCTGTGGAGAACAACAACACCTGAGATCCTGCTGGCACAGGAACACGAACCCCAGCGGCGTACAGGCTTTTCTTCCTACCGATCTTGGGACTCTGAGGGTTGTGCTCCTCAGGGTCGTCCAGGAAAGCTGGCATGTAGTTGTTCAGATCCGCCTGCAGACAGTGGACCAGGTACCTGCACGAAACGCAGACCGTTAACCCGCTCCGCCTGCATCTCAACACCAGCTTTAACCCTTTTTAATGCTCATTACGATGAAGTTTAACTGTGATCTCAGCCGACTGGAAAACAGATTAACCAACTTTATTTTGCTGAAAAGTTCCCAACTATTTTTAAGGGTCACTAACTTATCATGTATGAAGAAAAAAACTGATTGTTGAAAAACAAAAAGTCACTAAAGGTTTAAACATTAGATGGAATAAGGAGGTCATTTAAAAAAAAATCTGCCCCCCACACTGCTACTGACTTGAAGGCCATCTGGACGAGGTGGGCCAGTATGTCCTGGGCGTCCAGCGTGATGCGGCTCAGGTCTCTGTCCTGTTTGATGAAGTTCAGCAGCTCGGAGGCGTTGGCCATCCAGAACGCCAGCGCTCCTGCGATGTTCTTCTGCTTCTGCAAAGCACCGGAGAGCGGGCGTTAGAGCAGCGTGACCAAGAGAGCTTCTGATGGTAGAACCAAAGGAGGGGGTCTGTTTGAGTGGCCGTTAGAAAGCAGATGTTACTTCAGGGAAAGACTCATGCCCCGCCCACCCTTCAATACTGCCACACTTCTGAGCACGCTCAGTGTGACCCTTGCTTTTCCAGCAGACACAGAGCTGCTGCAGGAACCTGCTGACCTTCAGAGCAGAACGTCTTCAGAGCGCAAGCACACATGAAGCACATGGCTGTGTTTACTGCTGCGATGCAGACGACTGCGACGCAGACGACTAAAGCTGAAGCTCAGCGTCTATCCAGAGCCTGGGCTGCTCATGTGTGCTGCAGAACAGAAGACTTCCTTCTAAAACTCTAAGCTTGAGCAGCTGATGGTTGCTTGCAGTGTGAGGAGGCGCTAAAACTGGGATCCGGTCAGCATAGTTTCTGAGGGGCTGGTGTCTGAGGAGCTGATTGGCCGACACCCCCGTCACTCAGAGCAGAGGAGGGTTCCTGCACTCATCTATCCCCACTTCAAAAAAAGAATATCCCGATATCCTTCATATCCAGAACAGCCAGCGAATGAGAGATGGAGCCGAGAAGGTCCAAAACATTCAGACGTTTGAGTCACAGATGGATGAAGACATTTAGTGAAAGACGCATTGTTGAAGCAGAACAGGTGGAGAAGATCAGAGGAAGTCGTCTCTCATCCACGCCGTCCAGAAGGAGAAGCAGAACGCCATGAACACAAAAACAGACACCAGAATGCAGAGGTGGCTGAACAGGAGGCTGGCTTTGGTTTTCTGGGTTTTAGTACCAGGCAGGTCCAGGAAGCTGAATGAATTAGTCAGGTGGATGTTGCTGTTGGTGCTTAGTTTTCCAGCTGTGGTGGTTTAAGATCTCCGTTAGAAAAAGAAGCAGCAGCAACAATGATTGGCTTGTCAAAAAGCAGGTGAGAAGAGTGAGTGGAGAGCTGGGCCATATGTTCATTTAGGGAGAAAACAAACTTCATCTGTTATTTTGACAACTTCCTCAAAGAGCCGCATCAGTTCAGCTTTAAACTGACTGACAGGAAGCATTTCCTTTAGGTTTTAAAAGAAAAAACATTATCATTGCTGAAACTCTCACTAATCTTTCTCCTAAAGCGACATTTACACACTATAGTTCCTATCGTGATCGTTTTTTCATCGTTTTCAGCTTCATCTGCTGCAGGATCTTCGTCTCAGAAGCTGCACACTAAACAGAAACAGAAACTTTTTTCCTTCATCGTTTAGTTCTTGAATGTTTCTATCCATTTAAAACTCCTATTATGTTAGTCCTAAAAAAATGTAGAAAGATAAAAAAAAAAAAAAAAAAACTAAAAGTTGGATCGGAACTAAAAGCTCTTTGAAGCTGAATCCATATGGCCCACCAGGAAGAAGAAAGAAAGTAAAGGAGTCTGCAGCAGCCAAGTCATGGAGAGCTGATGTGCTGTCCTACCTGATCCCCTTCACGCATGTCCTGGATGGTAGGAAGAGGAGAAGGAGGAGGAGGAGGAGACATTTACAGGACAGAGAGAAAACACGTCAACAGCTACAGTATGTAAACACACAGATGGAACAAACCATCAGTGGAGGTTGGCACTGATGGAGGAAGCTGAAGGACAACGCGACCTTCACTACAAACACGTACATGAAGCTGAGCTTCAGGCTCCTCGTGCTCCTGAAGCTCAGTCTGAACCAACCTGTCTTGCTCAAGGACACTTCAGCAGTCTAACTGTCTGAAGGTCAGATTCCCTCGTGTGTGAAGAAATTTCCCATCATGCACGTGGATGGAGGACCAACACACGTCAGTAAAACAGAGCCGTTCTTGAAAGGGTTTACTACAAACGTTTAGTGATGATCAGCAGTTTTCCTGCTGGGGAGCAGAGCGTCAGAGCAGTGTTCCTCACACATAAAAAGTGAAACTTTTAGAGGCTCATTTTCAGAATGATTCACTAATCTTCTGATATTTTCATATTTTCTCCGTTCTGACATCAATCCTGGAGGATTCCATTTTTCAAACGAGGACGCTCTGAAAGATGCTGCAAATGCAGAAGCATCAAATCAAACATGAGGAGGAGCCCCGCCCCCCCAGCAGAAGGACTGACTTCTCTAAACTTCAGGCAGTTCTGAGCTGCTCCACAGCAAAGACCTGATCTCCTTCGTAACACGGACAAAAACAATGAAGGCCGCAGACAAACAAACACGTTTGTTAGAAACGAGGAGGAGCTATGGAGGCTCCACGCCGCGACCATCAGACAGACAGACAGCTGGGAAGATGGCAGGGGGGCGTGCACACGCTGAAACCTCGTGACATTCACAACTTGTGAAGAACTGGTCTTAGAAAGAAGCGCCACACTCACCTGGATGACTCCTTCCATCATGCTCACCATCTTGTTGACGATGGCAATGACTTTGTGCGTCCTCTCCGACGGCGACATGTCAGGCCGGTACGCCGGCGACAGGACGAAGCGGCAGGCCATGTACAGCACGTATGTGGGGGACAGCTTGAAGTGAACGGTGTGGCTGTTGGTGTAGTTGATGATGGCGGACAGGAAGGTGTCTTCAGCTGGAGAGGGAGGGGTCAGGTTTCACATAAACAGGATGTGATGTCAGAGCTCTGACATATTTCTAGTTACAAGTTCTTTAGAGTAAAAAATTAAAAAAGTAAGAGCAGCAGGACATGTCAGAATGCACCACTTCAAATGTCCTTACTGTGCACCCTACTGTGATGAACCCCCCCACTGGTGACAGACGGAGCAGCTTTCTGCTGCCAGTGTGGGGCAGCTGCAGTGAACGTTTTCATGAACCTGCACATAGACGCTTGAACTGCTCATCCATGCTTTTGTAGAGCTCTTCCAATTAAAGAGCCTCAATGATGAGGTGGACTGCGCTGTGAGCTTTTGCTCCTCCCACACGCAGCACTACACTGCTGCTGCTGCTGCTGTGATGGTGGGTGTTAGTCAGGACAGTGTTGGTTTCTGGGTCACTGAGCGGGTCAGGTTCCTCTACATAAAGTTGTCGATAGTTTCCAGATATCGACAGCGGTGTGGATGTGGCACTCACAGTTTTCTCTGAACTCGATGCTGGCTGGAAGAGACATCTCCGTTCGTTCTGCCAACGCATCCTGAGACCTGAGGGGACCAGAGACCGGAGAACGTCACGGCACAAAGGAATGAGGATGAAGGAGCTTCACCGGGTGAGGGAGGGGGGTGGGTCGGACCTGCTGTCCTGCTGCTCTCCTCGGATCATAGGCTTCACCATGCCTCTCTCCATCTCCAGCTTTCCTGAACTCTGCAGAGAAAATCAGGAAAGGCGGTCTCAGATTTTACTGACTGAAGGCGCTCCGGATCATTTACCGAGGTGTCGGGATGTGTGGGCGGAGCTTTTCTCCAGATATAAAATGTACAGCTCTGACCCGCTTAGAACACGATCCAACAACTGGGTTTTACCGGAACTATGTTTTGATAAGATCTAATGAACTGCAGAGGTTTTTACTGTCCTCAGATCTGACCCCACCCCTCAGTGACATCTGAAACCCCCCTCTGAAGATGAAAACCAGCAGCGCTGAAGCTCTGGCTGAGCTGCTCACCTTGCTGGTTGGCAGCGCCGCTCCGCTGTGGACGTCTCCGTGAAGGTCGAAGGTGGTTTCTGGTACGCTGCTGCAGAGGACAGACAGGGTGATGACACGAGAGCTCAGATCTATTGAGGACACAACCTCTCCATCCCAGCGCCGAAGGGAGAGGCGGAGCTTCTGCTCACACTTCCACTGCAGCACAAGCTGGAGAAGAATTCCAGCCTGAGGGACACATCTCTGAAGTTTCACAGGATGCTCAGATCTACACGTTCTGCTGCTTTTCTGAGTCGTCCCGTTAGTTCAGAGAAGTGGATTAATCAAAACCATTGATCAGGAACATCCGGTTCTCTCTGGAAAACACCACGGAGCATCAGCGGACTTCATGACGGGCTCTGAGCAGATCAAAGAAAACCCAAACACACGCCAAGAGACCACGCCCACCACCATGCTAATCAGATTAGAGAGCTGCCTGTGTGCTCTAACACCAGACCTCTCCTCCATCCCGTCTACATCATCTCTGGCGTTGACTGACAGCTCCAAACTGCAGCTTCAAACTTCAGAAAATGCAAAGACGGAATCAGCAGAGGAGAGAAGATGATGAGGAGACGGTTTCTCACCCAGACTTGTGCCTGCCCCTCATGGCGGTGGGCTGATCTCTCTTACCCCCCTGGTCAAACAGGGGGTCCACAAACTTGAAGACGTGAACAGAACCGAACAGGAGGGTGGAGCCCGAGTGCAGCACTGTGGTCTCAATGATGCGCTGCCCGTCCACAAAGGTGTCTGCATCGGGGCCGTGCGGCGTGATCGTCACCATGCCTTCGCTGTGCATCAGGTTGCAGTGGTGGGGCAGGATTCCTGGACCCAGGAGCTGGGGGGGAGGGGAGGGTTTGGTTACTGTCAGTGAAACAAATCATTGAGAGCAGCGGTGCCAACAACCCAGGCTGCGGACCGGCCAAAGACCAGTACAGTAAAATACATAATCACTCACACTATTTCGGTTGTATTTATTTATTTATTTACCTGGATGGCTCCATCATCTGTGCAGTCGGAGCCCACCTCCGTGATGCTCTGCTGGAGGCGGTACATCTTTGGTTTGTCCCGAGAATCCGACCCATCTGGACAGACAGGTTGAGACACTGAGAAGCTTTTTTTTTCAGTAGATCATTTTCAAATTTTTCATCCTGATGTAGAACAAACACTGATGTCTGACTGCGGGGGGGTCAGCTTATTGGTTAGTCCTCAGAGTTTAAGTCAAAGCCAAGCAGCAGATTAAGGAGGAGCAAAACTTTAAAGAAAGTGAAGGAGCAGCTGAACGATGAGGATTCAGAAAACTTTAATTATTTTATCATCTTCATCATTACATACTCGGTTCAGCAGCTTCCTGACATGAATCTTTTTGGGACTTAAGTGATATTTTTCCTACAGCATCGATAGGCCAGATTCCATCTGAGAAAAACGATCAGTTTTGGCCTGGCAGGAGATCCACCAGGAACTGAAGTAAAGGGGGCTGCACCTCCCAGCATCCCCAGCAGCAGACAGGAGGAGGTGCAGTTTTACCTTCTGGGTGCCGATAGGCGTAGTAGGCATAGTGATTCCCCCGGCCTACGGCAGGCAGACAGGCAGGCAGGTAAGGAGGCAGAGGAGGAGTGGCCAGACCCAGCGCACGCACACATGCACACACACGTGCACAGACACACGCGCACCATGCCACAGAAGGTGGGAAAGAGACAAATAGCAGAGGGTGAAAATGCAGCAAGAAGGAAAAATGCACCATTCCCACCTAACCCACTCAGACAGGCACAGGCACGTGCACGTACGTGCACGCACACACATTTAAGAGGCTTTGACTTTAGACCCTCCTGCTGTGAACAGCAGAGAGAAATACTGAGGCTTCATGACAGAAGAAAGTCTTTGATGAAATACGACAACATTTCCATTTTGAAGCAGCAGAACTGTGTCAGGATTACTGGTTCTGCACTAGTTAAAACCCAAACGGTACCGTCCCCAGACGTGATGTGAATGGAAGATTGGGGGGGGGTGAGAGCCAAGCTGTTAGGGGGGCATGTTAGACTCAATGAGGCTGGGGGCGAGGTCCTCCAATGCTCCTAACATTTACATGATTCCAGGAGCGTTAAAGTTACCTTTTTGGGGACAGTACAACTAAAATATGCACCTTCACCACCTAACACCACCCTGACCTCTAAACCTTCATCCAACCAGTGCTGCTTCTACACCAGTGATCCGTGTCTGGAGACTTCAGGGTGTTTTTCTGCTCAGAGACGAAATGAGAAGCAGATGTCTGAAGCTTCGCAGAACAGCTGAATCAAAGTGTGAGAACGTCCGTCTGACTTTATCGCTAAATGTATCTCTGCTCCCACACACTCGCTGGAAACTTTCATTTGCCTTCAAACCACTTTTCTACGCCAGCGGGCTGACTCCAACCCATCCCAAGAAGACCAGGAGTGAGTCATCTGCCCAATGATGAAGAACATCCACGAGTGAAGAGCAGTTAAAGCACTGGATGTTTCAGAGAAGCTTCAGATATTTTTAAAACTGACAAATGTTCCAGCAGCAGAAACAACTAAACTCACAGCTGTACTGCCCCCTGCAGGTCAACGTAAATCATTACACAGATCAGAGCAGCAGCTCCTTCAGTCCTTGCAGTCAGGATGACAGATGACGGCGTCTTCCTCCTACCTGGACTCAGTTCCACCAAATAAGGCAGTTTTTCCGGCGGCAGGAGACCCTCCTTTCCTCTGAGACCCTTGTCCTCCATCTTTCTGCCCTTCCTGCTCTGGTAATCAGGAGGCTTCTTCTTCAGCTGGAACAACAGCGCTCCTGCCATGAAGAGCACATTTCATCGCCTTCGTTTCAGAGACCACATTCAGAACATTCCTGTCTGAGCAGCTGTAATGCCTGTGAGGAACCAGAGGGGGGCAGCAGAGCCCATAGAAAGGGCTGCCATCACCGTGGCGGCGTCTTACCTCGATCAGAAGGCCAGTCTTTAAAGATCTGCAGAGGACACTCGCCGTCATCCAGAATCACCTCTTTCCTGGTTTTCTCCTCCTGCTGCAAATGGAAGACCAGAATCAGTAAAACCATGGACATGTGACCTGGAGACAGGTCCGGTTCTCAGAATGACCCGTTCTCTCTCCAGTCTTCTCTGACAGCATGGCTCAGGTTGTGATTCTGTCTGAGTGTTGAGGAAATAACAGAACTGCAAACTTAAACAATGACATCATCACACAACCCTGACAGGTGACTCATTTCTTCAGAACTTGTTTTGAATGCACACAGTTGTAAAGGTGTGGCCTCTCGTAGGTTCCTGTCCCGTGTTCTGGTGAAGCTGTGTAACCAGAACCTTGTTCACACACGTGACAGAAAAACGGCCCACATCAGGTCAGAGGTTCTCTGCAGTGACAGTAAATGCAGAAGCTGTTACCCGAGCAATGCAGAACTCTCTGGGGTTCTCCTTCTCCAGGCCGTACTTCTCCAGCGCCGCCAATACCACCTGGTAGGCCGTGTCTCTCGTGGACAACTGGATCGTCTTGCTGGGAATGTTGGGCTTTAGGCTGTCTGCGTGGATCTTCAAGGTTCCTCCTGCTCAAACCAGAACAGTTCAATCCAGACGTCCAGGATTAAAGACAATTCTGGTGCATCAGGATCGTGGCGATTCAGAGATTTGGGCTCAGCCTGCTGTCTCGACACCAAATGTTTTCAGGCATTAAAGCATTTTCTAAACCCAATTTATATATGGAGGCTAGAATATTCTGAGTTAGGATTATAGAAGCGGTCTCTGTTTCCATTTCTGTAAGAATATTATGAATCCTAACTGAAGTTCGAGTGACTTCTTTAAGAAGTGTTTGTTTGTGTCCATTTACATAAAAGAACTCATTTGACAGACAGCTACAGATCTTTGTGAGACAAGCTCAGACTGTGTGAATAAATAAGTCAATAAAAGTTGCTCTCAAATTAAAAACATTTCTTTCTCTCCTTAAATCTTTATCCTAAAATATTTCACCAAATTTTGGAGCAGAAGAGAAAGTAGATCTCTGATAAATCCCACAGGGATTCACAGGAAAATGGGATTTCAGAAGCAGGAAGAACTGAAACCACTCTCAGACTGGTTTAACTGGTCCATCCACCTGCTGAGTGATTCCATAACGCCTGAGTCAGATGTGTGCCATGCATTCAGCTGCCTCTGCGGTGTGTAAACGGAATCGTGTAACTTCTGTGATCCAGATTTCTCCAGAGCAGCTGGAGTCTGGAATTCAGGTTCTGCTGAATTTTTGGATGCCTCGAGGCATACGAGTGACCCACCGGGCATGCTGGGTACTCTACAGATCATCTCCAACTTCAGGTTTCTCAGCCCGACAGGTAGCTGGTACAGATACAGCTGCATGATTGGCCGAGTGATTTCCACTTTCACCACCAATAATGAAGGTTTTCAGGACCACAAGCTGTTTAGGATCATCTGCCATCTAGATTTCCCATATCATTATACTGTCAGCATGCTTCACTGTTACAGTTGTGCTCATAAGATTACATATCCTGCAAGAAATTATGATTTATTGGTCTTTTTATTAATAGAATATGAATAATACTAAAACTTTTTTCCACTTACAGGTAGTGATTGAGTGAAGCCATTTATCGTCCAAAAATTCTGTTAACCCTTTTTAAATCTGAAATCTGATTTTACCACGTATAATCACAATAAAGGTGTTCTCTTCATTTCCCAAATGACCCTGTTCAAAAGTTTACATTCCCAGATGACTTTGTTCTGAAAACAAGCTGATACAAAAGGGTTTGAATGGCAGCTAACAGTAACCATCCTCTGGGTTTCTGGTTCCTAACAGACCCTTGTATCCTTCATCCAGTGCTGAACTGACATTTCTGGATCCTAAATCATGGGGAAAGGTGTAAAACCCTCAAAAAAAAAATCTACCGGAAAAGGTAGATTAACTGTTCAAACAGGAAAGGGATATAAGAAGATATCGAAAGAACTGAGAATGCCAGTAAGCAGTGTTTTAACTTTGATGAAGAGGTCAAACATTTCTGCCACAACTGCCAGAAACATCATTTAGGATGCAAAGAAAAACCCACAGATAACTTCAGATGTGATCCAGTGAAAAACGGGTGTGGATGTTTCAAAATGTGCAAAAGGAGGCAATACAAGCTGCAGTGAAGTGGAAATGTGAACTTTTGAACAGGGTCATTTATAGTGAAGCTTCTGTTATTATTAGGATTTTAAAAAGTGTTAATGCTGTTGTTTAACAATAAATGGCTTCATCCAACTACTTTCTACGAGTAGAAAAAAGTTTATTATTCATATTCTCTGAAAAATAGCAGAGAATGTATCATTTCTTCCAGGGGTTGTAAACTTTTCAGTACAACTGTACCTGCTGAGCCCCACCTGACAGCGCCACAGATGAGGATGATAGTGAAATAAAGAAGTTTTAAATGACATGAGTTCTGATAACCTTGGATCTGCTGATGAAGCAATGTGTCATTGCTCCAGTTCTGCCTGATGTCTGTCAGATCTAAACAAGCGGCTTCATCTGATCTGCTTTTTTTTCCATTTCTACCAGTCCTATAATGCACGTGGACTTTCGGAGTTTTTAGAAGCACCTGATTCTTCATTGTTTTTGAGGTCCTGCCTGCGTTTCTCCATCTTCTGCTGATTTCTCCTCTTCATCACCACCTCTGGGTTGGAGATGGTTCTGGTGAAGCTGGTCTCCGGCATGTCTTTATAAACCTCTGCCGCCAGTCGACTGTTTTCCCTGAAAGAAAAAGACGTCAGACGCATAAAGACAGGACAGAAATCTCCGTCTAGTTGTTCGCTCCCGTCGTCTGCTTCATGAACAGTGAAGATCTCAGAGAAATGCTGATGGTTACCCGTCCTCATGGCCCATCAGCTTGTCCTCTTCATCTGGCATCCGAATAAACTCCTTCTCTCTCTTCTTCTCCTTCTTCTTTTCCTTCTTGGACAATGTTCTCTTGAAGTTCTGGATGACTCCATCCTTCTCCCTCTCTGGACCGTTACTCTGGCTCTTCTAGTGGATGAAAGAACAGAAATGTCGGCACAGAAACGTTTGGGTTCTAAAGAATATCCGAAGATTTCATCCAGACATCAGTTCCAGCTAAAAGACCAGACTCGGCCATCGGGATTTCCTCCAACAAGCTCAGGTGGAAAGAGGAGTTTTCACAGAGACTGAGCAGCTGACCTTCGGCAGGACGTCATTTTCATTCTTCAGGACGAAGCGCCCCTCCCTGTCGTCTTTATTCCAGTTCAGCTGCACCACCAGGGGCTTCTCGTCTGGGTCCAGCTGACGCTCTTCTAACAGACACACGGACGGCAGAGTCATCATCGTGTCCGTCCTCTAACCGTCACAGAGGCAGGCCCATGCCGACAGCTGGACTGAAAACTCACCGCCGCTGACGTGGACCTCATACAGCGAGTATTTGGGCGAAGAAAGCATCCTCATGTCCGGCCTGAACTTTTCGGCTAACGTCTCAATGACGTCCTGCGTTGTTGCCGTGCTGGACACTCTGATGCATTTTGTGGCAAAGTTACCGGCAACCCGGTCCTGGAAGTAGAACCGCATGACTCCATGGAACTCCAGGTCCTAAACAAAGACAGACAGGCATCTTCTGTCAGCTTAAACGGCACCGAAGCCAGCAGGAGAATCTTCACACAAAACCAGCTCTGTTCACGGAATGTCCTCAAGAAATGTCAATTCTCTGCATTCAGGTGGTTCTTAATGCGAGACGGTGCAGCAGGTTGCTCTTCAGCAGTCTGACAGTGGTGAGGGACACCAACACTCCCCATGTTTCACCTTCTGATCAACAACACACAAACTGACACACATGAGCAGCAAACTTAACTCAAGAGAGCAATTCAAAGATTTTATAACCCCAGACAGAAACAAAGGTGATGCAGGCGGCTGACCAACTGAAACCTTTGGGCTCCATATTATCTGCTTTAAGTTTGCAGTTGGACTTTTCTGCTGCGGTTTCTCACGGGTCAAAGGTCATGCTCACATACTGGGGGGGGGACCTTTTCCCACCTCTGTTCCTGTAACCGTTCCCATACTGAGCTGCTAGCAGATCTCATGAAGGCAGCAGTTTGTCTTCATGCATCTGCAGTAAAGTTCAAACTGCTTCCAGAGATAAAAGCTTCACTTTTTCCAAAACAAAGAAATAACATTTAAAGATTTTTAGGTCTGAAAACTGTCAGAATAGTTAGTAATAATAGTTTTGTCATATTTCTCGTGTAATATGTTGTTGGATTGATGGAATCTGAAGTAAACTGCGCAGAGGAAAGACCATCGAAAACATTTTTATTAAATTCAAGTGAAGTATTTGTTTTGTTTTCCTCTTTCCAGTCACGTGTTGCTTTGCAGTTTGCATTACATTCATTTTGTAACGTGTAGCTTTGGTTGATGTACTTTATGCACAGTGTGGTTGTGTATGAGGTGAAATGATGACAAACAAAAACAAATATAAACTAACAGCACAGAAAAGAAAACATGGCAGCTTTTTAGAAACACAGTTTAGATCTTCTGGATGCAAACTTCCAGTTAGTTTGGTTTCGGTGTTAAGTTTTCTGTATTTGTTTCCAACCTCATGACCTGATCTTCAGGTGAATTCTATCAACTTGGCTTTCTGGTTTACCTGAGCTATGCAAGCAGGTTAAAGGTAACCTGCCTTTGCAGCACAGACCCACCCACATCTGTTTGGATCCAGGAATGTCTAAAACCAACATGCGACCTTCTCTTGACGTTCCCATCATAGAAACTAAACATTATAGTAACAAATGCAATGAATGAACCAAACAGGCCTGAACGGCTTCTATGCCAACAAAAGCAGCAAACGATGTTATAAAGAAACTTAGTTGGTTAAAAAACAAGACAAAAATTGAAGGGAACTGAATGATCAGCCTGAAGCTGAGGCGGCGTGTGGCAGAAACCTCAGATTCTGATCGAGAACGGAACTAAAGGAACCTGCTGGTCAATAGGACGCCAACATGTAAATGTCCAAACAGAAGAGCAGCGGAGAACAGCGAAAGCCAGGAATGCCAGAGTGCTGTGATTTACTCCTGGAATGTGGGTCATTCAGGGTTGTCAAGCTTGCGTTACCGTTGGCAACCGTTACCATGGAAACATTAGTCTTCCTGGGTTCAAACAAAGCCGAGCTCAGAGCGAGCAGTAGATAATTAACGGAAGAGCTGGGAGAAGTTCAGTCTTTACAACCGGACCAAGTTCAGGTTCAGTGCCAGAATCTGAATGCAGTCTTGTTCCAGGTCATGTCTGCTGACAGGAACCATCGGAACCAGCAACCTTCAACAAACTCAAGTTCTCCTGACAAAACTGAACAAGGAGCTGGAAAAACACACAAACATCTCAACGACAACAAGTGTGTGTTCTAGTACCATCAAACATGTTTACAACTCCCTCTGAGAAGCAGGGACACACTCTGGGTTCTGACGTCTCAGTTCAGGGTTTCTCTCAGAGAGCCTAGAACACCAATCCAGTGAGATGGCGGGGGGTCAGGGATCCATCACTGAAAGTCGTCCTCCGGTACTTTTGTTGGTGTTGTCATGAACCCCCCCCTCCCTTAACACACAGCTGCAAATGGAGCAATGCGGTCCCTGAAAGTCTGACCCCCCACCCCCTGATTACTGGCTTCACTGTGCAGTTGCTGATACTTAAGCCTGAACTTGAAAGACAGGAACTATTTCTGACACACAAAGTAGGCCAGCTCTATAGACAGCTGATATCAGTCAGATGTAACCTTCCAGGGGGCGGGGTTACACCCCCACGTTTATAACAGCTTAATGATCTACCCCCAGAAAATAGCCGAGATGTGCTGGATGACACGCTTCTGACCTTCACCCCACAAACACATCCTGACTTACTGAACTTCAGGGTTTTGTCCGGGATCAAGCACTCCTTCATGCTCCGCCTCCCACTCATTACTCAGATCAGGAATGTTCCATTTATGGGCGTACTCTCAGCACACGATAAGGTTTCAGAGACAGAACTCTGTCAACAGTCTATACTTCTACAGTCCTTTTCTACCGTCATAGAAAGTAGAACCTGTAACCACCAGGAGCAATGTGGGGTTCAGGGAGAACCCCCCACAGGTCAGGGGTCATGAGCAAAACTGAGTCCATTTCACACTGAAGACAAACTCCAGCTGGAGCTCATCCTCTCACACGTCAGTGATGTGGCTGTTGGCTAATTGTTTCCAGAAACAGAACTAGTTAAGTTTGAAATAACTTTTTGAATAAAACCAGCACAACTGCATCGTCCAGAAAGAGAAGCCTTTGATGCGTCACAGACATCCCGGAAGCTCAAAGCTCACACACGGATCTCTGGAGCATCCATTTGGTGTTTAGATAGAGAGCTTTTCTTCACCAGCTTTCATGAAACCTTAATGCAGCAGCAGAAAAGCTGACATGACTAATGTCAGATGATCTGACGCTTTGGACAGAAGCCAATGTTAACGTTTCTGCCAAACTTGATGGAAAACTCCTCGACTAGAAATCATCTTCCAATAACGAACTAAAGCTAACGGATCAAAACAGATTCAAAAAAGGTTCAAATATTTTCACCAGATTCAATTAAGTTTTTGCTTTTACTGTTGTGCTTTTCAATCATATTTTTTAAAATCTGTTAAAACCATTTTCCAGCATTAAAAAAATGCTTGTAAGAGGAGTCAATGTGACCAGCTCCTCCTTCCTCCTTATCTCCTCCTCACAGCCTCTCCAGTGCAGGAGCCTGCTGTCAAAGCCCCACCTGGAAAATGTGTATTTTGGAAGGGGGGTGTTAAGGAGACTAACCAGAGCGCCGTTGGTTTTTTTCTTGGTGACACTTGTGTGCTGAGGAACAGGAGAGCTACTGCAGGAGATCAAACCTGATCCTTGAACACAATGAGGAGGAAGCTCCTGTTCTCCTGGACTCACACTCGGGTTCAGAACTGGACTTCATCATGAGTCACTGCAGCTTTACGGAACAAGTCCAGGGGACTTTGGGCAGAAATATAACTTGAAAACAATTAGAAGCAATCAAACAAGCCAGCTCACATAATCACGGCTTACTGACATCAGCCAGTGTCTCTTCTACAGAGAGCTTTTCTGGGGAAAACTGGAAAAACAAATATTTTTTTAAATTCCATCTGTTACAAAAAAAAAAACCTAGAAGTTCTTGTACTGCTTCTGTACATCTACAACCTCTATACATCCTCAACAATGAGCAAAGGTACGTTTGGAGAAAAAAGGGTCCAGAGTTTCATGAAAAGAACCTCTGTCCAACTGTGAAGCATGGGGGTGGGTCAATCATGCTTTGGGTTGTATTGCAGCCAGCAGCACAGGAAACATTTCACCAGTAGAAGAAGAATGGATTCCTTAAAATGTCAGCAAATTTTAGACACTAACTTGATTCCATCTGTGGAAAAAGTTGAAGCTGAAGAGAGGATGACTTCTACAAATGGATAAGTGGAGCACACTTTGCAGCAGTGAAACTTTGTCTTTAAACTTTTCCTTCTTTACACATTTGACACAATGAAACACACAAAGCTTCAGTCTGCAGCATAAAAAAAACACGTGAATGATTTACACAGAAAGATGTAAAACACAAACATGAGACTGTCCCAGACCTATAGCAGGACAGGAGCTCCCAGCAGATCCTGCCTTCTCCTCCTCTCTTTGCTCCTTTTATTTTGTACACCGGGCCCCAACGAGAGCTGCTTTTCCCCGCATGCATTTGCCCCCATTTCCCCAGTCTTTTCATCGTACTTGTTCTTCTACTCTCGCAATGACAGTACAGACGATTCTATTCTGAAAGTCTGTCTGCGTTCACACTGAGGTGAACAGCACCAGAGTTCATTTGCAGGAGAACAGAGACCCCCGTTCTCAGGAGGACATTCGTTTGGTCCAAATCAATGTTCAATGAGCTTCCACACCTGAAGAACAAAGAACCACAGAAGAAACCAGACCAGGACCACACCTGGTATAAAAAATAAATAAAGATACGGATGAATCAATGAATAAAATAAACAAACATATTTAAATCTAGCTTGAATGAGTGTAATGAGTGGAAGTGCTTCATCTACTGCAGATTTGATTAACTTTACATTCCAATCCGAGATCAAACAGCAGTAATGTTCACTGGAAGAGTTTACTGAAGAAACAAAGATGGACAAGAGAGCAGTTTCCCCAACAAAAACGGGCACATTTCCTCTGTGGCTGCAAAGAAGAACCTCTTTGTTTCAGGCCAGTTTCAGCCTCAGTTTCGAGCAGTACAACCTTCACCACTCCTGCACACTCAGCCGCCACTCCCACTAGATGTTTTGAGAGTAAGGCATTGTGAGAATGCAGATCATAAATCACCTGGGCCCACAGACAGCTGTGAAAGCGGTCCACAAGGATCAAGACTGGTTCTGGACCACACAGCGCTGGGATGTTAGCAGCAACAAACACGCATGGAAGATGAGCTCGCAACATCAATCTGACATCAATCTTCTGTCAGACCTCACATCTAACATATGAGTGAAGATCCAACTTCTCCAAGAAACCAGGAAAGATATGAGATGGAAAACTACCATTATCCATTATCAGTTCCACCATGGAGCTTTTGGTTCAGTTTGGAAAAAAAATAGAAATCACTTTACTTTCAGCTGAACGGGAATCAACTGTTGATCAAACGTTCAGCATTTGATGAGCTCAGTTCAGATCCGAATCAGTCAGTGTGTTTGGAAAACCAACATCTTGAATGCTTCAGACAGAACCTGATGACAGCTCTCTAGAGTCATTAACCACCATTCACCTTTTGCCTTCCTCGGCAGGTTGTACTGGACTTACAGAACTTCAAACAGAACCTGCTGCAGGACAAAGTTCTCAGACTTTGTATCAAACTGTACTGCCAAGAGTAAAACAAACCTCCTGGAAAACCAACTGTAAACCTCTGACAGCTCCCTGAAGGCCAATTCAGATCCAGAATGAATGATTTTCTCCTTCTCTATTGATGTCCCTTTCAACAGTCTTTTATTTTAGATCAATCATGCAGATGCTGACAAGATAACTTTGAGACAGTTTGATCTGAGAACGCTTTCCTTAAATGCGATCCAACATTTGCTCTTACAGAGGATGAAATGACTGTCTTCTGGAAAACAACAACAGAAAAGAGGAAAATCAAACAACTCCGAGACTTGGAGTTACAATGAATCTGTGACTGGCATGAGTTTATCAGCAACTACTTCAGTCCACAACAATCCTGTGGTCTGAAGGTGGCATCTCCATCAGGATGTACAGAAATGCGTCCCTCTAAGCTGGCATTTTATACAAGTTTGACTGAAACAGATGCTGGACACTGCTGCCAACATCCAGCCAAACTAGAGGCATCCCACCCACTATCCAGAAAAAAAACACTGTTCTCCATCCCTGTCTGAACCCACAGATCAATTCGACATGGAGACGTCAGGAAATGCTGCTGAGAAGGGTTCAAAGATGAAATGAAGAATCATCTCAAACATCTCTGCATGCTGCTGCAGGACGAAAGGCAGAAAAACAAGCTCAGAAGTGTTCGACTTTATATGATTTAAAACAAACACGTGTTTAACCACAAAAACCAGGAATGTTGTGTTTAAAGAAACAAATAAAAAATGAAAAGACTGCAAACGTCTCAGACAGAAAGGAAAACAAGTTGACATATTTATTCTGAAGCTTGAAAAATGTGAGGAAAACACAGAAAAAAAAATGAGGAAAACAGCTGCAAATGAAAAAAGGCATAAACTTCTAATTACCAAATGTTGAAGATGAAACTCGAGGTCTAAAATTGAATGAACCTTAATCTTGCTCTAGATTGGATTGAACAGAATTTTGTGTTCAAACCAATCTAGATTTTTTTTAAAATGATGCAGATGTACACATATGTATCATAAATAAAAGCATGTGTTTTGGGGTGAAACTTTAGTTTCCTCCGGATTCTTAAGAGGACCAGCATTTCTGTTTAAAGTTCATGTGAAAAACCCCGTTTCACCTGCCAGGAGCAGATCCGTGTTCTACAGGGAGTTCATAGACGGGTTCATGTTTTTATGGTTCTTGGGAAAACCTCTTCAAAAGTCTGTAAACGTTCCTCATCAGAACAGAACCCATCTCTCTTCTGATAACAATGCTGCTTTCAAACACAAGAGCGGCAACCTGATCCTGGAAAAGCTACTCCTCGCTGCTACGGTAACCACCTCAGCTGGGTGTTGTGTTGCTGTGGCGCAAACAGGCGGGTGCTGCCCACTTCTCAGGTATCAGGTAGATAAACAGAAAAAGGGGAGGAGATCTGCGGTGCTACAGCATCAACTCTTACCTGTCAGGTGAACATTAAAAAAAGATGGAGCTTTCTCTGCATCTCACCACACAAAACATGCTAGTTTAGCATCAACAAGTCGAGAGTTCAAACTCTTCTTTATAGGCTAGACACCAACCCCGATGCTGACCTCAACCACAACAAACCTGAATGTTCCTCTGGACACAAAGTAGGCCGAAAGCAAACGTATTTCCTCAGCTTTACAGACACAACAAACCCTAACCCGCAACAAACACAGTTGAACAGGAATTCAAAGATTCTGATCGGAAAAACGTGGATCATTTCCTCTGGAAGACAACTGGCTTTGGAGTTTGTCTTGAACACATCGATAGAACTTCACTCAGGTTAGGTTTTCTCAGAATAAAACTTTAATCAGTCAGAATAGTGACTTTGTGATGTTGAGCCAAATGGATTCAGGAATGCTGGTGATGTCGGCTCTTTAAAATACAGCCAATTATGCAAAACGACTGAAACAATGAAAAATGTGTTTTCCATCTTTTCCAAGACAAGAACCTTCACCCAAACCCTGAACTCCCACAGACATGAAAAAGCTCAGGCATGAACAAGGAGCAGTGTGCATGTGTGTGTGTGCATGCGTGTGCATGCGTGCGCGCCAAAGCCATTCTTATGAACTAGCTGCACAGATAAGATCAACAAACAGCAGTGGGTGGGGCAGTGAAGGGAAGTCCCCGACAGACGGAGGGAGGACCCCCTCAAGAACTGTTGTGTTTCTGTTCCAGTTCTCTTTGAGGGTGGGGCTGAGCGGAGGAATGGGTGCACCCCCCACCCCCCACCCCAGAGGTCTAATAACACCGATCAGAAAAGGGAGTGGAGGTAGGACAAACAAACAGCCCCCCTACACTGAGACTGAACCTCTTCATGCACTTTAAGAGAACATTCACGCCAACCCCCTTCTAACCTTTGTTTGCCAGACTGTAAACTCTGGAGTTTAATGTAGTTTAATTAAAGTGTTACTCTGCAGATTACTGCCATGTTTGAGACCAAGTTTACAGAAGATTCTGAAACTTTTCATCAACTAGCCCTTCAGATTAGAAGCAAAAGTGCAGGCAAATTGCTGCTGCTGCATACACGCCGCCGCTGAATACACGCCGCCGCTGCTGAATACACGCCGCCGCCGCTGCTGCATACACGCTGCTGCTGCTGACTGAATGGCTGTACTTCCTAGACTCACGTCAAAGCAGAAACACGTCAACACCCAAACAGAGCTCCAGATATTTTATGAGCTCAGCTGCAGTTGGGAAATTGCAGTTCTGTGCTGTTTGTCAAACTCTGCTGGTTACCGAGTCTGAGGACTTAAGATGGTAATTAAATGGAATTAATCCAGGGGAACTCCACCCTAACCCTGACCCTCACATTTCTGCTCCTCTTGGTTTCTGTAACTCGCACAGACAATCTCACATTTATTCAAACACGGACCTCACAAAAAACCAAACTGCAGAAGGTTTTGGAGCGGTAAATCTTCTGAGAAGGAAATCTGTTCTGGGAGTCTTTTGAGATTAATCCTCCCTAAGTATTTGTTGCATAGGCTGCAAAAAGTCTGCAAAGAAGCTCTGAAGTATGGAAATGTCCCTAGATAAAAAAAAAGGAAACACTCAGATGTGATGCTTGTAGATGCTTCTGCTTTAGTCTGACCACAAACGAGGGAAAAACTATTTCCCTGACTCTTTATTACTTCCAACGATTGCACAAACCACTCCTTCCTGCTTCGTTCCTCAGAGACAGCAATTCAAGACAGTGATCTGCTGCAAAGCATCATGGGAGCTGGTTGTGGGTAGTACCAAGCAGCCACATTAATTGGTGGCTGTCTGATTGCCGTCTGATCCTTTAAGGTCAATAGAGGGGTCGGACGTAAGTGGAGTTTGACTGACAGGTAAGAGATCATATGAGGCGGCTGAGAGGACAGAGCCGACCAATGAGGGCTGAGAAAAGGCCAAAAAAAAAAAAAAAAGGAGGGTAAAGTGGGAGGAGGTGAGGCAGGCCTCTGGGGGGGATTAACGTGGTCTGACAAGCTGGCTGGGACAAACACACCTCAGAGGGCGGGCTGCTCTGCTGAGCACACACAATGACTGCTTGTTTTAGAATGAGAGGAAGAGAAAAGATAAAGAGGGGCCACATCACACTGAAGGAATGAGGATTTAACAGAGGGAGGACACAGAGGAGGATTAGCAACCAAAGGTGCTTCCCACCAAACTCCAAGGAGACAAACTCCCACTGCGCCTTCTCCAAACTTCTTTCATTTTCTCTTTGGGGGGAGCCCAGACATTCCTCAATATCCAGAGAGAATCTCTCAGATTACATGGCCTTCGGTCTGGACTTCTCTGGAAATCTGCATTCCATAAATTCCAGGGCTGGCAGGAACCCTGGAAGACACTTAAACCAATGTGCTTCTGACCAGTCCACAGCCTCCCTGCTGATGTGAGCCATTCTGGACTGCTTAGAGAAGCTTCTTCAGACCGCAGGTCGGTCGACATATTGATCCCACTGTGAAGGCTCGTTACAGAAAATTAACTGCCTCAAAGGAGACAGAGCAATGGCCAGAACGGAATTTACAGCCGAAATTACAGTAACAATCCACTTTACCATCACACACGCATGTAAACAAAAAGTCAACTTGAGTAAATGAGATGACTTCACTCTGAAATTATGTAACAGCTTCGCCTGAACTTAAACCCCAGTGTTACAGCAGAGACACCTCACCAGTTAGTTAGGTTTATCACTGAGTCACAATGAGAGAACGCTCAAGGAGCTCAAGTGGGAATTCACTTCAGGGAATGGAGCCTGTGTCAGAGCCAGAGGCGAACCTTCCCACTGGCAGGAAATAAACAGAAGATAAACGGCGTGGTCGTGCAGCGTGACCCCATCGCTCTGTCCAACATGCGACAGTGAGCAGGACACAAAGCCATCTGCATTACTTCCAGCTGACAGACTGAGCATGTGCGGGGCTGACACGCTGAAAACATGAAGAAAAATGAGGGCGGGATCTAAAACAATCCGTTATAATGGCAGAGGGAACCGGTCGAGCAGACTAAAGAGAGCCTTTACATTACCAGATGACTTTAATTTACTACAACGTCTAAATTAAAAACTCAACGCTAATACCAGACAGGAAGCAGACAAATGGACAAAAACCACAAGAATGAACGCTGTGGAACATGCTTCTGAGGTCTGACCTGTGCAGCAGTTTGATCAGCGACCTGCAGGGATGACCATCGGGGCTGAGGGTCAGACTAACAGGACATCTTTAGCTCCACCCCCTCTGGTGTGGCCGCTCTTACACCACAAATGTAAAGCACCACTGTACTCATGCAGTGGACTGAGGACTCTAAAAGACTTCCACAGAATCAAACTGATGTCAGGCAGGACCGGCAGAGTGAAGTCTGAGGAGAAAAACTCACCTGGAATGAACACCGCTAGAGATAAAGCTAAAAACGAAACCCATCTGAATGTAACTGGAAAAAAAGACAGCCAGCCGTTCGCCCTGAAGAACTGTTCAACAGAAAACAGGAGATCAACAGCAAAGAAAGCAGATGCAGCTCAGTTTGATTCGCTTTTGCTCGCAGTTCTCCAGAGACCAGGTCCTGGAGAAACCGTGTCATACAAGGCCACATGAAAGTGTCCATCTGCTCCTGCAAACGCTGGAATCTACCGTCTGCAGAACACAGTCCAGCCTAAACTGATCTAACGAAAATCTCTGAGTCCTCTGCTTCTTTCATAGAAGCCTGACAGCTGCAGGGCTTGTGTGTTTCAGGCTTCACTTTTAAGCTCTTTTAGTCACAGCCCATCACAGCTTTGGTGTTGCCATGGTGACGAAGCCACCTTGCAGCCACATGAGATGATGAGGCAGTCGCACAGAGAGGACCAGAGAAAGATGCAGAATGAGCAGCTTCGGAATGGGCGTGGCCTCGCAGCGCTGTCAGTGCAGTTGATACCCGACAGGGCCGCTCTCCTTTTACCGCCCGACACCCCCACATCAGCCAACCCCTCTTTCAAAGTGAATTGAAGGAGCCTGCAGCTCTGCCCGAGCCGTTTGGGCAACATCCCGGCTTCAGGGCAGTGGTTCTGGGTTTAGCAGTTCAGGTGAAGCTCACTCGGTCTGCTGCCGGTGTTAAATGAGCTGCGAGACACCTGCAGTGTTTCAATTCTACAGCACAGCTGCATTAAAGCAGATGATTCCAGTTTCAGGTTCAAAGGTTATTTAAAATCCTCCAAATGCTGCTTCTTTTAGCAGAAAATATGCCTTTAAGAAAACATCTAGAAGTCCAAATGATCAACTGGTTGATTTTGTTCATTTTTTTTGTTCATTTTGTTCAGTTTTATTTTGTGATCATAACTTCCTCCTGAGGAGAGCCCAGTAATATGCATTTCAGAAACTTTCCACTTCACTAAAATAAAAAAAGATTAACAAAGAATAACTACAGATGATTAGAGCAATGCATTGTGGGATTTGGATGAGGCCAGTGCTGCATCAGGTTGTTCTGATACCAGCCTGCAGCTTTCAGCATTTGGTTGGGTTTAGGTCAGATTTGTGTTTCTAAACAAAGCAAACGCAGCACCACTTTGCTAGCAACATTTTCACTAGAATCCCGGAAGCTGAAAAAGAGGCTTTCCTTTAAAAAGCACATACTAGCATTCCGCTAATGCCAAACACATAATGGTTGTAGATGAAGAGCAGGCACTAATATGCAGACTTGCATGATTTTAGCACTAAAACTCAATTTTCCCTCAATTGTTCAATCCTCACATAGGTAAGCACTGCTTATCTACAAGGAAAACAATAATTTGCAAATAACTGCTCCATTAAAAGAAAATCTGATCCTGAATAACAGTGGAAATAAGACATTCATTCAACAAAACAGACAGGAAACGCACTATCGCTGGAAAGCACACACTTCCCCTTCGGTTTCCTGCTTCCTGTGCAGAGCGGAAAAGGCAGGAGGGGCCACTGATGTCAGTGTGCCAGGGGTCATTGTTTGACCTCGTATGAGAAACACTGGTGGAGACAGATGTCCTACCTTTAACCTCATATTTATAAAATATGACAATATAAAAACTCCCAACAAACTGATGAGGAAGAAATTTAGATCATTAAGTTAGTAAAGATGTATGTTTGGTTTGTATCAAACTATAAAGATGTAAGACTACATTAAACCACAAACGCATCTACACACCTAATGTCACAGCAGGCTAAAGAAAGCTGTGCACATCCCATAATAACAAAGACTAAAAAACTTAAGTATAAACCTTTTTGAGGTGATAAACCTGATCTGTGACCAAGCACCTCCACAGATCAGGGTTTTTGACGAACAACCTGAATGAGAACAAAGAAGCATCATTGGAATTTCTAGATTAACTGCGTTGTTGCATCAAACCATAGATTTACAGAGCATTACCTGCTGATTCCAGGCGCAACACGTATTGTCTGGATGTGGCAATGGCGCTTTCTGCAAAAATGTGTTTCATTTTCCTAATAAAACATTACCTGAAGATAAAAATGTCTGCTCATTTGGTGCTAGGAACAGTTACTGCGGCCATGCTTTTTAACAAGACCGTATCCAGACCCAATCTGAAAACTGCAACGTTCCAAAAAGCCTTTTTCGCTTTGATTACTAAAATATGGCTGAATATTTACTGGTTTTATCCAGAATCCCTTTCAACCTTCACTGCAGCTCTGCGGGAAAAAGGAGTTCCAGCTGATCATCAGAGTCGGGAAATCCTCGTCTTTTTCTTAGAACAGGACAAAAACTTTAGCCATTAATAACTGAAACCAAAAATCTCATTCTTCCCAGTGAAGGGATTCACTTTGGTTTCGGCCCTTATTAAGCTTTACCTTTCAGGAGTGCATCAGCAGAAGGTTGTGTTCACTATTACACAACAAAAGAAGACTTTTAGTCGACAAACAAGGACCCCCTGAAGATACAGACCAAAGAAAACAAAGCGTTTGGTCAATGCCTCCATAATGGTCATTTCAAACTTCAAGATGATGCTGACAGCTTTAATTTAGAGGAGCGCTCCTCTGAAAGTGAATCTTTGTGTCAGAAGTTCATGATCTACAGCCCAGCTGTTTCTAAACAATGACAGAAGAGTCTCTCGGAGACGGAGCTCCGGGTCAGTCCCATCACTCTGCCATGTTTACATCATCTGTTCAGGGCGCCGTGCTCTGACTAAAGACTGATTCACCACCACCAAGACTAACAATCACTTCCATAAATAACCTGAACCACCAATCTGACTCCAGATTCAGTCATCTACAGTTAGATTTGTTTTCTTTAATGCAGGGAGGTGTCTGGACTGTCGTTTTTAAGGTTTTCTATTATAAAAAAAGAAAGGCACATCTCTAGTTTCTAAAAGTCTCCATGTCATTTTATACACAACAATGTCATCATTTTCATAAACAAAAACATCAGACTAAACAGACTCAAACGTTGCAATCATTCTATCTGGGAATGGGATTAAACCAGAATCTGTGCCACAGCTTCAGCTCAGGAGGAGATTTTCTTTACTGGACTGAAGCCTCAGAGTTTGGAGTCTTTTCCAGACTAAAGGATCCAAATGCTTCATATCCACCCTAGTTTGATTTTCTATAGCGTGCTCTTTTATGAATTTCTCTCATTTGTGTCTGGTCATGTGGCGTCTTCTGCTGCGGTCTTTCTGTAAGGAGAGTTCCATAACAGTAATGGAATTAGCTCAGTAAATATGTTTTTAATTTTTCTATTTGTGCTTTTACAGACAGTCACAGTTAAAACTTTTAAATACCGCATTGCTGCTCCAGCAAACACCATTCACTCAGAGACTGCAGCAGTTAGAGGATTATTTTTAAACAGTGGGATTATATCTTGTGACTTTTTTGCTGGACATTTGCAGCTCTCTGTCTGTAATGATCAACCAGAATACTAGAGCTGACATATACGTCCCCCTCTACATGGCTGGGTGGTACGTGTGCAGTGAATGGACTCATCCAGCAGCGCAAACGAGAGCACTTTATTGTTTTCTGCGTTGATAAAAAAAAAGCCGCCATCACGATCTTTGGCATCGCTGCTGTCAGTCATGAGCTGGCATCAGGGCTGACCCGCTAAACCATCTAGGAGAGCGAAGAGAAGGCCTGGGGAGGAAAAGTGTTCTTCGACCTGTACTAGCATGTTGCTAGCAAGCACCTCAATGTGAATGTAAAAATGTAGAAGATGATCCAAATCTAGGCATTGTTTACTTCATACATTTTATCTCTTGGGAACGGATGTGCACACATTTGTTCTTTAGAAACATGGAGCGTCTGAATGACAGAACGCTTTACCTGATAAAGTCGCTATTGTCGGATCTCCCACATATGAAAAGCTTGTATTCCCAAACAGACATAAACCAGAGGCTGCCTTCCTCTCACTATTTAAGGCCGAGTCTCACGGAGATGTCTCCAACACAACCCCTCAAAGCCTGGAGCCTACAAACATCATCCAGCCACCTACTTTCTCAGGAACTGTCAAGTCACTTCCTGTTTTAAACACACTGACCCTTCCTGTCATGTTTCAGAAAAGAACATGTTCCTTCTTTACCTTTCTTTAAAGAAAGCCAGTTGAGCAGAAGGTTGTAATGGTCAGATCAGAGTGGTTTGTGTCCCAGGTAGAATGATGTCCACACGCAGAGCAGACACTGTATCCTGATCGCACAGTAAGCATTAACATGAGCTGCTCTTCATCCCAAAAAAAACCTCAGTTCCAGCTGTCTTCAGCTGATAAAACATTTTATGTCATCCTTCTGCTGTCAGCTGATCAGTCTGATAATACACACCATTTCTGGACATTAAAATGCAACAAAACTCATGTATGTACAAAAAGACCCCAGATATGTTCTGTGGTTCTTCCTAAACAGGAAGTCCAGTCTAATCTGAATAAAAAGCTTCAAATCGACTGAAGCGTGATGCACCGTTTTGGTCAGTTCTGTTTGTCAGTGGAGCAACAGAAGTAATGATTAATTATTACAAGCTCACCCCGTCCCCACAGAAATGGGCCCACGCGAGGACTCATTTTTGGGGTCGAGATTACAAAGTTCCAGGTTCTTTGGTTCAGCCATCCATGATTAATCTGATCACATGATCATACAAACGCTCTCTGTGGGAGCTGCAGTCAAACTCACAGATGTTTTCATTCTTAAGGTTTGTGCTTTCAGCATGCTGGGAAAGGCAACATGTACGCCTACACCCTGCAGCTGGGGGGGCTCTGTCAGCTGACATATGGGCAGTGGGGCACGGCATAGCAGGTACGCTCATACTGGACATGAAGCTGAGCTGGCCTCAGCAGAATCCAGGAGAGAATCAGCGTCTGGAGAAGTCGTGACGGGACTAATCCGTCCCACAGAGGGGACAGGCGGTGAGAACTACACCAACGGTCGGCTTCCAGCCTGGTTAATTAATCGGCTCAAAGGGAGAGGGGACCCTGTGACCCTCTTCCACCCTGATCCAAGGCAACGTGTGTGTTTGGGGAGGGCGGGTTGCATCCCAGAAAATTCAGAGATTTGAACCAAATCTTCCAGGTATGGGAAACAACAGCAGGGTTTGATTCAAACCAGTGATGTGGATCAAAGCATGAATCAGAACTTCATTAAGGACTAAAAACTACAAACATGTCTGACCTGCCCAGGTCCATGTAAACAGCCCAAATCCGGTTCTTCAGCTGCTCCTCACAGTTTGTGACATTTGAGCTATTAAAGACAAAGCAGGCTGTGCCACAGCGTCCTGACAGGGGGTTCGAACCTGGGTCTGGTGTGGAACCAGATATTCAACCAGTCATTTACACCTGGGTCTGGTGTGGAACCACCAGACCCAGGTGTAAATACCCCCCACCCCCACCAAACACACACCAGCTAATACTTTAAGCTTTTGTGTATTTGTGGTCCAGCTGACAGGCTGCATGTGTACTACCGAGCTGATCCAGACGTACCAGTTCGGGTTCTGCTGTTTACACACTGAGCGTGAAGCCAGAATCGAACCGAGTCCGTCTCTGACGCCTCACAGCCGCGATGCTAAAAAGCTAACTATTGATAAAACC
Organism: Oryzias celebensis; assembly: GCA_014656515.1. Classification (NCBI taxonomy): domain Eukaryota; kingdom Metazoa; phylum Chordata; class Actinopteri; order Beloniformes; family Adrianichthyidae; genus Oryzias; species Oryzias celebensis. The sequence goes on along the minus strand of BNCR01000018.1, from coordinate 2,735,205 downwards.
AACAGATCGGCGGGAAAATGTCATTTTATTAAAATTATCCGTGGTTCAAATGCTGAGATAAATCTGGGATTCGACATGTTAATAGAGTGTGTGTGTGTGTGTGTGGGGGGGGGGGTGTTAGCTTCCTTACTGTCGGGAAGCTAGCAGCTAGCTAACATTTCTGCTTTCAGAAAAACTGATCCATTTCGGGACATTTCGGTTTTTCCCGGTCAAATACCGCGATAACAGGAAGATTATCTTTATATCAAAGCTCTGTCGGTCCGCTTTACAGACAACAGAACGTTCGGACGGGAATCGCGCACTATTTTCATGGAAGTTCGGTGTTTATTCGCGTCCTGTCGCCCGGCTGGAATGACCACGCTGCCCACAACCCCGCGCGCCGTCCCAGTTCCCAGCCCGGGAGCGGCGGTGATCCCCGCGCGCCGACAGGCCTCCCCGCAGCTCCTACCTCCGTGGGCTGGCTGATCTCGAACAGGTCGAGCCGGTTGGCGTTCCAGTGGTTAATGATGTCGGCCAGTTTCCTCCTCTCCTCCTCCCTGGTCCCCGACATGGTGGAAATCCGTTTTCCTCTTTCCGAGGTACGGACTCAAACGAGCGCGTGGGCTTCGTCCGCGCGGGGCGCCGCCGCCAAAAGCCAAGCCTTCGGGTGTTCCTTTCCGGGACTTTTCGCGGTCAGTCTCGCGGACCATCGACCAACCTGCTCGGTCTCCGCTTCGCCTTCGCAATGCACCTCTGCGCGCTCCCGCTGTGTCTGAGCGGGCGCGCGCGTGCTCTTAACTGTTTGAAGCCCGGGCGGTGTGATGCATGACGCTGCTGAACGTGGCCCCGGCTGTGGGGGGGGGATTACGTCATACTATGTTTTAACGTCCCTCCCCCATTCTTTCTGGCGTTTCAAACCAACTCTTATGAGGACTTAAAGAAATTGCATTTATGAGTATTTCTTGATTCAGATCTTTGTGAATCAAGAGCAGACAAAAAAATAAAAAATAAAAATACACCCAACAACGTCTTTGTTTTCCTCCTCTGAGCTGGAATCTGGATCAAAACTGTAGCCGCTCTGCAGAAACTATGTCCTGGAAAACGACACAGGCTATAGGATTTTGTCTAAAAACAGCAAAAACATAATTAAAAGACCACTGGGAACACTTGGAAAACAGATCAAAAGATGATCTTTAATTTTAAATATTTTTAAAATCACAATGACTCATAATTTATTATAAGTAATTTCTTGGTTCATTGTTTCTTTTTTCTACATGATCCTCTGTTCCCTGACACATTGTTTATCTGTTATCCTTGCATAAACAGTCTTTAAGGTGCTTAGGGCTTCATTTAAACAAAATTAACAAATTAATTTCAAAACATGTTTGATTTTTAAAAAACCTTTGTTGATCCAGAAAACACATTCTGAAATCCCTAACCTCACAGTTTTTCTTCTTTGCCTTTTGGACGGTTTCTATGGGGGCGCTTCCATCTGACCTTCTCCTCTGCATCCTCCTCATTCATCCCCTCCTTCTCTGCATCCATGAACCTCCTCTTTGGTCTTCCTCTAGGCCTCTCATTACTTTTATCTTTCTTTTATTATTCCAAAAAGTAGCTATGGTCCACTTCTGCCGTTTTTCATCAACCAGAATGTTTTTGTTGTTTAAACATATGCATTCCCCTCAGTAGATTGAATATTTTCTGTAATCACTGTATACAGATTCTGAAATTTTATTAAGAACTTCTGGCTGCAGATTTTGAAACCAGCGTTTAAATAAAAGACAATAATCTAAGCTTTTCTGATCATTTTTAACATTTTTTGGGGCAAACGTTCATTCAGCTTCATTTGCATTCATTCTCTCAGAGAAGCAGCATCATCACTGTGGTTTTTTTGTCCCGGCCCTCCTCCACCAGTACAGCTTTGCTTATCGCTGAGTGTCACGCATCCCAGACAAACCCCTCCATCCATTTGTCCGCCTCTTTGTGTCACAAACGGTTTATTTCTCAGTTTGTTTCCTACATTTTGAGCAGAAGGTAAATGTGTAGCATTAATACATGTGTTGGCACATGTACAGAAATGTTCATTACTATCCCTGTTTAAATAAATATGACGTGAAATTTATAAATTAAACAAATGTTGATCCTTTTTTGCTTTGGTGTGTCAACATGACTAATCTTAAATTTAGACAATACAGATCCTGAAGAATTTTCGACACTTAAAGAATGACTATTAGAAATTCCTCATGAGAAATAGTTTGCCCTGCCCACATGCGTTTGGCGTGGATGGCCATTGTCTGCAGATCTTCCTTCATTGGAACCTCTGGAGGGTCCATCCTGCCCCTGAAGGCCTCACTTCCTGTCTTTGTTGGGGAGCGCCAGATCTGAGCAAGCATCAGGTTTTAAGTCTGAGAGGTCAGCAAATGTCACCCAGATACACGTGGATGTCAAAAACGTTTGATGACCACATCCTCAAAGTGTGACTCTGCGGAGCAGTTAGTCATGTGAGCTTCCCGCCTGCTCTCCCAGAATGCAACAGCAGCTTCTCATAAGCAGTAGTAAAAACTTCTACTCACTGATATGTCATCCTAATCTTTCTGTGATGTTACACATGTTTTTGGCTGCATTTGTGAAAGACAATGACATCATCTTTGCTTTTCTATCCCTCCTCTGCGCTTTGATGTTTCATTTGCACTTATTTATCAGAAACAACGAGTTTTGTGAATGTGAAGCATTTTATTGGGTGAATATTCTTTTGATGAAATATTAAAGGTTTCCTCAGTACTCTAGTATTCCAGTTAATCAAGTTAACGTTTTACTTTCTGATTACCCAGATTCAAGGACAATTACATGTAAAACAAAAAAAAGCAAAATAATTTATTTGAAGCTTATGGCAGTTATAACCTCAGATGAGTAACAACACATTTTATCAGATTGTTGTGTCCCTAACAAAAATGAAGCTCCAATAAAAATAATCATAATAAATACCGGTACACCTTTACTGCTTTCATCGTTGCACCATATTCAGCCTCAGACTTCTCAATCATCTTCCTCACAAATGGAGGCTGATGGCCTGTAGACCTGTAGATTTAGTCATCCATAAAGAAGCTGCGAGTCGGTAACAGAAAGTTCTTTGGGAACGCTTCACACACATCAAAGTTCTTCGAAATGTATTAAAAAAAGTCTGACCATAAAGCTCGAAAGGATGTTCATCAGTGATTGATTTGATTAAACAGACGGTTGTGTCATACCTGATGTGTTTATTTACTGCCTCATTCTTAGGTTTACCTTTACTACAGTATATGAGATCAAAGTCGGAAAACACAGAGCAGGTTTTGTGGTACTTAGGAGTTTCTATTTGACATCAGCGGCGGAAGTGAGAACCCACAACAGGAAACCAACCCCATCAGAAAAACCACCACTTCCTGTTTCAGTGATTTTTCTCTCCACTTCCGTCGCCACACACACAAATCTACACAACACAGACACAAGCCGTCTTCATTGTTAGAGATGCAAACCAACACAGCAGCCGGCGCTGCTGCACGGACCGGACCGGGACGGAGCCAGAGTTCTGATGTGGAGCCAGCTGGTTCGGTCCTGGTTCTGCTGTGAGTTTGCTCAGTCACAGCCTGCTTTCATGTCCCCCCAAACACTTCTCACAGATCAAGGCTCCATCTCCAAACCCAACAACACGGCTATCTCCAAGTTTTCTAAACGAGCTGCCATAACTTTTGGAGAGGACGAGGTCCTTCGCTGTAGCTGGAACTACTGAACCGTCGTGATGAATGAAATACTAAACAAACTTTAGGAGGCAATCAAAAGCAGCAGACGTGTTCTTGTGTTTCCTGATGAACCGTAGACTGGAGAGCTGACAGGAAATCGGAAAAAAGGAATGTGGAAAAAGGAAAGGAAAGGAGAATTATTGATCTAAAAACTTCAGTTCTGTTTTTCAGACCAGCAGGTCAAAACCATCACCTTTAATGAGTCATGGTGCCACCAAATCCCTGTGTGGTATTTTAAGATAACCTCAGGTGTGATATGAGGATTTAGAAATGCAATAATTCAACCAAATAATCATACACAAAAAAATCACCAAGAAATTCAGAAGGATATAAAGGGTTAAACAGCCAAAAATGCAAATATAGTAAAACAAATATTTTATGACAGAAAAAGAAGATGAAGCGCTCCTCCTATGAGTCGTGACTGAACAAACTTTAAGCGGAAAATATCTGATAACCGTGACATAATCTTAATCCCGCTCCTTCGGTTGGATGGAAAATCTGAGATAAAAGGAATATTTAAAGAAAACAAGCCTGGATTTGGATCATTTGAGCTGGAGAAGAAAAGAGGACTTTTCTGTCAGAAGAACCCGGGCAGCAACAGCAGACAGCAAGAGCTGAGATAAAGTCTACACCAGAATATTCTCACAAAGACACCTGATTAATCTGCCCTTCTTTCAGAAATATAACGGATTAAGAAAACAGAGGATTTTGAATGGATAAAGCTTCTCTGCCAAAGATGGAAAAGGACAGTGTGTCTGTTGCAAACTTCTAGCTGCATAAAAAACATGAAATCATCAGAGTTTTTAGTTTGTGTGAATCAAAACTCATAGTTTAAGACTTTTACTTTGGTTTTGCTTTAAATAAAACCCTTTTTTTAGCTTTTAATCTCATCCACACAGGGAGCAAAATCCTTCAGGTCTGAATCGTTACAGGAGACTTGGATCCCTGAAGGGACACGTGATTGGAGAGGCAGCTGAGAAATGCGCCTCCCTCTGCGTGCCGCCATCAGTCCGGGCGTTATCCATCAACACACCTTTGTGTTTTTCCTGTTCTGCTTTCACCATCTGCAGCTCATATTCCAAGAGAAACATGAAATATTTGCACACAGGAAACATCTGCCGCACAGAGAAATGAGGCCACGCAGGATCTGTGCACAACTCCAGAGGACTGCAGGAGTTTTAGGGTGTGAACATCAGTCTCCATTCTTTGAAAAACATCTACACCCTCAGAGGAAAGTCTGCCTGATGACCCTCTGCAAAGCTTAGAATCCCAAACTGTCCTGTGACAGTTATGCAGCTGTTCAGGAGAAAGGCCTGGAAGTCATGGGGCGTCTTCTGTAGCAGCTCTGGTTTCTTCTGATGGTTTGTTGGTCCTGCAGGTGTGAAAGCTCACCTGAAGTCTGTTGTGGACCGAATCAGAGCAAAAACAGAAATCAGTCAAAAAATTCTGAACTCCATCGGCAGATTTTCTTTAAATAAGCAAAAACCCTGCCGATGTGCTCTGACCGAGAATTTTCCGTTTAAGGAAGAAAATTCTAGTCACTGATGGTGTATTCAGACTGGAAAAATCATTTGTTCTGGTCGGGTTTGGTCTGAATTCAGACTGGCGTCCACACCAGATTTCTGTTTCGGACCAGAGCATGTAAACAAAACCACATGACTAAAGATCTCTTCAGTCACTGGCCAGGAAGTACGAGGCGGGTCAAAACGACAAGATAAAGTCAGAGGTGCAGCGCTTTAAACTCCTCATCGGGATAATTAACCTATCAAAACGTTAGATTTTAATTACCAGTTTTGCACATCAGGAACAACAATTTGTACTTGTTACTTTGACACGGTGGAGACATACTGCAAGACGGTTACTGCCAAGAAGCAGAGCCGTGTGCTTTAACTCAGAGGATGCTGGCAGCTGCAGTACGGGGCTATAAAGTCAGGAGGATAAGTGTTTACGACATATAGATTGTCGGTAAACAGTAAGAAGGAATATGGATCAGGTCAAAAGTTGTTTTAACCAGCCTGCATTCACCCGACCACGTTGTGTCTTATTGTTGAACTACAAGCTACAGGCTAGTTTTTTAGGATGACGTCACAGCAGCGCATGCTGCGTAACGAGACACAGAAAAGCATGTAAGAAGTGTTTTGAGATGTTTTAAATGCACTAACAAGGAAACAGACCAGTCATTTCCGCTTTCAGTTTCTTCTCTCAGTCCACTTGGGGGAATTCAGACTGAAACTTTGTTCCGGATTATTGGGGGAAACAAACTCTGGTTCACTTTAAGTGAACCAAATGTGTCCAGTCTGAATAAACCGTAAGACATGTTTTCTCAAACTAGTAAGATTTTACTTTAGAAAAACTTTATTGATAAGAATATTTTCTAACAAAACACTAAATGATCCTCATGCAGATGAACCCTGGTACGGTTCACTTCAGTGTGAACACAGACGGACTAAAGGGAGGATGTACTGCAAGAACCATGTTTGGAGGAGAATCCAACAGCCACAGTATGAATCTGAAGAAGCAGAATCATGAAGGAGTTTGGAAATGTCTGCTGAAAAAAGGAGGAGCAGTTGCTTCACACTAAGAAGGTCCTGGTTCAATTCCCTGCTAGGTTTTTTCTGTGTGCATGTTCTCCTGATTCATGTGTGGGCTGACTTCAGATTGCTCCCAAAGTCCAGAAACATAATTCAAAGGTAATCGATGATTCTAAATTGTCTCTAAGGTGTGTGTCTGTGTTGACTGATTCATTCACCCAACATTTGCTGGGATAGGCTCCAGCAACCATGTAAGAAGTAAAGTGGGTTTAGAAGATGATCCATGGATGGATTCATGGATGAATAAAATGATGAATGGATGGATAGATAAATAGATGGATGAATGAATGAATAGACGGATTCTTGCTGGGTAATGGTGGTGTAGTGAGTCTCTTCTTTGCAGATGATAGGTGTATTTTAGTCAGAGCTCATTTGGAACATATTAATGTAACAGAATCCCATTGGACCTTTTAAACCAGGCAGCTCCTTCAACAGCAGAGTTTGATGATCAGTTTTTACTGAGCTCTTCTCAGCAGCTTCTTTTGTTTGTCTCACAGACCGTCCATTGTCTGGATGAAAATGTGTTGATCACACTAATGAGAAGCTTCATAAAGTATGTGGAGTTCTTCCAGTTCAGACCAGATTTACATCAAAGCCTGAGGTTCAGATGGAGGCCAAAGAGCAAGCAGGCTGGTTTCAGGTGGAGCTTCACTGGATTTTAACCATCACTTTTCCTTTCCTGCTCAGGTCTGTGTTTTGTAGTCTAGTAAAAACTGTAATGCTTTGTTGTCATCTTCATGACGTGTGTTTGGTGTGATCAGGTGAATCCAAACCGCGACATAGTGGGAAGACAACTCTGTGTTTGCATGCTGTCTCTGCAGAGGCTGCGGGTCTGCAGCTCCACAGCCTCTCACGCGCTGCGCGTTATGTAAGGACAGCAGCGCTCTTATCATGATGCGCTGCAGGGGCTTTGCATCATCTGTGTCTCTGTCCTGCTGACTGCACATCTCCACGTCAGGAGGAAGCTGCTGCAGCCGTGCAGCTTACATGAACTTCCTTCCTGACTGCTTCACAATGGCGTCTTCTGTGCACAGACTCGCATTCAAAGCAGCTTCTTTTTTTAGATTCCTGCATTTGAATCCGTTTTCTCGTGCAAAGGCCGGTTAGGCTGCAATCTGACAGACCGACCATGAACCAGGGGGCAGCTGACAGAAACTGGACTGGATGGACTGGGACAGGTGTGAAGACCTTCATCCAACAGAAGGTTTGTGCACCACAAGCTGATTCACGAGCAGGCAAACAAGCCTGAGGAGTGGCGGACATTTCAAAGAGGGGTGGGCCCAGATAGGAGCCCTGGGGCCACGTATGGAGCAAAAGGAGCTGTTTGTCTCCTCATAGAGCTGACTGAGTTTCTTTCAGAGCAGGAAGCAGGACAGGCGCCACTTGGTCATCAGAAGAAGTGAGAAGTTTAAGTCTAAATCTGGAGAAGATCTTGGTAAAGAAACGTCAGCAGAGTCCACGCAGGAGATCTTTGATTTTGACAAAAGAGAGGAGCTCATCGGAAGGTCACAGGGGTCAATTTTATTGGACAATCTTTTATGTCACCATGTTCTGTTAAGGTAAAATCTCTGTTTTCAATTAAGTTTCTGAAATGAGACCTGTAGATTTAATGTGTAAAAAAATAAATACTTTAAACACAAAGCCAAAGTTAGATTTCACATATTGATTGGTTTCGGAATTGTTCAGCCCAGAAGTCTAACAGAGGTTTGACATTCTGAGGTTTGGTCCTCCAGCGGTTTTGGTGCTGAACGATTTTTGTTCTGCAGATTCTTTTTAAAGATCAAAATCTCAGATTCCATTTAAGCTTTGTTCCTTTGATGAATTCAAACTGTCTGTAGGTTTCAGAGGGACGTTTCCTAAATCAGGAGAAAAGTTTCTGTTTTCAGAGACAGATGGCTGATACCACTTTGTTTTAAATCAAACTTAACTCATTAAAGCTATTGTTGAATTCCTTTCCCTTAAAGGAGTGGAACCTGATCTCCAGCAGGTCCCTGCAGCTGGAGGAAGTGTACGCACACTCATGTGCTTTGAATCTCCTTTCAGAAACAGACAAGTTATTAATCAAGTACGACACACAGACACACACCCATCGAGACTATTTTCCCTCCAGATTTGTCCTGTCGGCATGTCACAGCTCCATCGCAGCAATGGTTGCTGGTTCAGTCGCCGTCTCTTCTCAGTTCATTTATCCACAATCTTCTGCTGCACAGTAATTTGTCTGTCTAATCATCCAGCTACCCACCCCAAAGACTGCAGTAAAGCCACTTCAGAAGCCTGGATTCATGCAGGAGAAGATGGAGACTTTTCATAAGAGGTCCTTCCTGCAGGAGATCTGCTGTCTCATCTTAACATCTGAGGAGCTGCAGAGGAGCAGAGATCTTCCACTTAGGGGCTGTTGGAGTCAGACTTCAGTCACAAACATGATAGAATAGAATAAAAAGCATTTATTGTCATTATGCATGGTATGATGAAATGATGAACTTCAGAGGCTGTTCTGTTTAAATTACACAGACAAATACATAGAATAAAAAGCAGAAAAAAAACAATGTACAGCAATCAAACAAGCGTCCAAAAACACAAATGTACAATAATCAAACGTGTGTACAGCAATAAAAGAAATGTACAACAACCTGTTGGAACTTGGAGCAATAAAAATGCATAAATCAAACAAACAAACATGTAGCAATCAAAAACATGTAGCAATCAAACAAACATGTAGCAATCAAACAAATATGTAACAATCAAACAAAAATGTAGCAAACAAATGTACAACCATTAAAGGACTGTGCAGGAATTAGGAGGCTTGCAGTGTAAAATTGGCATTTAGAACAGTGACAACTTGATGAAACACAAAAGGTTTCATAATTTCTTGTGAAGTTAATTTAATGAAGTTTCACAATTGACCTTCAGAGCATCTACCATGATCTGTTCTTCTGATTACTTAATTCCTGATCCTATCAACCTCATCTTCATCTCTGCCTACTGACTCACCAGAGTCTTCTTCACCTTTCCCCTGAACGCTCTCCTGAACTCCTTCATTCCACCAGCAGGTCTCCTGATCTGCTGATCTCATTCCAAGAAAAGGGAAACACGGATCATTTGCATCTGAACAGCTGAAACACAATGTCTCTGCATATTTCCGTCATCAGACTCCAGACACGCCTCTAGAGGCGGAGCCTCACTGGTCTGTGAGATATCAGGTCAGCAGAGACCGCTGAGCCTGTGACCATGACTGCTGTGGAAACGCTACACACTGTTTCCTGTGTGTGTGTGTGAATCATTCAGCTACACAAAGCCAGTGTTTGGCTCAGCAGCTCTGCTCTTTGGCTCTTTGTGCTTCTGGGAAAGCAACAGTAGCAGCTCTGCAGATGATGCATCATGTCAGCAAACAAAACAATGGATCCTCTGGTGTCCCTCTCTGACACACACGCACACACACGCATGTACACACCAAAACACGCACAAATGTTTCTTTAGTTTCTTCTGGATTCATGAAGGTTCAGCTCCACCACAAGACGCAGATGAACCTTTAACCATCAAAACACTCATTTAAAAAGATGCTTTTGCTTTAAATAACATTATTTATCCCAACAAAACGTGAAAATATTGATCTAAGGGTTCAGACGGGACACATTCAGTTTGCCTAAAGGGAATCCGTTTATTTTCCCTGATAATTCAGAACAAATTTTCAGTCTGAACACAGCCAAGCGGTATGACCAGAGTAGGAGGAACGCAACGGAAGAGCTGCAGACAAATGTAAAGCAACAATTGTGTTATCAAACAGGCAAAATGATCCAACTCCTTGCTTGTTAGAGCGTCCTACATGCTTTTCTGTGTCATGTTACACAGCACTGTGACGTCATCCCAAAAGTCACCTTGTAATTCCCTAACAAAACTCTCTTTAAAACAATGTCATAACACCTCAACCATGAGACACAGCAACTCATTGAAATGTGGTGGGATGAATGCAGGCTCATTAAAACAACACTTATCAGCGTACCTGTCGTCTCCTCAGTAACCACTTCACAGCACACCTCTGCCGTACCAAAGTAGTCGTAAAACGTTTTATACCTCACGTTAATACACACGGTAAAAACGGGTCATTAAAATATTGAGTTTGAAAAAGTGAAATATCCCAACAAGGATTGCAAAGACTTCCATTAATCTTTCTCTTTTTGCTTTACCCCGTACTCGTAATCCCTGGCAAATAAGTCAAGAGATCTTCAGTCACATGGATTTGTTCACAAGCTGTGTTCCGGAACAGAAAAGTCTGCTCGACAGCAGTCTCAATACTGACCAAACCCAAGGTTCAGGACTCAATCCCATTTGTTTTCAGTCTGAATGTTAATTAAACTGAACTAGCATTCATTTTTTACAAAACTTTTTATTTTTGGGGATGGTAATCTGTAATCTGACTGTGATGATTTACGAACTATCTTTAGAATAAACTAAACTGAATCCCACAGTAAAAACTGGAACTTTAATCCTGATTTTCTTATTTTAATTTGATCTTTGATTTGCAACAGACTGGTAAGCTTTTCCTGGTGGACCCCAACTTTGCCCAACAGTTGCTTAGATAGGCTCCAGCAACCCACAATGACAACATACATTCTCAGAAATAGACATAAAATATCTAAGTCAAGCCATAAATGTCTTTAATTCTTTTTATCTAAAACAACGTATAAACACAGAGTAGAAATCTAAAAACCTTGGCTCCACAAAGCTGGTAACACCTGAACAATCCCATAGCAGCTCAGAACATGCAGGTGTGTAAACACCTGAAGGAGGAAAACAAAAAGGACGTTTCAACAGCACCACCATGTGGCGGAACAAGACACTGCAGCTCAGTTCAACCAAAATGTTAGTTTAGTGTTTTTGTGTGAGTGACTACTTTAAATAATAAGGAGTAAACAATCAACTAATAAACAAACATTTAAGAAATTTCTGCTTTTTACTGCTGTGATTTTTTTTCTCAGCTTTTAAGTGACAGACATCAGCATCCATTGATAAGAAGCTTGACCCCAACAGAGCATCGTCTCCTGAAGTCCTGCCCTCATCCACATCCATGAATGAACCCATGAGCTGCGCAGCTGGATGAGATAAACCTCCACGAGACACAAGAATGTGGATGTTTTCACTGCGACATTTTAAAAACTTCTGATCATGTCTGCCGGCCTGAACTTTTCACTCCAGCCCACTCTGACCTTGTGTTGGATTTTTCAAAGACTTTTTGCACAAGTGATTTTATCTTTTAAAAGCAGATACTATGGACCTTTCTGTTCTTTAGCTTCCATGTTCTGACTCCTGCTGGGTTGGATCGATGCTGAGCTTATGGAGGGATTTTTGTGTCACCATATTGTAAGCAAAAGTCAAAGTTTTGAGATCAAAATGTTCTAAATGTAAAGTTTAAGGAATAAAACTTCAGAATTTGTAAATTTTATATTTTCTGTCAAAAACTTTTTTTTGTTTTCTAAAACTATTTTTTGCGTTTGCAACACAAATGTTTTTTTTTAAATGTTAATATTTTTATTTGCAAATCATTTAGTTTATTCTTAAAACTTTACATTTTGTTTGCAATTTAGAACATTTTGACCTCAAAACTGTGACTCTTGTTTGCAACATGTTGGCACAAAACTCTCTCCATAGATGGACCTGTAGAGGGAATCTGCTGAGGTTCACATACAGGGGAGACACAGGAGAACATCTGGAACACCAACCTTCTCATGGACTAAACCATCTGCTGGGAGCAGAGGGGAGTCAGAAGGTAGGATGATGTTGTTCTATGTTTCAGTTTTTTATTGATGTGCGTTTGTTGAAATCTTTTGGTTTCTTTTTAATCTCAGAATGTTTGAACATTTCTCTCCCAGAACAGAAAGTTTTGAGTCAAAGAATGGAGTCTGAGGGGGTGCATGCTTGACGGAGCTAAGAAGTTCAAGCCGTAACTTGAACCTTGGATCTGTTTTGACACATATGTTGTTATTTTGTGTTCAAAGCTTCATCTTGGCTGGATGGTTTCTCACTGATTAAACCAAAACAGGATTTTAGGGAGAAGAAACTTTAGGAGGTTCTTCCAGATGACTGCACAGCTACAGCTGAAGGGAACAGGGAGACAGGGATGAGGGAACATGGTGTCCCATCTGGAATGAAGAGAGAAGTCTGAAGACTTGATGGTGGAATGAAGAAGTTCAGGGGTTGGTTTAGAGGAAAAGGTTAGACAGAAGTGGATGGAAGATGATGGCGATGATCTGTAGGTTAGAGGACGACACAGGATGGGTTTCCACTCCTATCCTGTACCGCTTCCACAGAGAGAAATACTGTCCTGTCTTTCTCCCAGGAGTCTGACTCCTGTTCTCCCTTATATGTTTTTTTTTGTCATTATCTAAAACATTGTGTAATTGCAATTTTAATGTGCCGTTTTGGGGTTTTAATTTGTAAAGCAAACTTACATTTTACAAATTACATCACCATCACACTCAGCTCTCATACATTTTTTTTTTAATTCCGTCTGACTTTCCTACCGGCTTTCTGAACTTATCAGAAGAGTCTTTCATCTTTACTCTTCTCTGGATGTCATTTTTTCTGTCATTGAACATGCATGGTTGTAATTCTCTTGCTGACACTGATATATGATTGCTGCACTTTAGATTTAAGCAGGAAACCATGACTAGTAACACTGGTGGCTTCTGGGTAATGTTATATTTTCAAATGAGTTACATTGTAGGCATATTATTAGGATTATATGGATCAGGAATGAGTCCATCAGAGGAACAGATCATGGAAGATGTTCTAGAGATCAGTGGAGGGAAGCAGTTGGAAATGTTTGGACACGATGAGATGATGATGGTTAAAAGGATGCAGAGTCTGGAGACACCAGGAAAGAGGAGGAAGACCAAAGAGGAGGTTCATGGATGGAGGACATGAGGGAGGAGGTGGATGATTTGTTGTAGCGCTCCCTGAAGGAAGCACCGGAAAGTCTGTAAAAAATGTCCTTTGATGTTTTCATTTTTTACTTTGGTACAAATGTATAAATGATCCTCAAGGACATTCAGGAAACACAGAAACAAGAGGAAACTGATAGATAAAAGAAAATGTCAGGAGTCAGAGCTCTGTCTGCCCCCTGGTCACCGGCGGGAGCCGTCTCCAGAGTACAGACTGCACTCAATCTCCCATCAACCCCAGCGCACAGTGTCTGGACGCCTCCCACCTGACTCTCAGTTTGTGCCATCCAGCCTGCATGCAGAGCGGTTCATCCTGATCTGATCACCTGTTTACCTGATCTGATGAAGATGATGTCACTGAAGATCTGAACATCCATGGACTCATAAAAGCAACTTCTTATCAGTGTGTGAGACCATATGTCAGGGTCCATAAAAATCCAAATTTGATGATATGGAAGTGAGGTTGGAAAAACGTCCATATCAGGGATCTTTGCCTGTGGACAGATAGATCATCTTCTTTAGAATCTTTCAGGCGGCATTAGCAGAAATTTGACCCTTTTTCTCAGTAACTAAAAGATTATTATTTGTGAAAACATTTAAATCAAAATGTGTTAAAGTTTAATTGATATAACAAAATGAACATTTCTTCAGGCTCTTTTCTCAGGTTTTTCTTGGCGACGCCCCTGCTGGAGAAACCACATTTTTTGGTAAAACGCCCTGATAGATATAGCTGAAAGACAATTTTTAATCCAAAATATCCCAGCTTTTCTTTTTCTGTTTGTCAGATCCAGTTTTCTTGATGTGGATGAGCAGCGTCTGCAGCACAGCACAGCAGTGTCTGCAGCACAGCACAGCAGCGTCTGCAGCACAGCACAGCAGCGTCTGCAGCACAGCACAGCAGTGTCTGCAGCACAGCAGCGTCTGCAGCAGAGCAGCGTCTGCAGCAGAGCAGCGTCTGCAGCAGAGGAGCGTCTGTAGCACAGCACAGCAGCGTCTGCAGCACAGCACAGCAGCGTCTGCAGCACAGCACAGCAGCGTCTGCAGCAGAGCAGCGTCTGCAGCAGAGCACAGCAGCGTCTGCAGCAGAGCAGCGTCTGCAGCACAGCACAGCAGCGTCTGCAGCAGAGCAGCGTCTGCAGCACAGCACAGCAGCGTCTGCAGCAGAGCAGCGTCTGCAGCACAGCACAGCAGTGTCTGCAGCACAGCACAGCAGCGTCTGCAGCACAGCACAGCAGTGTCTGCAGCAGAGCAGCGTCTGCAGCAGAGCAGCGTCTGCAGCACAGCACAGCAGCGTCTGCAGCAGAGCAGCGTCTGCAGCACAGCACAGCAGCGTCTGCAGCAGAGCAGCGTCTGCAGCACAGCACAGCAGTGTCTGCAGCAGAGCAGCGTCTGCAGCAGAGCAGCGTCTGCAGCACAGCAGCGTCTGTAGCACAGCACAGCAGCGTCTGCAGCACAGCAGCGTCTGCAGCACAGCAGCGTCTGCAGCACAGCAGCGTCTGCAGCACAGCACAGCAGCGTCTGCAGCACAGCACAGCAGCGTCTGCAGCACAGCAGCGTCTGCAGCACAGCACAGCAGCGTCTGCAGCAGAGCAGCGTCTGCAGCAGAGCAGCGTCTGCTTTAGGACCAACCTCACCGGAGTGCTGGTTTCTTCTGAGTTTCGGGATTTTACAGGAAAACATGTTTGTGTGAAACTGAGACTCACTTTGATTGTTTTTATTGTTTTAGCGTCTTTGTTTTACCGTTCAGATCAAATCCTTTATGAGGGTGGATCTACAGCAAAGCACTGTCAGCATTGTCTGCAGCGGAGCAGAATCTGCTTTGTCTGCAGCCATGCAGAAATTTTACGATACAATGAAGCGCTTCAGGCTTTCTTCTTGTAAAAAGATTTTATTTCTGCAGGATGTTCGACTGGATTTTTTATTTGATGGTTTTATACTTACCACCTGAATGCTGCTGGACACGTGAACGCCATTGCGGTGTTCACGTGCAGGAAGTCCAGACTTCTGCTTTAGGACCAACATCACCAGAGTGCTGGTTTCTTCCGAGTTTCAGGATTTTACAGGAAAACATATTTGTGTGAAACTGAGACTCACTTTGATTGTTTTTACTGTTTTATCATCTTTGTTTTACAATTGTGATCATGAAATTAGAAACCCTGGAAGAAATGATACTTTCTAGACTTTTATTTGTATAGAAAATTAATAACACAAATAAGGTTTTTCCACTCACAGTTCCTCTGTTATCTTCTGATAACGTGCTGCATTCATATTGCCATCAATTTTAAATACGTTTCTTGTGTCTCTGTAGCTCCCACATCCTCAAACCATCAGCAAGCCGCCTCCGTGTTTCACACTAGGAATAGTGTTTTTTTTTTTTTTCATCAGAGGCCTTGGTGACTCCTCTCCAAATTAAGTGTTTATGGCTGAAAAGTTCAGTCGTAGTATCATTACTTTAAATGACTTTGGTCCAGAGGTTTGGAGGCTTCTCTCTCCACCTGATCATACACAGCTTTACAATGCCGTGATGACTTTGCACCAATAAACTCTCTTTTAAATTGTATTTTAGATATGAAGTCGCAGAAACTTCTTACAGTTCAACCAGAAGTTTTAGTTATTGATCCTGAAGACAAGAAAGAGATGATTTTATCTATAAACTCAATCATTTTAAACCTTCTCCACTGTGTATTTGTACAGTACTGTATATTCTATAAAAATGACCAAGAAATGCTCATTTCTTCCAGGGTATGTAAACTAATGAGCACAACTGTATTTGTAAAGACAAATTAAATCTATACATCATCCATAGATAAAAAGCAGCTACAGAAAATTTCTCTTATTCTCTTTGCTTTATTTTTTAACGGTAAATGTCCTTTAAGTCTTTTAATCAGGATGTAAATGATCCTGGTTTGTATCGTTTTTCAGTCCCGTCTCAAAAATGTTTGTTTTCATTCAAGTTCTTTCAGTTGCATAATGTGCTTTATTTAGAAAACCAAGATGCTTCTTCGTTCCTATTTTGTTTGTCAAAATGTTTTTTTTTTTGTTTATAAAAAATAAAGTTGACCAGAATGTGAAAACTCAGCAGTTTTGCTGAATAATGGAATGAGAGGACTTGAATGAACCCCCTAAAAATTCTAAAACTTCTCAACTGACTCAAATTTATATTTAAAAAGATTCGCAATTAGTTTGAAGATATCTTGAAAATGTTTTTGAGTGACCGCCGTCCAGAAGTCTTTCACTGAGCGCCTTCAGAAACCTGAACAAACTGGAATGAAATGATGACCTGAAAGGAAGTTGAATCAACCTGCAGTTAACTGGAAAGTGATGGGAACTAATGAGCTCCTGGTGATATCGTCCAGTTTTCTAAACAGCACGCCATCATGTTGTAAAACGAAGAAGATCGTAAAGACGCAGAAGCGTGAACCTTTGCTCTGCTCCTTCAGCCAGCGTGAAGATGAGGAGAAAAATAGGCCTGTAAAGCTGAAGACCAGCCAGAGTCACTGAGCAAGGAGGAAAGGAAAACGCTTTTACGGCCTGATAGGACAGAGATAAGCTGGAACACAGACTCGGCCCTGCTGGGGTTTGGACTTTGTTCTGACTCATCTGCAGGTTTATCAGAACCTCCTCACAGTTCCCTCCTGAACGCCGGAGCTGCTGCTGGTGTGAAGCTCTTCGCCTTCAACATCCTGACTCTCCTCACATTTTCTTTACGCCTCAGAAACCATGATCAGCCGTAACTTCAAGAACATTCTGGTGGTCTCCATCGGGTTCCTGTCCCTCTTCACAGCTTATGGGGGTCTGCAGAGCTTGCAGGTACGTGTGGAAGATGTTTCCAAAGGAAGGAATCCAAGAACCATATTCATTTATAAAAGTCGTGAAAAGATTTTTCAGGAAAGCTGAACTTTTATGTTGAAATTCTTGTTATCTGTTTTGTTTTGAAGATACAGAAGGAAATTTAGCTAAAAAAAACAGGTATTTGGTGGTTTTTCCCCCTCAAAAAGATCATGGTAGACAAACAGAAAACTCTGGAGCAGATCATGACAGACATTTCTTTTTTGAGTATTCCAAAATAATCAGAACTTTACTTTCTATTTTAAAATCATTAAATTCATGAATGTCTCAAAACTCCATGTAAACAAAATCAGATTTCATGTTTGCTCAATTACCGTGTCCTAATATCACCATGGCAACCGTGTTCCAATGAATTAAAGCAAAGTTTAAAGGGAGTGTTTACCAACAATGGGGCGCCCCCTGGAGGTGAAGTAGGAATGACATTAAATCAGCGTCATCTCAACACCAAGACAAAAACAGGAAGTCTCAAAAAGCTGCCGGAAGTTCTACTGTCTGAAGATCATCAGGATCTTTGAGAAAAACTAACCCATCATCTGCATAAAAATGTGTCTATTTTTTACATTTTAGGTGTAAAATTACAGCTTTGAAGCAAAAAGATTACAGATTTTATTTTAAGTTATTTTAAATTCTGACTGCGGTTGATGTTCACGTGGGGGCAGAAAATCTCTGAGGGCATTCAAGCATCTCCTCACAGTTTCATTTAAACTATTTCCTTTTTTTTATGTGACAGAAAAGTTCTGGTGACTTCGCTTTTATTTCAAATCAAATGTTCCAGTTTCATTGTCTCTTAGGTTTGGTTTATTTTGGTTCCAATAATTTCAATTAACTTAATAACGAACTTTAAATGAAAGCTGAACGAAGGTTTTGTGATGCAGTTTGAAGCTGAATTTGTTTTGTTAGGAAAATCTTGATGCTCGCTCTTTTTTGACACATTTCTGAACAAAACAAATGAATTTGAACTGAAAGTAAAATAGAGATTTGTTCATGCTTAAAACCTTTAAAAAGCAGCAGAGGATTCAGAGACATTTCTCCTGAAAGGATCTGAATGTGTGCTCTTACTTTTTTAGCCTCAGTTGTTATACTCTGGCATAAAACATCTTTTGACGTGTCATGAGATCCGTGTTCTTTTGTGCGTCGTCTCTTTTTTAACCTCAAAAACCGTCTCTCCTGAGCAGAGCAGCCTCAATGCAGAGGAGGGGATGGGGGTGGCGTCGCTGAGCGTCATCTACGCCTCCATCATCATCTCCTCCATGTTCCTGCCCCCCATCATGATCAAGAACCTGGGCTGCAAGTGGACCATCGTGGTCGGCATGGCGTGCTATGTGTCCTACTCCATTGGAAACTTCTATCCTGGATGGTAAACCCCGCCCCCCACCCCAGAATCTTTCCGTGACCTTTTCCCTAAAACAGACTGACATCAGAAGGGTGGAGTTTCATGTCTAATACGTTCACGATGTCACATGACTCTCTAAAGAGCCTTCCTGTCATGGCGGCGCTTTTCTTTGATCAAAATGATGTTCAAGTCAAACAGATGAGTGTCAGTGATGAAGGTTTCACAGCTGAACTGTGGACGTCCCTCATGTAACAATGTTCTGGCAGGTACACCCTCATCCCCACCTCTGTGATCCTGGGTTTGGGCGGCTCCCCTCTGTGGTCGGCTAAATGCACCTACCTGACCATCTCTGGAAACATCCAGGCGGCCAAAGAGGGGAAGAAGGGCTCTGATGTCATCAACCATTACTTCGGGATCTTCTTCTTCATCTTCCAGTCGTCTGCCGTGTGGGGGAACCTCATGTCGTCCCTCATCTTCGGACAGGACACAGCCATCGGTGAGCAGACAGACTAACCTGTGTTGATGCTGGGATGTCAAACGCACAAACAGTGACAGGTTTGGATCCAGCCTCAGCAGAACTGGGTCACTTCCTGTTCCGTTTGCTGTAGGTCATCTTGTGGATGACAGTCACACCCTTCAGAACCAAACTGATAACTCAAACAATCACAATCAGGTGTGTCCCAACTCACTCCAGGAAGTGCTGCACAGAGAATTTCAAATTAAAACAGGAAGTGTTAGCAAGAGCTTAGCTTTTATGCCTGGGGGAGTGAGCTAAGTTAAACCGTGGATTTACTGCTTTCTTATCAGTTTTAATGAGGACAGTCATCGTCTCTGGGAGGTAAAATACGACCGTATGCACCCCGAGCTTTTGTCATAATAATCCATAAAGTCAAAAACCTTTTTCATATTTCCCAGAAAGGCTGTAAAATCATCAGGAAACAATTGAAACGTCTTTGAATTTTCTTCTAAACTCTGGACAGTAAGACAATTGTTTTTTTTAAAGACTTCCTAAAATTGTAATGCTTTTTAACTAAACAGAGGTCTTCTTGATAATCCTCATTGTTTCATAATATTTTTTTTTTCCGACCAATCAGATGTCTCAATTAAAGTAGGTGGAGCCTATTGACCCCCAACGTTTAAAACGTTCCAAACATTTGATTGACAGATTTTGTGCAGCTCAACTGTAGGGGTGTGGCCTGTTGCCGTAGAAATGATGACTCGGACCAATCACAGCCAACTGATGTTCCAACATGCCGCTGCCTCTATCAACAACAAATGGCGACTGCTTTGACCTCATTTGATTGGAGCAGGAAGTAAAGCATTTTCTATGGATGATGTCACACAGTCCCGTCCTCAGATACCGTCCAAGGTTTGACGTAGTAATAACCGCGTGAAGTTTGGACGTCCCACACTTCCTTTCAGAAGTTTTCTGTCCAGGAGCTGATGAAAACAGAGCAGACGTGTGTGTGTGTGTTTGGACGGCGCTCTGTCCAGGACCCTGGAGGACCTCAGAGATGTATGCTCAGCCCACTGCTAAAGACTACCATTCAGAGGAAAGGATTGTCCAAATCCTCAAGTGACCAGATGACTCCAGGAGGACGCTGGTCTGATCTGTGATGACCTGCAACACCCCCCCTACTGGCAGCAGAAATCTTCCAGTTCCTGGACTCCATCATCTCCCAGAGGGACTGCTGTCATGGAATAAGTCCTGAAGACGGGTCCACGGAGGTCCGATCTTCTGCCTCAGCTTAGAAAGTTCCACCTCTTCCACATCAGTCCTCCGTGCGGTTCTGATCCGTGGACGTCTTTACTGATGGCTGGATTCTGGTGGTCTTTTTGTTGATGCACATTGTCGTGTTATGTTTTCTGACCGTCGTCTTTGTGTGTTATGGTTTTACAGCTGACATCCCAGAGGAGGTGCTGGCGTCCTGCGGAGCGGCAGACTGCGGCCTCAACATCTCCGTGAACAGCACCACCACCAGGCCGGCTCAGAGGCTGGTGTGGACGCTGGTTGGATGCTACATCGGTAAGTTGGATCTGGGTTTCGGGTTCTGCATGGATGCAGGTCTGGGTTGAATGTTGATGTTTGTGCGCTGCAGGTGTGGGGGTGCTGGCCATGATCATCATCGCCGTCTTCCTGGACAACATCGACCAGGAGCAGACCAGTCAGTTCCGGGAGAACCGGGAGCCGTTCTGCCACACGTTCTTGGCCACGTTCCGGCTGCTGAAGGACTGGCGGCTGCTGACGCTCATCCCGCTGACCATGTACAGCGGCTTCGAGCAGAGCTTCCTCTCTGGGGAGTACACCAAGGTGAGGTGGTCCACCAGAGCGGGGCGCAGTAGCTCCTCCTCAGGTGTCCTTGAGGGCGTCATGGGTCTGTCTGGTCTCTGCAGAACTACGTGACCTGTGCTTTGGGAATCCACTTCGTCGGCTTTGTGATGATGTGCTTCGGAGCTTCCAACTCGCTGTTCTCCTTCCTGTTTGGGAGGATTTCCCGTTATACCGGCAGAGCGCCGCTCTTCTTACTGGGTAACGTTTCCACTCAGACTGAACCGTGTCCAATATGAGAGTTGGCTTTGGTACTGATGAGGTTCTGTGATGTCCAGCGGCCTTGGCGAACTTCTCCTGCATCATAGCTCTACTGTTCTGGAAGCCCAACCCGGACCAGCTGCCCATCTTCTTCGTGTTTCCCGCTCTGTGGGGGATGGCGGACGCCATCTGGCAGACCCAGACAAACTGTAAGAAAGCAGGCAAACCGCAGATCCTCCGATCATCACCGGATGACATGAAGCTTCTCTGCTTTTCCCCGCAGCGCTTTATGGCGTCCTGTTCCCCAGGGAGAAGGAGGCAGCTTTCGCCAACTACCGCATGTGGGAGTCACTGGGATTCGTCATCGCCTTTGCCTACAGCACCTTCCTGTGCCTGGAGTACAAACTCTACATCCTCCTGGCGGTTCTGATTCTGACTGTCATCACGTACCCGGTGGTCGAGTACTACGAGCACAAGAACCCCACGGAGCCCATCGAGGAGGGGGCCTACGACAGCCACAAAGAAGCGCTGGAGGAAAACTCAGACGGGATCATCGCTCAGACGAAAATCTAGAGGCTGAATCCGGAGAGGAAGTTTGGGTTCTTCGCTTTTCACTCGTTCTTCTTTCCTCAAACTGACCTCGGCTCTTCTGGTTCCGGAAAACAAAGACTCCGGTTTTCATCTGAGGGTTCAGAGAATCCTGAGACCCAAAACCGGACCTGCAGACTTTAAACGGACTGTTCAGAGAGGAAGGAGGTTCTGACAGACGGAAGCTCTTCTCTGACGTCACGTGTCATTTATACCTCAACCTTCTTTTCCTTTTAAATCAACCTTGTACTCAGGGGGGGGGGGCAATTTATGAAATCCTTGAGAAAGATTTTTATTTAAGATTTTTCCAAACTCGTTTATGAAGGTGTTTGTTTGGAGCATCTTCA
Organism: Oryzias celebensis; assembly: GCA_014656515.1. Lineage (NCBI taxonomy): Eukaryota > Metazoa > Chordata > Actinopteri > Beloniformes > Adrianichthyidae > Oryzias > Oryzias celebensis. The sequence goes on along the minus strand of BNCR01000018.1, from coordinate 2,713,271 downwards.
ACGGCCAACAGAGTTCTGGTTTCTGTAAAAAAAAAAACAGAAAAAGATTTAGTTTGTTCTCAGTTTTAAAAAAAAGTTATTTTATAACAGAAAAGAAGATGAAGAAGGACCCTAGTTTAACCAAGTTTCTAACTTCCTCTGTTAGATCCCTTCTTCGGTTGTAAATTTGTATGGAGCATGTCCTGTACTATTAACTGAACTGTTTTATTAACTGTTTTCTGTACAAAATTATTAGTAAAATCCATCAACAAATACATATACAAAACATAGATCACAGATCAGTGATAAATGTCAGTTTTCTGTTTCTTCAATCTTCTATATCTGTCGTTTTCAGATTTCAACATCAGTTCAATTATCGTTTTTACTAACTGTTAAACACAAAATAAGGCTTCAATGTATCAGTTCTTTAACCTCCATCAATAGTTTCTTGGCAGAGCTTCCTCTCCATAGTTGATCCACATTTGGGTTGAGGGAGGAAGCAGCTCAGACCATGTTTGGCTTCAAGATGATTTTGCACAGGTATGTGCTCCCACCGTAGAATCTGAGCTGAAGGTGTTTTTTTACTCTTTGAATAACCAAATCATTGAGGGAGAAACACAAATCATGAACTGTTTTTTAAATTATTTTTTACATTTTAACTCTGGTCACACGTTACTTAGAGGAGCCAGTCACTCCTGAATTGTTATAGTAGAAGTCAAACTGTGATCACATTGGAGGTCAGAACAAGGGTCACACGTACCTGAGATCAAAGAAAGGCTGATGTCATTCACACGGATTTACGTGCGACCAGCTCAGAAACGGATGGAAATTCATCTTCATCCAGATGCACATTGCTGCACTGTCAGCACGTATTTTAAGGGCTGCTCTTTACCCCACTACATGTGAATGGAGACTTACATTTACTCAAGTAAATTACTTAAGTAAACGTAATGTGTCTCCATTCACATGCAGTGAAGAGCACAAATATTCAATCAAAACATGTCGTCGATGAGAGTAAAAGTTCTTATATTTTTGATACTCAGTACAAAGAGGCCAAAAAAACATGCTTAAGCAATAAAGTCTATTTACTCGAGTACTTTACAACTCTGCTTATCTTACAGCTCTCCAGAATGCAATTCCCTCTTTTTTTATTTTCGTTCCCGCCTCAGTTTAGTGGAGGAACGCATCACTTCCTCCTCTGCACGTCCACAGAATGAGTCAGAACGATGTTCTTCATGTAAAAACCAACACTGGAGTTGAAAAGTGTAAACATCACTCAGAAGTTCATCGCAGTTATAGCGGACGATCAAAACCAGTGAAGTAGAAACAGGCCTTAAAACGGCCTTTATTCTCTGCAGCTGACTTTGATTACAGATTTACCGCAGAACCGCAGAACGGTTTCCAGCAGTCAAGTCGTCCATCTCTGGTCCAGAGCAGAGTAACGGGCTGCTGTCGGTTCTCCCAGCTCCTTCAGAGTGAAGGTGGACAGAACCATCATACAAACACACCTGAGGGATGACCAGTCACCAATTGACCTGCCAGAACAGCGTCTGAGTTTAAAGGATGTTTTTCCAGAACCAGAACCAGAACGCCTGCTCCTGCAATCTGACGGGAAACCATCCATTTGCTCTTCAGGTACATTCTGAGAACTTGGTCAGAGTTAGCAGGGATGTGCTTGGTATCAAACATCAGACAGACGCCAAACTCTGCGTTTCAAATGGTGCTTTTATTGCAATGTGTTGCATTCCCACATTCATAGATGTTATAGATTTGTTAGTCAAAGCATCATTTCCTCAAGGTTGGCATCCTCACCTTGGAACGAAAGCAGAGGGATCAAACGCACGAGGTGTCCTGTGTTCTGAGTGTCCTAGAGACGTGGTGTAAACGCCAGCAGCCACAAATACATCAACGAAGAAACCGTCCAGCAGATGGAAACAAAGTTGTTTGGCTGTCGGCCCCCCGCGGGGACCGGGCCGGGCCGGACACTGATTGTCTACGACTTCCCAAAGCAAAGGTAGGATGTTGGAAGTGACGGTTCACACCTGAACGGGGCCGGAGGGGGAGGAGTCAAAGGAAACAGAACATCAGATTCTCCCAGGTGAAGGTGGTGGCGTTTTAGCTGCTTCGATGGCGCTTCGAAAACAAACTTTACATGACAGTCCAACACAAAACCGGACTCAGAACCGGACGCCCAGTTCACCGGATTATAGAGATTCTATAGACTCATATAGATATTTATATTCATTTGTACAAGGGAGAAAGTGGAGCCTTGGTCTTTTGATCAAATCCTCCAACTCAACACACACACACATACACGCACGCACACACACACACACACACAGGAAGTAGTGACTGTTTTTTCCCATAAGGCAGCGCTTCCAACATTGCAAGGACGCCGTCAGACATGAAAAACTGCAAACTGAAAGCTGCGTCCACGTTAGGAGCAGGTAGAAGGATCACAGGGGCGGGGCTAAACGGGAGGCGGCCAGGTGGGGGGAGCAGGAATGTTCTGAGCAGAGGACGGGGAGGGGTCACCTGAAGAAGACCAGCATGGCGATCTGATCTGGTCAGAGGCGGGATCTCTGGCTTTGGGGGGCGGGGTCTTTTGGGGACAGTTGTCCGTGGCCGTACCTGTCCGACTGGATAAAGTGCAGAACTGGATTGTAATTTGCAAATTCCTGGGATTAACGGATGAAACCAGTAATAAAAAAAAGGTTCATCACACCGAAAACTATCAATAAAACTGGAAAAAAAGTCAAGAATTTTACCTGGTTAACAAGCTCATTGTTGGTAAACAACAACAACAACAAAGGGGGGCGGGGCTGCAGGACGTATTTACAGAGGCACCTGGAGTTTGGTATCAAGTGTTTTTATGAATGAGGCTGAAAGCGGAGCGTGGGGGGGGGTCAAGCGTCTGCTTCCAGTGTGGAGTCTACAGGTGAGTTTAAGGTGCTGACAGGACGTCACGTGATCTTTGCATGGGGGGGTGCATATGAAACCAATGAGTTGAAGCTTTGGTCATTTCTCATGGACTAAACCAACACACACGCGCACGCACCCGCCCACAAAAACCAAGGCTCCACCCCCCAGCCCCCACCTGCTTAGACTTTGACAAGAGAAATTAAATAATATGGCGTTTTTGTCTGAAAATGAACCCGTAGAAAAAGCCCGCCCACACCGCCTCTCAGTAAAATCACATTCAGCAGTCGCTACACCATCTCTGGCAGAGTTTAGTCCAACAGGTGCTGTGCAGGTCTGAAGGTCAGACGACCAATCAGGACGTCTGTGGCGGAGAACGTACGCGGGAACAAACATTATCCGAAAAATGAAAAAGTAGAAAAATCAAAGACAAAGGAGAGTAGTTCTTCACCAAAAACTTGGAGCTTTGCTGTTCTTGTATTCACATTTCAGCATTCATCACGTTAACAGCGTGAAACAGAGGTCGGGAGGAGGCGGGGCGGGCCGGTACCTGGCGGTACCTGCCGCCTGCACAGAGGACTGTTGCATAAAAACAGCTCGCATCAATCTGCTCTTTTTGGCATCATTTCTGTCTTTTGCGGTGCAGACGTTCCCATTTACCCGGCACGTAAAGATAAAAACTGCTTCCATAGGAATTCATAATTAATGCAGAGAAGAAATGTGTGTGTGTATGTGGGGGGGTGGGCGGGTCAATGCTGTGAAAATATTCATACACAAGCAGGACGTGGAGCGGACACTTCCCTGCAGCTTCCAGTCTGAGCACAGGGCGGCGCAGGAGCTCAGTCCTGCTCTTCCTGTCCACCTCTTCACCACGCCACCTCCTGGCTTCAGCAGCAACAATCTTCTGAAAAAGTGGAGTATTTAAGGCACTAATCTAGGTTCAATAAAAAGGCTGAAGCTCCGCCTCCTCAGAGGAACAGACGTTAGGTTTTTTTTTTTGAAGGTTAAAGGAGAAAGAGTTCTCATCAGGATGGAGATGCTTCTTCCCCTGCTCTGTTGGGGTCAAGCTCTTATTTTGAAAGTTTTTCCTGCATTTATACTGACACCTCCCCCCTGCTCCTGCGCCACTGTTTGTGTCCGCTACGCCTCCAGCAGCACACAGCACTGACAGGAATGTTGCATATTTTCCCTCTGGAATCTGGCAACCTTGCATACGGCGTTTTGCATCAGACAGGAAGTGAGGCGTCTCTGATGGGCAGATTGGAATCACCACAACCGAGCGCGTCTGCAATCATGCGCGGCGTCTGCGAGCAGACAGTGACTGACTGAGCAACAGCAGCGGACAGGAAACGGCAGCGACGAAGAGCGGCGTCTTCATCTAGAAGCAGAGGAGGGGTTGATCTTCTGCTGGCGAGGAGGTCTTTGATCAATCACACCTTCCTGTTTTGATTTCTCAAATTAATCAACCAAACATCTTTGTTATGAACACCTAGGACTAACACCTCTCCTTCACCGTCCTGAGAACCAGAGCTGCAGTTCCTGGCGTCATTTGAATGCAACGGTTAACAAATCAAACTAGAGGGGAAACGAAGCCGATCGGAAGGAAAGAAAATCAAACTTTTCCTTCAGCAGAAGGAGGACGGTGGCGCCGCATCCAACCAACGCTGGGCGGAGCCAATCCCAGAACATCTAAAATATTCCAAAAAAATAAAAACAACCAAAAAAAGACAGAAACCCTGGATGGACGTCAGCATCCGTGTCTCCGAGAGCAATAACGGAACGCCATTAGCAGAAACAGGAGAAGAGCGAGCTCCTCCCACAGTCTTTCTGTACAACACCCGCCGCCGCGAGCAAACGGCTAACAACACTGACAGGCTGAGAGGTAATAGACGTGAAGAGAGGAGGAGCCGGAGGTGGGGCTCCCATTTCACAGCTGCTGGGGGGAGAATGTGGCGGACAGACAGTTAAATAATCAATCGAGTCCTTTCTACTTTGACAATAAAAATAAAAACCTCTTCCCAGGAGGGAGAACACACCAGTTCCAAAATGAGCAGCATCCCACCCACACATCAATCCATCCGTAATCCAGCTGAAGTCCGAGCTTCCTCTGAAGAAGAAGAAGATGATGATGATGATGGTGAGAACATAAACAAAAAAAAACCAACAACAGAAGACGTCATTGAATAACACGTAGAAGAAGAAGCCGAGTTTTGGAGCAAACCGGCACTTCCAGCAGGCACTGTAGCCGATGAAGAAGCAGTCCAGAACCAGCTGATACTGAGCTCCCATCCCACAATGCCGCAGAGGTCTGACACCTTAACATTCCCACATCGCAGAGTCAGGTAGAGGAGGTCAGAACCTGCCCGAACACAAGCCCGCCCACCGCTGCCGATGCCCAAGGGGGCGGGGCCTGTTTTGACAGTGACAACAACTTGGCGAATCTACAAGAAGGTTCAGTTGGTGGTGGTGGGGGGAGGGGGGCAGGAAGTGGGAGACCGAGGGGGAATGAGCAGCAAGACAACACTGCCTTTGATAGGCTGAGGCAGACAGACAGGTCGTCAGGTAGATAGACAGGCAGGCTCCTCCCTCTGACTGCTGGTCCTTCAACAGGCCCCGCCCACAAAGGGGGGCACAGACAGGCTTGGCGCACCGACCTCCACAGCGGAGGAGCAGCTGACGGGGAGGTGTGTGTATGTGTGTGTTGGGGGGGTCGTCACTCGGTGAGGAGCTGCTGCAAGAGGCTCTTCTGCTGGGTCTGGCTGCTCTGAGGGGCGGGGCCTCCGGCGCCCTTCTGTGCGGCCGCGGCGCCAACGGAGCCCTGACTCAGGTAGGACTCGCTGCCCACCAGGTTGACTGTGCACTGGACATCGGCAAACACCTGGACCTGCCGCACCTGCAGAGGGAGGGGCCGCGTGAGTCTGTGAATCAGTTAGAGCGACGTGTCAAACCTCTGCTCCTCGCTGACCTGCTCCTCGCTGCACGCCGAACCCACGCTGCCCAGGCCGCTGGCGCCCACCGCCTGCCCCACGGGGGGTAACGGAGCAACAGCGCCGGAGCCTCCGGCCATGGAGACGGTGATACTCATGTTGTTGTACAGCCCCTGCTGGCCGAACAGTGGCGCCGTGCTCTGTCCCGGCGGCGCGAACAGGCTGCAGCAGAAAGCGTCCATCAGAGAACGTTTCATCCTCCGCCCGCCACCGTGGAGGACGCCACCTCACCTGCCCAGGCCCGCTTGTGGCCAGCTCTTCATATCCGGCGTCTGGTAGCTAGTAGGTGGAGCCTGCTGAAGCAGAGGACTCTGGGATGTGGAGTTCTGGGGGGATAACAGGGGGCTGGTGGGGCTCATCTCCGAAGGAAACGGCGAGTCCTGCTGGACAGCCGCTGTAGAGCAGAGCAGGTTCATGAATTATTCTCTGAGAACGGATGAACTGGGCGGAGCTTAGAGAAAGATTCAGATCAAATGTTCACGTTCTCACCCTCCTTTTCAACCTCTAGCTCCTCCCACTTCCTCTGCCCCCCTCCCAGTTCACTGTGAGTGGAAACATTCTCCGTCTGAACTCACCGGACGCTCCGAACGGCTGAAACAGACCCGGTTGCAGCGAAGAGTTGGCGGCGCTGTCGAACTGGCTCTGCCCGCCCCCCATCAGCGCCTGGTTGTTCAGAGGAGCTCTGACGGACAGCTTGGTGTCCAGAGGCCCCCCCGACACGGGGCTGAAGGGGCTTGGTGAGGTAGGAGGGTTTCCCGCCATGGGGCTGTACCCTGGTGTGAGGTTGAACTGCTGCTGAGATGTCGTGGGGGGGCCTTTGGGTAGCCTGGTGTTGCCAGCGGGCCCACCGGTTCCCGTGGGGGCGCCTGCGATGTTCTGCCTCATCAGCATGACCTTCTGCTGGATCAGCTGGCGCTGGCGGTGCTGGATGCTGTAGAGCTCCCTCTGCCGCTGGGCCAGCATCTGAGCATTCAGGGGGGGCTGACAGGATGGCAGACGGTAAATATCTGAGTACTCGGATACTCTTTACAGCCATACAGGGAAAATATGTTTCTGTTAATGACTGGAATGTCATCGGTCAGCAGGTCCGAAACGAAGGAGCAGAACTTCATCCCAGGAAGTGACGAGGACTCACCTGTGAGGATATCTGGGGCTGCTGGAGACCCGGTCGGACCCCCAGGTTAACATTCTGGGCTGGAAAATGACCCATGGTTGCCAGCCGGTTCTGCATCTGAAGCACACAGACCACAAGTTAGCAGGAACTCTGGCTGCGTCTGACGGGGGGGGGGTGTCAGACGTTGGAGACCAGAAAGAACCAAATCATTTCAGAATAAACTAACAAACCCATCTGGAGACACTAGAGGTCACAAGCGAGTGAAGACGGAAATCACATGTCGCTCATGTTCACCTGCTGGGGGCCCTGCACTCTCTGCTGCAGCTGCAGGCGCAGCTGGTTGGGGGGCAGTCTGAGCGGGGGGCCCACCCCCTGAGCTCTGGGCACCCCGGGCCTCAGCGCCACGCTTGCTGTGCCTGTTGGAAAGGCCCCGCGAGGAGCTCCAAACCCTGCCCCCTGCAGCCCCGCGGCAGTCAGCTCTGGAGCGAACGGCGCCGGAGGGGTTGTGGTAAGTTGGGAGGGGTAGGTGGCAGTAGGTTGCTGGGGGGGGGACGTTTGAAGCAGCGGCTCCAAGCACCCTCCCTGCAGAGATGAAAAGAGTCAAACAGACACGAATGAAGGATTCTACTCTTTTCTAGTGAGGAGTGTGGAAGAAACATTGGTAGAAACACTAGTGAAGGCCTCCTATAGCAGCAAGGCCCCTCCCACAGCACTGAAACCCCTCCCACACCAGTAAAGCTCCTCCCACAGCAACAAAAGAACCCCCCAGCAGCGACAGACCTGTACGAGCTTATCGATGCCCAGAGCTTTGTCCAGTTCAGCCAGCTCGCTCTCGTCTGTGCCGCTCAGGAAGGAGACCAGCTGCTCCAGCAGCGAGCTCTCCTCGCTCCGCCCCTCGGGGGTGGTGGGGGGGCCGAGCACCTCGTCCAGTGTACACGGCACGCACTGCCTGCTCAGACGGAAGAAACGGCGTCTTAAGAATTTCTGGTTCAGAGAGGCAGCGTTTTGGAGGAGAATCTTCACACTTACTCCTGCGGGGAGGCTAAAGGCGCCTGTGGGGGGGGTCCAAGAGTGTCAAAGGTCAACGTATCAGCCAGAGCCAGAGGCTGAAACTGCAAGTCCCCCACGTCCATCTTGATTAGGCCTGAAAAAGGATTCAGGTTTATTGATGTAATCCTTCAGGATGTAAAGAACATGCAACAGCTGCACACGCTACACAAAACTGCTGCGACAACACACAATTGCTGCGACAACACACAACTGCTGCAGCAACACACAAGTGCTGCGACAACACACAACTGCTGCGACAACACACAACTGCTGCAGCAACACACAATTGCTGCGACAACACACAAGTGCTGCGGCAACACACAAGTGCTGCGGCAACACACAACTGCTGCGGCAACACACAACTGCTGCAGCAACACACAACTGCTGCGACAACACACAACTGCTGCGACAACACACAACTGCTGCGACCACACACAACTGCTGCGACAACACACAACTGCTGCGACCACACACAACTGCTGCGACAACACACAACTGCTGCGGCACGCTGCTGCGACAACACACAACTGCTGCGGCACGCTGCTGCGACAACACACAACTGCTGCGATAACACACAACTGCTGCGACAACACACAACTGCTGCGACAACACACAACTGCTGCGACAACACACAACTGCTGCAGCAACACACAACTGCTGCGACAACACACAACTGCTGCAGCAACACACAACTGCTGCAGCAACACACAACTGCTGCGACAACACACAACTGCTGCGACACGCTGCTGCGACACGCTGCTGCGACACGCTGCTGCGACACGCTACTGCGACAACACATAACTGCTGCGACAACACACAACTGCTGCGACAACACACAACTGCTGCGACACGCTGCTGCGACAACACACAACTGCTGCGACAACACACAACTGCTGCGACAACACACAACTGCTGCGACAACACACAACTGCTGCACACGCTGCTGTGACAACACACAACTGCTGTGACAACACACAACTGCTGCGGCAACACACAACTGCTGCGACCACACACAACTGCTGCGACCACACACAACTGCTGCGACAACACACAACTGCTGCGATAACACACAACTGCTGCGACAACACACAACTGCTGCAGCAACACACAACTGCTGCGACAACACACAACTGCTGCAGCAACACACAACTGCTGCGACAACACACAACTGCTGCAGCAACACACAACTGCTGCAGCAACACACAACTGCTGCAGCAACACACAACTGCTGCGACAACACACAACTGCTGCGACACGCTGCTGCGACACGCTGCTGCGACACGCTGCTGCGACACGCTACTGCGACAACACATAACTGCTGCGACAACACACAACTGCTGCGACAACACACAACTGCTGCGACACGCTGCTGCGACAACACACAACTGCTGCGACAACACACAACTGCTGCGACAACACACAACTGCTGCGACAACACACAACTGCTGCACACGCTGCTGTGACAACACACAACTGCTGTGACAACACACAACTGCTGCGGCAACACACAACTGCTGCGACCACACACAACTGCTGCGACCACACACAACTGCTGCGACAACACACAACTGCTGCGACAACACACAACTGCTGCGACACGCTGCTGCGACAACACACAACTGCTGCGACAACACACAACTGCTGCGACAACCCACAACTGCTGCGGCAACACACAACTGCTGCGACAACACACAACTGCTGCGACAACACACAACTGCTGCACACGCTGCTGTGACAACACACAACTGCTGTGACAACACACAACTGCTGCGGCAACACACAACTGCTGCGGCAACACACAACTGCTGCGACAACACACAACTGCTGCGACAACACACAACTGCTGCGGCAACACACAACTGCTGCGGCACGCTGCTGCGACAACACACAACTGCTGCGACCACACACAACTGCTGCGACCACACACAACTGCTGCGACAACACACAACTGCTGCGACCACACACAACTGCTGCGGCACGCTGCTGCGACAACACACAACTGCTGCGGCACGCTGCTGCGACAACACACAACTGCTGCGATAACACACAACTGCTGCGACAACACACAACTGCTGCGGCAACACACAACTGCTGCGACAACACACAACTGCGACATGCAACAGAGCACACAGCTGCAACACGTGTGTTTCTGAGCATAGAGGACCTGGGACCACATTACCGGAGCTGGAACTGAAGGGCTCCACGTCATCTGCCTCTGGGAACGGGCTGCTGTTTTGGACCCGCTGGAGGGGGTCTGCCTGACCCGGCTGCTGGCATGTGGTGGCAGGGCTGCAAAAATCAAGAGACTGACTCTGCAGCCTGCAGCCAGATGGGGCGCTGCTGTCTGCCATACCTGCAGCACAAACATGGAGGTGACAGCCACACAACCCAGCAGTCAACTGTGAACACTTTTTAAACGTTTTGTGGGTCTGGTTCTTCCTTTTTGTCTGAATAGTTGTTACCATGCTTTTTTTAATGACATTTTTACTTACATGGGGGGCTCTAATGTTACAGTACATTATCAGACTCCGTTCACACTGGAGGTATGAAAGATGACGAACCTCTGCTGGGAGTGCCGGGGGGCTCTCTCTTCACGGCGACGCTGCGGGGGGCGCCGGCCTCTCTGGGCTGCAGCTGACAGGGGGACTTCAGCTGGGGCGAAGGAGACGGTAACTGCGACGACGGGGACTGGAGCTGGGGGACGGGGGACAGGAGAGGAGCAGGAGGCTGGGAGGCCGGGGAGTGGTGCTGGGGGGTTCCTCCGGGGTTTAACGAGTCGTCAGAAATCTGTTTGGCCCCGAATGAGCTTCTGGTTTCAGGCTTAAACTGGCTGAGGGGGGGCCCATCAGATGACTGCGAGACAGAGACAGCAAACATCTTTAATCAGCAAATTCATCGGCTGCGTCCGAATTCACTCAAAACGGGAGTTTTGTGTGGGAAATTTCCCAGAAGTCTCTGCGAAAAACAGGTGAGCACTGATGCTTATTAGACTGGTAAATATAGACCACAATGCATAGCGTTGAGTGATTTGTCATTTGAAAACATGTGTTTACATTTATTTTTCAAAAAACTTTAAAGTTTTCATCAGAACTCGACGGATTCATTAAAAGACTTCATAAAATGCTCTTCTATTTATCAGGTTTTTACTTTGGAAAACTGGTTATATGTGCTGTAAAAATATACATATATGTATTACATTTAAATCACACGCTAGTCTTAAACTAATGTGAACAAAAATTGAAAAAAATATCCTAACTGAAAGGATCACATTAAAAATATATTTTGTGGATTTCATTAGAGTTTAAAAAACATCTTAATTGTCTTTTCTTTGTACTGGGCTTTCTGGGGGGTGGGGGGCTCCTACCGTGGAGTCCCGGCTGTCCCGCCGTTTCTCCCCAACAGGACTGGACCTGGGGCTGCTCAGGCAGAGCTTGGGGGCGTCTCCGGAGCACAGAAGCCCCTCCCCGCCAGCTCTTTTCTCCACCTTGACCCGGACTGTCTGGAGGTTCAGGGCGGATGGCGGCGGCAGGTCCCCCAGGTCCTTCAAGAAAAAGGAAACCTCAAGTATTTCAAGGGATTTAATCTGAGCAGATTATCCTGCCATAATCCCATCTCAACACCCCCACCCCCCACTGTTCCCAGGTCAGATTTAGGAAAAACCTTTTCGTCCGTGTCCAGAAGGAAGCGGAGCAGCTGGTGGTCCTGCGGCTCCCTGGAGGCGGACCTCTGTGGCGCCGTGCTCAGCGTGGGGCTGGTGGGCGGCTCCCTCTTGATGCTGACGTTGTTTTTGCAGAGTCCGTCCTCTGAGGGGGGGGATGCGTCGCCGGGGCTGTTGTCCTGCAGCAGCCGGTGCAGGATCTTGTGGCGCTCCGTCAGGCTGCTGTGGGAGGCGGGGCACTGCGTGGGGGGGTTCTGAGGATGGCGTGATGAGGTGCTGTTGTCAGCCCCCGCCCCAGAACTGTCCTGGAGCTGCATAAGAGAGGTAGAGGGGAAGGGGCCTTTATCGGCGCCGTCCTCCCCGCCGTCTGAGGGCGTCGCTGGTGGGGGCCAGGTTGAGGAACAGGTGGGGGTACTGGCTCGTCTCTGAAGTACAGGGGAGGACAAGGGGAAGGCCGCCCCCCCGCCAATACAATCACCTGCAGATTGTTGTCTGCTCAGGCTGCCCCCCCCGCTCAGTGCTGGGGAGGGGACGGCCGGCGTGGAGGGGGAGAAGGGGTTCCCTGGGACCCGGGGGCTTCCTCCCAACCCAGGGCTGGCCCGGAGGACCCTGGCCGACATAAATGAGGTAGGGGTGGCTGTGTGGGGGCTGCTGAGAGAGGAGGGGCTGCTGACCTGCTGGGGGCAATTTGTCCGACTGGGCGTCAGGTAACCTGTGGGCGTGGCCGGGCTGTGTCCGAGGGAGGGGGCGATACTGTTCTGAAGGCCTGAGGAGGCGAGCCCCCCGCCTTGGTTGGAGTTGTTACCAGGAGGAAGTGAGGGGGGGGTCAGTGGAAAGTTAGTGTTTTCCTGAGAGCTAGCAGTGTTGTGTTCCCTGGGGGAGAAACAGAGTCCAGTTATCACATGACCGCTCTGCTGGGGCGGAGCCATGACACCCCCATCCAGACAGGAACCCCCCCTCACTCATCACAGACACATACGCGTCGTGCACGTCAGCACACAGCTGTCCCTGACCTGTAAATCGAGTGAATCCCCAGTATGAAGGGCTGTTCTTCGGGGTTGGGGGGGCAGCAGAACTTGCAGCGGGTCTGCGCGCTGAGCAGGGAGCCATCCCCGGTGCTGAAATGGTAGGGGGGGCTGACGGCGGAGCCGTGCGTCATCACTGGGGAGGGACATTAGAGTGAGACCTGTTGGCGCTGAACTTACACCCCCCCAGACCCCAGGAACACCCCAAAGCTGCCCCGTTAGAACCCTGGGCCACTCACCCTCGTGCAGCAGATTCTTGGCGTGGGAGGGCTCCTTGCCCTGCGACTGAAAAAACGCGTAGATGCACCTTCTGACCAGGTCCTCCCATCCAGGCCGGCCCGTCGCACGCAGGGCGCTGGTTTCTATGGAAACGATCTTTCCTGGAACAGAGAGCAGGACGTCAGGCCGAACTCCAGGAAACTTCATGGATCAAATGATGGTTAACCTCCTGATCAGCAGAACTAATCAGATATAAGCAAAGTTGTGATGTCACAGGAAGAACACAGACTCACTTCCTGTCACAGACTCACCTGTGGGGTCCTGCTTGGTTGCAAAAGACTCGGTGCTGACAGGCTGAGCGCGCGGCACCCGACAGGCGATGCAGATCAGGCAGCTCTGTGGATCTGCAGAGGCGGGGGGCGGGGTACAGTGGCGTGAAAAGAGGTGGACGGCGTCAGAATAAATCCATCAAATTAAAGAGCAGCATCCTCAGGAGGGTGTGTGCGGCCTGTGGCATACCGTCCCCCTCCAGCGCCGCCGCTCCAGTCTGGGACACGGTGAAACACTGCATGATCTCATACTGCTGCCGGGCCTCCTGGTTCTCAGAGTCCACCTCGTCCGGCGGCCTCTTCAGCATGCGACAGCTGAAGGTGTGGCTGCTCCTGCGACCAGGCTCCTGCGGCCAGGGGGCGCCGTTCACTGCAATGAAGCCACCTGTATTACGTTTGAAAGGAAATCCACCGGAGGAACCAGAGCTAACATCAAAGCCGGTCGCCTCCATGAAGACTCAGCTTCTCCTGGTTACAGAAAAGCTTCATGATGGAGAACAAGGAGATCGTTCTTTCCCACAATTCTTTGCATCACGAGACAAAACAGGGGTTTTAGAAGACGGTCCTGATGCTGAGAAAAAAAAAAAGAGTGAAATGTTGCAGTAAAAAGCACTGGAGGCTGGCTGCAAAATGGAACAATTTCCCATCGACTCCCATTTCACAAAAATCTGATTTTAAAAACTACATCAACAACCAGGAAACACGAAAAACAACTTTCTAATTTCGTCCAGCTCCGCCCACTTTTCCGTAAACTTTTCTGAGCCAACAGGAAGTGATGAAACCTTTAGAAAAAAAGAAGGAGGAATGAAAATCATTTCTGTTGGATTCTCAGAGCTCAGCTGTGAAGTTTAGAAACAAACTGGTAGGTTTTTTCAGAGTTTCCTGCAGCGGCGTGAAGCTCAAAGCTCTGCGTCGACACTCACCCAGGCTTTCAGGCAGCAGATTCCGGACAAACTCGTTGTGGTTTCCCACATGGAGGATGCTGTACACGCTGGAGGTCATCAGCTCCTCCTGGGTGTATCCGAGGTAACTGGTCACATTCTCCGACACAAAGATGATGCGACCCTCCCGGTTGACCACGAAGAAGAATCCATCCAGAGCCTGTTGGAGCGAGAAGATGACAGCCTCAGACTCAGGGGGTGAGTCCCAACATCCCATGTGGCGGTGAACCTTTACCTCCAGCAGCACCGGACCCAGCGCCTCCTTCTCCACCAGCCCCTGGCTGCTGGAGGAGATGTCGCTCTTCTGCACGTCATCATCTGGAGAGAGAAGAGCTTCTTCTTGGGCAGAAAAGAGGGAAACAGGAATCAGAGCTGGGTCCAAAAGAGCCGACGCGACAGCGCGCCGCTTGCTTCCTCACCCTGCTCTCGCCGCCGGAGCTGCTGAATCTGGTCCACGGTGCTCTTCAGGATGTGGCACTTGTCCGGCTTCACACTCAGAGTGAGGATGTCGCTCATGTGAGATGAAAGCAGCTCAGCCAGCTCCTCGATGTACTGACACTCCAGCTCCCGCCGCCGCTTCTCCAGACTGAAAAACACCAAAAACATCTACTGATGAGGAAGTCGGATTCAGAAACTAGAAATCCAGAAATGTAAACCTTCAAAAGGTTTATGGAAACTTCACATAGAAGCTGTTATTATGAATTTAAATATTACAAAAATAAAAATCTTCAACAAAAATCTATTTATATTTCAAAAACCAAATGTTGTTTCACAGACACACCCGTTTCTTTCACACCCCACGGAGGATCTAGGACCCGGCTCTTCGGGTCAAGACCCAGAGCTCAGAACCACAGGTGTGTATTGGAACAAAGATCAAACGGTAAACTGAGAGCAGTGCTTTCTGACTCAGGACCGGCACAGCGGACGCTGCACCAAATTGACTGTCAATCTCACGCTTCAATCTTCCCTCAATACCTAAACTCCTCCCCCTGAGGCAGGAGCACCCCACCCACCCAGAGAAGGCAAACTACCCCGGTTCTCCGGTCAACAACCATCACCTCAGACTGAGATCCTCAAAACTGAAAAAACGTCATTGTTTCTTTAAAACCAAAGATCTAAAAAAATAAAACCAATTTGACATTTTTACTGTTTTTTACTGTTTGGGATCACGGTTCTTTGTTGTCATGAACACGGCAGAGTTTGTTTTTTTTCTTTAAGATCCCAAAACTTCCTGCAGATAAACTGGTTTAAAGAGTAAAAACACCTTAATAAAAGTGTCCACAAAAAAGACTCAAACAGAAAAACCTCAACTATTCAGACATTTTGATGTTCCTGCAAAAAACTACTGTCGGCTGCAGAAAGGATCACAGAACAAAGAACGACTGGAGATCATCACCAAACCAGAACGGGATGCACAACCTTCCGATCGGCGCCACAGCTGAAGTTTCTTACCTTTGCCCTGAGGTGTCGCATGGCGAGCCCCTCCTCTTGCGGGACTCTGGTGTTGCAGGATCCAGGGGGGGTTCCCCAACTGCACTCATTTTCAGCTTCAACTGACCTGAGGAGAAACACAGACAGACGGCGCTTCAGCTTTTCTTCTTCTGATCGTCTGCAGAAACCAAAGGGACCACTGATCCACAGCTGCGGATTCACTGAGAGCAGAGGCATCAAACTTTCAGAGTTTAAGCTTTTCTTCTGAGAATGTCTTTAGAAACTTCAAAAGAAAAAAACGTTTATGAATTTGATCTCTGCGCCCTCAGAGTTGAAACAAAAACGATTTCGCTTTCAAACATTCCTGTTCTCTGCCTCATCTCTGTGGATGCGACAGCACGGTTGTCATGGAAACAGCAAATGCTGCAGCATGTTTTGAAGATCAGGCGTTAACAAGTTTCACACAGGATCCATTAAGGGAAATATGAAAGTCAGAAAAGGTTTTCAATCACAGGAATTTATTTCACGACAAAAGCAGCTAAAGCTTTTATTAATACGATCAAATTGAAAAAAATTGATCATTTTTATACCACAGTTGTTGAAGAGATTTCTTTAAAACTACAATTCAAAGATTAAATTCTGATTAAAAACAGCAGAGCATGCTGGGAGCTGAAGATGGACCTTTCTTCAACCTCAAGAACTTTGATGAAGAAAGATGGAACATTCAAGGTTGTTTCACTTTCAATCATCTCTTAAATCAAAGGGATCAACAATGACAGATCAATACCCGAGTCTGTTAGTGAATAAACTGAGGGGTGAACGGAGAGGAAGACTGCTGCTGTGAAGGGCTTCATTTCCTGTCTCATTCATCACTAAAAGTTTATGTGTTGAACAGCTTTTTTAGGCTGGATGGACACATTTGGTTCTTTTAAAGTGAACCAAAAGTTCGTTTAGCTCAATAATCCAGAACAAATTTTCAGTCTGAATACACTTCAGGGGTCCAGTTCTAGGAGCTGCTCTATGACCCTGATCTTTTTTTGGTGGTCTCGGTTTGTTTCCATCTGCAGAGCACAAACAATTCAATTTTATTGATATAGAGTTGTCTCAATGGGCGTCACGCCTATAACAATCTTGAGAGAACAACAGAGCACCAGAGTCTGTCTGTCTGCATGGCCGGCGGCCCTCAAAGTCAAATCAAATGACACAATACAAAAACACATTAATAATCACAACAACAACTAAAAAGAGACATAAAAAATACAGAAACATCACTGATTGGATGATTGCCTCCTGGCCACTCCCACTGCAAAAGTTCAGTGATTGATCAACCAGCTCTTTCGCACAGTTCAGGTAAAACCTCATTCTCAACTCAAATGTCATCATGATATCCCATAATACCAACCTTTACCGTTTCTTATTTTCTGTTCATTTTTAACATTTTATTCGGATTTTTGGAAACTACTTTTGCTTTCAAAAAATTAATTTTACATTTATTTGTTTTTCTTTTTTAAATTGTCACTGTGATCTTTGATATGCTTTTGTGTGGATGTGATTTGGACTTCAGGGCTACCGTACTCTAGCGTCGTTTCGCATAAAGGACGTAATGATTTTTATCTCAAAACAGAGAGTTAATTTATCCCAGCTACACCTGAAACGCGTCCGTCACTATTTGGACGTGTCCGTCATTGAATAACTATACTTACTGATGCTTTTATCAAAGGCTCTAGAAGATCCTGGGACTATTGAGGACATGAATGAGGTAGGAAAGCCTAAAGTTGATCAACGCTGCAGTGATCCCAGCAGAGTCCCGCCCCCTAACACCCTGTTGTTTCTGGCGTCTGTGCAGATCCAGGATGTTACCCAGGAGGAAGAGGCAACCTTGGATGGACGCTGCTCCACGGACAGAAGAGACCATGCCCCGTTACAGGGGTACGTATGCGGGTCATAACCGCGGTGGAAACAAAAATGCTAGAGAGTGGAGTTGATGAGAATAAAACTTTATATCCCAGCCTGAAGGCAACAGACAGATGAGCGCTTACTTGGTCTAAGTTTCCAGTGAAGGCGTCATGGGGGGGCTGTGGGGGCCTCGATCAGGAGTGGGGAGGAGCTCGTGGTGGAAAACACAGATGATGGAGTGCGGGAGGCGGGGTTATGGCTCCTCCGTCCCGTCACATGGTACCACCCCGGGTGTGGGGAGACGCCTCCTCCAACTGCAAAGAGGAACAGGTAACATCACAAAGCTGAAAAAACTTTTACAGGAAATTTTTCATCAAACTGAGAAAGTTTCCTGAAACTAACAGCTGATGAGGTCCTCAGAGTTCCTCGTTACCTGCAGTGTTTTCATCTCTACATCCGTAAATAGTTTTTTTTATGAACTGTTGTCAGAAACCGGGGAGGATTTATGAACCGGGCCTGAAACAGCAGAATCACGGATGGCAATGAAGCCCCGCCCACTTTCTGAACAGAAAATAATAGATCTCTTCATGAACTTTGTTTGTTGCACTGCTGCGTTTGCTGTGGAGGTGCTAAAATCCTCCAAATGGAGAAGATCTCCATCCAGAGGTGTGAGGATCTCGATTTTAATCTGCTGATAAACACCTTCACATGTTTTACTGCCTTCTACCAACCACAGCTCTGTGTCATATCATGAAGGTCAACAAGGCTCAGGGTCCCTGAAGCCGCTCCTCGCCGACATCCGACAGATGGTTCAGCGACTGAACCCACACACCTGTAGCTTCTACACCTTCAGGTCTGCTAATCCTGTCTGTTTCTCAGCAAACTGAGAACCCGCGGCCGCTTGAATGACCACCAGCACGCCTAGGAAGGACGGGAGTTTAAAGGAACATGTTTGAAGACGGAAACCTGAGGGGTCAGTCCACCTGACCACGACCAAACCCACGCAGATGGGAGGAGCTTCAAACATCTGAGAGCAGGTCCTTTCACAGGAAGTGCTCTTCAGCGAGTTCCATTGAAGATCTAAGAACTCTGAGCTGGTGTTCACATCAAAGAGTTCACGGGGAAACAACCCGGCAACTTCACGCCAAAGAACAACGGAGAACATCAAACAAGGTCAAATATGTCCCTAGTTTATTTGGTCATTTAAAGCTCCATGAAAGGGGGGTGTCAGGGACCAGGAAAGGCCACGTGGGGAAGGGGTACACGGATGACCACACCTATACATGCAGCCGCAAGACAAAATCCCACAGAAGTCTGTAACCAGCATAAGGGGAGGGGCCAGGCACAAAGTGGGAGGAGTTTCTGAAGAAACTGTTAAAATGTCTTCTTTAAAGAACACCAAACAAGAAGCAATCCTCCACCCCACCCTAAACCCCACCAGGCCCCCATTCAGGACTGAAACCGTTTACATTTGATGTTAGAAATGTCTGAGCAATGAAAGAAAAACCCAAACGTTTCCTAAACACGCTTCTGATTAGAGTGTTAGAAGCATCTTATCAGAGTCATAGACTGTAAAAACAATGGACAGTGGAACCCCTCCCCTCTCGTGTTCCAAACAGGAAGTACCTGCTGATTCCAAGAAGTCAAAACTCTGTAAACTTCTATTGAGAAATAGACAGTTATGACTCGAACATGTCCTGTGTCAGAATCACTTTATTGCTCTGATACATTTTTCTTAACATCTTCTTTCTAATCCAAATTTTTTTAAAGATATTTTTCTTTATTGCAAGTTACAAATTGACCAATCAGATGCCTCAGTAAAAGCATGTGGTTCCCGCTGGCCACACCTCAAACATTTGATTGACAGCTTCTCCTGAGCCAGCTTTCAGTGGAGAAGGTGTGGACTTCAAACAAACTCACTCATGATTGGCTACTGTAGATCCCCATAAAACGTAACTCAGACCGACTCGGACCAATCGCTGTCGACTGGTTTCAAAATGGTGGCGCACTAATCAGGAAGTAATAGTGACGGAATTGGCTTTATGTTGCGAGAGTGGGAGGTGAGGCATTTTCTACGGGTGACGTCAACACCTAGCTCTGTCTTTTGTTTCTATGATCAGAGTGTTAGCAGCACGCTGGCAGCATACAAGTATGTTAGCAGTGTGCTAGCAGCGTATTATCAGCATGTTAGCCGTGTCTTAGCATCTATATCTACAATAAACTCCTTTAAGTTCCCAGAAAAAACATTTTTGTGTTTGAAACACCGAAGGAAAAGCCAATTAACCAATTAACAGACTAAACAGGGTGCAGCTTCAAGATAAATTCTGATAAAACCCAAATAAAACTTTTACCTGATTATTTAGTAAATAGCAGGGAAGCCGGGGGGTGGGTGGTGGGGTGGGTGGTATGTAATCCTAAAGTGTGTTTTTCCCAGTTTTCCTCCTCAGAATCACTAAAATCAACATTAAAACAATGTGTGGAAAACTGCAGTTAAGCTCAATGCGTTTGAAAATGCGGGTGGAGCAGAAAAAACCATCAAGTGCATAAGTGCAAAAAGTTAGTCTGGAGCGCCGCCTGGTTGTCAGCATCATATTATCAGCATGACTGACTGTTTTACTTTGGTACAGTCTGTCCTTCACACGTTTCCTTGACCCGATGTTTTCCACTAAGAACACAAAGTCTGAGATTATCTTCCGATTTTAGGAGGACAATTCCGAACCGTCCTTTTACTGTGATCCTTTGTAAAGCACACGCCTGCATCCAGAGGGGATGTTTCCAAACAAAACACTCGTGGGGGTTTGGAGAGGCCTGGAGCTGAGGAAACTCCAAGAACATGGGCGCGTCCTTCAGCAGACCTGAAGCAGCCACAGCTCCCGTCCAGCAGCACATCTCTGCTGGCTTGTTTGGGAACAGGCGCAGGTTTGATGCCTCCTATCAGTGCCTCGCATTAGCAGGACTGTGAGACCAAATCTCACAGACGCTGAAGCTCAGACAGCTGTGGGGAGATTCCAGTTCTACACGTAATTAAAACTCTGAGCTTGAGAAACATATCCTTTATGGCAGCGTAAAGAACATTAAACCACCAAACTGAAAATCTAAAATTGATGTTCACATCTGTGACATTGCCTTCTGGGTAATTTCCACCAATGACCATCATTTTCTCCTCACTTCTCAATAATCAGCCTGAGGTTCACTTCAGTTCATCACTACGGAGAGAAGGGACAAGTGTTTTAAAAATGTTTATTTAGACTTTTTTGTATTAATTAGCCGGCATATCTCTTTAAGAAAAGTGAGAAAGTGTCAAGTTTCACCAGATATTATTCACAGTCTAAGTTCTGATAAGAAAGCTGATAAGAAAACCCTGATGACCCAGCATTTAAACGCATCACCTACAGACGAATCTTGGAATCTCAGAATCAAACAGAACCAGTATTTTATGCATCAAAAGCCAAACTTTCTGCTACCGTCCTAAAGCAGGTCATCTTCAGACCTTCATCATCTCCTCACATTTGAGGCTAGCATGTTTCTTTCCGTGTTCTTCACATATGAACTTCAGTGTAGATCAACAAACAGTTCAGAACAACAAAGTCCAGAAATAAGAACCTTCACGTTCAGACATCCTAAAAAATACAAGAGGAGATGCTGCACCATGGTAACCATGGTAACCGAAAATATTCTGACACCTGCAACAGCGTTAGAGATGAGCTCGTTTAGTAAATAAAAGCTTTCCTCTGCATTCTGATTGAACTAAAAATGCCTTTCTTTGTTTTCAATCAGGTTTCTTTCTTTTTTTTTTCTGCAGAAAGTTTGAAAATAAAAGATCGTTTTATTATTTTCTGCTCTGAACCCTGAAAAGAATTTTTTCCGCTCCTGCCCATCAGAGAAATGAGCTTCAAGGTTGTTCAGCAGCTCATAGATGAGCAGCTTGATGGTTTCTTTTTTAGGAACATCTCCTGGCGCCGGTGGGACCAGAACAGTGGATCTGTTCAGCAGCTGGGATGTTTCCAGAAGTCTTCTGCTGCTGCAGCAGCCATCATGATGTCCAAAGAAGCAGATCCTGCTGTTTCTACTGACCCGTCCACAAGGGTCTACAACAGCAGTCACTGTTCTGACCTTCATGTCCTTGTTCCAGATTTAATGGAGTAAAGGAACGTTCTGCAGGACTTTCCAGTTTTGAAGCCATTTGATCTTTTCAGAAACAATCTTCATCACACATCAACTCAGAGGAAACTGTTGTTTGTCCGAGAACCTGAACTCTACACGGTGCTGATGTTGTTGATCCGGTTTAGAGAAAGTGGGCAAAGCTCCGCTCCTTCACTCGCTCCTGATCCTGCTTTGTTCCACCTCAAAGTTCCGACAGTGTTCTGCAGGAGCCCTTTTCCAGGTAAATGTGGACCCCTGTTAAGACAGCAGGAGGCAACGCTGCTCTTCTGCCTTTCCCTCTGATGACGGTGGCGGTGAGCGCGTATGCTAAAGGGTCCTCCCTCCACCAAAGACAGCACAAAGCTCCTCCCCCTGACCAAATCCAAGGCGCTAAAGTTACCCGACTGAAGCACTGAGAGCTTCGAAGCTTCAATGGGCTTCAAGAGTCAAATTTCGGCGACATCATGCTGTGGTCAGAAAGAAGGGGCCCGGCAGAACCTGGCAGCTGAACCGTCAACAGGAAGAACGTTCCTGAGAAGAAGGTGAAGGGGAGATCCACGGATCGACTTCCTTCAGAGACACCTCTGAGGATGAGCGCCCCCAAACATGCATCCCATTTGATCCGATCTGGATCCATTCAGAAGTTTGGATGAAGAAAATGTATCACAAGCCTTTGAAACCGACCCTGTAGCTTTAGGTGAACCTCAGAGATGGAGAACTTGGAACCATGCGAGAAGCTCTGATCTTCTGCTCGTTTGACAGGAACAAAGCTAAAGTCAAATATCTAAAACGAGAGATGACAGAATGTAAACGGCGGCTTGGTTTGGATCAGGCACTGAGAGGCGAGGAACGTCTGCTCCACATCTCAAAGGGAGAACCTTCCCCTGCCGTGATGATGTGGGGGGTTCCCTACATTGCTTCCTCTCACACTCCCTGTCATGCTGAACACATCCCGGGCCCGGTGCGTGATAAAAGCGTGTTCAAGAACCCACATTTAGCAAAAACATGGATCCAGATGTTCTTCACATCTGCAAAAATACAAACTACATTTCTGAGGTTTGTAGTTTAAATAGGTTCTGACAGAATCGCTGAGGAAGAAGCTCTGTCCAAGACAAACATGAGGAGCAAAGTTTTGACTTCATGAAACAAAGATCTTTGATCCGTGAAGACGAACTGAAAGATGCCGGTTCTGAAGCTAGAACCCTAAACAACCCCCCCACCAAGGAGGTTTGGAATCTTCACCTCTGACCTTCTCCCATCCGACAGAGAGCTGACCATTGATTTGAAAACACCCCCCTCCCCCCTCTCTTCAAAGCAAACAAAGCAACAATGAAGACAAAAACAGAAGCAGAGGACCTGCTCTGATCCAAACCTTCACCTCTGATCATGTCAGGAACTTCATCTGGTCCGTGAAGGTCTGCAGGAACCAGCTTGAAGACCTGGAGCCAGATCAGACCTGATCCTCAACGACGAAGATCAGACCTGATCCTCAACGACGAAGATCAGACCTGACCCTCAACGACGAAGATCAGACCTGATCCTCAACGACGAAGATCAGACCTGATCCTTAAAGACGAAGATCAGACCTGATCCTCAACGACGAAGATCAGACCTGACCCTCAAAGACGAAGATCAGACCTGACCCTCAACGACGAAGATCAGACCTGATCCTTAAAGACGAAGATCAGACCTGATCCTCAACGACGAAGATCAGACCTGATCCTTAAAGACGAAGATCAGACCTGATCCTCAACGACGAAGATCAGACCTGATCCTCAACGACGAAGATCAGACCTGACCCTCAAAGACGAAGATCAGACCTGACCCTCAAAGACGAAGATCAGGTCCGATCCTCAACGACGAAGATCAGACCTCATCCTCAACGACGAAGATCAGACCTGATCCTCAACGACGAAGATCAGAGCAGATCCTCAACGGTGAAGATCAGACATGATCCTCAACAACAAAGATCAGAGCCGATCCTCAATGACAAAGATCAGACCGGATCCTCAACTATGAAGATATTGGATCAGAGCCAATCCAATATGATGGAGATCAGACCTGATCCAATATGATGAAGATCAGACCTGATCCAATATGATGAAGATCAGACCTGATCCAATATGATGGAAATCGGACCTGATCCAATATGATGGAGATCGGACCTGATCCTCATAGATCAGAACAAATCGTCAGCATGAAGGAGGTCCTCACAGCCACGTGACTCCGCAGGACCCCGGGGACAGACACTGGGGTCTGGGTCAGTGCCACCTTCACCAGTTTTACGCTCAGGTCACAGGTCCGCTGCGGGAGATGCGACAGCGTCTGGCCCGCCGTTATGTAACGGCACTGCCCAGCGGGCGGATGGTTCGAATCCCGCCGCCTGTGACCGGAGCAGATCCGTGGGTCTCCATGGAACGGGCAGCCTCCGTTCGGAACACAATGAGAGCAGCTGGAAGGCCCGCAGCCTCCGCTGCTGCGGGCACGCACGCACGCGCAGGCAGGCCCGTGCGCGGGCTCCCTACCTGTTCAGCGGTCCGGTCAGCTCGTGCGGGATCCACGCGGCGCGGAGTGCTTCTCTCCCGGGCAGGAGGACCCGCGGGCGGGCGGAGAACCGGTGCGACCGGACCCACGTTCTCATGCGGGAGAAAGTTTGCTGGGAGCTGCGGGATGATCCTGCGAGCACGTGTCCGCGTGGGAGTCGGGTTCAAACTGCTTGTATGTTTACTGTCAGCTCTGTTGACAAACAATCGTGCGTGCTTGGGATCACGCGCAGGTTAGCCGTGCTGCTAGCTGTGCTAGCGTGGGAGCTAAACCTGAACGTGCTCATAAAATCTAGCCCCCCCTCCCTCTCTCGTGCGGGACTCAGCCCCCTCAGACGGCGGCGGCTCGCGCGCAGCTCCGGGACAAACACGCGGGTGTCTTCTGCGTCCGTGGCGGTCGCCTCGCGCTCCTCTAACGCGAGCTGTCGCTTCGCTCTGTGATCTCCGCCATTTCCAGCCTCAACACAAACAAACACGTCGCGCGCACGGGGCGCGCTCACGAGGACTGGAGAGAAGAGCCGCGCGTACGCGCAGCGCGAGCAGTCACTGAGCCCCGCGTGAGACCATGACGCAGAAGAAAGCCCGAACAGAAACTAAAACCCGCGCGCGGGCACGTGCACGGTCAGCAGCCGCGGATTGTAGGTTCACTCAAGTCTGTGGAGCGGACACGCTATGTGCGTGTGGACGTGCGTGTCTATTAAGTTTCAAACGTGAATCAGCTGAAAGTATGGGAGTCCGTTTGGGTCAGAAATCCTCTGTTTGAGTTTTAATGGATCATTTTGAAATGCGATTTTAAAATCACTTTTCACTTTGTTTTCAGTGATGGTTTTTTTTAAAGACAAACATGCGTTTTTACTTAAACCTACAAATGGTGTAACTCTGCCACACAATTTATGGAGAGTCCACCCATCAAGTGAAGATGGTTCCGTCTGGACGGTTGTCTGGTCCACTGAAGGGCGTTGAGTTTCACTAAGTGAATGGATGAAGATGAAGATGAAGATGCAGATACAGTCCACGTGCTGTTACTTTAGCTCAGATTCTGTCATACGCCACAGCGTATCATCTGACTCCTCTCATCCTCTCCTCTTCACACCAACCTCCTCTACATCCATGAACCTCCTCTTTAGTCTTTGAGCAGCTCCATCAGCTAAACTGACTTTATTAATAATTTAGATCCAAAAAAACAAAAAAAAAACAACAGATGACGCCATTAAACAATTCTCAAACATTTTAGAGAAAAATGTTCAGTGTTAAAGTAGTTACATTTATTGATAAACATAACATTATAAATGAAAGTTAATATGGTTTAAAAGAAAACACATCAACTTCAATGATGCTGTGGAGAAAATCACAAAAGTTCTGGACAAAAAAAATCTGCAACGGAGTTTGTATTTATTTTTTAAAAAGTGACTCTGAATTGTGACATTTTACTGGACAAACTAAAAGTGCATGGCATCAGAGGAGTGTTTCCTCGGGACAAAAACTATTCACCTTTAAGAAAATAATTTGTAAAGATTGAGGATGCGAGGCCTGGGAGATGAGTGTCTCACAAGGATCAATTCTGGGCCCGCTG
This sequence comes from Oryzias celebensis, assembly GCA_014656515.1. NCBI lineage: Eukaryota > Metazoa > Chordata > Actinopteri > Beloniformes > Adrianichthyidae > Oryzias > Oryzias celebensis. The sequence continues at coordinate 2,687,464 of BNCR01000018.1, read as the reverse complement.
CTATTCAATATTTACATCGATATATTCAACGTTTCAAAACTGTTAAAACTAATTTGCTGACGATAAAAACTATATTTTATTGTACAGGGGAGCTTATTAATGTCGTGAAAATAGAACTTAATAAAAGATTTTTATTATTGACTTAATTTTTAAGGAATCAAAAAGCTATCTTCATTGACCTCAGTGGATAATCTGATATTCATTCATTCGTTGTCTGTACTGGTTTGTCCCTTTCAGGGTCACAGGGCTGCCGGAGCCCAGCCAGTCATGGGCAAAGGCAGGCGACACAATCACACACCCAGGCACACTTGCATCCACACCGTGGGACAATTTAGAGCGACCAATTAACCTATGATGCATGTCTTGGGATGTTGGGAGGAAGCCGGAGTCCCCGGAGAAAGCCTACGCATGCACAGGAAGAACATGCACACTCTACACAGAAAATCGGATATTTTATCTCATTTATAAAAGTTTATGTCTCAGATGAAGAAAGAAGCACAGATGAGTCTTTTATCCCCCCAGTAAAGATCAATTCCTCAAAAAGACTGATTTTAATGCCGCTTGACATTCAAGTTTTGGTTCTGTTTGGGTCCAAATCAAGAGACTCCTCACAGAACCATTAGAACAGATGTTGCAACCATGTGGTGGACATTATATTGTAGAGGACTGGTTTGATTTTGACTTGGGTCAACACTTGGACATAAAAGAAGATCCTAATAATCCTTACATTTACAATATAGATGTTTTTCAAGCCACACTGTGTATTTTGGTCTTGCATACAGTTAGACAGCCTAAAAAACCATCAGATCAAACATAAACTCTAAACTGAGGCGTGTTTTTATGCCATTGTTATTTTCATGCTTTCTTTCATGTACATGTTTATGTGACAAACTAGATGTTCTGCAGCTTCAGCTCAAACTACTGACTCTTAAAAGAAACAACATCACCTAAAAAAAGTGGAATTTGACAGAAATTATAACACAAAAGTAGAGCGTAAAGTAAACCAGCTGCTGCGAACATGTTTGCAGGTTTTACATTTGATACGTGTGAGGATCTGGTAGAACATGAACACCTGAGGAGATGCAGACGAAAGATGGACAACCGAACTTACATCAATTACCTTTGACCTTCTTCGGAGGGACGAGAAGACAAAGGAAAACCCAAAACCAGTTTCTCATGAAGAACATTTTCTTTAAAAAGGTGGAATGAAGCTGTGCTGCATTCAGGAACAAACCTGTCATTCTGAGGTTATGTGTAAACAAGTGAATAGAAATATAACAACAAACAGAAACTCTGTTGTTGGGAGGGTTTACTCCCTTTGCTGGGGTGGGGGTGTACCTTAGGTCAGGTATTGTGTAAAAAAAATAAAAAAAAACTTTAATAAATGTTCAAATCCTGTGGTTTTGGAGGGAAATCTTCCCGCTGAGGAGAAACCAGATGGATTTAAGTTTCTAGTAACGCTTTTCTGTGAACCATAATATAAACTGGTTTGTTTATCGGTTCAGTTTCAGACTGAACATACCTGAACCACTAAGATGGCAGTAAATAATATTTTATTGACAAACCTCATGGCGCATGCGTGTTTTCAGATTTCAAACACAAACAAACGTCTTCGTTTAAATTATTTTACGACGTCATTGGGTTAAACATTTTATTTCTCTTCAGTTAACAAAAACAGGGACTGATCATAGCGGAACTTGATGCCCTCTGGGGCACGTGACACCCAGTCTAATGTAAACTTATCAGATCTCTGATGCGCCTGCGCGACCCCAGTCATTTAAAAAGATTGAATTTGCGCATGTGCGGCTGCGCAGTCTCCTTCGGATACGGCTTCAGGGCTAGGCACGTCGGAATGTCCTCTGGCTGCTCCACCCACAGCTTGTGCGCCACACCTGCACGCGTGAGGGCGTCCGCGAGCCCGCAGAGCGCGGCCTCGTCCGGAGCCTGCGGGCGGACACAGCAGTGAGAGCGGCTCGACCCGGCGAGGACGCTTCGGAACCGAAAGCTGCAAGTCTCTTACCGCCAGAACCACCTTGTGCATTGAGTCCAGGTCTGCGAGGTACCGCCGCGTGTCCGGGTCTTCGTAATGCAGGTGGATGGCAGCGGTGGCCGCGTGACACGCCTGCGCGAGAACGGCGCCAAGAGGCCAAGACAGTTTTTGAGTCAGATCGGAGCGAACCACTACATACTGTACCAGCCGAACCCCGGGAGGACCCGCTCCTGAGGCGGACATATTTGGGCTGCACCGGAACTACTGCTTCCGGTTTAAGTAGAAAACACATCCGGCCGCGTGCTGCCCCCGTGAGGTCATCCATAGAATTACACGATGAATGGGACTTACGTTTGCAGTCAGAAAGGAGGTTCTAAAACTATTTCAGCACAAACAGCTAATCTAGTCACAAAAACAAATCAAAAGACTGCTTTAAAGTGAAGCTTTTCATTTCTCTGTCACTAAAAGACTTTTAGGGTGTTTTCAGATTGGCAACATCTTTAGTCTTTGTCCACAAACTTGTTTCGGCGTCTACGTGAGAGATTTCTGTTTCAGACCAAAGCTTGTAAACAAAACCACGTGACCAAAGATCTCTTCAGTCACTGGCCAGGAACTAACTGAGCGGGTCAAAACAAGAGAAACTCTGAGTGCAGCGCTTTAAATCCTCATTGGGATGGTTAACATATAGAGACTTTATACTTCGATTACTAGCTTTGAACGTCAGTAACTACAATTTTCACTTGTTACTTATATAAGATGAAAGATAAAAGCCGGACCGCATGCAGTTTATGACAAATAGATTGTTGGGAAAACGGAGAAGCAATGTGGATCACGGTCAAAGTTGTTTTAACCAGCCTACATTAACCCGACCACGTTCCAATAAATTGCTGAATCTCAGAGCAAACCGAATCGAAGCTTAGTCCGATTGGAAACAAACCAAAACCACCTCTAAAAATGGGTCAGAGCGGTTCCTAGTCCTGGACCAGGGTTCGGTTGCTCGTATTCAGACTGAACATTTATTTCAAGTTATCGGGGAAACGGACTCTGGTTCACTTTAAGCGGATCAAATGTGCGCAGTTTGAATAAACCTAAAACTGCAGTCAGTTATAAAAGAGAAAGGACTCCTACTAACTGAAATAAGGAAGACTCTTGAATCTGCATTGATAGCTTAGTCCTATCAATGTATAAAATTGGATATTTTTGGAATCAGGTTGTTGCAAACTCGTCTTTATTTGTGAAAATGTCCTATAGACAGTAATCTGGTCTCCACCTGTTTCAACCCCCCAGCAGGTATAGAGCCCCCCCACTGGGAAAAGATCTCATTTAAAAAAAGATATTGACATTAAAGTTTCTGTGGAGATCATTCAGAAACTATTACATACCTTTGTGTCAACAAAGACTTTGAAATTATGGATTATTTAGGACTAAAATTTTCTCCCTAAAATTGAGAAATTAATAACTTTCATTTTCTTTTCGGGAACTAAAAAACAAACCCCAAGATTATTTTAAATAATTTATGAACTCTTCTGGTTGAAATCTAAATTCATCAATACTAATTTAACCATTAAAAACAAAGATGTGAAGTTGTTCACAAAATCAATATCACATGTCTAACAAAAAGGCTTAATATTTGTGATTCTTTGCATAAATGTATATAATTAACCCCCTTTTTACTGTAAACAATACAAAATTTGTTCTTTGTTGTACACTTGCACTCAGTTCAATAAAGTTCTTTTAAAAAAAACTATTTCTTGAGATGCAAAACGTTCAAGGACACTTCTCTGCTTCTGTTGCCATAGAAACGTACACAACCATTTAGATTTCCATCCTTTTCCTGAAGATCCGCTGCAGCACCGACTGAATCACCTGCTACTTCACATTTACAAGTGCGCAGAAAATAATTCAGAAAAGTGAAGAACCACGAATGAAGGTCAAACAAGGCAGTAAATGTCACAATAATTCTTTATTCAGCATACACTTTATAATAGAAATATAAAATATGCTATTTTTGTTTTAAAATTGGTGAGACATCATCGTATCTGTGTAGAGACAGACATCCATACAAACAGGTTTGAACTTCTACCAAAATCTGCAGCTGCACTGAGCGGCGCCGGGTTTTCCAGGGGTTCTCCGCTCCTCAGCAGGGGCCTGCTCTGAGCTCAGCCCTGCTACTCTAAGATGCAGAGAGCACAACAGCCTAGCACAGATTTCTTCACGTTTAGCTACTCTGACGGCGGTCCAATGAGGACGCCGCTCTCTGAGCGTTTACCAAGAAACGGCGAAAAAGTTACCAAGAAATGAAAACATCAAACATACTGATGGTCACTCGTCTGCAAGGAACAACAGATGGGGAGGGGGGTCTCCACACCCCCGCCTCAGCCGGACGGCCCCAAACAAACCCATGACGAGAGATAATGGAGTTCACAAAGTTCCTCTTTTATTTTTTAACGTTGGTTGACATGCTGAGTCCTCGTGTTTTAAGAGTCAAAAGGAAAAGTACTGGGCGAAGCAGTCCTGGCGCTGGGGGTCAGCGGGGTCGAGGCCGGGATCCTTGGTTTCAGGAGGGCTTCAGTCACAGACAAACAGAGTCAGGGAGGAAGGCAGACATTAACCACAAACTACGACCAATCAGCTCCCAGACTTCTGCCCTGCAGCCTGCATGCAGAGTCTTTTCTGTCCACACAGGGGCAGCATAGCTGTCATCTGGACTCAACTTTCAGGTTTATCATCAAACCCATGAAGGGAGTTTCTGCAGAAATCTGCAACTTTTTCAATCTTTGTATTAACAGATTGATACTGACAAATGCAAGGATAATATTTTATTCTGCTGGGAGAAAAACTCATCAACATCTATGATATTTTCATCAGTCAATGGATGAGCTCCACAGGACTGAACAGAAATATTTTCATTTTTAGATCCTGATACTCAAACATTTCTCTAAAGCGATGAAACCTTTGACCTCTGTTCAGAGTTTTACTGATGGAGGCATGAAAGCAGGTGTTTGAGTGACAGAGACGCTTCCTTTTGGTCACTTTCATGACCTCTGAAGCTCTGCAGGACGCAGCAGGTTGATGGATCTGCTGCAGGATGAAGGCATCGCTCCTACAGACCAGAACTGAGTCTCAGAAACTGCTGATCCTCAGATTGAGGAATGATTCTGTGATGAAGGAGGAGAGCGAACATCTCTGCAACTTCAGCTGTTTTGTTGGTTTCCCTGAAATCTGAACTAATTCCAGCTAAAACCATCTCAGGAAAACACCTTCGTTTTAGCGGATCTGCAAGAGGAAGCAGCAGTTTACGGTTCTAGCAGGGTTACTTAAACGGGCCCTGGTTCTGTTCCGGTTTCTTTCTGCTTCTGAATTTCTGAATGTCGACACTTTTACAGGTCTAGAACCTGTTCTGGTCGCTTGGACCTAAAGGTTTGGCTCCAAGAACCAACTGTGGATCAGACATGAAGCCCCGCCCCCTGCTCTAACAGACTGGAGAGGAGGAGAAGGACTAACCCCCATCAGAGCAGACGTGCAAGAATGTTGTGCACGTGCTGGCGCTCACTCTGGGCTCAATCCATGAACAGCAGCAACCATGCAGCACAGGTACACGCACACATGCTGCACACCTGAGCCGCCCACAGCCCCTCCCCGCCATGCAACAACGCTGTAGGAGCTCCGCCCACAGACTGATGCTGTTAAGCTGAAAACAGTGGAACATGCTGAACTTCTGCTGCAGATGGAGATGAGGACACTCAGGATGGAGACACAGCAACCACAGACATGTTTTATAACTTCCTGAGATGAGGAGCATGCATGGACCAATGAGATGGGAGGAGACAAACACGCCCCTTTTGCATCCACAGCCATTCTGAGAGCTTCATTCAGCTTCTGCTAGCTTTGAGGATCTTCTCGGGAAAATCAGCTGCTATCAGCTGATGAGCCAGAACCCTGAACCCAGCAGGTTGAAGGAGAGCGACCCGTTAGGACCGGCTGTCTTTAAAATGTTTGGAGCTGAGCTTCATTCCAGCTCTGGGTCCAGAAGTTCAGCTGTTCTCCAATCTAGATGTTTCTAAAGTTCTGCTGAGCCAAAAGAGGCGGACCATCAGCTGGGGGTTCTGTTTTATGCTCGTCCCTCTGAGACCAAGTTTCCCTGTTTTTGCCTGTGGGATGTTCTCCTCGCAGGACAGAGTGCAGAAACGGACGCCCGCGGCCGACGGCGGCGCGAGACGTTTCAGCTCGAGCTCTGAGAAGGCCTCACCTCAACTTCTTGGCTTCGGTGGGCGGGGTCGGCAGAGCAAGAGGTTTGTTGGCGTTGAGCTCGAGGTGGTGGAGGGGGGAGTTGGGGATGGGCTCTAGGCGACTGGGCAGGGGCGGGGGTGGGGGAGGAGGCGGGTGCTGCCCGCCCCCAACGGCCACGCCCGTTCCTGCGGCCAGCAGAGCCCTGACATTGGAGGAGCTGCTGAATCTGCTGGCTGTTGATTTCTCAACCTTTTTCTTTTGCTACACAGAAACAAAAAGAACAGGGGGGGGGGCACGCAGGTCAGACAGGGAGCAAAAGGGAAGATCAAAGAAAACATGACCATAAAATGAAGGGGGTGCAGATGGAGGAGGAGGAGAGCTCGCAAGAGCCCCGCCCACCAGAGACAGAAAAGACGATCTGATTAAAGAGGCAATGGATCAGCCGGGACGACGGTTCGGGAAGAGACAGCGGTTCTGAGAGGGATGACTGTTCTGAAGAAGACAGTGGTTCTGAGTGAGATGATGGTTCTGAAGGAGACATTGGTTCTAAGAAGAATGAAAGTTCCGAAAGAGACAGCGGTTTTAAACAGGACGGTTCTAAAGGAGACAGCTGTTCTATGTGGTATGATAGTTCTGAAGGAGACAGCGGTTCTGAGAGAGAAGATGGTTCTGAAGGAGGCAGTGGTTTTAAACAGGACAGTTCTGAAGGAGGCAGCTGTTCTATGTGGCATGATAGTTCTGAAGGAGACAGCGGTTCTGAGAAGAATGAAAGTTCCGAAAGAGACAGCGGTTTTAAACAGGACGGTTCTAAAGGAGACAGCGGTTCTAAGAGAGAAGATGGTTCTGAAGGAGGCAGTGGTTTTAAACAGGACAGTTCTGAAGGAGGCAGCTGTTCTATGTGAGATGATAGTTCTGAAGGAGACAGCGGTTCTGAGAAGAATGAAAGTTCCGAAAGAGACAGCGGTTTCAAACGGGATGACGGTTCTGAAAGAGACAGCGGTTCTGAGAGAGAAGATGGTTCTGAAGGAGGCAGTGGTTTTAAACGGGACGATGGTTCTGAAGAAGACAGTGGTTCTGAGTGGGATGGCGGTTCTAATGGCAGGAGATGCCTCCCACCGATGGCTGAGAAAGCAAAGGAAAGCTGAGTGGGCGGGGTCAGAGGTCAGACAGAACTGATGGAGACAAACGTTTACAGTGGAAGTTATAGAACCTGCAATGCGGTCAAACACGCTCGTGCACGTGGAGATCAGACCCACTTGGTGTCATTTCATTTCAACCAGAGGAGTGGAGTGAAAGTGCATGAATTAGACGGGCTGAAGGAGCAGAACCGTCACTGGTCACGTCCTCGTGAAGCCTGCAGGCCGTGACCGCGGCGCTTCACCTCCTAGTTTGGTTTGGACAGTAGGTTTGATTCCCTGTTTTTCAGGACGTCTGCCTCCAGTGCAGAGGAGCGTGTGTGACTTCAGCTTCAAACGAGGGTAAAGTCTGAACTCGGAGTCTGCGTCCAGACTTCCTGCCGTCTCGTTTGAAGGACGTTTGTGGACGCATGGAAGTGAGGCCGCTCCTCCACAGAGTCGGTCCTGATGGGAGTGAGATGAGGAGCAGCGGCGCCTCCTACCTTAATGAGCGGGTTGATGACTCCTACGTTGGGGCTGGCGTTGAAGACCTTGTTGAAGTTGGTCTCTCTGTTGACGAGCTCCAGCTGGTAGAACTTCTTGTCGTCCTGAAGGAGGAGAAAGGTGTTAGCGGCGCTCCTGTGAGGCTGAACTCACACTTGGGGAGATCCTGCTGAAGGATGGATGAGCCTCTGAACAAGGTTCCCGTCCTACCGAAATACTCCAACCCCCCCAGGATGCTTTTTGATGGAGAGGTTCCCCCACTCACCACCAGCTTCTTGACCAGAGTTTCCCGCTCTGAGACCATGTCCTTCAGCTCAGCAATGACCTGCAGGTCTTCAGGACGGCTCTCTCTGTTCCTGAACTTCTCCTCCGTTCCCTCCAGCCTGAAACACCAACAGAAGAATCCAGACTGATCTTCAAAACCTTTCAATAAAAAAACTTTATTTAAATGGGAACATGGACACTGAGCTTGAGTTTCAAAGGAGAATTTAGAACAAAAGTTTCCCAAAGATGCGAGAAGAAAAATGTAAACGTTCTATTTTCAGACTTAAAAAGTCAAAACAAGTTAAAAGAAATTCAAAGATTCATGGAAGAATCTTAATGCAATTTTTTTCACGTTCTCGCAGACAAAAACTGCTGCTGCAGAAGCTCCGCCTCCCATCCATCAGACCTAAAAACTCGCTTAGAAAGCAAGAGTTTTGAACGCGTAGACAAACATGAATGCATCGGCGAACACCAGGAGGCGCTCACAGCACACCTGTAATGTTCTATGGCCTGAAGGCGGAGCAAAGCTCAGGCATGAGGAGGAGGCAGGTGAGTACGTACAGGATCTGAAGGGCGGAGATCTTGTCCTTCAGCACCTCCTGGGCTTTGTTGAAGTCTGACAGCATGTTCTGCGTCTCCCTGCTGTGGGCGGCGTTCAGCTCCGACAGCTCCCTCTCGTGCCTCTTCATCAGCTCCTGCTCGTGCGCCCTGAGGAGACACGCATCTTCATGAACATTCACAGACGAGCTGCTGCTGAAGCCGAATCATAAATGCTGAAGCAGGTTTGGGGCGAGAGCACAGAGAGGAAGGAGCAACCTTTATCAAAGTTTTATAGATGAACTTCAAATACATTATCCTGCAGAAACTCCCACCTAAAGAAGGAAGCTGAAGTTTTAGAACATACAGGAGAATCAGAGACGTGATGGGGGGTCGGTTAGGGTCTGTGGGTGTACGGGGATGAAAACACACAGTTGTTATGAGATATTTTATTCATAGACACAAATATTTGAAATGTTTTGTCTTAAAACTCCACAGGAGGCGCTAGAGAGCAAATCTGCGGAGAAACGGTTTCATAGAAAACAGGATGGAGGGAGAGCCCACTCTGCCCAAGTGGGGGGGCACACATCTTCTCATTTATTCATGCTCTATTTTTAGGCTGAATTCTGACAGTTATGTAAGGCCGCGTGGGGTGGGGGGATTGGGGGCGCATAAATATCTATGGAACAGAGACGCCTGCTTTCTACAGGATGGATGATCCTGAGGAGGAAGCAGATGCTGTCGTCATGGCAACTTTGACGTCAGCCTCAGCATCAAGCTGAACACCAGGAGAAGTTTTGAAAACTTGGAACTCACCTGAAAACCATTTAGTTAGAAAAAAGTAACAAGTTATATCTATTCAGTTACATCTACTCAGTTACATTACTCAGTCATATTTACTTAAGGATATCTGTAATCATGACAGAAATTTTATTGCAGTTTTTCTACTTTTAAAGTATATTTTCCAAATCTACTTGTAACTAAACTGTATTTTTCACTACAAAACTTATTGTTCCAGAAATAATGAACAAAAAAGATGCTATTTTATTTTGAAAGTTCATTTATATTAAGCCAGAATTCACATTATTTTCCTTAATTTGGTTTAATTGAATAACTTCTACTCTGTACTTTCCATGACTGTTTACTGTTACTGGTATTAGTACTTTTTACTTCTACCTGAGTAACATTACTTTAATGTGGAGTTCACAGTTAGTTACAGTTGTTAGTTGGTCTTTTTCAAATCTTGGTTCCATCATTTGGTCTTCTTGCTTTTTATTAGGCTGATTCTGGACAGTTTCTCTTCTTCCAGCTTTAATGGTAAAAAAAGGTTGATTTTTAAAGAAAAAAAAACATTATTAAACAAAAAAGCAGATTCTTTTCCTGGAGTTTTATTAAAGACAGACTTTCTAAACTCTGATTGGCTGTAGCACAGCAGAGTAAACTTACTAACAAAAATATACAAATGTTTATTAAACTTTTAAAACAACATGAAGTTTTCATGTTTACAACGAGACTAAATTCCTCTGAGGATTGACAGACTTCTTCCTGGGTTTGGGTTCAAGAACATCAGTGAGAAGTTCTGTTCCTCTGCAGAAGTTCCACTTAAACCCGGTTCTCTCTGCGGCCTCAGTGTCGGGTTGTCAGGTTTTGTGTTCTGAAACATGGAGTGGGTTCTGCCTGGATGGGGCGACGCGCTGCAGACTCACCGGATCTGCTGGTTGGCCTCGCTGCGGATCTTCAGAACCTCCTTGCCCTTCATCTCCAGCTCTTTGGTCAGGGTGCTGATGTTCTCGTTGAGCGTGTGGATCTGGTGGTCCAGCTGAGCCACGTGGTTTTTCCTCCTGGAAACCTCGTCCTGCAGCTCAGAGATCCGGCCCAGAACCTCCCGCTCCTGAAACGCAGCATTTTCAACAGAACTTTCAGACCTTTCTAACATGTTTCTGAAATGTTGTTTGCACACAGGATTTCCTGATGTTTCTGCTGGAAGATTTTTCCTGTTTTCTGTTGTGTTTCATGATGTCAATATTAACAGAGTACGGACCGTTTCCGTGACAACAGCCTGAAAAAGGATTCTCCAAGAAACGTCACACGTCTTTGTGTTTCACAACATCTGCACAACTCATCTGAAACGATGAGTCCAACACGAGGCTGAAATCCTTTGAGAAACTCTAGATTGATGTAAAGAATCAAGAAAAGTCTGGTGAAGGAATGATCACCACCAGGAAGAGGCTCAAGAACCGGGATCAAACAGGATGAGTGTCTGCAACAGTGAGAGGGGCTCGAACGTGACACCAGAGCGTCTCTGCGCCTCCTGTAAACAGACACAGCTCAGTGTGCAGCGGTTGCATTTCTCACTCCTCCGTCACGGAGAAGCAGACAGCTATGGAGGTGAAGGAGTGACTCAGAATTCCTTCCACCCACAACAGCATCCAGACGCTCCTACCTGAGTTCTGTTGCTCTCCAGCGCCTCCTCCAGTTGGGCTTTGGCGGCAGCGGACTCCTGCTGGTGGGTTTGTCGCAGGTGTTCGATGGCTGAGGCGTGGACGTGGTTCAGCTCAGAGCGCAGGGAGGCTGCAGCGAGAAGATCAGAAATAATCCCAGTTTGAGAAGATCCTCCAACTGATGAGGAGCTTCTTCATCAGCATCATGAGAAAAGCTGACAGAAATAATCCAGTCACTGGTTCTGTTCTTCCTTTTCTTTGATTTGAGCTCAAATGTTTTCAGTCTTCTGCTTTTTCCTCACATTTTCACAAATATAAATGGTTTAAATCCATAAATGAACCACAAAAACCTTTAGAAACAATTAGTTTACAGTAAAATAATGTTTTCTTTAAGGAAAAGTGGAAAAAAAACATGAAGACATGCACGAGTTTCTGTTGAAATTCAGAAGAATTCTGCCTTAAAATGGACGTTTTGAAGGTTTTAAGGTCTGGATTTTTGCAGAATATCATAAACACTTTGATGCTGCAGAGACTGTGAGGCTCATCAGAGGAGGAATGAAAGGAGGACAGGAACAGGAGAAGTCAGAGGCTCTGACAGGAGTCTCCTGTAGCGTCTCCTTCATGAAGCGGAAAACATGCCGAGTCAAACGTTCTCTGCCCTTAGGAAAGACAGCGTTCAGGGATCAAACCACAACCTGCTGGGCTTGGAGGGAGGTCATGTGAAGGAAAAGCATGACTATCATGGTTCTGCCCAAAACAAGAGAAGACTCTTCTTCTGAACTGGACAAACGTGCACATGCGTGTGCATGTTGGGAGCTCACCCAGCATGGCTTTGCCCTCGTCCTCCAGCTCAAAGCGCAGCGTCTGCAGCTCCTGTTCAGACTGCTGTTTGAGCGTCTCGATGCTCTGGCGATGGGCTTCTCTGAGCGCCTGCAGCTCTGCGTGATGATGATGGCGCAGACGCTCCTCCAGCTCCTAAAGGAGCGACCAGCGGAGAGCAGGGAGGACAGAAGGAGCAGAGGGAAAAAAACATGAGAACTCCACAGCTTTAAAATGAATTTTTACTTTTAAAAAAAGACAAGCTACTAATCCAGGTGAGTTCAGATGGTTCATAAAACAAACAAAACAATTTTTCTTAAACAATTATGAAACAATTGAACTAAAATTCCATTTTGGTTTCAGCAGCTGATAGAGAGTCTATAGTAAGATAAAGGAACGGAGATCATGTAGTTAAAGCAGGATGAAGGCATCAGATGTTTATATCGGTTCACACAGAAACTCCTGATCATTTTAGTTACACGACATTGTTGTTTCAAGATGAAAAAAATCAAAGTTTCAGAAATATACAAAGGCTTTTTTTAACCCTTTACTTTCTTTTGTAGTACTATAACTGACCACAAGAGGGCAACAAATGCAACTTTAACTGTCTGTGGAATTTTTCCAGGTAAACTTTGCTTTTTGCTCTTGTTCTAAATCCCTCACATCCTTGGATTATTATGAGGTATCTTGAAAGAAAGATTTTCTTTAACTGAACGTAAACAAATGTCTGAGGTTCACAGAGAAGGGTTTGCTTGATCTCTGCTTTCAAACCAGATAAACTCAGCTTTCAAACACCGCCGCTGCTTCAGTGATGCGACCTAATCCTCAGAGGAAACGAGATTTTTGCAGCACCTTCCGCTCAGGCGGAGCCGAGGCTTGTGGTTGTAACGTTCCTAACAGCCTCTTATCAATTCCATTCGTTTGTGTTGCGGGTCAATAAGAGCATCAGCTTTTATTCCTTTCATTAAAGCCAGCGCATTAATCACAGTGAACCCTGAAGGGAGGAGTTAATGCTGTGATAACGCCCTCCGGGGCTGTGCGCTAACTCTCTGTTTCTCCATCTGTTTGCATTAACCGCAGATCAATATCCACACCTTCTCTGGAGGCAGAAAACATTTAAGTAAAGGAACGGCTCTGAAGACGAGCCGATGCGAGCAGGTGGACTTAAAGGCTCATTCAGAGAACATCTTTTTCAAACGTTTACATATTGCACTGAAATGCATGATGGGTAAAAGAACAGACCCCCCCCACATGTATTTTTGGTGCTGCAGTGTGATCGTCTTCAATCTTTGAGTCCAGGATCCGTGCTTGAACGGAGCACACAGATCAAAAAAACAAAAATAAAGATGTGAAAGAGATTTAAAACATCATCATCCCGAACATATGGAGGTCAAAGGTCAAAGCTTAGAGTCTGAAAAACCCGGATCCTGACCCAAACCAACCTGCAGACCTTCGGGACCTTCTGCTCTGCAGATGTAGGTCTTCTCTCAGAAAATTCACAGGAAATGAACGCAGAGATGAGACGATTTGAGGATTTCAAAATAAAATGTCACATTTACAAACAGTGACCTGGGTCAACCTTTTATTGGTCTCTGACCACATGTTTACTGTGATGGACCTTCCAGGATGTTTTATTTCATGCCAAACATGCACAGAATTTGAAAAGCTCAGCTGCTTGCCTTTTTGTAAAGTCAGGAGCTGCACTGATTCAGGGCAGGCGAGGAATTTGTCCTGAAGCAGCGTTGCTCCTCAGGCTGTTTTGCTTCCTGACGATAAAGTCCTCCAAAGGAGAACGTCTGTCCTGATAACAAAAATCCTCCTCCAGGAGTCACAGGAGATAAGCTCTGCCGTCTGGGGACTAAATCAGGTTAAGTGAACGTCTGAGAGACCTGAAACCACTTCATTACTTCCGGCCAGATCCCCCCCAACAAACAGGAACATGAAATCATCCTCTCAGACGCTCCACTCTGGATAATTACGCTAATAATTAACCCTAACCCCACAGCAGTAAAGTCCTCAGGTCCTGATCTTCAGGAGACGGAGGGAAAAAACAGACCAGGAGGCGGATTCTGGAGCTGACGGGTCATTCTGACCCGCTGGGATGTGAGTTCTGGATCATTTCACAGCAGTGGTTCTACCTGCAGCTCCAGAGGATTGCAATCCTTCAGGATTTTTACTCATATGTAAAAGGTGGAAGTATTTACAGCAGGAAACGATTGAGGGTGGGGCTTAAGAAAGAAGCAATTTAAACTCAGGAATAAGGATGTAAATAATTATGAGAAATAATCTGCTGGTTTTTAATTTCTAATGTTAAAGTTGTTTGAAACTTTCTTTACTTTTTGATCTGGATGTTCAGGATCTGTATCTAATAGAATCATAACATCCATGATGCTTCTGGACCTGCAGGAACTAACCTGCACGTGAGCTCCACCCACCTTCAGGTCGCGCTGCCTGGCGCGCTCCATCTCCTGCACGGCACATATGTGGACCTCCTGCAGACGCTGCTGCCGCCTCTGATGCTCCGTCTGCAGCTCGTCCAGCTGCATGCGCAGGTGCTCGCGCTCCTGACTGAACTGATGCTGCAGCTGCTGCAGAGACGACTGCGACTGCGACAGCTGCATCTCCAGACTCTGCTTCAGCAGGGAAATCTGCAGGACAGACCACAAGAATCATCAAGTCTGCAGCAGCTTCTGCCGAAACACCCGAGGAGAAAACTCAAAGGAGCTGGATCAGGGGGAGGAGTCAGAAAGACCTGTGTGAACCAGGAAACAGAGGAGTCCTCTGGTCTGCAAATGTAATCGATTACTTTAGAGCAGGGGTCTCCAAACTTTTTCTTGCAAGGGCCACATTATTTTTTTTCCCTCTGATGCGGGGCAGGGGTCATTTCGCAGCGTAAGAAAAAGTGTAACAATCGCAGGATGTGTTGAAACGTAAAAATCTATGGTTTTCCAGAAAGCTACACATAACCAGATATTTAAAACCCTATCTGGGGTCTTTACAGAAAATAAATCCTTCACTGGCTCCCTGATCATTGTGTTTATAAAGTTCTTCATGGTCTCGCTCCAGTTTATTTAACTGAGCTTTTAACTGTTCACGGCCGTTCTAGTGTTTTAAGGTGTGCTAACCAACATTTGCCTTATCTTCCCAGGTCACAACAGAAACACTGGGGTGACTTGCTTTTTCTATTGCCGGCCCTCAGTGTTGGAATAACATTCATGCAGAACTGTGGATGATATCAGACCTCGACAGTTTTAAAAGTCAACTAAAATATTACCTTTTAGAATGACTGTTTATATGCAAAAGTCAGTGGGATTTTTTGTGTTTTATTGCACGTAATTGTCTTTTTTTATTCTTCCTCTTCTCCCTGTTTTTGAAAACATGCATTTGTTTATTTTTACCACAAATTAATCTCATTTATCAAACAGGTTCACGCTTTGACTGTCCAAACAGATTCAACTCCAAGATTCCCGGTTTTTGCAGCAACATGAGGAACAAAAGAGCCACGAGTCTCATCCGGACGTCCCGCTGTGGACTCGCACCTGTTCCAGCAGGTCCTCCACCTTCCTCTGCCAGCTCTCCCTGGCGCTGCTCAGCTCCTGCTCCTTGGTTTGGGACAGCTGGGCCAGAGCCAAAGCTTTGTCCTCCTCGTGCTCCTCCCTCAGTTCCTCACGCAGCTTCTTACACTCCTGCCTGCAGAAATGATGGACACCCAGAGCTTAAGTCAATCTGTCGTCTACTTAATCTAAAAGAAAAGCATGAACTGAAAACAAACCAAAAAAACCAAAGCTAAATGCATTGGTGTGGTTTCTCTTTGATGGATCTCCTTTTAAGAGAAGTTTCTGAAGATTTAAAGCATCTTTTGATGTTTGTACGTCTGTGTGGTTTTGTTGATGTAGGGTTTGACAGAGAATCTGCTGAAAGTTTGGACAGCTGCTCCTCGGTTCCCGACACCCTCAGCCTGAAGCCGCAGAGCAACCATAAAGGAAGCGGCAAAATCTCCTTCAAGAAAGCCGAAACTAAAACTTTACGACAAAGGAAACTGAACTTTGAAACCAACAAATAATTAGCTGCGAGGTCAACTGTGTCTATGATCTGTTGCTATGGCAACACAGAGCTGTGGAAGTTTCTAGGAAACCAAAGTGATGCATAAATCATCTGAAAATCTGAACGCTTTGTGGAGATGCTGCAGAGTTTGAAGGTCAGACTTTTGAATCGGACAAACAACATTCGTGCTTTGTGTCTCCTTTCAGTTAAGCAAACATCAAAACAGAATAGGTGAAGATGCTAAAACATCAAAGAGAATGTAGAAAATGATCCGAACTTTCACTTTTCTCAATAATAAACGTCAGTTAAAGACAAAAAGGAGTATCTCCGTTGACTGGGTTGAAGGTGTAAAACTCAGCTAAAAGAGTAAGTGGAATGTAATTAATGCAAAAGCCTGATGACGTGCAGTTACCACGGTTACCATGGTTTTCTAAATGGTTCCCTTCTGTATCTAATGCATCTACAGAAAATCAGAAAAGGCTGAAAGAGGCTGTGGTCAGCAGAGCACTTTAAAGATCGTGTGAAGAGGCCACATTCAAAAACTCACAGGTTCAGGTTTCTGTGTCAGTGGAGAACTTGTAGAACCCGTTTCTGACTAGAGATTTTTCTTTAAGAGTCTCTGAACAATTGTCCAGGAAACAATAAAAAAGCTTTTTAAACTTGTCATGACCTCAGTCTTCAAATTAAGATTAAGATTAAGTTTCACTGAGGGTTTTGGGGTCATCTGGTCTTTCTGTTTCAGAAGACCTTCCTCCAAACATGTGGCAACACAAAGTCTGGACTGTTTCACCTTGAAGATCTGACAGGTTTCGTGGTTCACCAGAACCATCAGACCCTCTGGGTTTCTGTGATAAATGTGATGACTGTTTTGGAGAAGCTGAGGCACAAACCAGACCCATCTTACCGGAGCGTTTCGGTCCACTTCAGCTCCAGCTCCAGAGCCATCTTGTCCATCTTCATCTTTTCCTCCTCTTTGGTTGTGATGACTTTGGCATCATGTTGACGCTTTTGTGTCTCCAGCTCTCCCTGAAGAGAAGAAGAACAGAAAGATCTGAATTCTTGCAGTTGTACAAGTAACTTCAACCTTTGATGGAGCTGAGAAGATCAGAACAGAAGATCTGAGAAGAAATGAAAAGATCTGAGAGGATCTGGTACGAACAGAAAAGTAGAGAGAGAACCGAGAAGAAGGAATTCCGAAAGAACGCTTCCTGACCTGCAGAGCAGACAGCAGGTTGCTGGTTTCTCTCAGACGAGCTCTTGTGGCATCAAGCTCCTCCAGCAGTTTGTCCTGCGCCTCCTTCAGGGTGGAGATCTGCCCCTCAGCTGTGTTGAAGTCTTGCTCACCCTGACGCACCTCCTGCTGCAATCGAGACACCTGAGGGGGGACGACGAGACGTTACCTGCTGAAACGATCTGGACAGTGTTGTAAACTTGAAGAAAAATGAAGAACTTTTTTGAGAAAAGCTCTCAAACCCACCACTGACCCAAACTAGTTCAGATTCCTAGACTCTGGTTTTTCTCCTGCTTAGCCTTCACAAGACAGAACCAGGTAAAACCTGAACCTGAAAGCCTGAGCTGAGGTTCACTTTTATCTTCTCCATCCATCAGAGCTCATTAAGTGAAGCTCAAATGTAACTTTAATCATCCAGCAAATCAGAGGTCCAGATTTGTAAAACCTGGTTCTGTTCTCCTCTTAGCACCTTGAAACCCTAAATCCTTAGAGAACCTTTCAGAACATCAGGCAGCATGCGTCACCTCCTGGTTGGCTGCAATGAGTTTGGACGTCAGCTCCTCTCTCAGCTCGTCCAGCTGCTGCTTCAGGAGCGTCTTCTCGTCTTCCAGGGACAGACGTTCACGCTCAAACTGCTGCTCCAACTCCTGCAGACGCACAAACACAACCTGCTTAAACACCAATGTATTGTTCACGTGATGCTTAAACTCTGAATGGATGCATCTGATTTGCCTAAAGTGAACCAGGGTTTGTGTTCTCCGATTATCAAACACATTTTCAGTCTGAATACACCCAAGACGACTATAGTCCGGGTCCAGGAACTGCTCTCTGACCCATCTTTTGAGGTAGTCTCGGTTTGTTTCCATCGGACTGAGCTCCGGTTTGCTCTGAGTTTCTTCAGTCTGAATAGGCTCTGTGGTCGGAGCAGAACAACGGGACCAAATTGGACACTGGCATGGCGTTAACGTGACGATCATGTAGCGTTTGTGTGACATGTTGGTGCATCCCTTGCTGGATTTTTTATCAGCTCATTTTTAAGCAAATTCTTTGCCTCAAACAGTTCCATGAATGGAGAAGGAAGCTAGCTCAGCTTCATTTGTAGGAGAAGCTGACTGTTCTGCTGATGACGTGTTTCTGCTGCACGCTGGCGGGTTCTCGCCGCTGTCGAATCCAAGTCTGTTACAGAGACTCCAATGTGATTATAGGCTACAGCAGATCTCAGACAACATGTCCAGACTAAATCTAACAGTTTTACTAAGGTCTTACTCTGGCAGAGTGATGGAGAACATCTGAACATGTGGTGGACAAGAAGAACCCCCCGACAGTAAAGTATTGAAGTTGCAGCTTCTACTGTGCAGACGAGAGCTTTAAAGCTTCATGCTGCAGCTTCTATATTCAAAGCGTCTCGTTTCCTTTAAAGCTCAAAGCCAAAATGCAGCGATGACGGTTGCATCCTTTTTAAACCGTCTCCTGACATGGAGCACCATTTATGGTGGGGAAAGGGGGGCAGCATAAGCATCTGCCTAAAATAGCGACTGACGCCGGCGCCACTCTCGTCACCTTAATGAATCATGAGCGTGGAGCTCCATCATCCACCAACAAGCGGAGTTCAGCCTCAGGATCACAGAGGAGCTCCACGCTTCCATCAGATTATCTGATGTCATTCATGGTGATGAAGATGCAGGCCCTTCTGCCAGCATCAGACTCAGCTTCTCTGCTGCTAAGGTTTCCATCATTGGAGAGGAAGCTCAGAATCTGCACAAGGCTCGGGTTGATGCTCCCCATTCAGCTCATTCGCTGTTCTTCATCATGCCATCACCATCAGGCATCATCATTTTCCTCACCAACTTGGGCTTTGTGGAAAGTAACTGAATACTTTCTGTGAAGTACTCGGTCAGCCAGTCTGATAGATGAAGGTGATTATAGTGGAGGTAAGCCCCTCTCTTCCCGCAGGTACCGTGTCAAGATCCCTAAAGATTCCAGACAGCTTCCTGATGTCCGTTATTTAGCTGTTATTTAGAGATTCCTACCCTCAGAGGACTCTCTGACAGGAGCAGGGTTCTGCAAGCACACTGACGGCTGCAGGAGAGGAGAGCAGGTGAATGAAAAGCCTGAGAGAATCTTTTCTGAAGACAGTTTTCAACCTGGAAGTTTATGAAGCAAGCCGGGATCTGCAGGACTGTCAGTCAAACATAAACATGTCGTTAGATCCTCATGTTCAGCTCAAATCTGCGTTTCTACAGCGTCTCACAGACTCGCTGTGTCTTGGTATAGAGGTCAGTGAATGCTGCAGGAACGTGCACAGCGTGCACGTGTTGGCCTGACATGAACACAGGAAGGACATCTGCTAGTGGACGTGAGGGCGGCGTGTGGCTGCAGAGCGAGTCTGCGCTCAACACGAACATCAGAGCTGTACCTTAGTGCTGTAAAATTTGTTTCTGTTCCAAATCATGTGGAAACACTGAGCAGAAATAAACCAAAACAGGCTTTTGTCTGATGTTTACTTAAATATACAAAGAAGTCTCCGTGTAGACGAGTGAAAATGTCAGTTTTTGACAAGTATATCATAAAAACGGGTCTGATCCACCAGAAAAATCACAGCTGCGAAGAAAGATTTTGTGTAAAAATGTTATTTTACTAAAATCTTCTCGAGATTAAAAGTTTCTGAAATTAATTAATTAATTCCTGAAACCTGTTTGGAGAGACAATGTTTCTTCTTAAAATAAAATCAGAAATAGTTCTGAAAGATTTAGTTTTTGAATTTTCTAGTCTAAATTGACTAAAAATGATCCCCATCTTCATTTCCAACATTCTCAAAGATAAAAACTGATCACTGAAGGTGCAGAGATGTGAAAATGTGGCTCACAGCCAGCAGCCGGTTCTTGTCCTTCTCTGCGCTGGCGAGGGACGTCTCCAGGGTCACTCTGTGTTTCTTGGCGACCTCCTCCAGAGTTCGAGCCTGGCTCTCCTTCATCTGATTTCCCTCCTCCTCAAAGCGAGTGTTCATGTTGTTCATTTCCTTCTCGTGGGACACCTTCTCTTCACGCAGTGCCTGATGGACACAGGAAGAGCAAACAGGAGCAGAAGAATTATTCTGCTGCTCCACTCAGAAATGTGCCTGCGTTCTGAAGCAGAAAAATCCACACCACAGTGAAGTAGACACTGCTCATCAACACTTCAACGGTGGGAATCAAACTGATGATCAGTCTGATGACAAGCTTTTATTCTGAAAACTCTCAGCTGGAAGAGAACCAAACAGAGCAGAAAGTCTGACTCTGGATCTGTGATGGTTCTGCTTAACTTTTTGTTCACAAATTTTTCCTAAAGTCCAATTTCCAATAGGAAGTGGAGGAAAAGCTCCAAAATAGAATTCAATCTCATAAAAATGTTGAAGCAGAAGCTGCAGATGCATGAGGTCTAATCTTCATCAGATGTGCAACAACAGAAGGAACTCCCTCCTGTCATCAGGAGGTTCTCATTGCCGTGTTGTTCACGTTCATCTGCAAAGACTTCTGGGATATCTGCGAGCCTCAAAGCCACAGCGAGGTGACGACCTCCACCTGAGGGTTCACCTGTCCTGCAAACCAACTGAGGAGCCGACAGACTGGAGAACATCTGAAATGACTAGTCTGTCTCAAGACAGACATGAGCAGAAGTGCATGTTTGCATCGGTTTCAGGGAACTCAGTGAAATCAGAAACGATTCAGAGCTGCTGCTGATTCTGCAGAACTCCAGCATGAACTTCCCTCTGGATCCCGAAGGCCACATTTACAGAATTTGCTCTGTCAGCAGGTTTCCACTCAAAGCTTGACCATAACAGCTTCGGCGTCGTTTCATGTGCAGACGTCCAAAGATCTTCAGCTTCAGTGGGAAGGAAAAGCACAAACCTTCTCCAGGGACTGGATCTGCTGCTTCTGCCTGTCGTCCACCGCCTGGCCCTGGCTCTGCAGCGCCTCCCGCTCCTCCTCCAGCCTCAGCACCTTGTCCTTCAGCCGGCTCCTCTCGTTGTCCAGGTCCCTGATGGCTGCTTCCTGGGTCATCTGGGCGGCCTGCAGGCTGCTGATCTGACCTGTGGCAGGAAGCAGGTCACGCTGAACCACAACAGCAAACGGTCTCAGCTGCAGTTTGAGTTCAGAGTCCTGAACAGAACATGTTTGTGAAGAACGTCTGCAGACAGAGGAAAGGTTTTGAGCTCCTCCAGAGCCTGAAGGATCTCCATGACTGGACTCGGATTCTAAGTGGATCCAGTTTGACTGGGAACAACTGATAATCGTTATTCTTAACGAAACGATCAGAATCTTTTGGATCCTGTTACTTGTAAATTTCTGTGAAACAAAGTTAATTAAATGATAAATTACTTGTAAATGAAAATAAAAAGTCAGAACTTTTATGTTTTGAAGTTGTGGAATCTGGACCTAAATCTTGAAAAGCCTCACAGCTGATCCAAATAGTTTCATCTGTTTTTTTCTGTTTTCAGCTTCAAGAAGAAGCAGATTCTGTAAATACATCACAAACGGGAATATTATTTTAAATTACACAACTAAAACTTTGAAAACACTTTAAAAAGTAGAGGATAAAATAGGATGTAAAACACGTCAGTCAGAAGCGATCAGGACTTTTCTGAAACTGAACAGAAAATATTTGCTGCACAAACTGCTGACCTGACAACAATCCCAGACATAACAAACATTTTTCCATAAATGCACATTTTGTGAGCCAGAACACAGAATTATATTTTTAAAATTCCATCAAAACTTTGAAGCTCAAAAACAAAACTGATATGACGACTAAAAATGATAAAAATATTTACCAAAAGCACAAACTAGACAACAATATGAACACCGAACGCTGATAATTTAAAATACAAAAAGGAATTCAATGAAACTGCGGAGCATCAACGACCAAACAGATCTGGAAAACCCTCAGAAAGTCCTTACTGGCTTTGAGGAGGATCTCCGTGGCTTGCTGCTGGACCCGGTCTCTGGCTGCCTCCAGCTCACACTCAGCCTCCTTCTGACGGATCTCTATGATCTCGGAGTTCTGGGTCACTTCATCCAGCTGCTTGTTCAGGTCCTGAAGGGGAAACACATGATGGAGAAGGAACTGAGAACATCAGGAGAATGTGGACGACGATCCGTCTTCATCTGTAAACGGCTTTAATCTGGATTAGATTATGTTTACGTGCATGAAGGCACATCTTTGATGACCAAAATTTCTCAGGCCTGACAGAAACCATCTGATCAGGTTTTTTTAGTGCACATTGTGTTTGGAAATCCTGCACATTTGATCCAGTGTCACTGTTAGAAGCAACGTTCCTCAGATTGACTCTAAACACACGAAAGGAGATCTTTGTTTCTCCATCTGAGGAGCATCTTCAGCTCCTCTGAGTTCACCTGAATTCTCCTTCAGTTATTTATGAAGTTTGCTGTGTTTAAAGGGATGAAGTTTAAACCTGAAGTTCATTAAACTCACGTGGAAATGTTTTCCGTCAGCAGAGCTGTGGTTCTCCTGCAGGAGCTCTGCAGCTCCGCTCCTCAGTGTCTGCAGATGCAGAAAATCTCTAAAGGAGGTCCCAAAAATAGATCTTCTGCGTCCTAACTAACCCCAGTCTGTTCTGCTGCGTCTTTATTCTCACTCTTTAAGTGCAGCACGAGCGTCTGCAGATTGAGATCCAAATTTAAGATCAGAGTTTGTCTTTTCAGATCTAAAATTAGATTTCATCTTAATGCTTTCAGGGCTGTGAGAACAATAGTTATTTAGATTGATTTATTTCAGTGAAACTGTTTACTTTATATAGGAAGGAATGATGAAAGTAAAGTACATCTATAGTGCAGTTAAATACAATGATTACTGTAAAAATAAAGTTTCATTGAAAAGGCAAAAGCAATACCTTAAACACATTTCTGTTGACCTGTAAAGGATTCTTTTCATCATTACTATCCTCAAAACTAATGTTCACAAAGAAAAACTGTTGTAATGAGTGGGTTTTGAAATGGTTTCATAAAGTATGCAGTGGATGCATCCTTACATATACAACTTTAAGAAAAATCCTATTCATGTTTACTTGAGGATTTCTAAACACAGCTTGTTTCTCAGCAAAAACCCAATTTTGTACTTGATCTTCTCCAGAGAAACATGAAAACTAACAAGATCACAGAACATTAGAGCCTTCAATGAAATATAAAACCGCTTAAGTAGCTTGATTATATGTTAAATGATTAACCATCAGGATGACTTCTTTCTGTGAATCGTAGTATTCTCTGCAGTTCTTCATTTCCAACACAGCAGATGCATCAGGAGGTGTGAGCAGACCATATTTGGCAAATCTTAGCAAACATTTCTCAGCAGACAAATCTTTGCAGACGTTTCTATGCAGACAATTTTCTGCAGTCATTTCTTTCTTTAAATCCATTAACTGTCCAACGGATCATTTCTTACAGACTGCTTCCTTGGCAAACCTTTTAATCAAATTCACATGTCCAGTAAAGTAAATCTGCCAGCTCTAGACGATATTATTCAACCCAAAAGGATCATACGTTTCTGTGAAATTTTTGGATCAATTTACAAAAAATTTTTGCAGGATCTTTTGATAACTGGGACTTTATGAAATTTACTGTCATTTGTGTGTAAATGATGGTCACCGCCCTGATAACAATAATTTGTTTTTGTTACTTCATCTGATCTAGTTTTAAAAGAAGGATCAAAAACAATGTATCAGACAAAGTTGATTTCAAGCTGATGTCAGATAAAAACATAATAAATATTTTTCTCTTTATTCTAATGTCAATGACGCTGTCCTTACTTTGTGTTCCAACAAGAACAAAGTATTGATAACTGTTTTTGGTTCTATCGTTTGTGTTACTGGTTTGAACAATTTTATCATTTATTTAAGCACCTTCTGATTGATTTGAGGCTTTAGGATCTTTTTTTTTTTACAACTTCATTTTTGGTTTTTCTTCTCTCCGTTTATTTTCATAACTGTTCCTCATTTGCTTTTTATACTTACTGCTCCTCAGATTTATTCACAATCTTCTCACTGGGCTTTGAAAGGTTTCAGGTGCTCCTTCGGTAAACTCTCAATATCCAACTTAATCCATAAATTCATAAATAATTTTACCATCAGACGGATGACGGTAAATCCCAGAGATTTTGAGAGATGCCGCTGCAGCCATCTTGGATCATTAGGTTTTCTTTGTTTAAAAAAGTTAATAAAAACGATGTTAGTGAACCCGTCATAGAAATAAATAAATGTTTGAAATCTCTGGTTGAAAATACACAAAAGTATGCCCTTCATAGTTTATATTAATAAAAGGATAAAAATGTATTTGTTTAAAGAAAAACACATAAACAGTCAAAATCCACCCATAATTCAATCATAACTTTGTTGTCAGAACATCTTTATTCTTTTAACTTCTCATCTTCTTTGCCTTTCAGCTGCTTCTTTTGTGTGTGTGTGTGTGTGGGGGGGGGGGGGGGGGGGGGGGGGGGGTCTACACAGTGAATCCTCTGCCTTCCTACCCCCCCATCAGATGTTCTTCTAGAGTCTTCTGCCTCTTCATTGATCTTCTTTAATGAAACACTTCCTTTGATAATGTTTAAGTCTAAAAACTGTTTCCAACAAGGGACCAACGAAGACCACAAATCTGACGGCAAATATTCAAGAGTTGCTGTGAGGTATTCACAGACGACAAAAAAATCTCCAACAGGGTCTGAAGGATCAGGAGATGTTCTCAGAGAGGACATCTGAAGTCTAAAATCATCTAAAATTCAACGGGCCTACTTAGCTGCTCCCTCCGGAGGGTCATTCCAGCTGCGGATTCAGAAGCAAACAGCTGAAGTGAAACTTCTGCAGAGACACGTCAGGAGAGAAACATTTGCAAAGAATCTTCTGCAGAGAAACGAGAACTTTGGAAACGTTACAGACACACATCTCCCTCTTTCGTTGGATGTAGTGTTCATTTCTGGGGATGGATGCAGCGCTAAACAAAGACCAAGAAAAAAGGATTT
This sequence comes from Oryzias celebensis, assembly GCA_014656515.1. NCBI lineage: Eukaryota > Metazoa > Chordata > Actinopteri > Beloniformes > Adrianichthyidae > Oryzias > Oryzias celebensis. The sequence continues at coordinate 2,662,282 of BNCR01000018.1, read as the reverse complement.
CTACAAGAAGGTGGACTTCAAAATAAGATACACTAAAATAACAAAACTATTACAAAGTATTTTGGTTCAGGTTCTAGTTTAAATACTTTGCTTTACCTGATATTAAAACAACTGTACAAGAAAATTTTTAGTGAAATTTAAATGGTTTGTTTTAAAAAAAATTAATCTTGAGTATCTTGTCATTTGATTTTGAAAACTTGCTATTTTAATTAACATCTCTAATGAAATTCATTTTTTTTTATTTATTAAAAATTTTGATAACTTTATTTTAAAATGTGTAATTCTAATCTTATTTTATTTGGTCCAGAAATAAAGATATTTGGACTTTTGCAGCATCTAAAACAGGATATTTTCTGGGGAAAAGTGTTAGCATGTATGTTTGTCTGTTAATATACTTTTTTAAGTGGAATTTTATAAAACAAGGCCTCCTCAATTTAAGACATCTTATTTCATTGTTTTCATTGTTATACCTAAATATGAGTGTTTATAGTTTTTTTTTTTCAAAATTACATTTTGTCTTTAAAGAGCAGGACATCACAATTAATTTCAAGAAATCTTAAATTCAACTAGTACTATTAGCAGATTTGTTTTTTACTTATAAAAGTTAAAAACATCTTATATTCCATTTTTTTTATTTCATTTTGAGACAGACATGTTTTTTCAGTGTATTTTGCTTTTTTTCCATCGCTTTCTTTTTGGTTTGCAGAACTTTCTCAGATTTCTTCCTTAGATCTTGGTATAGGTGCCTTTATCCAAAATACTTTCTTTTTTTAAAGCATGCTGTAGAAGAAAGTTGAACTGCAATTTTATATGTCAAAGAAGAAAAAGGGATTAAAATAATCCTGTTTGTGCTGCTTTAACAAAATCGTATTTTTAAAATCAGTGAAATATTAATATTTAAAATATTTAATGTGCCGGCAGAGCACATTAAATATGATAACTCTCAAAGCTCTATAATAATTATAATATAATATATACTACGGGGTCAAATCAGCATCAGTTTAAAGTGAATGAAAAACCAGATTGCAATTTTGAAAAATACAACATAGCAATTAAAAAAAAAGAAGTTTTAAACTTGAAAGTACACTTTGCAAAAAAAAAATGTTTTCAAATATTTTCTTTTTCAAATTTATAATCTGGGTTTTCATTCTCTTTAGCTGACCCCGATTTGACCCCAAAAGTGCCTTTCTTTAGAATAAATCCTGTTTGTTCTCGTGTGTTTTATAACATCCTGACTTCCACAGACTGCTCTGTCTCAAACTTGAGCTTCATCATCTGGGCACAAACAGAAGGTCAGAGGTGAACTTTATTCTGAAATGATGACATTTAGCATAATTTCCTCTGCTTTTTAGTCCTCATACACCTGCTGCAGCAGAGCGAGATGCAGGTTACCTTAACAACACGTAACACCATGTAGTAACTAGTCTGCTTCTTGTGAAAAACGTAAAAAATAAACAACATAAAGTTCTAATAATTGATTTACAGTACTTGGAGGTGTTTATTATCAGAAATCGCTAAACGCCTTTGCGTCGTCCATGTGATAACACACACCTTTTGGAGCATAAACTTTCTTCATCTCAACACAAAACCACTTAAGTTCAGAGAACAAACGTTACAGATGTCGGTTCTCCTCAGAGTGGGTTAACAGCAGCAGAAGCTGACAGGGCGTGATGCGAGGTGTCTGGACCGGCGCTCAGACTGACCTTGACGGCACTCTCTGCCACTGTGAGTGACGCCTGCAGCTTGTGGGACTTGTCCCGGTTCTCTCGGGCCTCGTCTGTCACTCGGGCCAGCTCCGAGCGCAGCTTTCCGAGGGTCTTCTGGAGCGCCGCCTCCTGGGCCTGGAACTCCCGCCGCAGCTCGGCTTCCGTGCGTTTCCACGCCAGCAGGTTGTCAGCGGTCAGCTGTTGGGTTCTCTTCATGGCCTCCAGCTCACGCTCGTAGAAGGCCTGAGCCTGCAGACAAACGGAACGTTGCAGCCCGACCCGGTTCTGAGGCTCAGGAACGTTTTCTGTTCTAAGACATTCACAGGAACCGTGTGGCTGCTGTACCTTGCTGAGTTTGGCTTCATATTCCTCCACCAGCCTCTTCTTGTCCTGTTTGAGCTCCTCCACCCTTTCAGTCAGAGAGTCCACCTGCAGCACAGGTGTAACAGGTGAGGGACAACATGAACAACAGCAACATCTCTGGAGAAGTCTGAGTGAACCCCAGGATCAAGACAAAGTGATCCCACTCTGAACTGATCAGAACCCTCAGGGGTTCGAAACCACTGGATCCAAAGGAGACTTTTTCAAAGTCCAAAACATTCATGACTGATGACATAACAGGAAGTTGGAGACTGGGATTTTCACAATAATAGTTAGATTAAAGTCCCACTCGGATCATCTTGCGATCTATTTTTAAAGCATTCCCAGTGGCCTTAATTCTGATTCTGCCGTTTTAGCCAAAATCAAAAATCCTGTGTCGTTCTCTAAGACATACTGTCTACAGAGCGGCGACGGTTCATCAGAAATTCACCTCTGAGTTGTAAGCTCACCCCCTTCCCATCATACATCTGTTTACACTCTCTCTCACTAGCTTACAGCTCCAAACACCCCCAGCCAACCATGTGATGTGATGTGATAACGGAGCTTTCCAGCTGTACAGTTTTGGTCTACAGGGAAAAAAGCCATCCATAGATCTGTTTGTCTGCAGATGGATGCATCAGCTTATGGCCCCTCCAGCGTATTCCTTTCGCCACAAATAGGTTAACCTGATATAACATATAATATTAGATACAATCTGTATTGAATAAAAATGATATTGGAAGGCTTTGTGTGGATTTCATGGAAGGGTTTAATAAACAGTTACAAAATATAAGAATTTTCTGTCCATTTTTTGATGTAATCGCGGCTCACCTTTTGTGTTCTCTCTGTTTCACAGATTATTTTAGAACAAGTTTGCATGAATATCCTGATTGGCTGTAGAGCATTGTCAATTGCAGCTGCTTTACACTTTATCTGTTCACTAGATTTCATGTAGGAACCATTAAAACGTGAAGCTAAACATGAATCCACCGTTTGAACAGCTGCATCAGCAGCATCCTCGGTTAGACAGCTGAATATTCTGCATTAATGTTATGGTCTGTGGGAACAACTGTCACCATTTGGAGTAAAGACTCCTCGTTTTGTGGGTTAAATGCAGCTTTCATTTATTTTGAAGTCGAAGACTCATCTTCTGGTTGTTTTTTTCTTACTTTTCCCAGTTTGGGGGTTTTAGCTTAGTGGTCGAAGCCGCCGCTTTGAGAAAGTAACGGATGGATTTCTAACACGTGACTGAGCGACTAGACAAGAACGAGCGGCTGGAAGAATCCAGTGGTTTTTGAAATAAAACTTTCTTCAGAATCAGATTAGAAATAAACAGAAAAATGTGGGTTGGGTTGTAGGTACCACCTGTCCGGTCCGTGGCCCTGGGTTGGGTACCACTGCTCTAGAGGATTTAGAAGATGGATGGATTCTGACGCTGTTACCTCGGCTTTGTGGAGCTGGCCCAGCTTCTCCTGGTCTTTGCTGTAGTTAGCATTCTGGCTCTGATGGCTGCGAAGAAGCTCTTGGATCTCGTGTCTGTGCTGAGCCTTCAGCTCCTCCAGTGCGGCCTTCTTCTCCTGCTCAAACTGCACCTGCGCCTGGCTGAACGTCCGCAGCTTCTCCTCGAAGGAGCGCCGCATCTCCTCCACCTCCCTGGACATGGACACCACGCGCTGCGTGTGCTGCCAAAAAGAACACCAAGCGGGCAGAACCATGAAACTGTGACCATGAAGTCATTTCTGGAACTTTTTCTTTCACCTTTGTAGCTTTTAATCTGTTCAGCTCCTGCCTGTTCTTATTTTGGTTTGGACTGAGCATGGAGGTGTGGTTCTGGTTCTGACACCTCTCCAAGGTTCCTTCATGTACCTGCGCCTCGGTGCAGAGCTGCATGTCCTCCACCCGCTGACGGTAGCTCTCAAACTCGGCCAGCGCCTGCCTCTTCATCCGCTCGTGCAGTTCCATGGACTCCTCCAGCGACTGGATCCGCCTCTTCAGGTCCAGCTCGTCGCTGATTTTGCTCTTGTACTGAAAAAGGAGGCAGAACATCTGATCCACATGTGTTGTTGGAGAACATCAGATTTGAAACTGCTACAGAAAAATGATCCCTTGGAGGAAAAGATGGATCCCTTCTGTGTGCTTTCAGGTGCTGGAAGCTTCAGGAAACAACATTTAAGATGTTTGTGTTTAAAAATAAATGTGTTTTTGATGATTATTACATCCCTCTTGATGGAATCAAGCCTCGCCTGGTCAGACTGAGGTTTGACGAAGCAGCAGATGTGTAAGAAGAACCCTCCTCCTCCTCACAGCCGATGAAGATGAAAAATGAATTGCTTGTGGATGAAACTGATGATTTTGATTTGGGTTTCTCTCTTTTTTTCTATTAACTTGTCCTGTTCAACAGCTGAGCAGCAGGTTTGGTTTTCTCTGACGTTTCCTGAAGATCAGCGGTTCCGGTTCTGTCACAGACGACCTTAAATGACCAACTTGATGTCTATTGTTTGGATTTTTTAAATCTTATTGTCAATAACTTTTGAAACACACATAAGTTATGAAAAGATTCACATATGAAAGGTTTTAGAAATAACCAGGTAAAGAAAGCTCCAGTAACATTTATCCATCCAGAATCTTTACTGAAGGTATGATGTTCTCTGCATAAACAGCATAAAATAATATAAAGGTTTGACTAAAATGCATTTGCAGAGGAGGACCGACCTGCAGGATCTTCTCTCTGGTCTCAGAGAGGATTTGCTGCACCTCCTCCTCGTGAGCCTCCTTCAGCGTGGCGATGGCGGCCTCATGCTCGTCGTTTTTTGTGTTCAGGGCATAAATAACCTGCAACGTTTGGGGGGGGAAAAAAAACACATCAGACTTTGGTCGGGTTTGTTCTGCAAAACGTCAAACTGAAGGAGCTTCTGAGTTCAGCAAGAAACTGAGCAGCAACATGAGGTGGAGGGAGAACACTGCAGCATGTAAAGGGTTAATGGCGTTCTACTGAAGAAACATTTTAAAATAAAAGCAGTTTTAGCTTTTCTCTTGATGATTCGTCATTATAAAGTCCAGATGAATGCAGTCACAGCCACTGAAGAGGCGCTGGCGCGTCATGGATTTGAAGCTGCAGCAGAAACATCACAGATAACTCTGTCCACACTGTAGTATCAGCTCAGTGATGCCCCCAGTCATGAATTAGAAATGTGTTGATGCTGCAGAGGACAAAAATAACACCAGTAAACGGTGGTGTTTGAGGTGGATCCTTAAATAATTGCAGCTGGCTCATAATCTGGCACAAACACAAACAAGACAACCATCAGATAATGATCAGAGGGTTCAAGCTTCTTCTTCATCGTTCCTTTATCTGAGGCTGAAGGTCAGTGAAACTGTTTAAGCTGCAGCGTAACGACCACAAACGTGCACGGCTGGTTAAAATCTCTATGCTGTTCCACGAGAAACTGCAGTTTTCTCTTGAAAACCTGAATGACACATAAAACACGAAGGTCCTCCATCTGCTGGAGCCCCCGCAGGACGGTGAGATGTTCCCGAATCACCTATCAAAACTATTACTCATCCATCATCATTTCTGCTTCATCTTAACTTTTATCTTTCCAGGACTCCAGGATTCACTTCCAAGAGAAACTAGCACAGAAACCAGGGCTAGCCAACCCTGGTGCCCAGGAGCATCAACCCATCATCGACCAGAGAAAAGTCCAGGAGATAAGCCTGTTCATGAAATGAATAAAAAGCATTTTCATGACCGTGAGGGATTCTGCAGGACTCCAGCTTTCCCTCTCTGACCCTCCAATGTCAGCAAACTGCCCTAAGTAGAAATAAAGAGATAACTGCCGTGCTCGGTAAATAAATCAGAAGTTAGTCTCAGACAGGAAGCTGTGCTTTTATTTTGCCATTTGGCTCAAAGACTCCCTCTGTCTGGTGCTCATAAATGGAAGATAAAACCTCAGAAATCTGCAAAGAGCTGAAGAAAACTGAAAACATTTATCCTGATCCAAAATACAAGCGGTTTTCTTAAGCTTCTGAATCATTCATCAGATCAGGAAGTGAGAAGAAGAAATCCCCACGGGATCCCACAGCCCTCCACACACCTCCACCCATGAACTGTGGGGATCAGAGGGCTGTAGGGTTGGTTCTCAGGACACGTCCCAGTAATCAGCACAGTTGGTCTGACACATGGTTGCAGGCAGGAAGACTATGTGTGTGTGAAACATTTGTGTGCGACAGGCTGGTTGTTTTGACCGTCACACAGCTCGGATGACAGGATTGTTGGGGACTTAATGATGCTCTAATGACCTCACGCTGAAATGGCACTCTTTAAGGAGGAGCTTAGGTTTGAGGGAATCTCTGCAGAAACGCAGCAGGTACAAACAATCTCAGCATCTGAAACGTTGCAGAGGTGCAGAAGCTGAGCAGCTCAGTCTGCTGAAACCAACAGAACATCATCTGCATTAAGACGGAGATGCTGTCAAACTATTTCCAGTCCCACAACGGGTCGTGGTCATCCTGGTCACAATCAGGAAGCTGCTGCTCAAATCAACAGAAAGTAAATCAAGAAAACCTCTGCATTTCATTCTAGATTATGTTTTTAGTTTGATCTGATGTGACGGAAAAATAGATCAAATGTGCTAAATAGAATAAGTCGCAAAGATTTGCTCATGATCGGCTTGTTATTAAAAACAATGAGATGGAAGAAAAATGAATCAAATCTGAAAATTTCTACCAAAAACTCGCTGATGATTTACAACCACTAATGATGAGTTTAGTGAAGCTAAACACACAAAAAAGTCAACACAATGGAACAGAAGCAGAAAGATTCAGAAACAAAAAAAAATTGATAATTTGATGTAAAATCAGCTGTAGGATAATAAAGAACTAATCTGCAGTGAATTTCAAAAAGGTTATACAGAGAATAGACATGGTTTTACTCAGTCATGTATTTTACAGGCTCTAAGAAAAAAACTTTAATGCATAAAAACAGCTGTAATGTTAAAAAAAACACCAACACAACGAGGGGAAAAGATGAATTTGGAATGAGATAAAACTGATAAGGACAAAACTGAGGAGTAAACTGTAAACTGCAAATGACAGAAAAATTCAAAAGCATAATTTGTGTCTTTCTAATAATCCTTCTCCTGTCTGTGCTGCTGCAGTTTAGTGAAAATCCAGATAAGAAAACCGTTCCCTTATTTTCTGCTTCGTGACAAACTGCTGCTCTGCTGAAGGAATAAAACCTCTTTTTCTTTTTCTTTTTTTAGATTGTAAACCTGCAGCAGCTTGTTGTGTTCTTAAACAAATGTATTGATGAGTTTATCTGTTTTATATCCAAATAAATACATTCTTTAGGTTAAAAGGACTTGAGCTATAATTTTTGTTAAATTATTTTACTCATCATTTCAATAAAACCTGATAACTTAACTGGAACAGATTTAATTATCCAAGACGTTTCCATGGTTTTTCAAAATAAAGGTTAAAGGATTAACTTTCATCATAAAAATATTTCTTTCAAAAATATTACATTTAGTTTCAGCCATTTTCAATGTGATCCAAACATGTGACGTAAACAACCTGGTGAAGGTGAAACGCATAAATCTGTTTGTGTAACTATTCTATAAATCTACTGTTCAGGATTTTTGGTCCAAGCAGCAGAAGAATCTGGTATTTGGTTTAGTTTTGGTTCGTCTGAGGTGAAGGCTGAGGCTCATTCAAGCATCTACGTGGTCTTAATGTAAAGCTTCTGCTGGCTAAGACGTTAGTCAGGCGGGAAGAGACAGCAGAACTAATTAGTTCCATTAAGAAGCAGGTCTGCGATCTGCACCATCATCTGCTGCCTAATGACGTTCTGCTGAGATGGTGGCGCTGCTGAGATAAGAGCCGGAGTTCTGCTTGAGGAAGAAGTGCTGCAGCAACACCTCCAAAGCCTGAAGGTTCCAGACGAGCAGCTTCTGTCTGACTGAGTGAATCAGCAGAGTAACAGCTCCTGGTTTTAGTTCAGTCTAACACGGTCACAGATGGCCTGCAGAACAGGTGGAGCAGAGGATCATTCGTGAGGAGAACCTGCTGTCATCAATCACTGAAACATCAAAACCCTTTTAAAATGTTGCTCATTGATATTTCATGATCTTTAATGGGGGAAAACATCTGCGTTCCTGCAGAAAACAGGAAGCCGTGAATCGTTAGCATGAACCGACTTCACCGACGTCATCATGGCTCCAGTTCTGCTCTGACGGCTTCTTCTGCAGACGCGCAACATGTGAAGATGTACAGAAAGAGACTCATGGATGAGGAGATCTTCTAGAGGAAGACCTCCTCACCTTCTTCTGTACAGCATCCCATAAAGCATCTGACAACCCCTGTAGAGCAAAGGAGTCCTCTACGTGCACGATGAAGGAGTTTAACCCAGATTCCTCATGACGCTGAAGCTTGGTGAGAAAACGTATTTTTAGCACACCAGCTGTTTCTGCAGAAGAAGACAACATCTAGGACTCTGGAGGCCAATTAACCAGCTTTTTGGCTGCTTCCCTCCATCCAGAGCCGACCCAAAGGCACATGCAAGCTTTTTTCATTTCACTAACTCAACAGTGTTGTTGTGCCCCAGTGAGGAACAGAAACGGCTGCTTTTCCTGCCGCAGAAAAGCTTCTGGAAACAGAACGGAAGGAGTTTAAGGAATCTCTGACATTTGAACCCTGAAAGAAACACGAGGAACAGACCAACAACTAACACCAAGTAAACCCAGCGTCCAAAACTGTAAAAACATGGGGCTCAAAGCCGTACCACTGCAAAAGTATTTGAGCCTTTTAAATAATCAAATGATCTTTTCAGGTTTCAATTTGTTTTAACCTTTTAGCTCCAAATCAGCACAGACTCAAAAAAACTCAAATTACAATGTAATTTTTGGTTAAGGAGGTTATTTGAAAGTGCAATAGATATTAATGGAATTCATTGTTATTATTTTAGAAAGTAAATGTAGATTTTAAAATGATTTATTATGATGGACCAGTTAGAAATAAGACTCTTATATTGGTAACATTTTGTTCTAAAATGAGTCTTTTCCACTTTTTACACTAGTTTTTATTATTTTAATCAAAATAAGCTACAATTAGGTTAACATAAAACCTAAAAAATATAAACAATTTACTTAAAAATAGCAAAAAATACTTATCATTGTGTATTCTATTCCATTGGAAGTCATTTTATCCAACTAACTTATTTTTCCCCTTTTAAACGCCTGTGAGGAATTCTTTGTTTCTACATTTTGAGACCTTATTCTGAGATGTGCTTTCTAAAGTAAAATGACTTCCTGCATGAACAAATAATTCCACTTTATAGTGATTTTCTTCCTGATTTCAGTGCTCTTTTATGATTTTGACCTCTTTTTGCAGAACTCTCAAATTTCAGTCTGAAACTGTCCTGAATCATTCAAACGAGTAGCTGCTGGATCTAACGCTGCTCTAATGTCAGTGATGGAAGATGGAGAGAGATAAGAACGGCGTGGAGCGCCGCTCTTCATCTGCAGCTGCTCTCTGCACGAGCTTCATGAAGACATGACCAGGGCGAGTCTTCATCTCGCCGTTAAAATACTTTCATTTCTATTGAAAGCAGCAGGAAAACCGTCAGCTGCAGTAAATCTCAATTTTCCACTTCAATCCCCGTCTGCGTCTCCGTCTGCAGAGCCATGCGAGCGTTCATTCTGACCCCATGTTCCCTCAGACAAAACAATCTCAGCTGCTCCAAATCTTCAAGAACCAGAACTTAGAAGTTATTCTCTCATCACTCATCCCTACAGGGATCACAGCAGAGTAAAATAATTCATTTGTACTAAAAATCACAACGAGATGAAGAACAAAGAAACTGTCACAACATCAGAAACAGGATCAAATCTGGAATAACAAGGTTTAAAATGATAAAATAACTGTCAAATTAAGTAATCCGACCAAAATAAAAGCCCATTTCCAGCTAAAATAAAGAAAAACGACACAGGGTGTGTCAGAGCAGCCCATGCAGAATCAGAGTAAAGCTAAATGTTTAGCTTTCTGCTTTACTCTGCTGCAAAGATGGACACATAAAAGCAGCTGACCAAGGCCGGACGCCGGTTAATAACCTGCACAGCAGGAACCTTCATCAGCTCTGCTGACTGATGACTGCTGAGGGAAAAAAACAGAAACACTCAGGTTTTCGGTGGGCTTTCAACCAGGAAGTCAAGATTATTATTTTTTAAATCAAACATGTTAGTTTTACAAACAATTATGCTACAATCTCATCTGTAGTTACACATTTAACCATGAACACAATTTACATTATACATTACCATCATGTTTGAAAGGAATCAGCAGAAGCATTGCTTATTAAAGCAAGCCCATTCATTCTTTAAAGTTAAATTATTACAATGGTGTCAACTTGTGATAATATCAATCACAGCTAAAGTTCATCACAACATTCCCTAGCAACAGAATAATGACCACCGTATTTGTACGTCTCCATACGTTTGTCTGCATGTATAGTTTCACATTTTCACTACGCGCAGTCTTTTATCTATTTACAATGCATGCTGTCGTAATACACACATCACATTGTATTTTTCCCATATCATCATTTATAGCTTTTTTGAACATATATAAATATATATTTTTGCGTTGTCTGTGTTCTAACCCCATATTGTTCCACATTTTTACTCGGCATACAGACACACAGAATTCTCTGCTTTTTGTTCGTATTATAGGTTGTTTAAATTTCTCTGTTCCTCTTAGTTTCTGGGAATTATCTTTCAGTATAAATAGCCTCTGGACGTTGTATGGTAATACGTTTTTATATGCTTTATACAGTATTTGAGCCGTTTGATAATTTATGAGATCCTGTGTTTTAATAATTTCAACTGTATGAAAAGCTGATTAGTGTCCTCCATATAACCTACCTTCTGTATGATCCTAATTGCTCGTTTTTGTAATATGTATAATGGATATGTATGTGGATTTGTAATTATTGCAATTATTATTATTTGTAATTATTATTTGTAATTATTTCCCCATACTTCGCTACAGTATGTCAAGTAAGGAAGTGTCAATAAGCAATACAACGTGCAAAGCACATTGTAGTTGAGATAGTGTTTACATTTGTTTATTTTTGAGATGCTTTTTAAGACTTTCATTTTTAGGTGTTTTATGTGTGATTTCCAAGATAATCTGGTATCAATTATTAATCCTAAAAATGTGTTTTCCTGAACTCATTCATATTACTAATCATTGCTATCGATCATTGCTATAAAATAGATGTGTGTCATTGGCATACAGCATAAGTTAAAACCATTTTGATACATTAAATGTATCATTAATGTGCATTTTAAACAATTTAGGTCCTAAAACAGAACCTTGAGGGACACCACAAGAAATAGTAAAATTAGTAGACATGTATTGATCAGTGTTGACATACTGAATTCTTCCAGTGAAATAACTTTGTATCCATTTCCCTGCCATTACTTTAATCCCAAGTCGTTCTAGTTTATCAAGCAGAATTTTATGATTTATTGTATCAAATGCTTTCTTAAGATCTATTAATATCCCAGCTTCGTATTCTTTTCCCGTTCAGTGCCTTTGCGATCTCTTCAATGGCATCAATTACAACAATTGAAGTAGTTCTTTTGGCTCTGAAGCCACATTGTCTTTTATTGATTATTAAATGTTTAAGTTTTTCGACATGCAAAATGAACAGTTTCTCAAAAATCTTAAAAAAACTCTGACAATAATGAAATTGGTCTATAATTACCATACATGTTTGCATGTTTGCATACTTTGCTATTTTCCTTTTATTGGGGACACGGCCTGTTTCAATTAATAGATTACAGATATAAGCTAAAGGTTTTGAAATAAAGTTGACAACCTGTTTCACCAATGACATGTCTTTGTGGTGGCAGTATTTATGATTTCATGTTCAGTAGTTGCTGTGAGAATGAAGTCCATCATAAAGATGAAGCCTAAATGTTCTGATCTTAAAGCTGAAGCTGAAGAAAAGGGACAGAAACAGGAGGCTGCTTTTATGCATGTTCATATATGTGCACGGGTATGCATGACTGTGTGCATGAATGTGTATATTTATGTGCATGTTTTTATGTGATTGTATGTGCTTGTGTGTTTGTACATGTATGCTTGTGTGCCGCCGTACAAAAAAAAGAAAATCAGTCCAATATCAGTTCAGTTTTTGGTCCACATTTCGTATAGTTTCAGTCCAGTATCAGTCCAGTATCTGTCCAGTATCTGTCCAGTTTCTGTCCAATTTTGGTCTAGTATTGGTCCAACATCAGTCCAGTTTCAGTTCAATGTCTGTACAGTATTAAACCAGTTTCGGTCAAGTATCAGTCCAGTTTTGAACCAGTATCAGTCCAGTTTCACTCTTGGCATTTTTTTCCTGAATATTGTGTGAATGCAATGTAGCATTCTCACATTAGTGATCCACTTCAGTACACCGTTTGGATGTCCGTAGCACTTCAACTCCTTCACATATTCAGCTCATTTTGGTCTTTTTATCTCCTCAAGACAAGTTAAAACAGGAAAAAATATCCGAATGAAAGTGTGGAGAAAAGGTTCTACATCCTCACGAGTCTTCTGTGAGGACCCAGAACGAACCAACGTTTCCCTTCAGTCTTCACCTGTCTGCAGGTGAGGTTTGTTTGGTGAAATGGTTCAGTCCAAACCCTAATGCCAGAAACGCGTCTTCACAGAGAAAAAAGGAGCCATGTGGCGTAGAACTGATCATGGAGGTGCGATCCAGTATTTCTGGAGGTCCAATCGGGAGCAGCTCTGACACAAACAAAATATGCTGCTGCGAGTTGCCAATGCCAACATTACTGGGCTGCAGCTCTGGGACAGCTTGCAGACATGTAGCTGAATCCGTAAACATGCTAAAGCAGGAGCAACACACAGACTAAAATGAAATATCAATATCTGGAGGAAGAACGTAAAAATATCTCAAGAAGATAGAATTACCCATAATTCCACCTCCAGACAGCTGTTGCAACGGTTAAAGGTCACCTGAAGAGGTTTCTGCTTCTTTAATCCAAACATCATCTTTCAGTGTCAATCAGTATTTGCTTCATCAAAATTGTGAAGAAAAATTAAATTAAACTAATTTTGTGAAATAAATAAAAAATATGTATTGTTTTATTGGGGGTCAAATCAGGACCAGATTAAACTACAATTTAAAAAAATTGTAAAACAGAAAGAAATGGAAGAAATACAGGAATATTTTCAACTTTTATTTATTCTTTTTGTTTCTTTTTTTCTGTGCTCTCAGTCCTACTTTTTTTTTTAATTTTTGGCTAAAAACACCATAATCATAATTAAAAGATCACTGGGAATGATCTGAAAATAGATGATCGGAGTGGGACTTTAGAATGACTAAACATAAGTAAAAGGCTGTAAAAAACTTCAAAGATCCTAATTTTTACAGCAATTTGACAAACAGGATGAAGAGGAACTAAAAAAAAAACAAAATAAAAAAAGATTTAATGTTGAATTACAGCGACTAACATGAATAATGATATGAATAACATGAGAAGTTAGTTTATGAATCAGAGCGAATCAAAAATTCCTGAATGTTTGAATTCATGCAGAGGAACACGTCAGTTTGGAGCAGGACGCCCTGGTTTGGACGTTTTCACTCAGAGGTTGAGTCACGGATGGGGGGGTCGTCCGTAACAGCATCCTGTCCCGCTGAGGAGCAGCCTGAACCTGATGGAGACAATTCCTCCTCCAGCTTTTTCAGACTCTATAAAGTTAGAGATTCTCAGCAAAATGTGATGATTTGATTCACGAGAAAAAAAGTGCCATCCGCTCAGGATGTGGGTCGTGACAGTTTTCATTTTTATGAAGTCAGACGTCACCGCCTCCCCCATGAGCAGCGGAGCGAGGAGGAGGAGCTTCCACCTTCATCTCCGTCCTCATACACTCAGGTTTCCACAGGTGCCTGTTGAGGGTTGAGGTATATTTAGAAGCGAGTAGGTAGACTGTAATTACATTCTGAACAGGCTGGGGGGGTTAAATCACAAACATACGCAAAGAAAGACATCTGATTGGTGAGGCTTATCACAGCTGTTGTCATGGCAACTGGACACGGTCCTCTCCACAGAATAGGAGGAGGTTGAAGCCGGTGATGGCGGAGAACAAATCGACAAGAACGAAGGAAAAATGCGGATGAGTGGAAGAAAAAGCTCCTCTGTCGAAGGCTGACAGACGCTGACAGAGAGGACAACCCCAGAGAAAATGACTGAGCCACTCAGCAAACTTTCTTAAATGAAGTTTGGCATCAATCCGGATCTTTTTTAAAGACTGTTTTCTACTATCTTTGATGACAAAGGGGATGAGGGGTAAGTTTATGCCCCCACCACCCCATGGGGCAGTTGGGAAGGCATCAGTGCAGATGATCAGCATCAAAGCGCGAGTGCAGTAAATCTGCTGCATCAGTTCCAACACAGAAAACTTCAGCTGATGAACAAAAAGACATGAAATCTTTTAATATATTTTGTCAAAATTCATGAAAAGAGAAGCTTGTGTTTCTGCATCCCATTATAAAAATTCTTTATGATATCGACCCTGATGGTCAATACTTCCAATCATCAACATATATTTGGAAAATCACATAAATAATAAATATACCTAAATAAATATTTGCTCAATCAAAATTTTGATTTAAAAAATTTAACTAATTTTGTGGAACAAATTTAAAAATAGTTTTATTTGGGGTCAAATCAGAATCAGCTTAAACTGAATGAAAACCAATTAATAATTTAAGGTAAAAATTGTGAACTTAAAAAAACATTTTGAAGAAATACAGAAATAGTTTTAACTTTTGCTTTTTTTTTTTTTTTGGTTCTCTTCCTCTGTGTTTTCAGTCCTAACGTGTCAATCTATATCTTTCATTTTTAGTGTTGAGTCTAATTTTATGTGGGGGCGAGGCTTTCAGCCCAGTGGCTACTGGGAAATGATTGACATATGGTCACAGGTAACGGTTTCCACCTGAGAACAGCGTCTGTTGTTGTGTTGTTGATGTGTCATCCCTCTTAGGATCTACCAAACGTTGGGAGAACACCATCACTAACGAACGCTACATATGAAATCTGATTTATTTAAGTTTTCAGGTTTTTCCAAATTCAAAATGTGTTTTTTTTCTCAAATTTTCCATTTTTTTATATTATGTAATGTTGTGTTTAAAGTTGTTTTCAAATTGTAATTTATTTGGCCCCGTTTCAAGTCCCGGCTGGGGGACCTGAAGCAGCATCACCAATTTTTTTACAGTCTTTAACAAATAAAGACATGTTTGGTGTCACTACCCCTCGTAGGTCACGGCTAACACTTGTGTAAAAGCATCAGCATGTCAGACGTGTGTAAAAACCTGAGCTTCCTGCGTGGAGCTGGGGGATGTAAAGACTGCAGTGGGAACAGGAAAAACCGCACTGACAAAGAGGTGAGTGTTGGATAATGTTCAGAATGAGGTCAGCTGCGTGAGGAGCAGCCGAGCCCGAAGCGACCATCTCTGCAAACCGTCGTCAGCCTGATGTGGTCATGTGACTTCCAACAGTCATTTGTTCTGGCTGAGGTTTAACTTGCATTTCATTCTGCGTTCCCTCTTTAAAAGACTGGAATGTGTTTTAATCTTCTCCATCTTCAGAACCTGAGCCAGACTTCCCTCCTGTCGTCAGAACATCAGAGTTCTGCTTCAGTTCCAGTTACTTCTACTGACAATATTGGTCTACTTTAAAGCAAAGGTTCAGAGAAATGAAGATCAAATTTATCATATGGGACACCGTTTATACAATCAATGTCCATTAAAGAAATAGATTAAATCTATTTAAAGTGAGATAAAGGAAGTCTGAGGTCTTCTGAATGTCCTCCAACCTTCTGAGTCTAAACTGCTGCTCCTTTGGGGACGGTATTGTTTCAAAGGGGTTCTGACCGAAGGCAGACAAAAGAAAAGCGTCGGGACCTGTGATGATCATCACCTCACTGCTCCTTCTTTACCAGCAGACATTTCCAAACTTCTTCATGGTTCTTGCTGCTTCAGTTCCCACTGTGGCTGTTTAATTCTCCTCCAAACACAGAGAGCTTACAGAACCTCTTCCTCTCGGTGTTCCTCCTCTTCGCTTTGGAAAGTCCACCTGTGTTCACACTGAAGTTCATTGTACCAGAGTTCATCTGCAGGAGAATGGACCTGGAGAGATCTGTTTGGTCCAGACCAGAGTTCAAGCAAACTTTTCCGCCTTCAGATCCAAATAGACTAAACCCCTTCTGGATCAGACCAGGATCAGATCAGGATTAAACTAAATCCAAACCAGCTCCAGACCAGATGTGAATGTGTCCCTAAATCGGTTCAGCTGCTAAGCATCTTAAGTTAAATTCTTCATGTCAGAATCTCTGTAGACAGACTTGCCTTTAACCTTTAATGACGAAGACGGATGATGAGGAAGAGGAAGATTACTTAGACAGGAACGCCCGTTTTCAGCCGCCATTCCATACATGATGAATGCGAGTTGTGTGATTATGACTTTGTGTTTCTCAACATTTGTGTCTTTCTGATATTTTTTATGGTTGTGTAAAAGTTTGTCCACATTCCAGTGGGATTATATTACCCAGAGTTCCTTTTTGCATAAGTCTAACAGGAACGGTGTGAGATTAGGTCAAAGGAAGGTCTTCTCCATACGTCTGATGGACAGTCCTCTGCTGGTCCTCCTCACAGATACCTCAAAGAATGAAAATCATTTCGGTGTCACGCTGTAGATCCCAGCCTGAAGGTCACGCTGTACGCAGGTGAAGTTCTGTAAGAGCAGTCCGGTTCTGCTGTAGCCCCCCATGATGGTTTCAGTCTCCACGGATCTGCAGGACGTAATGAAGGATCCACCAACACAGAGAACGTCCTCTGGAAACCAGCTGGAAAAGCTCTGCTCAGCTCTCAGCTTTGTTCACACCGTTGCAGCTTGCTGCGTATATTAACACGTGTGTGTTCACAGTGTGTGTTCACACGGTGGTTTCTGATAAGTGTGTGCACACTTGTCTAAAACTGCCAGGACGTCAGCTGATCGGGTCTTGCTGAAGTTCTGCAGCATTTCTGCAGAATCAATGATCTTCCATTCATGAAAAGTGCTGAATCATGAGTTCCCAGAACAGCGTGAAGCAGAACTGGTTCTGTGGGTTTTCCGGTTCACTTTCCCCTCCAACTTCATCCACATGTCGTTTTTTCTGACGTTCTCCTCCATGCTGCTCCTCTGTCAGAGTGACCCCCCCCAGGGGGGCAGCTCCTCCAAATGGACGGCAGACTGAAGGCGGAGTGAAGTCACGGTTTTCCCTGCTGTTGTTTGGATGTCCTTTAGCCGGAGGAAAGGACAGACTGATAAACACGGAGAGGATGCCAGGAAGGCGGGACGGAGAGCCCTGCCAGAGTGCCGCCGTCTTCAGCAGAAAACAGCAGGGGGGGTGGGGGGGCGGCGAGGAGGAGGACATTTGATGAACTGTTTGAATTTTTAAAATCTTTATTAATGTGTTCAGAAAAAAACCCCAGAAATGCTTAATTAACATCAGCTGAGCAGCACACCAGCTTTCCTACCTTTTGTTAATTAAGCATTTCATCAGGACTTGCTGGTCTTCCATGACCCCGCCCCCTGCTGTTTTCACTCATGTGTCACACTGAACGCCAGTGGGCTTTGTTTTCTGTGCTGGCCAGCTCTCAGTCCCCATGTTCCCCTCCTCCTGTGAGTGGAGCAGGGCTGGGGGGGGCATCTTGATGAAATCTGACAGGACGCTGTGACAATCAGAGGAGGAGCATCAGGTTGATCTTCTGTCCTCCTCCCAGAAGCTGCAGATTCACCACAAACACACAGAATCTGAAATGACCCTCTCAGGCTAAAGATAAAGAACAGCGGTTTCGCCTCCACACAGGCTCCTCCCCCCAATAACAACGCTCTGAGCACTTCCTGTTTCTGCCCCTCCCTCCACTTGCACTGTCTATTGCAGTTACACTTGCAGAAGAACATCTTCTGACACCATGAGGTCAAGACCCTGCAGAACAGAACCGTCACTACATCTGACTCAAAAATCCAGTGAGAAGAACGGAAGGACCACAGGAAAAAGTGAGGAATATGAACGCTGAGGACTTCTCCTGCTGCGGGAAACTTTCCCATGAACCCCAGAAAAGGAACAGACCCAAAGCACAAACCAAAACACTAAAAAGCCTTCTAAAATACTTTCAAAAGTACCTCCATAAATCAGCGTGGAAAAGTCCAGACCATCTGCTCTAGATCGTCACACAGAGAGCTTTCCTGGATTACAGCGTTCCGGCTTTATGCTCATGTGTGCTTCCTGTTTACTCGGAGAGAAAACCTTTTGCTCCATGTTCTCCTAATTCTTCATCTTCTGCTCCTGCAGGAGGTGACGTGGACAGCCAAAGGTGGGAAAACTTCCTCAGTGGAATGTGGCTGTGAATGGAAATGTCAGGGTGCAGATGTTTTAGCCTCCGCATGAATGAATTCATAATCAGAGGATCACACTAAATCCTCTTATCTTCGGTTTCAGTTTATGGGATGTCCTGCTCTGAAAACATCCCAGAGGAGGCTAAACCTTCACAAATTTGGGTTAAACTTCCTGGATGTTCAAAAATTTGCCTGGAATGATGTGATTCTGTCAACTAATCAGTTCTTCTGTCAGCATGGAGGAGAGCCGTCAGTGGAGGTCAGATGTTGGATCTGCAGGAGCTGCTGACAGCAATGAGCAGAAGACAAAGCCGTCAAGACGGAAGAACGTTTGGTCGTTTTCAGCCGTCAGTCAGTGCAGCACCGTCTCCTTCATTTCTTGCTGAATCTACAGAGAGCTTAGGGTTTCATTTCTGACTCACACAAAGGTGAAGTCTGTTGGCCATTACTGAAAACACACACCTGCACACACACACACACAGAACTACACAAAGACGTCCGCTCTCTGTTAATAGCAGCTGACTTTGAAAAATCTAAAATATTTCCCCTGAAAAACATTTATGGAAGATAAAAACCAACAACTTCCCAGCATTGCACTTGATATAAAATGTGTTGCCATGGCAACCAAACTCCAACATGGGCCTTTTCTTTGGTGAAGGCTGTCTAAGTTTGATTTATTGAACAGAGCTTTCGAAATCATAATTACAGTGGCAGCAGCTCTGCAGGAAGAAGCCGTGACAGCCGACGCCGCGTCTTCCCTCACAAACCCTGCAGCTGGACGCCTCTGAGGCCCTGGAATCCATGAGCGGCATTCTGCCCGAACACGAAACCTCTAGCCTCACTCGGCCAAGAGGTGGCGCTGATGCTCAGAGACCAAAGATTGATCTGATTCTGTTCATGCAAACATGAGGGTGACAGCAGGACCAGGAGAGACAGGAGGTTCCTGCTCCACGGACGCTGGAGGAGGCCTCGTGCACGCGTGTGTGAGCGTGCATGGATCAGCGGCAGCGTGAGCAGATGGCAGATCTGCTGCAGCTTCACACAAAACACCGGTGAGGCTCAGATGGGTCGCCTGCAGGAACGGGCAACTCGCATTTGAAAGCATCATCGTGTTTTGAAGAAATTCTCCTCTTTATGCTAAATAAAGAGGAACAGAACACAATGTGCAGCCAAGTTTAGTTTCAAATCCTCTGAAGCCTCAGCTGACACACCGCTTTCCATAAATGCTGAAGGAGTTATGCAGATGAACAGGTATCATCATCTTTGCAACCATTGAGTGCTTGAAAACAGAGCAGACGTTCTTGTATCTACCAATCTGTTGATCCTAAATCTACGACAACACTTATTCTTTGTGTAAGAAAAATACAAATTTAAAAACACGCAAACGTGTGTATCTTGAAAAGTTTACCATTGACTGAATATGAGAACTGGACTGAGTGGCCCCGCCCCCCTGGCGTTCCAAACAGGAAGTACCTGCTGGCTCCAAGAAGCTAAAATCCCAGAGACTTCTATAGAGAAACAAACAGCTGTTACTCAGTCATTCTATTGGTCAAAGTAACCATTCTTGCTCTGATACCTTTTTTAAAAAATATTTTTTGATAATCCTCTTTTTTTTTTTTTTTAATGGTATTTTTGCTGTAGTTCAAGATCTTCAAGTTATAAACTGATCAATCAGATGCCACAATAAAAGTGGGTGGAGCCTGCTGGTCTCAAATATTCAAATCCTTTGATAAATGTCATGTATTCAGTTTTCAGGGTAGGGGGTTTGGCCTTCCAAAGGGCTCATTCCTGTTTGGCCACAGTGGTCGTTATTGAAACGCCATCTCAGACTGACCAGGACTAATCACTGCGTACTGACAGCTAGCTCCAGCATGGCGGCATTTCTATCATGTCACACTCCCTCAGTCGAGTCCTCATATACAGCCAAAATATCTGTTAAATTATAATCTTAATCTGCAAATGTTGATAAATGTATTTCATTGTGTTCAGAACTTCTGAGGTCCACCTGCAGAGGTTCCATTTCCGGACCACATCCAGAAGCAGGAATATCTGGAGAAGCTCGTGTGCAGAGCAGAAACACCTCAGACTGAAAGTTTTCTGCTTTGAGGAAACGCAGCTAACCATCACAGATGCAGCTACTGTATTTTTGGAATATCCGTCGTGGTTTTGGATGGACAGGATGTGACTTATACTCAGGAAGACTTATACGTGTTTTTTTCTTTATTGTGCATTTTTTGGTTCCGAACACTCTGGGAAATACGGTAACTATCAGAGCAGTATGCAGCTAATCTGACAGAGCAGGAGGAGTTTAAAAGCAGCATGGAAACAGAGTTCTACATGAAATAGCAGGGTTCTGCACGGAAGAGAAGGGTTCTGCACGGAAGAGAAGGGTTCTGCACGGAAAAGAAGGGTTCTGCACGGAAGAGAAGGGTTCTGCACGGAAGAGAAGGGTTCTGCACGGAAGAGAAGGGTTCTGCACAGAAGAGAAGGGTTCAGCACGGAAGAGAAGGGTTCTGAATTTGGAAGAGCCATTCTGCACAAAAGCGCAGGGTTCTGCACAGAAACAGGGCATGGAAGAGCATGGCCCAGTATGGAAGAGCAGCATTCTGAATTTGGAAAAGCAGGGTTCTACACAGCAAAGTAGGGTTCTGCATGGAACAGCAGGGTTCTAAAGTGCTTCAGGGGCTCCGGTTTGGGCTGATCACAGCAGAACCTTCTCAAATGAAAAGCAGCACAGCTGAGATGATAATATTACATCGGGGTTGGCAGAATCCTTGCAGCAAAGGTTTCTTTCTGTCCTGGACATTGGCACATAATGAGGGGAATCCATTATGGACCTTGAAACCTCAACATGCGTTTAGCACACGCGCACGCGCACAGGAGGATGAGACCCGAGCTCTGATGTGGAGAAAGAACTTCCTTCTGAGAGATGGTGACACTCAAATGCAGAGAAGCGATGATAAAATCTCCTACTGCCTTTGAACACACCAGTCAAAGTTTATGTTCCTGTCAGGCATCTTCAGGCTTCAGTGAGAATGTCCTGGTCTTCCAGGCTCACAGGACAGTTTGTTCACATCTGAGGTTGGACGGGGAAGCTACAGGTGAAGCTCAGGGTTACCACTGCACAGGTAAACCACAGCTGTCAATCAAGCAGCGTCATCTTTAACCCATGGAGGTGGACTGCTGGTGACCTGATGAGGAGGTGCGTTCAGGGGATTTTTTTAATAAGAATATTTCTGTTAAATTGACCCCCGCATGTCTCGGAACAATTTAACATTTCATCCAAATAACTAAATGACCCGGGTTAGTAAAGAACCGCTCCTGACCAACAGGACTTCGGGGACCAGCTGGCCTCAGAGGAGCGGCCCGCGCGCGCAGGCGCACGCGCCTCTTACCTTGGTGAGCTGGGCGATCTTCTTGCTCATCTTCAGGTGCAGGTCCTGGGTGTACTCCATGGCGAGGCCGGTCTGGAACGGCGCGGAGGACGGCGAGAATTTGCCCTGACCGGCGGGGCAGTAGAACGGCTGCCAGCCGGAGCCGGTCGCCATCTTCCCGGTGAGGATGAGTGATGAAGGCTGCGAGGGAGAGGTGGGGGTGGGGTGAGGACCCGCCGATGCTGGGGGGCTGGGGGGGTTACCGCGGCAGGTTAGCAGTTACTTCAGAAGATGGAGCCCCTCCACCCTCAGGCTGCAGAAGCTCGCGCTCATTCTGCTGCGTTTACGCCGCGCAAACGTCCGTTCGAAGCATTTCCCGCGACGCGGCCGCCGTCACCTGCCGTTCCCGCGCGGGGCCCCCGGTCACCTTGATGCCGAAATTCAAGCGCGGAGCCCGTCAGCAGGCATGTCTCCGCGTGCGTTCCGAGTGTGCTTCGGCGGGCGCGGGGCAGGGACAGGCGGGGAGCGCGCGCGAGCGCGGGGCTGTTGCCATGGATCACCTCAACAGCTCGTGCTGCATTCACGTGCTCCCGGACAATCCCAAACGTGAGCGACGGTCTGACGTTTTATGAGCCGCGAGCGCGCGGAGAATGACGAGGACGTGAATGATGATGATGGTTAAGGCGGCGCTGCCGCTGAAACTTTAACAATTTAATTCCATTTAGGCTATTTATAAAGCATCAATGTACAAAAGAGGGGCCAAATGAAAAAAGTAAAGAATAAACTAAAGCATAAAATGTTACATATTTATGTGCAGAATATTCTAAAACTACATTTTTACAGTGCTTTTATTATTGTCTACATAGAAAACAAATTTAGGAGGATTTGTGGTGCAGACCTGCCAAAAACTGAAGACAGTGGAGAACTCGCTCCAAAAGAACCTTCCAGCAGAACCCGAATCTGCTGAGAGAACCAGAATCAAACACGATTTCACCAGAACATCCCTGGCAGGACAAAACCAAGTCACTGACGGTAACGGAGGTGTGATGAGGTGATGGATGAGGAAGAGGAAAGGAGCCCAGATGGTTCAAACAGCCACATCAGACTTTCTTCTTATCAGCTTCATCAGAGGGTTCAGGAAGGACATCATCTTCATCACATCTTTTGGAGTTTATAGAAAAACACGTCTTGTAATAAATGGCAAAATAACGTACACTAGTAAACGTATGAACACAAACACCACAGAGAGTAGAAACATATCCATCATTAACAAAAGCCCAGCAGAAGACCCTTCCACCGCACCAGGGGGCCCAGCACAGAGCACCCCGCAACCCATCTGAGAGTTCTGAGCATCCCCCTACCCCAGTCCTTCAGGGGATGCTCCCTGCAACCACCCACCCAACCACCCCGCCAGGGGTCCAGGAAAGTGCAAGGGTAATGTTTCCAAAGTGAAAGGATTTAAAGAGATCGCTATAATGTTTGCATGACAGTATTTTCTGAGCAGAGCTCTCAGCTCTCCTGTAGAAGCCCACCCTTCTCTGCATGCTTTCATAAGCATTAAAAAGCTGGATCACCATCTGCTTTCCAATATGATCTGTCAGTGTGTTTGCTTGTGATGAACCTCATTTGTAAGCCACTCTGGATAAAAGCATCTGCTAAATAAATAAATCTAAATGTTCTTTGCTGCTTCCATCCAGTCTGCAGACAACCAGACTATAATGAGAAGTGATGCTCCAGAACATTCAAGAGTCTTTGGAGGCAGAAAATTCAGATCTTCTGGAAGTCTGAACATTTCCTTAAAACGAAGAGATGTTTAAATGTGAGGATGAAGCAGTAAGTTTCTGATCTGACGTGAAGCACAGGTTCCTCCACAGAACATGAGGGCAGCAGGTGGAACTTCAGCAAGGCCAGTGAATCTGCAGAAGCTGAAAGCAACAGCTGCAAGTTCTCACAGTTCCACTCAGATGGATGCAGAACATTGGTCTGGTTCTTCTTCATGCATGCTTCTACTGGATTTCTAACTCATAGATCATTCTCGGTTCACATCCAGCCCATGGAATAATTCATAGTTTTCTGGCCCATGATATTTAGTAGCAGTCACCCATCATGTGATGTGGGTCACATGATGGGTTTTTAAAGCAGAGACAATTCTGTGATCTCAAAGGTTTGTTATGATTGGTTCTTCCTTTAATATCCTCCATCCTTTATTCATCCCATGAACCCCATGAATTACTCGTCTTGTATTCAATTAATCATGACAGCGACATAAAGCACTCATGCGGCGCGTTGAACATCTAGCAGAACGACAAAAAGCCTTAAAGCAAATCAATATCAGGTTTAGACCCCGAGGTGGAATCACTGCGCGTGACAGAATGTTCTGAGAGTTTCTGCTGCAGGAAGCTCTTCTGCTGTCTTCACTTACTACAACTTCAATTCAATTTTATTTCTATAGCCCAAAATCACAACCGTAACTGTCTCAATTGGCTTCACACTAGTATTTATGCAAAGAACATAAAGTCAATTATAAAAATGTAAACACTAACTGGTTGCTAAACTAAACTAAACAGACTAAGCTAAACTGGCATCCCTGCCCTCCTTCTCTGGAGGGAAAACTTAAAAAAAGAACCCTATCTTGGGGAAAAAATAAGAAACCTCAGGGATGACCACATGACGGAGGGATCCTCTCCCAGGACAGACAGGCCATCTGCTTGAACTGTAAGAATTAGTTTATCTAACTGTAAGATTTTTCCATCGTTCCTTGGGTTCTTTATGCATAAAACTATAACATTTTACCTGGGGCGCACAAACCTTCGATCCCCACTGTAGTTGGTCAAAATGCCAGGATTTAAACTCTGCTTTTTCAGAAGATGTTTAACTACTGCATATTTAAAGACTGTGGCACATAACCTGTTTCTAGAGAAGTATTTACAATAGTTCAAATGGATTCATTAACTAGAGTAATTAACATGAATATTAAAATCTCCTACTTTTATTATTTTATCAGAATCTAAAACAATAATCGATAGAAAGTCAGTTAAACTTGACCGAGCGCTGGTTAACGCTCATCCAGAAATGATGTCACAGACACTTCAGAGACACACAGGGCTCTGCAACCGTGTTCTTGTATTTTGTATTTACTGAGAGGTCTCCTGAAAGCTGGAGGAGGCACACCAACCAGCTCTTCAGCAGTTTGAGTGAAATCAATAAAAATACAGAATCAGACTGAACACGAGTCTGACACTTCAGAATAAAATGTCCCACAACCCAGCAACCGTTTCTGGCGGTTGATTAAATCCATGAATGCCCTCTGCAGTCGGCGCTCGCCTCTAAATGGAGGCAATTAGAGGAAGAAGCATTACTGTGTGAGCCCAGACACCCTGAAGGCCTCTTTTTTTGGCCTCACGTGGAAGTCATCGAGGTCCACCGCCAGGGGACGATCATTCTTTCTACTCCGATCAGCAAATCAATAAAGCTGAAAAACACAGAGGCAGCACTTTCCTTCCCTCACATCCTCCCTTTTTCCAGGATTTCTTCATTCCACAAGAACAGAAATACATCCTCCTGTCATTTTATTCACTCCTAGGATACAAAAATGACCTTCATGACAGCAGAGGAAAACATAGAAGAAGCTTTTAAACAAAAGAGAAACTAGAAAAAAAAAAGATAAAAGTGATTTAAAAACAGAAATCATAACTGCAAGTTATGACAAATGAATCTTTTTGGGAAACAAACCCAAAGAGATCACGACTTTAGAAGTTTTTACTTCAGGAAAAAAATCAGAAGCCGCACATTTATAACAGAAAGGCTCATTTTGAAGATATTTTTGTTTGAGGTAAAAAGTGTTCAAATAGTGTCATAGTGTCTGTGTGTTAAACTCACACTGGAGTGCTAACATAATTTATTTAGTTAAGAAAACGCCTGAAGGAGCTCCAGGAGGAGTGAAAGTCAGGCTTTTAGGACTGGAAGCTAATGGAAATCCAGGACTTGAGCTGGATCTCTTCTCAGGATCGACTCACTGGGACTCCTTTGAGGATCTCCTCTCGGTGTCTCATGCAGACAGAAACTTGGTGAATGACACAGCAGAGCTGTGTAACTGATGCCAGATTAGATGCTGAGAGAGTAAAATTGGGACGATTTGTGAATGAAGTTCATCCGTGTGGAGAAAAAGGAAAGTTGGATCAGGTTATGAGGACTGAATTCTGGAGGATTGACCCCTGACCTCTGCTGGTTGGGCTGTTAGAGGATTATGCAGGTGTTTCTGTGGGGCTCTGGTTTGGTATCTGGATGCTCGGGACTCCCAGTAGTGGTGGGCGCGTCGTGATTCTGTGGGTGGGGGGGTGTTGGGCCCTCAAACTGGAACCCTGGTGTGTGTGTGTGTGTGTGGGAAAACTTTATTTTCCATCGTGGTGTTGTCATTTCTACTCAGAAGCAAAGACGGAAGTTATGATCTTTCCTTCAGGATTTCACCATCCACACGAGGTCTTCAGTGACGGTTTCATGGAAGATTCAATTTTCAGAAAACATCTCCTCCGCTCCTCCAACATCAGGATGATCAAAACCAAACTTCGTGCCTCGTCTCTCGTCTTCTCTGTGGTTTCTCCAGGGATTCTCTGACAGGTCTACCAGCTTCAAAATCAGGCTTCTCCTGATGATTCAAGATCCCACTGTATGTCTCATAATTCATGACACGTTGCATCACTGTTCTGACACCCCCACACACACACACTTACCTACCTACAGAGCGGTCTCCCTAACAGCCCCCCTTTCACCTGAGCTTCCTCAACCTGGTCTGCAGCCCCTCCGTACAGAAGAACAGCCAGTAAACCTGAGAGAAACAGAACAAGTGGAAGAAAACTGAGCTGAAGACAGAATCTCACTGACCTTTCGTTTAGGTCTTTGTGAACCAAAGTGTGCTGATCCGGTTCTGCTGAAGCAGGTCCAGAAAAAGATGGTTTGTTACCTCAGAGCTTCACTGCGTCCAACTAAAAACAATAACCATTACATAACAAATAATCTCTGAAATTATAATCTGAGCGGACACGAGACTTTGCTGCGTTTCCAACACGTTTCATGCTTTCAGCAGCAGCTGCTGTTTTGATGCAATCATCCAGATTAATTTAGGTTTCAGACTGTAAAGTCACCAGATTATTTCACCAAAGGGAACAGAGAGGCAGAAGAAAGTGTAAGTTACTAAACTAATTTTAAAAGGTGAAATCGTTTTCCTTTTTTCTATTTTTTTGTCTTTTCTTGTGATTTAATTGGATTCGAACAGTTGAACTGGAGAGAAAACAAACTTTTGAATGACATTTTATGCAAGTAAAACTCAGAGGGCATAAAGATAAAGACAGCAATTTATCTTTAGTTCCTCGTAAAATGTGTTTAAATCAAGATTTTAGAGAATGAACAGAAAGGAGTGAAAGACAAACCTGTTACACAATCACTTTATCCAATCACATTATAGAGGAGACTGGATTTAGACCAAAGCCTGAAGCCGTTGTGTCTCTGTGCAACACTGCAGTAACAGAAACATTTCCACACAAATAAATATTAATAAATCTATATATTTTAATTACAGATGAGCAGCAGCTCATTCATGTTCCTGTTTTCTGTCCTGACATGAACACATCTTTGAACCAAAGATTTTTCCTGAGCTGCGTCCTCCCGGGAAAAAGTGATTACGGTTTCATTTTGCTCTGTTCCGTCTTAAGCTGGCTATAATCTGAAGTCTCATTTATTGTGAAGGTGAACAAAAGGACTGCACAACGTTCTCTGTCACAGAACAATTGCAATTCAATTCAAGTTTATTTCTATAGCCCAATATCACAGCTATAGCCGTCTCATTGGACTGACATCAGTATATTGCAAGAACCAAAAGTCAAACATGAAAATGTAAATAATAGTTGGTTGTTAAACAGACTAAGCTGAACAAACATCTCTGCCCTTACACCCTCCTTCTTGGTGAGGAAAAACTCATAAAAAGAAGAGGAGGATGTGTTCATATTTTTATTTGTTATATATAATGTTACAGCGTGTCTTCCTCTGCTTGTGCATCTCTGTAGGTAGAAGCTAAAAATGTTGTGACTTCTGTGTAGAACCTTTATTATTATCATTATTGGATGTTCGTCCATCAGAACTGAGGTTCTGTGAGGCACCACTTTAACTGAATAGAAAACATGAAATGAACAAACATGAAAACAGAGACACTAAACATTACAGTAAACAGACTAAATTGAAAGAGCTCCACTGCTGCCCTCTGGTGGTGCTGGGGCAGCACAGCATAACTTCTCCACAGTTTCTCACATTATAGCCACAAACATTAATATGTTTTATTGGAATTTTAAGTGAAAGACCAACACAAAGTGGCACACATTTATGAACGTTGAATTTCTTTAGAGTAAACATGAGCTTTGTAGGATTCATGGTTCAATGAGTTCACCATATTTTTTCCTCTCTTTTTTCCTCTCTTCCAGACTGACATTAAAACATTTTATATATATATATAAAATGTTTTAATGTCAGTCTGGAAGGGGGGTCTGGAAGACAGGAAAAAACATGGTGAACGCATTGAACCATGAATCCTACAAAGCTCATGTTTACTCTAAAGAAATTCAACGTTATGGAGCACAGAACATACCAGAACAAGAATAACAACACAAAGGAAAACAAACAGAAAAAACACAAACTGTATGTGTGTTACAGAAAGGAGTGTGCTTCCATAATGGACAAACTGTTCTGGTTCCCTAACAGGCAGAGGGGGTCGTGGCCCAGGCCTCCAGGGGCTGGTATTCTGCTGATTACCTGGATCAGGTGTGTTTTGTGCAGACGAAAAGCAGATTAGATGAAAACATGCAGCACATGTGGAGTTTAACACCTGAGCTAACAGGTATGCTGTGTAACCAGATGCTGCAGACAACTCTAAAGAGTGACTGACATCAGATTGACCTGCCAATCACACCTGTTTGCCAGAGCGGTTATGACTCAGCACCACACGGACTTCTGGTGACTCTTTACGTTAACGCTGTTTCTCTGAAACTAAAATAAACACTTTTTAAAATCTGATCTGATTCTTTCACTGTCCAAGTGTTGAGGCTGCTTCCAACATACATTCATCCTTTTCTGCAGCCACTTATCTGCTCTGAAACCTCAAACTTTGAAGCAAAATTTTACTGAGTTTAAAAGACATGACTTCCATCTGCAGGTCTGCAGAGCCGTGAAAGACAGCGAAGATAAGCTGGAACAGACGAGAAGCTGCAGCAGATAAAAATCTCAGATGTTCGATCACTGCAGTTTCTCACAAAAGATGTTTCCTGGACGTCGTCAGAAGAGGCGTTCAAGTCTGGAGCTTCATTACAGGTCATGAAAATACATAGATGAGTGGAAAAAGGACGCTAAAAGGGATTCAAGGACATAAAAGACGAGAAGAAATCCAACAAAGCAGAAACAGAAACAAAGCTGAGAACATGCAAATGTGCTCTGAATCATGTGATTTAAAAGGATTTTAAAACAGTCACTTTTCTTTTATAACTGGATTCTGTCAAAATAAAAGCCTTTGGTGTGATGTAAAAACTTCACTTGTTGATGGTGGAGGTTGTTATTGTCCTTGAAGGAGCAGCATACAAAGGATCTGATTGCAGTTCAGCTGACTGGCGTCATGGTACATTTGTTCAGCAGACAGAGATAAACACCGAGTGCAGATGCTGAGTGACTGTTTAATCACACTATTTTAAGCCAGGAACACATTAAACGAATGAAAAATTGACATTTAAAGCAGCTCGAGGGCCGGTTTCCCACGTTTTCCAACCAACCTGCCATTGAAGCTCCTTATTGGCTAAACACACCTGATCCAGGTAATCAGCAGCAAATTCAGCAGGATTTCTG
Organism: Oryzias celebensis; assembly: GCA_014656515.1. Classification (NCBI taxonomy): domain Eukaryota; kingdom Metazoa; phylum Chordata; class Actinopteri; order Beloniformes; family Adrianichthyidae; genus Oryzias; species Oryzias celebensis. Next base: position 2,632,513 of record BNCR01000018.1, on the reverse strand, counting down.
GAAAACCAGCAGGAGGCCGGCCCTTGAAGACTTGAGTTTGACACCCCTGATTTAAAGAAACAAAACACCGTGAGAGCTGAAAACAGACAATAAAACACAAAGAGCTACAGGTCAGTCTGAACCTATAAAACATTTACAACCTCCATAAAAAATACAAACATCACAAAGGAACAACAGTACTGTACTGTCCGAAAGAGCCGGTCATCCTAACAGAAGCTTTGTTGCTAAAGAAAAGAATTCATTATCACAGTACTTTGTTTTGTTGTGGCAGAAAGCCCGGGCACGGTTTTCTTAAACTGACCGTAAACTATGGTTAAATAAAAAATACCCTTTTTTTTGGTTCAGACACTTCCTGTTTGTAAGAATTAGGCTGCTTCTGGTGACGCTAAAGTTAGCATGTGACAAAGAAGAGCTTAAAAAACAAAAAAATGTAGATTTATTCTTTAGCACCAAAGGTTTATTCCTAAAGTGTATTTCCTTAGATGAGTATGAAGCAACAAAAATGACTCACTGCAGTCAAACGACAGCTTTTTGAAACAATAAAGAATTTTAGTAAAATGATTATAAGTTTTGGTAGAATTTGATAGAGAAGCGAAATATAATTTGAATTTAATTTTCAGAATAAGTGTGAAGTTTCCAGCAGAGAGAACACATCTGCTTCATGTCAAGAGCTGGGAAAAAAAATTCCACACATGTAATAACATACAATTTAAGTTTATCTAATGTTAAATATCTTTACAACAGCATTTTGTTTCCCATGGGTTGAAAATTGTGGCCTAACAGAGCTTTCATTTAGTTGACAAGAAAATTATGATAAAGCTAATTTCATTCAAGTCAAACTCAGAAACACTCAACTCAGATTTTTTTAAACTAAAAATCAGATTAATAGAAATGGAGATCATGAAAAGTCTATTTTCAAAGATAAAATAGAGCTGTTCCTGATAACTGGTTAGTATGTAAACCTTTGCAGATACAACATCAGTGTTTGTTGCAGCAGTTTTTTAAAGACAGGATGAGTACATTAAGGTTAACAAGCTGGATACTAAGGTGACGAGTCATCGTCTGTATTCAAACATCCTTAGTCATCTAAGGTTTTAAAGTTTAAAGCAGCTCAGTATTCTGTTTTGATCATCATTTAAAAATCAGGTTAAAAAATCGGATAAAAATCAGTGTCTTATTTATGTTAAAATGGATTTCTTCAAGACAAGAACGACGTAACTAAACAGTTTGCTGACACGCTTTTTACATAACCAAATTCAATTGGTTCAGGGATGGAAAAGCAGCAGGTGACGCAGCCCTTCAGGAAAGTGACAGGTGCAGCAAGGATAAGACTGAACAGAAAGTCAGAGAGGAGCCTGACCATCAACACACAAGAGAATCACTCAGTTCCAAACAGAGCTTTAACAGAACCGGACTCTGACTTGTGGGCTGAAAGGTGGATGTTTCTGAAAACACGCTGAGGAAACTTGTCTGACTGGATTTCTTTTTTTTAAGGTAAAGCTGAAGAATCGATGCTATCTGGGTGTGGTTTTGTCAGATTTTTTTTTAATGCTCACTAAAAAACGACAGTTTAAATGGAAAACAACCTCAGTATGCCTGATGATCATCACGATAAAAGCTGTGACGCCACACACGAGGAAATATACAAGTTTTTTGCAGGTGTCATGATCTTGATTTTCATCTTGGCTCTGCCTCTGAATGGATCTGTTCTCCACTTTTTTATATTCAAGCTCAAGTTCTGGAAATCAAACACCAACCACGTCTTCCTCTTCAACCTTGTGGTGGCCGACATCCTCCTGCTGGTCTGTTTGCCTATTAAGTCCCATCACTTCATCATGGGGGAGAGGAGAAGCGAAAACGATGTAACGTGCAAAGTCATGCTCTTCATGTTTCTGTTAAACCGCGGCGCCAGCATCGCCTTCCTCACTGTGACCTCCATTGACCGCTATTTTAACGTGGTGCACCCTGGACGGAAGAACCTCCTAAGAGCGCTCAAGAAATCTCCCCAGATATCAGTTCTCATCTGGCTTTTGCTCCTCCCACTCACCATTCCACCCATGATGAAGACCTTCAAGTGTTGCAGGAGCCTGAAGGATCATGGTGAAAATGGAACCATAACAAAGGTAAAGTCCATCGCAAATGTACAACATATGAAGTCATATTTCATCAGAAAACTGTAATTAAAAAACAGAATCAGTACAGGAGTAAATCTAGTGTAAAGAGACCACAAGGGAGAACAATCCGCTGTTTTTGTCAATGTCAAACCAAAAACAAATCCATCATTGGAATCACAAACTGAACTATTAAACCGATGAATTGTAGCCGACTGCAGTGAAAACTGAGGCTGCACTGGACCAAAAAACATACAAACCGAAACAAATCCATGTTTTTATTTGTTTTTTTATTATTTCAGAACGTGGTGGACAGCCTTACAGAGGTGGTTTTATTCACCCAGATCCTCTTCCCTTTCTGCATCCTGGTCTACTGCACCGTCCGCATCGTCAACCGGCTCAGGAAAAAGACGGTTGGGGACAGGACCAAGCTGAAGAGAGCTGTGTTTCTGGTGACCACCGTCATGGTGGTGTTCTCCTGCTGCTTCCTGCCCTGCACCATTGCCCGGATGATTCTGCTGATAGTTCGAGTCCAGGAGATGAGCGAGCAGATTCAGGATCAAGCAGATGTGGTCTTTGATGGCCTGCTGGTCCTGTCCTACATGGACTGTCTGCTGGATCCGCTGGTCTACTGCTTCTCCAGCACCAAGTTTAAGACTCTGTACCTCTCCACGTACTTCCCGTTTTTAGCCAAAACATCTGTAATGCATGGAGATAGCTCCATGAGAAAATCAGCCCAACCTTTACAGTGCAGAAGGGATTCCGTGGTTATGGACAGCTGATGTTCAGTCCGTGGTAACCTCAGGAGTTACTCTAAACATTGACCTCTCTATAAGGGGGTATAAGAGGTACTGCATTACGACGGGTTGCAGAAGTCTGACTGACCTTTAGATAAGGTCACATAGATGTCATAAGGCTGGGTGGTGAAATGTGAATTTTTGACCCAACTCTGGCAAACGCTAAATAACCATGACTTACACATCCATCAGATGTCCCACATTTAGCGGGAATGGACTGATCTGTGTTGCTGAATCTACTCAGGTCATCTTTTTTCAGCAAAATGTTCACGTGCACTGGCCATCGAATTCAGTTTCTTGATGTCGTTCTTCGTCTATAGACAAACACAAGCGCATTCTCATGGGGCGGTCTGGCACATCTTCTCTGCTGTGTAAACCCAATGCAAGACAGAAATAATGCAGGTTTTCATGGAATACGTATAAACAAGTCTGAATTTTATTATGTGAATTTTGTTAAAGTGTCTTTATTATTAAACAGAAATCAGATTTATTACTTATAATGTGATTTTATTGATGTTTACTGGAAATAACAGTGGACTGAAGAACACAGATTCATTTCTGCTTCATAGAAGAAAGAGAACTAAGTGTGACACAAGACATGGGTTAAATGAAGAACACAATTAAATGTTGAATTCTAATCCTTTGTTACTTTCACTGACCTCGGGGACAGTTAAAGTCCCATTCCTAAAGTTGAGATACTGACTTAAATGCTACATTCACACCAGGTTTTGTAAACATGTGTTCAAGTGATCACTACCAACAAAAAGTCATCTAAATGCACATTTCAATGGCGTATACTTGTATAGCGCTTTTCTACCTTCCTTGAAGGCAAAAACGCTTTACAGTCACAGTCACATTCACACACACTGATGATGGCGCCGCTGCCGAACAATGGCGCCAACCTTCCAACAGAGGCAATGTGGGGTTCAGTTTTTTGCCCAAGGACATTTTGACACATAGGGTGAGTAAGGTGCAATCTTCTAATCATAGGTCGACCGCCCTACCGGTACATGCACTACATGCGCTAGTATTGAGTAGTGACAGTTCAATGTGAACACAGTCAACATGAATTACATCGCTTTATGTGTGAACGTAAAGCGCATTCATGAATGCCCATTTAACGCGGTCTTGAACTTGCATCGGTGTGTACTCTTTTGAAACTTGAAAGTTTTTGCTTTAATTTTCAGTTTAGTTTGTAATATTTATGTTTTTCTTTAGCTTCCTGGGGGACAAACTGTTGCATCATGTTCCTTCAGTGCCTCTGTTATGCTTAAAATATGACTGGAAATAAATATTTAAACCTAAACAACCTGCTGATGATTACACATTTCTCTGATGAACCACAGGGCATTCAAATTAAACTGATATAGTTCATTTATGTTGCGATATATATTGTTATAGTCTGATATGAAAAAAACAATATCGTTTAACTAACTATCACCCAGCCCTATGTCAGTCTGACACTATCATGAAAACCTCCCAAAAGTCTCATCTTTTTCTGTCATTCTGCCATTTCTCTGCTGATCAAACAGAAATTCAAAGTTAAAAAGCATCAAAGTCAGATTTATGACTTTATGAAGTTCTAGCAGGAACAAATATATGTGTTTTAATCTTTGCTGTTCATCAAGTAATCAGACTTTTTGCTTAGATTTTTGACAAAAACACTTTTAAAACTGCAGTTGTAGCACTCTGAACAAACACTAGGTGGAAATGTGGTGTAACGAGAGCTTCTTAAAAAAAAAAGTTTAATCTCAGCATCTACCAGCAAGCCATTCTCTGCAGAAACATACCTCCCTTATCTGCAGGCCTCCGTTTGTGAGTGACACACATGCACGCACATGCATGAGGAGATGACATGTTTAGTGTTTTAGTGACCAAAAGAGTTTGTTTGTACAGTCTTATGCAACTCTGTCATAAACCTCTCCCTGATGACACTTTATTTCAGGAGAAACCACGAATCAGAGAAACTACATCTCAGATCTATGTTGAGAAGGTTCTCATCGTCACTAGAACATTGTGTTCTGACATGTTAAAGACGGAACAGAGCGGGGGCAGCTTGAAGCTATTTAACCTGAAAAACACAACTTTTCTGACTGAAAATTTTGAATCAGCATGTGAAGAATGTGGACTGAAGAACAAATGCAGGATGAAGGATGAGGCTTTTTAGAGAAGCTGTTGAGTTGTTCAAAGTTATTCATTTGGAGTCTACAAACAAGATTTCAAGACTAGTGGAATTTACAAGCCTCTGCAGTTAAATTTAGATCAATGAGGCTCAAGGATGGGTCAACATTGTTGTTGCCTTGTAACACGTTTAACAAGACAGAGAGACAAAAAAGAAACTAAAATCAAACAGACCCTGCTCTTAAATACTATTTATGATTCCAAACCTAAACCCGACCTGGACAAGAATTACAAAAAAATAAAAAAAATAAAAATAACAGGAAAAAAAAAGAAAGACGTTAAACAAAAAAGCAAAAAACTAAACATAAACAAAGTCCAGAACTAGCAATGATTTCCAGGAACGATCAAACTGTATTTCACTTTAACTGAATGGAAATTTTGTTTTACCAAAGAAATCATAGTCAATATTCACCAAGAGATAAACTTGGTAAGTTTGTTCATGTATAATTTAAGTTGCTGTGTATGCAGTCATCAGTAAAAATATTCAGCTTTGTTTATATATGAAGTCTGGGATTTTTATAGAGAAAGCAACTCGAGCTGGTGTGTAGCAATGGTCCTCCCCTTCTTATTTTTAATCAGCTTTTAAGGTGTGACGGACAGATGATTAAATCAGAAACCAACAGGCAGAAACTTGTCCAGATTTGTTCTGATGGCTAAAATGTGACTGAAACTTCCCTTCAAGGGAAATTTGAGTTTGAATCCCACATGAAGCTGTTCACCCCCAACATTTAGAAGAACAAAAACATGAGAGGAGGGTAAGTCTGTTCATCTACCGTCATTTCAGGTTTGCACAAACTATTGACAACCGTTTTTCACTAACTAACTTTTCACTAACTCCAGCAGCTTTTGGTTAGAAACAAAAATCTTTTCAGGATTTCAGGATCCCACTTTACAGATTGACTGTAAACGCTTACAAAGCCTACGTCTGGCACCAATGCAGGAACTGATGCAGTTTCATGAGAGGCAACACAAAGCATTTGAAGATCAGCCACAAAGGCAGTGTTGTGAAATGGGCTTGTCAAGTCATGTCAACCAGTTTGTTTGGCAACGTTAAAAAATACACGCACATACTGGTGTCTTTCCTGTTGCAATGGCATGGTGGTACAGTTTTTAAAAACAATGAAAAAGAATAGTAATTGGATAAGAATCAAATTAAAATGAATCGAATCATTGTTAAAAGTAATTGTAACACATCTAGTGCTTACGTAGACAAAAAGGAGGACAAGATGATGTCTGAGGAGGACCAGCCAGGTCTAGCATAAGGTGGAAAAAGCTTCTTGGGAAAGCGCCTATGGGCCAGTTCCCAAAATGAGATATCTAACTCAAGTTTTAGCTTTTGATCTAACCTTCTCATATATATATATATATATATATATATATATATATATATATTAGATGTAGAGACTTATGTATTGCCAGATGAGCTTTATTTGAACACTACGAAGAGCCACCCGATTATCCTGAACCAGCCTGACCTAATAGTGCATGACAAATTGTGGGAACAGTCACATTCACTGTATAGGATCTGGTGAACTTAAGCCTTAGTCATATGCACTGGTACGAGGGTTGACCCGTAGAGGTGCTGTGGGTGTTTGTGTTGTACGGGCCCATGAAGGGTTAAAGAGAGGAGCGGCTGCAACTTAAGAGGCTCGCGTAACCAACTCATAGGATGCCATGAAAATGAAACGTACCATTGATGCTTGTGTGGTAATTTTATGCACATGAACATTTTCTCTTTACGAGTTCACTGAGTCTACAAGGTCTATGACCTTGATATTTCCTGTGGGTCACCTCCATGCCACGTACAGGTTTGACAATTTTCCTCCCGCAGACAGTCCTTTTCCTCTGGTAAGGACACTCGGGACGAAGGCTCGTTTCCCAACTAGCAGCCTTATATATCTCTTTACTCACTGAAATTCTCAGAAAGAGGCCATCCCACGTGTGGAACTCCCCTGGGGATTCAACCCCTTAATATTGTAAACTGTAATAATGGTTTCCGCAATCCAACTTGACAGTAGTTGCTTTGTGAAAAGTTTCCCCTTGTGTGGTGGGTCCCACAATACTAATAACAGTTCTGACTTACAGAAATCAGCCATCTCCACAGACATGAACAGAGTTTGAACTAGGCAGAGCGTATAAAGCCGCTTCATGCAGATAGAGGAAGATAAAAGGCCAACAGTTCCAGTAGACAATCTGAAACAGCTGGAACAAAAACCTTGGCTAAAATGCAAGGTTAGGTTTCAGTAGAACTCTTGAATCCTTCCTGGAAAATTGCATTGTTCAAACATTTTGCAGAAACATCAATAAATTAGTCCTAAAAAAAGAGACCCTTAAGCTTAAAACTTCTGCAGGGGCTCCAAAAGTGAGCATTTCAACACGAATTTAGAGGAAACAATGCAGTTCCAACAAAGTAATTGGCTCAGTCTGTGAACAGCTAGCTTTTACTACAAGAGCCATCTGAGAGCGAGAAGTGTTAGACTGATCAGGAGAATGTCGCATCAGACTTTTCTACAAGGACAAAGGTCTTCATTCTAGACATTTAGATTAGACGTCTGCTGGTCGAGACTGGCACAATGTGAAGAAAGCCTCTGGGGACAGGGCACACACCCCTGCAATCACTGTTCTTCATCTCAACGTGTCCAAATATCTACATCTGCATTTCTCTCCAGAATATCATGATCTGTTCCCTGTGATCAATCCTGGTCTATCCCAAAGAGAACCTCAACAATTCCTTCTCTGCTCCCTGCAGCTCTGCATCATTCTATCAACCACCAACATGTGGGGGCCATAGATGATTAAAAGGATAGGGTTGAGCAATGAGACTGAGAAAACACATGGTTGGGGATAGTGTTTCCATGGCAATATTGACTGTAAAATGTGACTTACGACTAAAAAAAAAAAAGGCTGATGTCAGGAAGTCCAGTTTAAACTGAAGGCAACAGAGGAGCGTGTGGGATCATCAAAACTACACAGAAGTCTTCTGAGCTCCATTCTTCTACTTTTTTTTCCCGCCCTCCTGTCTTTTTTGCTTCTCCAGGCTGACCAGCTTCATCCTCCAGTTACACGAGTTTAAAATAGGATCTCAGATAAATGAAGAGTTCACTGTCTTTAATGTCACCATTTCATTTAAAATTCCGAAATAGTTACTCAGCAACCCAGTTACCCTGATCAGGACAAAACCAGTTCAGAAAATGAATGGAAAATAGTTTAAAAGTTCTAAGAGTCAAGTCCAGAGATCGATCTGATGTCTTAGGAGTAACTAAATATGAATAAAAAACGTTTCTTTACTAAATCTTTGTAATTGTGAGACGTATGGACATTTCCTAGACTCTGTCCATCATCTGACAGACTTAAAATCCTGTTTGCCCCAACAAAATACTTTAATAATGTCTGTTACCAAGTAGAGAAGGGCTTCTTCTGGGTTTAGATCCAACAACGATTTTATTTGTGGACAAGATTTGATTGAAGACCAATCGGATGAAGCAGTTTGGTCTGAGTTTATCCGTTTGACTTGAAGTGCGTGTGAATTGATATCTTCACAGGAGCATGCACGGCAGATGGAGCAGATGATTGGCTTGTTGGTGAAGTAGTTTCTCTGCTGAGACTAGATGTTATCCATCAACCAGCAGAAGACTTATGTTTCCTCTCAATCAATACATTTCCTTCCTGGTTTCAGACAACTGTATCATCAATGTATGTTCATGTTGAAAAAGCCTTTTTCCTGTTTGCTCTAGAAGACTGGTGCTTATGCCTTCTCAGTCAGTGATGTAAATATCTAGAGGAGCTGATTCTAACACGTTTTTCTCAGGTTATAGGCTGTTTTGTAAAATTTGGTCCCCAAAGTCCAGAGATCTTCCCAGTTTCACACCAACGGTCTGACCGACCTGATGTACTCCACTCATTTATCTGTTTTGATTTTTTCTGAGCTCTTCCTGTGTGGCTGTGTTTCTTTTTCAATAGATGTTTAAGGAACCAGAGATGACCAACATTTCAGAGAACATTATCCTTTGGCTAAAAGCTGAATGTCCAGCTGCAGTGAGCCGGATATCTTTGGGTCTAAAATTCTCAGGAATGCGGCGTCTGTCGATGAAGCTCCTCCTCACAAAGCTCAGCACGAGTTCAGAAGAAGTATAGAGTTTTTTCTGATAATTTCCCTTCACTCAACATATAGAAAGCACAGTTAAGGACATCCTGTTTAGGAATGAAGTGGAAAAAACAGTTTAAAGCTCTTAATTGTAAGGATTGTGCCAACTTTTCTTAAAAAAATATGAATCCAAACTGGAAGGAGGGATCTTCCTTTTGAATCCTTTGTTTGTTTTTATCTCAAAATACAACAGCAAACATCGATAGCTGGGCTTCTGGATCTAATGCACTATAGTTTAGTTCTATTCAATCAAAAAAAAAGTGGCCTTAAAGTGTCCCGCCCACTACTCAGAGGCAAGTTTCTAATGAATGGATAAATATATCATTTGATTGAAGTGGAACGTTCCCTCTTCAGATGCAGGACACTGAAATAATCCAGAGGAGATGAAGCTGAAAAGTCAAAACAGTGGGAATCCTGGAGGACAGGATGAGAACTGGAAGGTTCTCGTCACTGTAGCACTGCTGCTGCCAGGGCCTCCTACAGCAGAATGCATGGGAACTGAGCTGCACTTCAGAGGTGTTGAAAGTCCATCAGTGATATTTGGCTTTCTGTGACAAAAGGCTGTTGTTTCAATTTTCTTCTGATCTCTGGTCAGTTTGGGTTTATTTATGGTCCCTGATCCTGGAAGGAAAAAAAAATCCTGTTTTTGTTTTATGTCAGGCTGGAGATCAGATTTCCACGTTCACGTTTGAAAGCCTCCATGAGGTCAAACTCTTTCTAATGACTAACAATAACTTCCTCATTTCAAACTCTTGACTTCTGAGGGGGTGGGAATGTTCAAATGTTTTCCAAACTGAATTAATTTGCAGCTTGAGGATGTTTAGTCATGTAGTTTTGTGTATTTCTCTTTCAATTTGATGGTTTATGAGGAATTAGGAATCTTTCCTGGAGTGTCTTAATCCTTCTCTGGGATTTTCCATCAGTTCTGTTGCAGGGAGACGAAGGGCTGGTCTCTTCAGGTCTTCTTCAGTTCTGCTCTTCGTTTTGACCTTCTTGTAAAAAGGCTAAACTGATCTTTCTTCTCTTGTAAAAACATTCTAGGGACTTCTCTTGGATGCTCGTTATAATTGCCGTGGAGAATACTCAAAAGGAACGCCAGAGTTAATGAATTAGCTGGCTTCACGGCAATTCCCATCAAGAGGAGCTAGTTGATGGTTTGGGCATTAGTGGAGAAGGCTCCAGAGTCCTGAAGTGGTGGTATCTCTTCGCTGGCAGAAAAGAATTCTGCATCTTTAATAAAGAAGTCAGAGGGTCTCCATGTTCAGATGATTCTAATCTGAAGGAGCTCGAATCAGCAGATTTCTGCTGATGTTCAAAACCAATCTCACTAAATGTCACAGAAGAAGAAAAAAGTTCATCAGAAAGTGTTTGTCATTCTGGTGCAGATGTCCCACTGGAGTTATTAAATGTTTACTTGTTAACCATGCTGTCCTTGCATTAGTTCCACAGAAGACAAAACCTCCGGCGCAACCACACCAATCACCCTGTGATGGTCCAGGAGTTACAGACGAGAAGCTTCTCACATGCACCACTCTGGTTCTCCTCTCTGTTCCCCTTCCTGTAATTCCAGGAATGTGTGAACTCACCTGGAGAACATGTGTGGGGCCAGCACCTCTCAGACTGATGAAACTACCAGGATGAAGAGAAGAATAGTTTAAGTCCAGAAGCCATGACTCATCTTCAGGACAACGCCACCTGAATTAATGAGAACCTTCATAGACATCTTGTTGTGGAAGTGATGTTGTTCTGCAAGAACATCCTACACACACTGTACTGGGTTAGAAAGTGAACAAAGGAAGGAGAGGGGTCCACCTTATGTACTGCTGAAAGTACCCATTACTGAGAGTATAGAGCAGGGACCCTGCGACCTGCCCAGCGTATTCACTACATAAGTAATATGACCTTTTTCAAACCTTTTTTTTTTTTGTCTGGTCCTGATTTAACTAGACTTTTTTTCATAAATGTCCTCCATTGTCAGAAAATTGCCACAAGAACATGTTTAAAACACCAAAACACAATTTTGATCAGAGTGGGTCTTTAAGAACACGTTTGCACTGCTACCGTTCACATGCGACTCAATTCAGATAATAAAGTCCACATTTACAACAAAAGTGTGTCACCAAAAAAAATTGAAAAAAAAAAAACACAGTTCCTTTGCATGATAAACAACTTTCACAGGTGATCAACAGATTACATGAAAGAATTTTCCAATTAACCTCCTCAGGGTGAAGCTGGAGCAACTTCAATAATGCATGAATGCCGAATGTGTGCAACTAAGGTGCTCAGACACTCTATGTTATTAAGTCTTTATCCAGCCAAGACAAATCAAGAAAAAAAAATCGTATTCGTCAACTGTGGCCTGGAAAAAAAGCAAGACCTCTCGCACATATATATGTTTTTAAGGACGGAGATGGCGAACAAACAACTTACGTCTTATTTAGATTAGATTAGTCTCTGAAAACCGGAGAGAAGAGCAGAACAAAATATAATTTAAGCTAAATTGTCTTCTCTTTCCCAAAATACATCATTTTCACTACTTCTTTGAAAACAGACCTTTTTTTTCTTTTTTTAAGCACCTAAAACTAAAACATTTTTAAAATTTTGTCATGAAAACACTGAGATCAAACTATGGCTAACAGAAATATATACTCACAGTGTGTGCGAAAATAGACCAACTTTAAAGAATAGAACACGTTTAGCTGAGAAAAACTTCACAGAATTAGATGTAGCAAGAAGCTAACAGCTAACTCACGTCAGATAAAATGCTTCATCGTGATTATTTCAGTCCGGAGGACTTCCTCTTTCGGCCATGAAGCAAGCACTTCGCTGAACTGCGTCCCGAAAAAACCGCGGGAGTGCGCAACGCATGCGTACTTCACCCGATCCGCAGGAGGCATTCAGGGGCACTCCGAAATCTGAATAACTGAACAATTATCGGGGAAATAACCCTCCTTTTCCATTTTTCCAAACTAAAGAGGCCGTCACACATGAAAGAAACAAAATAAACGACTTGAAAACTCAATTATTTTTGATTTTTCCCTAGTTATCTTATCTAGTGGAGGAAAAATGTCTATAAATATCAACTAAAGTTCAAAAATAAAAACTTCTGAAGAAAACTTCACTGAGTCAGAAATGAGTTGCACACCAGTGCCTGTTTAGAGTAAAGATGTAAAGTATTTGACAGATTTAATTAGCTCTTCCTTATTACCGCAAACAAGTTTATTTTGGACCAAATAAAATCCTTGCTGTGAGAGTGTGTTAAGACAAAGTAGTGTATTTAAATGTACTACAAGTATACTAAGTCTGTATTAAAAGTGAGGTAGAATACTTGAAGCTTACTTCTTATAAACTATCTATATTTTGTCAAGTAAAAATTTTCTGATTTAGTCTGAAGAAGTATTCAGTTTGCGTACTTCCTACACTACACTTACGTGGTCTGTAGTCTACTTGCAATACTTCTACTCCTGTTTATTAATTACATTTCAAAGAATACTACTTTTTGTCAGGGGAAGTATTCCTGAATATGTGATAGGAAACTGGACTCTTAGTTTGTGGGCCTTTAAATCCAGTAAATCTTTAACCCAGTTCTGATTTGTTGCACATTATGAGGTTCAGTTTGCTTTTAAATAAACTCAGACATAGGGTTGCTGCATGTCACAGTCTCAATGTCTTTCAGCATTTCTGCTTGATTTATTAAAATGATTATTTGATTTGGGCGCCTTTGGTTAAGGGACTCTCAGTTGTTAGTGTTTGTAAAAGCAGATCAGGGATTATTTCAGTTGCACAGAAATAAAAATGAGGATTTTTATCTTCATAGGGGAAGTTTGTAAGGTTTTGCATTCTAGAAGTTGTGTCTGAAAGTGGTCGCATTCTTGAGCCGTTTCCAGCACATCCCTCGAGAGTCTGAGTTTCTGTGTGGACTTGTTTTCAGGCAGGGAAGGTGTTTAAGGTGTGCCCCCCCCCTCCCCTACAGACATTTTCCCCTTCTGGATTCAGCATTCCTTACAGCTTTGGTTTATTTTTCCTTAAATTGTAGAAAGTCCTGACAGTAGCACTGAGTCCACCTCCTCACGCGTCTTTCACCAATTCCCAAAGATTCACATCTGCAAAGTCTGAGGAGCGTTCCTTAAATATCCCTTTACAGCATTTTGTGACCACTGGAGACAGGATCTGCTGGGAGGTGGAGGATACTTCCCTCCTGGATTCAGGAGCGCGTGGTATGCTCCTCTGGAAGGTGAAATATTCCTACAGTCAAGCTTTCAGCACAGCCTGAGAGCTCGTTCACACATGTTTTCACACGACTTTTGTTACGGGAGCGAAGGAGAACCCCGACGCAGAGTGTCAAAGGTGGAAAAAACACATTTATTTTGCAGCGGCCAAAAATCAAAAATAGAGGCAGGGAATAATCCAACTGGGCAGGAAAAAACACTTGGCTAGAGTCGAATCACATGGACAACCTGACGGAATCATCTGGCAAACAGTGGTGGTGGGTAGACTGGTTTAAGTAAGGTGAGCTAATGAGAGGATTGAGTGCAGGTGTCTCTGGAGTGGTTGACACACCCCCTGCCACTCACATGCTCTGAAAAACAAGGAAGTGAGGGGAAAAAACAACACAGATCCTCCACAGCCATCACAGTACCTCCCCATCAACGGACGCCACCCGGCGGCCGACCAGGCTTGTGCGGGTACCGGACATAAAAGTCGTGCAGAAGAGCCGGGGACAAGATCAGGGAACGAGAAATCCAGGAGCGCTCCTCCGGACCATACCCCTCCCAATCCACCAAATACTGCCACCCGCGCCCCCGCCGCCGAACATCCAACAGGCGGCGAACGGCATAGGCCGGGTGATCATCAACGAGCAGGGGGGGCGGAGGGGGCACGGCCGGAGGGCCGAGAGCACTGTCCGAGACGGGCTTCAGGAGGGAGACATGGAAGGATGGGTGCACTTTCAAAGAAGCAGGCAGCTTCAATCGGACAGCAGCAGGGTTCAGGACACGGTCAATCTCAAAGGGACCAATATACCTGGGAGACAACTTCCGTGACTCACACTGCAGAGGAAGGTCACGTGTGGAGAGCCAGACCCGTTGTCCAGGCTTGTAGTCAGGGGCCGGAACACGATGACGGTCTGCCAACCTTCGGTTGCGCTCCGCCGTACGACCCAGCGCAGCCCTGACCCCACGCCAGACCCGTCGAGCTCTTCTCAGGTGCACCTGAATAGAAGGCACGGCCACTGCCGTCTCCTGTGTTGGGAAAAGGGGAGGCTGGTAGCCGTTAGATGCCATGAATGGAGACATGCCCGTGGCCGAAGAGACCAAGGTGTTGTGGGCATATTCAATCCAAGCCAGGTGAGTAGACCAGGAAGCAGGGTGATCGGCCGCCACACAACGGATGGCAGCCTCCAGGTCCTGGTTCGCCCGTTCCGTCTGACCATTGGATTGCGGGTGATAACCAGATGACAAACTGAGTGTAGCCCCAATGGCCCTACAGAAAGCCCCCCAGACCCGGGAAGTGAACTGGGGACCTCTGTCGGAAACAATGTCCAGCGGAAGTCCATGAAGCCTAAAAACATGCTGAACCAGGAGATTAGCGGTCTCGAACGCCGTAGGCAGCCTAGCAAGGGCAATAAAATGGGCAGACTTAGAAAAACGGTCAACAACTGTCAGAATGGCGGTGTTACCCTCTGACGGGGGAAGTCCAGTGACGAAATCCACAGCAATGTGCGACCAAGGGCGATGAGGCGTCGGAAGTGGATGAAGCAGTCCGGCAGGGGGACGATGAGACGGTTTGTTGCGGGCACAAATGGAGCAGGCAGAGACAAATTCCCGGGTGTCAGGTATCATGGACGGCCACCAGAAGCGCTGTTGCAGCAGGAACAGCGTGCGGTGGACCCCAGGGTGGCATGCCAGTGTAGAATTGTGACCCCACTGCAGCACAGCAGACCTGGCAGACGGGGGCACAAATAGAAGACCGGCAGGACACGCAGGTGGGATGGGGAGGTTCGCCTGGGCCTCCTGCACGACCTTCTCTACCGCCCAGCTGGCAGCTCCTACCACACATGAAAAAGGCACAATGGTGTCCTCCCCAGGCTCAGCACCAGTAGATTGGTCAAACTGACGAGATAGGGAGTCGGGCTTCCCATTCTTGGATCCAGGACGGTAGGTGAGTGTGAAATTGAAGCGGCCCAGGAACAGGGCCCACCGAGCTTGACGAGAGTTGAGCCTGCGAGCAGAACGGATGTAGGACAAGTTCTTGTGATCAGACCATACCAGAAATGGTTGAGAAGCACCCTCCAGCCAGTGTCTCCACTCCTTGAGCGCCAAAACCACCGCCAACAGTTCCCGGTTCCCCACATCGTAGTTCCTCTCGGCAGGAGTGAGACGCCGAGAGAAAAAAGCACAGGGGTGCAGCTTCTGGTCAGAGGTAGACCGCTGGGACAGGACAGCTCCAACTCCAGTCTCCGAGGCATCCACCTCCACCACGTATTGAGCTGTAGGAACAGGGTGGCACAACACAGGAGCAGAACAGAACAGGTGCTTCAACTTGACAAAAGCCTCGTTTGCTTCAGGTGACCAGGAAAACGGGACCCGTACTGAGGTAAGTCTGGTAAGGGGAGAGGCTACTCTGCTGTAGTCCCGAATGAACCTCCGGTAAAAGTTAGCAAATCCCAAAAACCTCTGAAGTTGCTTCCTGGTAGCAGGCGTCGGCCACTCCGCCACGGCCTTGACCTTGGACGGATCGGGCTCTAGCTGTCCCTCCCCCAACACAAAACCCAAAAAACTAACAGAGGACACGTGAAAAACACATTTCTCGGACTTCACATACAGTCTATTTGCTAATAACCGCTGCAACACAAGTCTGACATGCTGAACGTGCTCACTCTCAGTGCGGGAGAAAATCAAAATATCGTCCAAATACACAAACACAAATCTATTCAGCATGTCACGTAACACATCATTAATGAGTGCCTGAAAAACAGCGGGAGCATTAGTCAGTCCAAATGGCATAACGAGGTATTCGAAATGTCCCAACGGCGTGTTAAATGCCGTCTTCCACTCATCCCCCTCCTTAATCCTCACCAAGTGATAAGCATTACGGAGGTCCAACTTGGTGAACACAGTTGCCTGGTTTAAAAGGCTGAAAGCCGAGTCAAGGAGAGGCAGGGGATACTTGTTCTTGACAGTAATATCATTCAAACCCCTAAAGTCAATACAAGGGCGTAGAGAGCCGTCCTTCTTGTCCACAAAAAAAAAACCGGCCCCCACAGGAGAAGAGGAGGGCCGAATGAGTCCGGCAGCCAAACTCTCTGTGATGTACGTCTCCATAGCCTCTCTCTCCGGTATTGACAGTTTGTACAGCTTGCTAGACGGCAATGGAGCACCGGGGATTAGGTCTATGGAACAGTCATAAGGCCTATGTGGGGGCAAAGAAGAGGCACGGTCCTTGGAAAAAACCTCCCGGAGATCATGGTACGCTGGAGGGACAGACGACAAGTCCACTGGCTTGGGAGGAGAAGGCATGTCCATCCTGGGAGTGGGAACAGCCGCACGCAAACAGTGAGAGTGGCAAAATAAACTCCAATTTACAATGGATTTACTTGACCAGTCCATGTGAGGGTTGTGGAGGATGAGCCAGGGAAGTCCCAGAACGAGGGGAGCAGCAGGTGAGGGAATGACGTAGAGTGAAATAAGCTCATGGTGATTCCCAGAAATCAACAAGGACAGAGGCATTGTACGGCGAGTTATTCGAGACAGCACTCGACCATCTAAGGCCAGGACCTCTTTAGGCTCAGGAAGCAGTTCTGATGGGATGTTGGCCCTAGACACAAACTCCGAGTCGATAAAATTGTCATCTGCACCAGAGTCCACCAGGGCAAAGACAGGAATACAGGTTGCATTAAGAGAAATAGTCCCACTTAGCTGGAAACGTTTGGAGGGCTTGAAGGGGGTCTGGCTCACCAGCGCCCCTCCCGAGGCTGGCAAGCCTGACCCTTTTGGCCGAACAGGACAACTGGGCCGCATGTGGCCTGCCTGACCACAATAAAAACAGAGACCTTGGCGACGACGACGTTGACGTTCCTCCTGAGGAAGCCGCATACCACCAAGCTGCATGGGCTCCACAGGTGGTGAAGCGGTGGAAACCAACTCAGGCAGAGGAGGAGCAGGAAACCCGGGTCGGCTGGGAATCCCGGGACAGGAACCAGTAACGGGGAAAATGACCCTGTCTGCTCTCTCCCTGAGTCTCTCGCGAAGGCGGTTATCGAGCCTTATCGAGAGGGAAATTAAGTCCTCTAATGAACCCACCTCATCTCTGGCAGCCAGTTGGTCTTTAACCTCTTCACTAAGGCCCCGGAAAAAGATGGTCTGGAGGGCCTTGTCATCCCACTGGCACTCAGCGGCCAGTATACGGAAATCAATAGAATAGGAGGAAACTGAACCAGAACCCTGGTGTAAAGACAGTAACCTATTACCCGCTTCTTTTCCCTGTAGTGGATGGTCAAAAACCTTCAACATCTCAGCTGTAAATGAGTTAAGGGTGTTACAAACTGGTGAGCGGCTGTTGGCTAGCGCTACAGCCCAGGCTGATGCTTTTCCAGAAAGAAGGCTCATGATAAAAGCTACTCTGGACTGATGCGTGGAGTAGGTGAGTGGCTGCTGATCAAAAACTAAAGTACACTGATGTAGAAACTGGTTACATGACCCTATTTCACCTGAATACCGGTTGGGAGTCGGAATAAAAGGTTCCCGGGGCTGTGCAGCCTGGAAAGGTGCAGGAGCAGACGCTGAAGGAGCCGGAAGAGAAGCATCAGCGGAGTTTGGGGCCGGAACTGGTCGAGGTGAAGTCAGAGAGGCGAGTTGGGTCGTAACCGCCGTCAGTTGTTTCCCCAGCTGGTTGACGCCCTCAGAGAGATCTTGGATGGTGTCCATCACAGACTGAATGGCTTGGCCCTGCTGTCCCACACGAGCTCCCTGAGACGCAATCGCCTGCTTGATCCTCTCGGTTTCAGCTAGAGTCCGGTTCAGTTGTTCAGTCTCTGCGGGGTTCATTATGGCCAGATGATTCTGTTACGGGAGCGAAGGAGAACCCCGACGCAGAGTGTCAAAGGTGGAAAAAACACATTTATTTTGCAGCGGCCAAAAATCAAAAATAGAGGCAGGGAATAATCCAACTGGGCAGGAAAAAACACTTGGCTAGAGTCGAATCACATGGACAACCTGACGGAATCATCTGGCAAACAGTGGTGGTGGGTAGACTGGTTTAAGTAAGGTGAGCTAATGAGAGGATTGAGTGCAGGTGTCTCTGGAGTGGTTGACACACCCCCTGCCACTCACATGCTCTGAAAAACAAGGAAGTGAGGGGAAAAAACAACACAGATCCTCCACAGCCATCACAACTTTCACACGGCGTCTCACATTTACGTTCAAGCCCTGGTCAACCTTCAGAAGTTTGCTCCATCAGCTACTCAGTTTTGTCTTTTCCAGTGGCAGCTCTAGTGCTCGGAAGCCAGTCCAGCAGTGGAAAAGTAACTGGTGACTTACCTCCTCAGGGAAGTGGGAGGTGCTACAAGTATAAGCAACAGCAGCAGCTCTCTGAAGACGCTTATTCGTCTCAAACGCTCAGAGAGACACGTTGAATTCTGTAGCGTATTCCACAAAACAGGAACCAAAGCTGGGAAAAAGTTGGACATCTGACATTCCGATGCATGAGCTGAAAAGTGGAACAAAAAAAGAAACTTCAAGGAAGCAGAAGAAACTTGTTGGTCTGGATTTCTCGATTTTGTTTGGAGTATCAGGTTTGCCTCTCCCTGCTGTTGGGGCAGAATTTCGTTTTGTTTTTAAGCTCCTAAAAAAATGACTGCTAGAACACCAACTGCCAATGGCTCCAACTTTCAGCTCATAGAAGAACGTGATGTTACACATTTGGGATTGTATAAGTTTTTTGCAGGTGTCATGATCTTGATTTTCATCTTGGCTCTGCCTCTGAATGGATCTGTTCTCCACCTTTTTATATTCAAACTCAAGTTCTGGAAATCAAACACCAACAATGTTTTCCTCTTCAACCTGGTGTTGGCCGACATCCTGCTGCTTTTCTGTTTGCCTATTAAGTCCTATAACTTCATAATGGGGGAGAGGAGGAATGGGAACAACGTGATGTGCAAAGCCATGCTCTTCATGCTGTTTTTGAATCGTGGCGCCAGCATCGCCTTCCTCACCGTGACCTCCATCAATCGCTATTTTAACGTGGTGCACCCTGGACGCAAAACTCTCCTGAAGTCACTCAAGAAATCTCCCCAGATATCACTTATCATCTGGCTGATCCTTCTTCTTTTAACCATTCCCACCATGATGAAGAACTTTGAGGGCTGCAAAAATTTTGCCAGCAATGATGACAATATCCAAAACAAAAGCGAGGAGGATGCTTTGGTTCGGGTAAGGCTCCGGAATGTTTTGGCAGCCCCAAAAGCTGAAAGTTTTAGAAAATGTTTGAGTGTTGAATGATTCATCAGGTGGACAAAAAGCAGCTTTTATGACTCTCAATGTTTGTCACCAAAAGGTTGAATGTGTAGCAACACACTGGCGCTGATATCAAACAGCAGCGTGGGTCTCAGTGAAGCAACATCTGTCTTACTTCAGGGGTAACCACAGCTGGAATGAGGAAATGTATCAGATTTCTAACTTTTACAGAAGTCTTTTTTCCATTTGACCTTTTAAAATAAATGAAACTTGATTTTTGTCTCTCTAATTTTTGATAAGAATAAAAAATACATTCTTAAGTTTATGTTTCTCAAGTAACCTCCAATCAACATTGTTCAAACATCTTTTACTTACTTGGAGGATCAATCTAGAACTTTCAGTCATTCAGTCTAGCTCTTCCTCAACACCTGTAAAGTGCACAGGAGTCTTCGGACACCAACGCAGAAAGTCCAGACGTGTAGAAACTGGAGATGTCAGACTCGATCGATTGCTGTTGTTCACACTGAAACTTTCTCTGTTTTACTCGGCTTTAGGATAACATCAAATATTTAGGTCACGCTTTAATAACCAGACACTGCAAACAGGGATCCTACCTGTGACAGAAACGCCCATCATGAAAACACAAGTAGAAGTTAGAACGTACCTCAGAAGATCCTGCTGTTGATGTTTCAATGAAATCTGTTATTCCACATTTTAAAAGAAGAAGATTCAACTGTTAATACCTGTTTTAAAAAAACTATGCGATGATTTTTAACCTCTGTAACTTCATCCACATTCTGATTTCAGGATCCAGAGGATTTTCTGAGAGAGATCATCTTCTACAGCCAAATCCTCATCCCTTTCTGCATCCTGGTCTACTGCACCGTCCGCATCGTCAACCGGCTCAGGAAAAAGACGGTTGGGGACAGGACCAAGCTGAAGAGAGCTGTGTTTCTGGTGACCACCGTCATGGTGGTGTTCTCCCGCTGCTTCCTGCCCTGCACCATCGCCCGGATGATTCTGCTGGTAGTTCGAGTCCAGGAGATGAGCGAGCAGATTCAGGATCAAGCAGATATGGTCTTTGATGGCCTCCTAGTCCTGTCCTACATGGACTGTCTGCTGGATCCGCTGGTCTACTGCTTCTCCAGCACCAAGTTCAAGACTCTGTATCTCTCCACGTACTTCCCGTTTTTAGTGAAGGAGGCTCAGAAAGTTAAAAGTTCAACAGGAAATGCAACACAGCCATCTCGCAGTCGAGTGGTTTGAGAAAGCTGCAGCTGATCTCACTCAGAAACTATCAGGATTCCTTCAAGCTGCCAGAAGACCCAACGTGTGGACAGTTAAACTGTTTTTGTGTTGTATTCAAACATTTGCACAAATTCACAAATGTAAAAGTTCATTTGAGCTTCTGATTTTTTTTTTTTTGGTAATACTGTGAAACGATGTGTGAACCATAAGGGAAACATTTGGTGTCCAGAGTTTTTAATGCTCTTTTTATTTTGATATAAATTATTCCATCTTGAGATGAATACAGAGTCGTCTATGTCATGATTCAACAGCCCTACAGCAGCTTTTAGGCTCTAAGGGGTTGCCGTACTACCTCCACTTTTCTTGGTTCTCTCTTGGTCTGAGCTGATATGTTTCTCCTTCCTGGACGACAGAGGACACATGTGGGCAGCTCTCAGGCAGGTAGCACCATCTTAAAGTGATTTAAAACTCGACTCATCGCAGAATTACTGCAAAAAGAGAGCTGGCCCCCAAAAAACCCCAAGAGACAATGGAGACATCAGAAAAGTGCTCAAAGACCTGACTGCGTACGTTACTGTCATGAAAGCTGAGCCAAAGCTGCTTTTGGAGCTAGCTGATGAGCTCAGAAGACATCGAGCCCAGAACGAGCAACAAGACAACAGTGCAGATATTCTAGAGAAACGAGTGGATGACTTTGAAGGTGAACAGCGTGATCATTACTGGATTACTGATGAAACCCCAGGCAAAGGCTAGCACAGCTGGAGCTAACAGAGCTAGCGATGCTGGCAATGCTTTTGATCCTGGTGAGAGCGATGGTGAGACTGTTCAACATCAAGAGGAATCATTTTTCAAGTCTAACTGGATTTCCCTGGATTTCAATCCTAGTAAGATCTGCTTCCCAGGAGAAAGGAGATGCTGAACCAGTGATCACGCAGATGTGTGAACCAAAAGCACAAGATTGAACTGATAAACCAAAGGAAAATCTGAAAGGATCTGCTGTTTATCTGATTGACCATCTGACCAGAAGTAATGCTGAAATTGCTAAACATTCCAGGCTTCTCAAGAATCATCATTTCCAAACACTTGGGTGCAAAACTACAGGATCTTTATTAAAGCACTCGGTCCACCAACCCGGTCCAAGTTTCTGGTTGTAAACAACATGAAAGACTTTGAGAAGTGTTTGAACCTGGACCCCTAAGCAAACAAATGCAGTAAGATCACAATGCCTGGGATCTCCACGCTTCCACTCAGTTAAGCCTCACTTCCACTGAGCAGTTTGGTTTTCTATGGCACATGCGTGGTGTAGACCACTAGTGTGTCTGTGCGTCATTGTAGTCGGACGACTAGAAAAGCAGCAACAATGGAGGTCATCCAGCAGCGCGTCTTTTTATTGCTTTACTTCTGGTACGTCGTGTATAACAGGAATTTAATGTTGTTTGAAAAAAGATTGTGGCCGGCTAAGATGAATATCGCCTTAAAAAACGGTGGAAACGTTAGCTCACATGAGTGCTATATTGGCGCTTTCTTTTGTTGTCATCACTTTCTGCCAATCAACAGCGGCTTTGGCCCAACCGTTCCATTCAACTTTTCAATAGAGCTACAACCGATGGGGGCGCCAAGAGGTGCGGTTTGGTACTGTTTAATGGCTCCATTTTACAATGGAAATGTTCAAAATACCGGACTGTACCATGTCGGACCTCTCAGTGGAAATGAGGCTTAAAGTCAACTGTGACCCTGATTTTCAGCTGAAAGTTCTGACCTGCAGACAACTTGACCTCAACTTATTCAGCTGGACTGATAACAGCTGCAAAAATAAAATAAAATAAAATTCATAAATCATTTTTTGAAGATGATTAAAGTAATAGGTTTCTATTACTTCACTCCACTTTGTTACCCAAAATGTGATTTATAATAATGTTTTTTCTAATGACAAATAATCTGCAAATATTGTTGATACTTGATGTATATATGTTGTACTGATTTCTGAAAAACTGTTATGTCTTATGTTGTTTGTCTTGTTTTTGCATTATTCTTGATTGGATTGCTTGAAATAAACTATTTCCAACCCAATAATAATAAAGTAATTAAATAAAAGATAGTAAAGTTATTCTATGATAGCTGATAAAGTCATTATTAACTACTACTCAAGTGATTAAATTACATCTGATACAATGAATAATACACAGCCAAAAAAAAAAAAAAAATTGAATAACAGCAAAAAAAAGCAAATAAAGTGATTATAGCATTTTATGGAGAGGATGTCTGCTAGCTGTGAACAAGTGAAGGTCTTTGAATGTGTCATGACTCACATTTTCCTTGCTGAATGTTGTGTGTCGTGACTTTAGTCCCTGTCCCGATTTTGAGTCAAGGGGAGGTCATAAATCTCTTAGTTAAAAATCACACACGCACGAGCACGCACACACACACTGCCAGTGATGAGCTCATTTCTGATGAGGCTGTTCTGGGTTTTCCATCACAGTTTCAGGATGACTGTACTGATTAGGTGTGTAACTATTAATCAATTAATCAAATAATCGATTTCTATGATCCAACCAGATCGAGCTGTCTTTGGCAGAACTGAATCAAACTACACCATTAATAATTTCAAAATAAGATCAACAGATAATCAATATTTGAAAATACCATTTGGATTGAGCCATGGTTGGTTTATTTTACAATAAGGTAAAAACCACCAAGTGTCATCACAGTGAACAACACACGTGTTGCAATCTGGAAAACTTCACCTGCACTGTTCAGTACCAGGTATTTATCTATGAGTCACACTGGTTGAAGCTTTGGCTAAAGATGTTCTGGATCCATTTTAGGTCAGTGAATCTGATCCAATCAGATGGTTCAAAATGAACCAGAATTGGCTCATCATCAACCACAGGTTGTGAAATTAATCAAATCATCGTTAAATGAATCATTTTAGCCCTGGTACTGACTCCCATCTCTGAGATCCACAGACTTTAATTTGGGTTTACTGAGCAAATGTTCAAAACCTGCAGGTGTTTTATTTTTTTACAAGGGATTTTACACCACATTCAGGCCATGCTTTTTTACTTTCTCTTTTCTGCTTTGCAGCAGTTGATCTGGTGAGCTGGTTCAGTTTTCGTTTTGCTCACCTCTAAAGTTCTTTGAGCCCCACATTGCTCCCAGTGGCGTGTGGCGCCTCGCATGGCGGTGCAGCGAACAGGAGCCTGAGGAGTCTGGGTTCTCTTGGTGGAACTCAGTCAGGTCACGTTTTGATGCTCATCAGAGGAACTTTTGTCTGAGATCAGAAGCAATCAATCTGTTGTGACTGCGTTGATGTCACATCAAGGTACTTTTGGGAAATGATGAATCATGCAAAGGAACATTGAACTAACAAACAACAGAGACAACGAACTGGAAATGAGCTGAGATAAGAATCTGAGATCAGAAAGAAAGGGTGGCTTAATCCTGAAAGTGGTGATTAATGATACAGGTGATTCCGGTGTAAAATGAAACGGCAGATGTACAGGTTTCTTCAGTAAGGATGGATCGGGTGTGTGTGTGTGTGTGTGTCTGGAGATTGGTGCCAAACACACACACACACAGCAAAGGCGTCCCACATTTCATATTCATACTGAATAGAAAAAAGCCACAGTAATTTTCAATGGAGACCCAAATAAACAAAAAGGGAACATTTGAGTGAATTAACATGATGAGTAAAATCCTTTGTGGCTCATTGGGAAATTGTAGACCCATCCTTCACCTATGAGGGGGCGATAATGGGCTGAGGAGGACACTGCAGCTTGGAAGCTTAAGTGAAGTTTTTCTACTAAAAAGGGTTTTTGTATTAGATTAAATGGACTGAGATCAATAAAAGTCACTTAAGAACTTCATGAATATCAGTTCGTCCTTCTGTGTCTTCCTGCATTTTATCTCAAATCCAAGGGAAGGATTGAACTCAGAAGTGAAACCTGCTCCTGTTCCCAGAATCCTTTGCTGTTTGTCAGTGATAGAGTGCATGCCTGTGCAGCTGCAGCCTCTGGGCCAGGGAAGGTGCACATGGGAAATGTGGGACTTTCAGGGATGTTTGGCTCTGCCTCCCCATTACAGCGGACCAACAGTGTTAATTACAATCCATCTGTCCATTTATTATTCATAGGTGGGCCACAGGGATCACTGGAGCTGGCTTTTGCCAATATAAGGTACTGTCTGCTCTGGGACACCAGGAAACCACACTACAGCAGAAGCCTTTTAGAGAAGAGTTTTAGCATCACAAACGCTGTTGGTTTTATGGTGGGTAAATATAATAAAAGGCTGTGAACAGATCCTCCAGCAGACTGTAAATCTTAATTCTGGTATCATCCTTTCTGTTAGCTTGGGACGCTTAAAAATACAAACAGGAGTGAGGCCGGAGACTTCTCCTGCAGCCTCAACAGGTAAGCATTTAGTCCCAACTGCTCTTACAGGTGAATACAGGCTGTCTGCAAGACAATCAGAATGCAGTTTGTGTGGACATCCTACAGCCATACGGATCACGGGCACACCCCCTGCGTGCAGCATTTGTGCCTGGTCAGTATGAGACCAGTACAACTTTTCAACATTTCCTGGAAACGCAGCTAGTTTGACATGAAACACTTTTTTACCATCTGAAAGTGAATGAAACCAACAAAGAGTTTAACTGAGGGAGGAGGTACATTCTGATAAATCTTTGGGTTGAATGATGTTGATGGTTAGGACAAATTTTAGAAAAACCTTAGACCAAACCAAACAGGACGGGGGCTGGTTGAAAGCGCAACATTAAAAAAGGTCATTTGACATTTTCAAATGTGGGCATGAGAAGCACCATGACGCCAAAAACAACATTGAAGCTTGTCTGGAGGAACAGACAAAATAGCATAAAATCCTGTTTTTTCAGATGTCCCAGCAACCCCCCTTAATACCTGAACCAAGTATGTTCAACCAATGAGAGAATTTTCCAAACTTTGATGAACCAAAGTCCACTTTTTCCTCGACAGGAACAAGAGTCTTGAATGAGAATCAAATAAACATTTAGCTGCTTGGATGAGTGGTGGAACGGTTCAGTACATGAAAGAAATGTTCTTCTCTAAACAAGCTAAAACATTTAAAATACAACATTTTCTCTTTGTTAAAAGTGAAAAACTGCCAATAGAACGAGTAGGATTTGTCTCTGACACTTCCTAAAAGAAGTTCTGATGTCCTGACAAAGTTACATCTTAAAATTAACTTTAAACACCCATTTTTAGGTACATTGATCTGGTTATTGGAAATACTTTGTCCTAAAATGAGTTAGTATTTTTCAAAAGTTTAATGCTTTTTTTTTTTTTACAGATTTAGGACTTAAATCAAAGTTTCCAGTTTCCATAAATCAAAAAACAGTTCACAAATATAACTTCTGCTTATGAATTTTAAAAACCTTCTAAATCAAAGAGGTCAATATGCTTTATTTGAGATCAAATGAATCAACAAGATGTTCAGGATTTCTTATCTTAAAACAAGTTTACATTTACATTTTCGTTAGTTTTGTCTTTTATTATTGTATAAAAATATCTAATGTAATAAAATATTTTAGACAAAAATACCAAACGAGATTTTTTGTTTTTGCACTGAAGAAAAGATTTTACATCAGGATATCATGACTCAACTTCAACAACCTCAACTTAAAAAAATGATTTTTATGATCTGTCGTATTTTTGTTGACTCAGTGTGAAACCAAAGCTGACATCTGCGAAAAGCTAAATGATTTTGAGACCAAAACAGTGGGTTACATCATTTCCTGTGGCACACTGGCGTACACTGGTTGTGAAAAATACTGATGAAGTGATGATGAAGTGATGAAGTTTTAGCCAAAATCCAAAAAAATCTGTGTCGTTTTCTAGGACTATAGTTTCTATAGTTTCTGCAGAGCAGCAGGAATTCATCAAAAACTCGCCTCTGCGATGTGGCTGGGACAGTTGGCGCCAGCAGGCCCATCCCTGGGCTGCATGGTGCCCAAGACGACCCCCACAACATCACCACCACCATCCGGAACAGAAACAATGGAGGTGCCTGGAATATGTTGCAATAAGTATTTATTTATTTTAATTCTCAAAACATAAATAATAAACCCTTATGAATGTTGCTTAAAAAAATTACCCCCCGCGCAGCGCATGACCCCATAAAGGAACCTTTGTGCTGTTAGGTGGGAGCGCTAATTACTGTGCCACCAAATGACTCAAACTGGGCAGAAATGTGAAGTTTTTATAGATGCATCGTCAGTGCTAAAAGTTTGAAGATCTTTGTTGTTAAAGGTTTAAAGAAAGAAAAAAAGCTAGATCACCAATTAATGTTGTGTTTTTTGTGAATGTCCACAAAGAAAAAAAACAGATTTTTCAAATATCACCATTTGCTCAGACATGCAATGTATGTGGGAGGAAGCGTGAGCCTGAACCACTGCAGCAAAAAACCCAATTACCATGTTTGAATAACCATGTTTGAATGAAGAACCCAGCAGGTGAAGCTCCTCCATGTGGACACAACCTGTTTAAAAAGATGCTCAGAGAAAAACATGTTTTGCAAAAGGAGAAGCTGTGCAGCAATAACTACAAGGTGTTGGAACACACATCGTCATGGCTCAAAGTGCATGCCGTAACACGTTCTGCAGAAGTGGCTTTTTTGTTGCATTTCTTTTGTGCGGAACCCCGTCCTGTCACAGATGGAGTGACCAGACAGGAAGCAGGTACCCAGGAGAAGCAGTCAGTCAGTCAGTCAGTGAAGAGCTGTGCATAAATGAATGTTTCTGAAGGATTTGCTGTTTTACTGCTGGGGTTTTGTAACGACGGCTGCAGAGATCAGGACTGACAGAGCTCAGAGACGTTCATTTAATGTTTGACTGGAATGGAAACGTCTATTTGAGAGTGATTTTCCTCAGGAAGGACTTCTTCAATCAGTAACCTCGCTGCTTCACTGAGGCTTCAAAGCCTTCTGAAGGAAAAACTGGGGTTCTGTAAATGTTTATCAGCACGGAGTTCCTCTCAGGACAAATTGTTCCAGTGATTCACACAAAAGTTTGTGTTTATCAAACCAATATTTACAAGATCATTCAGAAACAACCTTTGTAAAAGACATGTGCTGCTTCTTTCAGCTTCCTTCCTTCAGTGAATATCTAATTACAACAACCACAAGTTCCTGCTGGTCTTTTTCTAGCAGAATTTATATTCTAAGTGTTCCACAAAGCCCCTCCTTGTTTCTGTTATTTATCTTTTTCATAAAAGCTTGAGCTCTGAGGAGATGTTTGCGAGCGTCAGAAACCAACGTTGACCACTTGTGGAAAAGGTACGCCAGAAAAGAGAGGCTGAAAAGCCCACTCAGGTTATCTTCTCAAAGCCTTCCACCGTTTCAGCTGAAGAGGCGGAGCTGCCCCATCCCTTTTTATTCATCAGTTATGATCAGTTTTTATGGGTTTTTCTTTATGAACGACTCTTTTATTCTGGAAAAACATTTTGTTTGTTGGCATCATCATTACTACTCATGAAAACGTTTGACGAAGCTCCACTGCAGCCATTGAACACGGCGGGAGGCGGACCACTGGCCTCCCCCATCCGGTCTTCTCCTCCATCTGAAGCCCCAGCGGCTGACAGAAAACCAGAATAAGGACAGAACCTGATCCTGGAGGACACAAACAACCACCCGAGGAATTTCACAAGACTGTTTCTGGAAAGTCCTTAGAACAAATTCCAGCCTCCAAACTTGAAACTAATACACCGTTATTGTCTAAATGACAACACCAAGTTTTTGGTTTCATTTTACGAATCTCAAGGGTAAAATTAAGAGGAAAAAGAGGCAGTTTTTGAGTGGGTGGAGTTTCAATAGCACACCTCCTGCTTTAAATGTTGCTGTGGGAAGGACGACAGCAGCGCTCAGACTGAGCTTCTCCCTTTTCTTCACACAGTGCTGCTTTCCTGTCATAGCTCTTCAACCTTTTCTTCTGGCACAAACAGATCCGCCTCCGGCGTTCCAGTGAGACTCTGAGGACAGAAGATTTGAAGCCTGAAAGAAAAACAGCTTTTTTTCTGCTCCAGGAGAAACAAGCCATTCTCTGCTGCTGCTGCTGGTGTTTCTTCAGAGATGACCATGTCCATGACTGTCAGTCCAAACAACAACACAGTTATAGACCACTGCAATGTAGAAAACCAAGCCACCTACCAGGTCCTCTTCTGGCTGATGGTAGGACAGTTCACGCTGGGTCTGCCCCTCAACCTGTCCGTCCTCTACATCTTCCTCTTCAGGTACATCCTTCCACACACGCAGACAGGTTAGAAGAGGCTGCAGTTTTCTAACATTAGAACAGCTGGTCAGGGAGAGCCTTGCTGGTTCCTCATGAATGTTCTGAGATGTTTGAGGAGCAGCAGGGGAGCTTCCAGACATCGCCTTCATCCCTTCAGGAGGTGCAGTTGGCTCAAAGTCCACGCCTGCTGAGAAAATCTGTTTCCATTTATAAAACATTAAAAACTGAACCAAGACTCTGTTACTCAGCACTTCATCATTTTGATGCACAAACAGAAATTATGGCTATGGCGTCACATCTCTGCCATTAATCGAAGGGCGCGTATTTTATATCTGAGCGCGCAGAGGTCTCACCGCGCACGCTCAGTTAGGGCGAAAAAAAACTGAGCGCACGCGGTCAGAGCTCTCACCGCGCATGCTCAGTTTTTCTTTGCGCCCGCTGAGGCAACGGGGCGGGGCTTTCATTCCGGGGCGGAGGAAACGTAGATTAAAACGTTAAGGCAGGACCAAGAACGAGATAAAAAAGTGCAGCAGGTTTTTTGTGCTTTAAGTTAACTCGTGTAAATCACTTTATTAGGTAAACATACATGTAGATTTTAGTAACCGTCCGTTGGGCGACATTACGGACTTAAGGAGAGCACTGTGCTTTACATAAAGAAAAATAAGGAAGGAAAAAACGGGTGAAACGTCTGACACCCCTGGATAAGATATGACAAGTTCACCATAATCTATTAATCTCTGAAATGATTATTATTAACTGCCGCTTATGGGCATTCCTCCTCTTTGAGCACCTCAGGAGATGGTGTGTCAGACGTATTTTTGACGTTTGTTAAGATCATGGTTAACCCATTATTTTTTCATAGTGACCAGACTGTCGTTCCGGCGGCTAGATCGGAGTTCCAGCGGCCAGACCCGTCGTTCCGGCGGCCAGATCGGCGTTCCGGCGGCCAGATCGGCGTTCCGGCGGCTAGATCGGCGTTCCGGCGGCCAGATCGGCGTTCCGGCGGCCAGACCCGTCGTTCCAGCGGCCAGATCGGCGTTCCAGCGGCCAGACCCGTCGTTCCGGCAGATCGGCGTTCCAGCGGCTAGATCGGCGTTTCATCCGCCATCCATTCTCTATCAAAGCAGATTTAAAAAAAAATGAAAGCCCCGCCCCATTGCTTCGCGGATTCGACCATAAATTTCTGCCAATCAGATCAACCAGAAAGGTTACCGCCCCTGAGTGACAAAAACGCCCCCTGAAACTAAGCGGGCGAAAAAAAAACTGAGCGCGCGGTGAGAGCAAAATGCGCGCCCTTCGATTAATGGCAGAGATGTGACGCCATATGTGTCTCATTGATTTCAAAAAGATTTTTGATCATTTTATGTTTGACAATCAGTTGCGGGGTCAGCGTGTTTTACTCTCAGATGTGCTGTGAAATGAGAAACAGTTTCCTCTCGTATCACTTATCGCTCTGCTACAAAACAAGCAGCAGCAGCAGTTTTGCTGTGGCTGCAGATTTCTCTGTTAACATGTTCTGTTATGATCTGTGACATAGCCTATCTATTCCATCATTTTTCTCTAAGATCACATTCTCAGATAGATTCTGTTTGCTGCCGGGGCTTCTTTCTGAAACGTGTTTGGGGTTTTTCTCCTGCAGATTCAAATTCTGGAGGACTAAAAGCATCTTCCTCTTCAACATTGTGGTTGCTGATTTCCTGCTGGTGATCTGTCTGCCCATCAAGATTAATGATTTCCAGCACCATGTGCGGCGGAGCACGAGCGAACTGGTTTGTAAGACCATGCTCTTCATGCTGTTTCTGAACCGTGGAGCCAGCATCATCTTCCTCATCATCCTGTCTCTGGACCGGTACTTCAGTGTGGTCCATCTGGGGAGGAGAAACTGTATCAAAGTGTTGAGAAAGACTCCCCTGATGTGTGTGGCGATCTGGATCCTGTTGCTGATCCTCACCACCCCCACCATGGTCAGTAACTTTGACTGCTGCAACAGTCTGGGCCGTGCTGAGAACGAGACAGAGCATAAGGTGACCGACATCGCCAGAGAGGTAAGTCCTGCTTTCAAACCCTCCTCTTCTTTTTTGAGACGCTTTTCATTTCAGGAGAAACACAACGTCACTTTATTTAGGATGCAGATAAATACGTCTTAATCACAGACTCAATTTGTTTAATCAAATATTTTATTTACTCACTTGAATGTTTACCTAAAGGAGCAAACAGAGTAAATGTTCCAGACAGAACTGGAGCCCAGCTGAGCACAGACAGGAGATGTTTAGGTCCTGCCAGCTTTCATACAAATGCAGGATCAGCTGTTTCCATCAGGAAATATGAAGCTTAACTGTTTTATCAAAGCTTTCAAGAGAAGATCCTGGACTCTGAAGCTGCTGCAGCCTCAGGTTTGATCCAGGTTCTTTCACTCTTGAGCCCAGAAGCTCTGAAGAGAAGTGGTGAAGTTCTGGTTCCTGCTCATGGAACTTTTAGGTCTAATCTCTATTTCGATAAGATCTTTGGAATGTAAATAATAAAGATTTATTTATAATACAAAAATGTGCATGAAATTTTCCATTGTCTTTTGGCGGATTGGCTCTGGACGTCATCATTCTGGTGGGATAAGCTTAGACCAGAGATGGAAAAACCCCAGACCCTAGATCAGGGGTGTCAAACTCCAGGAGGGCCGGCCCCCTGCTGGTTTTCCAGAAATCCGGCCTCATTTGCTGTTGATTACCTGGATCAGGTGTGTTTAGGCGCTGTGGTCTAGGCGCTGATGGTGGTTGAGGGTATTGATCCAGGTGACGAATGGGACAGATGAGTGCCAGCAAAACCATCTAGAATGTAGAGAGATACATTAATTTAAAAGCAGAAATCTGATTGTGATTGGCTGAGAAAAAAGGTGGGGAATTTAGCAATTGGTTTGGAGTGAAGGCTTAATGGATGAGTGGCGTGTAGCATGAAGGACGCAGCAACCCAGCTTACCTGAAAGTGAGGGAGATCTTCCTCAATGAAATTGCACCAACACTTCACTGTGAACCATGAAGACTAACGAGATGCTAAAAAATTGTCAGATGGTTTTTCTAACTGACTTTTCTAATATTTGCAGCAATTTTATCACTTTTGTGTCTGAATTCAAACAAATGTACTACATGCATGCTAATCTAAATGCTTCACGTAAAAGCAAGCATAAAATATTCATATAAATAGAAAACACAAGCACCTCTTAATAAAGCTAATTAAGCCACGCCCACCAACACGCTTCTAAAATTTCAGCCCCGCCCACATTAATGTAACATGAAAGCCAATGCTTTTTACTATAATTCGAAGATGTAAAATAAAGTTATTTTTTCATTAAAGTCATGCTTGTGTAAGGAAACAACAAGCCTGGAACATTTCAGGGTGCAGCAGGGTGACGGTTAATGGGCGTGTAACTTTTTCATGGAGAATTGGATCTTTGAATGAAAATTGTTGCCTCCGTGAGAGTGATGGATCCATAGCAGCTATAATGTTTGACATTTTGGATCTGTTCTCATTTGGAGGCTTTCCTCAGCAATCATTGTCTTTGTTTTACTGCGTCCGTATTCTAAGTAAACTAATGACGTCCTGATTGTTCCAGATGCTGGGAACCAGCTTCCTTCCTGTTTAATCCTACAACAGTCTGATTGGGGTGCAGCAGTGATGGGACCGCCATCATGGCAGTGATGCTGTGTAGACTCTGTCGTTTTCAAAAACTGCTTTGAATCAATCAATTCACCCATGTGAATGCAACGTCATTGCTTATCACAACGTTAATTATTAACAAACAAAAGTGGGGGAAGTTTTTTATTAAAATGTGAGTTTGTTGGAACGATTGAGTTCAAGGCTCACCGGGTGAAACAGACCTGCAGCTTTATGTCTAAACTCACCAGCACAGAATGAAGTCACTGATTAACGAGCTGGATCGTAAATCTTTCTTTCGTTTGTGAAGCTGAAAAGCCGATCATTCATCCTGCTGGAAACTGAAATGTGTTTAATGAACTTCTATGAGAGTAAATCTGTGCTAAAACCCTTCTCCTAATACTCCTATTCACACGCAAACTTTAGTGACTGTGACGCTCAACAGCTGGTTGCCATGGCAGCTGCTGTTCCATCCAAAGATGGAGGCGAGTTGTTTTTTGTTTGAGATGACGGCATAGGGAAACTTGGTTTTTCTCAGCAAGGCTCCACTTGTGTCAGGGATGTCCAAAGGAAGTTTTGAAATTATTATGGGATTTTTGCAGAACCTACAGCTTGGCGGCCATTTTGTGCCAAAGTGTGAAATTTGGGGATTTTCACATTTCACACAATATAAGAAGGTGTGGTAAGCTCGCAAAAGTGGTGTTCCCTTGTTGCTTGCACATTTTTTACTGGATTGATGTGAAAATGTAATACATGAATCCTTGGCTCAAGCTGAATGAAAACATACGATATGAATATATTAGGAATGTGGGAGGGGTTAACAAAAAAATCTCTGTTGCCAAGGAAATCCAAAATGTTACTTTTGCCAATTTTTCGAAAAATGGCACAAATCTGTTCACCACCTCCAGGTAACCAAAATATCAAATGGTTGCAATAGAGAAAACCATCAGAAAATACGTCATTTTGAAATAGAAAGTTTTTTCTCGAGTTTGTCATTTGCAGCTCCGCCCAAGCTGGCAGGGGCAGAAGGAGAGGGTGAACTGTGTGTGAGGACACGGATAGCACTGGTGAGTCCAAACTCACAGACCATGTGCTGCTTTTACCGGAGGAAATTAAACTCGAACAAACCAGTTCTGAGATCACAGTTGACTTAGATCTTGAGATGTTTGTCCTTCATATCAGATACATAATCCTGGTCAGCTGGTCTCTATCTCACTGCTTTCTTTTTACCCATCTTTGTTTCCTCTGATGACACTACACCTGCTGAAACCCCACCACTCCTCTTGTCTTGCAGTTCATCTTCTTCACTCAGATCATCATCCCTTTCTTCATTCTGGTCTTCTGCACCACTTGCATCATTCGTCGCCTGAGGCAGAAGACGGTGGGGGAGAAGACCAGGCTGAGGAGAGCTGTGTTTGTGGTCATGTCGGTCGTATTGGTCTTTTCCCTCTGCTTCCTGCCGTGCGCCATGGCCAGAGTGGCGCTTCTGTACGTGAGACTGAAGAAGGACCAGACTGCAGAGAACATAGTGGTTCAGGTGTATGACAGCTTGATGGTTCTGTCCTTCGCGGATTGCCTGCTGGACCCGCTGGTCTACTGCTTCTGCAACACAGGATTCAAAGATGCTTACATCTCCACCTTCTTCCCCAAAGTCCTCCAGAAGCATCTGGTGAAGCCAAACAAGATGAACACAACAACAAAAATGTCCTGAAAATGGCCTCCACAGTCACATAATGGGAGGGAGTTTAACTGTGGCTGCAGCTCATAATATAGAGGAACAACAACCCCCCCCCCACCCCACCCCCACCCCCCCACACACACACCAATAAGAGTGTGATCTGATGCTCTGCTCTCATCTAGTGGTCAGAAATCAAACTGTACAGCCTGAAAAACATGAAGAGAATGTTAATAAAATGACAGAAATGAGAACAAAAGAACATCTGCAGAGAAGAAGAAAAAAGATTACAGTAAATCTAATTCCAGAAATCAACATAATCTGCAACAGACCAAACATCTGGATCAGGATCTGATCCCAAAAACATTACATTGGCATTAGAGTCTTGTTTTTCTCACAAATTCATAAAGATTTTATTTATTTTTTCCATAAATTAGGTCTCAGTCTGTGGGAACTGCAGAAGATTTTTCACATCATTACATTTTATCTGATTATGCATGTAAACAAGTAGCAAAGAAATCCTCTGTTACCACCCCTGCTCCTGTGTGTATTTGGGCTTGTGTGCGTCTGCAGCTATTTGTGTGATTGTGCAGCTGTGTGCATTTGCAGCTATGTGTGTTCATGTGTATTTACAGCTGTGTGCGTGTGTTTGCAGCTGTGTGCGTGTTTTTGTGTGTATTTGCAGCTGTGTGTGCATTTGCAGCTATGTGTGTTCATGTGTATTTATAGCTGTGTGCGTGTGTTTGCAGCTGTGTGCGTGTTTTTGTGTGTTTTTGCAGCTATGTGTGTTCATGTGTATTTGTAGCCGTGTGCGTGTGTTTGCAGCTGTGTGTGTTTGCAGCTGTGTGCTTTTTTATGTGTGTATTTGCAGCTATGTGTGTTCATGTGTATTTGTAGCCGTGTGCGTGTGTTTGCAGCTGTGTGTGTTTGCAGCTGTGTGCTTTTTTTTGTGTGTTTTTGCAGCTATGTGTGTTCATGTGTATTTGTAGCCGTGTGCGTGTGTTTGCAGCTGTGTGCTTTTTTATGTGTGTATTTGCAGCTATGTGTGTTCATGTGTATTTGTAGCCGTGTGCGTGTGTTTGCAGCTGTGTGTGTTTGCAGCTGTGTGCTTTTTTTTGTGTGTATTTGCAGCTATGTGTGTTCATGTGTATTTATAGCTGTGTGCGTTTGCAGCTGTGTGCGTGTTTTTGTGTGCATTTGCAGCTATGTGTGTTCATGTGTATTTATGTGAATTCCTTGTTGTCATTCCTTGGCTGTCTGCCTGTCTTAGAGCTTGTTGAAACCAGTTTTTTGTCTGTTTTAGTTGATTTTGTTTCATGAAGTTTTACTCTGATTACATTTAATCCTGTGGCTTACTTATTTTAGTTACTATTGGAGTAGTTGTGTTTTGCGGTTGTATTTCTGTGATTGAAAAACCATAGAATTGAGGTTCATTACTTCAGGTATCATTTGCGTTTGTTGGTTTAGTTTTGTGACTCCCTCCACCTCTCACCTGAATAAAAGGCTGTGCTGTTGGTTTTAACCCTTCCCCCCGTCTTCTCATTTATGTTACCTTTTTTTTCTCTTTATCAGAGACATAAAAACCTGGAAAACCTCTGAGGGTTTCTCTGGAGAACGTTTACTTTTGTCCACATATCTCTGCGTTTGTTCAAACAGACCTTGCCTGATGTCTGCAGAACAACAACAGACAGAAATTAAAACAGGAAACTACTGTTTATTACCTGCAGTTCTGACAAAAACAATCGTCTTGTCACATATACATTTTTTGCATGCCGAAAAACTTAAAATAAGTTTTTTGTTTCCCATTTCTCACTGGACTCTCTGGGAGGCCTCAGGGCTCCGTTCCAGGACCTCTGCTTTTCAGGATTTGACCTCCAAACAGAAAAATCCACAAGCTGATCTCAAAACATCTTTGACATCCGTTTTCTACGCCCGCCTGTTTCTGTTCAGGCTCACAGGGGCACTGGAGCTTATAACCAGGTGCTGTCCCCCAGGAGAAGCTCTCAAGTCCATTCTGAAAACTTTTGATTCACTTTATTTAAAACATTTCTTTAAATCCACGAAAAGGAGCCTGTTTATACGATCACTGTTACACCAAAATAAAAAAAGAAATGCATTTCCTTCAAAAAATCCTTTCCACCTACATCAGGAGGAATCTCCTTTTGGAAAGATGTATTTTTCTTTTCCTGACAACAAACATAATGAAACTCTCCTCCAGCAGAAACACACTCAGTGCTCAGTATGAGTATCTGGACTCTTTAGTTGAAATGTTTTAGCCTCTGGGGTTTCCCTTCTGGAGGTAACACAATATACAAAACCAAACTTCAACTTTTTGATAATAATTCTAAATAATTCTAAATTTTCTTTACAGCAATATCGATCTTCAGAATCTTTTGCAGAGTTCTGACCGGATGCTGCTTTTTGCATCAAGGACACATCTAAGAGCAAAGAAGTTCAGAACTCAAATATGAATCAGGAAATACGAGCTGAAGGGACGAACTTCTCAAATCACCGAATTAAAAATGTGGATATGAGTGTTTTATTTCATTAGTTTGCGTCTAAATGCGGCCGTCCACAGCAGAGCTCCAAAAATAGTGATCAGCTTCCGAAGGCGGTCTGCGTCATGGAGGAGGTCCAACGGCACGCCGATCCAAGGTGGCGTTCCGCCATGTGCACAGAGACTTCTCCTCTTTCCTTTGCTGTGATGTTGATGCCAAGCTGCAGAGGGCTCCTGCTGCAGTGCGCTTGTGTGCATGTGAGCTTCAGCTTCAGCAGCTCTTTCATAAGAAGTACTGCTCCTACATCTGTACCCGTCCTTCTTCACAGTGACCTTTGGTTTGATGCTGAAGTGCTTCAGGTTGCAAAATGAGCCCAAATCCTCACTCGCCACCTCCATGCATGATTGTGAATTGCTTCTGCAGCAGAAACTGCATGTGTTCAGTCTCAAACTCCAACCCAGAGCCTTCAAGGAGAAACCGAAGCACTGAGCTTGAGTGAGGATCACTTGTGGTTCTTCAGAAGCAGCAGGGAGAACACAAACCTCCATCAACACGTTTCGGTTCTGAAGAAAGGCTTCAGGATTGGATTCATCTGCAGAATCACCAGCGTGGAGCCAAACTTCAGCAATGAAAACGGTTCCAGATTCACACCGCAGAGGACAGGAGGTCAGGCCCTGCAAGCTTTAGTGAGTTTGCTTTACGGGAGGATTAGAAAACCAGATAACAGAAGCTGTTTATTTCTGCGGCATCTTTCAAAGCCATCTCACTGACAGAAACATCACATGTTTTTAAAACACTAACAGATCTGATCTGAGGTTTTTACCTTTCATTAGCTTTTTCTTAAAGGACATTTTACTCCATGAGTGCTCTTTCTAAAGTAAAGTGCTGCCAGTCATCTGTGTGTTTGCAGAAGCTGCGAGCCATACGTTTGCTTTGGTCAAAAGCTGATTTTATGCAAAAAGGTGCTTTTTAAAAATAAAACATCAAGCTTTGAAGCATCACTGATGTTTAAAACCATGTGGAGTAGAATCAGCTCAGGTTTTCAGAGTCTTCTTCCCAAGTCCTATCGGGCACGGGACCCCCGTGCCCCCCAGGCCGCAGTACCCGTCAGGGTTCTTGCTAAGGTACTGCTGGTGGTAGTCCTCAGCGTAGTAGAACGGCTTTGCTTCAGCAATTTCTGTGGTGATCGGACCGAAACTTTCCGCTGTCAGAACCTGGAGAGGCCGAGAGAGAGACGGCGTAATGGAATCATTTTAACAAAATATTCCAAAACTTTACTGACAAACTACATTTTCAGTTAGAAGGAAACAGGAAACTCATGAAAGCTAAACTGTAAATGTAATGGCTCAATAAAGTCTCCATCATCAATACAGTTTGGATCAAATCAGCCGTAAAGCAAAGAGGCCTTTTTGAAAAGGATTATTATATGAAACATGGACACAGAAACCTCAAATCCAGTCTTTAATGGTTAATTTCTAATTCTAACAGACTCACAATCTGAGGTTCACTCTGAAAATCAAACTGGATTCTCTTTGTAACTTCAGCTGATGCGTTAAAAGCAGGAAACAGGCTGACCTTTAGGAAACGTTCATACCAACTAAACCAGACAGTAATAATGAATTAACCATCTATAAAGGTAAAAGAATGTTTTAAATGACCAGATTCTCTTCTAACTGATTAACTGATCAACATCGAGGATTGATAATCATTTTTTTCTTTTAGAGTATTTTACCACTGATCAAGTCAACATGTTTTACTGGGAATTCAAATTGCGGCCTCTGAGCTCACTGTGGATCATCACAACGAACAACAGAACCAGAACTTCTGCAGCTGGGAACCTTCGTCAGACACCCTATCCGTGTCCGGATAAATTCACACTGTTTAAAAAAAAAAAGATGAAGAGATGCAGCAGCGTGGTAACCATGGTAACCGTGTTCCCATCCAACTGGTCCTGCAGTGGCATCACATTTGACATGAGCTCATTAATTGAACAAAAAGTTTTAGTTTAATCAAATATTTTCTCTGATGGAAAAAGAAAGTGATTTGAAATATTTTTGTTTGTTTTAGTTCAACTTAAATTTAAACTTTCTGGGAATTTGGTGAAGAAATAATAAATGCAGCACCTGCAACTCAACACAAGCACTTTCTAAAACAAAGGAGAACGGCGGAGTACTTTGGCTTACAGCGCCCTCTAGTGGCTAATGCATACATAAGATGAAGTAAGAAAACTGTTTTTCTGTTGATTGCTCATACTTGCAACAGAATAAAAAAAAAATACAATGTTTTCTGTTTACAGTTTCTTTGAGTTTTTGATGATATTTATTTCCAGAACTTTATGTCACATAATCAGAGATGACCCTTATTCGTCCAGCTTTGACTGCATTTGTGTGTGTTCATGCTGTGGCAGCAGCCTGCTATAAATGCATAATTCACATCCATTAATTTGCATGTAAGAGGAGAAGATCGCTCATTTGGAATGCAAATACCTCGACTGCAGAGGCAGAGCTGGAAAATGTGAACAACACTGATAAGCAGGCAGACAGAAGGAATGAAAAAATGCAGGAAAAAGGTGAAGCTGCAGCAGTGGAGACACAAAAGGAGGAGTTTTTAGACAAAGAGGGGAGAAGAAGAAAGGAACGGGGGAACGCCGCAGTTCTGGGTTTGGAGGAGAATAAAGGAGCTTCAAGAAAGGGGAACACCGAGAATGCAGACTTCTGCTTGCACAGACACATTATTACATTTAGGACACAAGGAGCCGCTCACAGTTCCCGCTATGTGCCATTTCAGATGCAGCGCACACCCTAATGATAGGTGGGAGCAACAAAGGAAAAAAGGCGAAGCTGCTTTCATTTGTGGACGAGCAGCGGCCGCCTGCAAGGTCATTTTCTGCGGCGCTGATTTCCACAATCACTGCCGGCGCGAACAATCAGGGCCGGCGGCAAACGAACACAGACGACGCCATGACAGCCAATTAAGCGCCTTTCCAATTACAACTTCCAACTCAAATGAAGAGACTTATCAGGTTCCATGTTACTGAGGAGGACTGCTTTTTTAGAACAACAATGAAGGTTGATGCAAAGTAAAAACTCTTGGAGTCAAACTTGGAGGCTGATGTTTTTCTTTTCTTTTTTATATATATATATTTTTAAAATATTATTTACATTTATTTGGCTGCAGTTATTTTGTTGCAACCCATAAAACAAACAAACTGTCAAATTAAAAACTCAGTGGAATAAAAAGTTTTTGTGTTCTCCAGGGTTCAGAGGATTTTCCTGAAGATGAGTCGGTCTGTTTCAGTCAAACTCGTCCAGGGAAGTTATTGGATTATTTCCAGAGTAATAAGATATTTTGATGAGAAATCAAACAAAAATAGCAAAACTTTTGGAGCTGTTGCAGCCGCAGTGGAAACAGACAGATTTTTGGGAGCAGCAACTCATCAATATTTCAGGGAAAACATGGCGAGTTCCTGGGTGGACGCGCATGTGGAGAAAAACACCTTCAGGACGAGAGGATGGAAGCAAACGACTTACGTCTCCTCCTCCTGGTGGTTCTGAGATGGAGGCGCTGA
Organism: Oryzias celebensis; assembly: GCA_014656515.1. Taxonomy (NCBI): domain Eukaryota; kingdom Metazoa; phylum Chordata; class Actinopteri; order Beloniformes; family Adrianichthyidae; genus Oryzias; species Oryzias celebensis. Next base: position 2,591,938 of record BNCR01000018.1, on the reverse strand, counting down.
GGTTTGGGACGTGCAGAACGCCGCCTAACATTGTGTCATGTTGGATTATGAAACCGCGGGTGTGCGCGTGAGCTTCTGCAACTGAAGCCATTTCTGAGGGGACAGATTTAGGGCCCAGATGGTTTGGCGCGGGTGGCGTTGCTGCAGGCCAAGTGCTCTCGCGCGGGCACACGCGCATGCACGTGCACGCACAGACGGGAGAGGGTGGGGGAGTCAAGCTGGTGAGGACAAACTGGAAGGAAATAACATTCAATGTAAAGACGACTGGCGACGCAGAAAGCGGCGTTTTTGCGGTCACGTGACGGCCTCCAGCTGTCAAAGCGGCTCCACTCATCATGACGAAGCTCTGATGGAGGAAAAGCTCACAAATTCCTCTGAGCTTTCACCAGAGGAGAAGACCTCAGAGACTGCAGTGAGATCACACCAGAATCCTTCTTTCTACGTCCTTGTTACCCGACGGACCTGATGACGTCACATCCAACTCTGAAATGTTGCTCCAAATGAAGCATCTTCTCTCCTCCTGTGACCTTCTCTTGGAGTTCAGCAGCGGAAATGTTTCCTTTCGAACGCTTCACTTCCAGAACAACAAGCCGTCATCTCTCTGTTAATTAACCTTTTCTTTGCTCTCTCTGATCACTCCTTACGTCCCAGGATCTCCAGCTGACTCATCCACTGCTTCTCAAGGTTCTGGTTCATTATTTTAGAACTTTTACCTGTTGGCCCCGTTTGTTTTATGGTTTTTTTTCCCCGCACATAAAAGAACGATAAGCAGCAGCAGGATTAAGGCCTCAGAATCTCCACTTTGAAACAGAAAACCGGAAAATCTATTCAGGAGCTTTGATTTGAACAAAATCTGCAGCCAAAAAGGAGAGGAAGGGCAAACAGGGTGAGGAACAGCAGAGAGAAAGACTTTAATGAAGACCAGACTGCACTAGAAAAGAATGGAGTAGAATAGAGTAACCTCTTCCTTGTCAGTTTCTATGGCAACAAGCCCTTTGGATGGATGGTGGTGGAAAAACCTCAGCAGGAGAGCATCTGAGGGAGGCGGCGTGTGAGCATCTTTTGTGTCGGCAGACCTTTCAGACACGTGTTTATACAGACACGTTAAAAAGAAGGTTTGTGCTAAATAAAAGTTTCTCCCAGAAACAGACGACAACAACGGTTCAACTCTGAGACTCGGTTCTGCTGTGCATTCCACAAACCACAAGGTGAAGGAGAGCAGTAAACCTTAACTCTGCATTTGGAGCAGTTTCAGAGCATCTGGATCAGAGCATCTGGATCAGAACATCTGGGCCAGAGCATCTGGATCAGAGCATCTGGACCAGAGCATCTGGACCAGAGCATCTGGATCAGAACATCTAGACCAGAGCATCTAGATCAGAGCATTTAGATCAGAGCATCTAGATCAGAGCATCTAGTTTAGAGCATCTAGATCAGAACATCTAGATCAGAACATCTGGACCAGAACATCTGGACCAGAGCATCTAGACCAGAGCATCTGGATCAGAACATCTGGATCAGAGCATCTGGATCAGAGCATCTGGATCAGAACATCTAGATCAGAACATCTAGACCAGAGCATCTGGATCAGAGCATCTAGACCAGAACATCTAGACCAGAACATCTGGATCAGAGCATCTGGATCAGAACATCTAGATCAAAAACATCTAGACCAGAGCATCTAGATCAGAGCATCTTGACCAGAGCATCTAGACCAGAACATCTAGACCAGAACATCTAGACCAGAACATCTAGACCAGAACATCTGGATCAGAACATCTAGACCAGAGCATCTAGATCAGAGCATTTAGATCAGAGCATCTGGATCAGAGCATCTAGTTTAGAGCATCTAGATCAGAACATCTAGATCAGAGCATCTGGATCAGATCATCTAGACCAGAACATCTAGACCAGAACATCTAGACCAGAACATCTAGACCAGAACATCTAGACCAGAGCATCTGGATCAGAGCATCTGGATCAGAGCATTTAGATCGGAGCATCTGGATCAGAGCATCTAGTTTAGAGCATCTAGATCAGAGCATCTAGATCAGAGCATCTAGATCAGAGCATCTAGATCAGAGCCTCTAGACCAGAACATCTGGATCAGAGCATCTGGATCAGAACATCTAGACCAGAGCATCTAGATCAGAGCATTTAGATCAGAGCATCTGGATCAGAGCATCTAGTTTAGAGCATCTAGATCAGAACATCTAGATCAGAGCATCTAGATCAGAGCATCTGGATCAGATCATCTAGACCAGAACATCTAGACCAGAACATCTGGACCAGAGCATCTGGATCAGAGCATCTGGATCAGAACATCTGGACCAGAACATCTAGACCAGAACATCTAGACCAGAGCATCTGGATCAGAACATCTAGATCAGAACATCTAGACCAGAGCATCTAGACCAGAGCATCTAGACCAGAACATCTGGATCAGAGCATCTGGATCAGAGCATCTAGATCAGAGCATCTGGATCAGAGCATCTGGATCAGAACATCTAGATCAAAAACATCTAGACCAGAGCATCTAGATCAGAGCATCTCGACCAGAGCATCTAGACCAGAACATCTAGACCAGAACATCTAGACCAGAACATCTGGATCAGAACATCTAGATCAGAACATCTAGACCAGAGCATCTAGACCAGAGCATCTAGACCAGAACATCTGGATCAGAGCATCTGGATCAGAGCATCTAGATCAGAGCATCTGGATCAGAGCATCTGGATCAGAACATCTAGATCAAAAACATCTAGACCAGAGCATCTAGATCAGAGCATCTAGACCAGAACATCTAGATCAGAGCATCTAGACCAGAACATCTAGACCAGAACATCTAGACCAGAACATCTAGACCAGAACATCTAGACCAGAGCATCTAGATCAGAGCATCTAGATCAGAACATCTAGATCAGAACATCTAGACCAGAACATCTAGACCAGAACATCTGGATCAGAGCATCTGGATCAGAACATCTAGACCAGAGCATCTAGACCAGAACATCTAGACCAGAACATCTAGACCAGAACATCTGGATCAGAGCATCTGGATCAGAACATCTAGTTTAGAGCATCTAGATCAGAACATCTAGATCAGAACATCTGGACCAGAACATCTAGACCAGAGCATCTGGACCAGAGCATCTGGACCAGAACAATTAGATCAGAACATTTAGATCAGAACATTTAGATCAGAACATCTAGATCAGAACATCTAGACCAGAACATCTAGATCAGAACATTTAGATCAGAACATCTAGACCAGAACATCTAGATCAGAACATTTAGATCAGAACATTTAGATCAGAACATCAAACTAAATCTAAATAATTGAAAGTGGGTAACCCGAGTGGATCTGCTGCTGGACTTCAGGAATATTTTGACACCATTTTAATTTCATTTACCAGAAATGGTGTTTTCTTCGTCAGAACCATTGACTATATCTGAGAACCAGACTTGGTGAGAGTAACCCCCCCCCCAGGTTCCAACCAACTGAATTCAATTTAGTCGCTGTTGATTCGCAATACGGACGCCGCCATGTTGGAGCCAGACGTCAGTGGTTGGTCCAAGTTGGTCTAAGTTTCTAAGGCGACCACTCTCACCAGTCAGGAGCGAGCTTGTTGGAAGGCCACACCACACAACCAGCAGGCTCCTCCCACTTTTAGTGAAACATCAGTCAGTTTAGAAGTTGAATAACTTGAACTACAGAAAAAAATATCATCAAAAATGTGAAAGTTTAAAATGTTTCAGAGGAAGAAGGTTATTCTGACCAACAGAATGACAGAGTAACAGCTGTTTATTTCTCCAAAAAAGTTTATGGGATTTGAACGTCTTATTGGAACGCCGGGGTGTGTGTTTGTGTGTAAGTCACTGAGTTCAGTTCTCAGATATACAGTCAGTGGTTGGGACTTCTGAGTGTTTCTGACCACAGATGAGGTTTCAGGAAAATAGATGAGAGCTGTCTGACATAAAACGTAAATTTGTTCTCCTTTAGTGAAGCTCAAACACCCAGACTCCTGTTTCATGACAGAAATGATCAGAGAAGATTCTGGAAAAGCAGAAATGTAAATGAAAGCTGTTCAAGTCAAACACGGTCAATCTGTCAGATTTCTGCCTCTCCCACTCGGATCAGAACTTTTCCAGGTTTCAGAACCTTGCAGGAGCAGAACCTTCATCACAGCAGAGTGTGGTGCAGCGGCGTACCTTCTGGTATTCGTCTCTGGAGGCCAAGGCTTCCTGGAGCTGCTGCTGTGAGTAGGTGTAGATGGCAGAGCGGTACGTTGTTCCAAAATCGTTCCCCTGACGCATGCCTGCACACACATCAACATGAAAGAGGAAGACATGCTCGTCATTGTCAGGTTTTCTCAGAGCTTTTCCTAAAGTGTGATGTTTTCCTTTTCTGGATTTAACCCTGAAGATGAGATCTTCCTGGATCTGGATCTGGATCTTCTTTTGGATGACAGCGCTGCCTCACCTTGAGTCGGGTCGTGGTTTTCCCAGAAGGCTTTGAGGAGATCAGTAAAGCTGACCTTCTCGGGGTAGAAAACGACTCTGACCACCTCAGTGTGTCCAGTTCGGCCTGAAGGAAGCAGACGTGACATCAGCTGACAGCAGCGCCGTTATGAGAAGCAGATAAAAGATCTCTGAAGACCTGAAATTCATCTGAGCCCAGAAAGATCCACTGAAACTGATGACATTTTGATCAGTTCAAATAAAGATTGGTGAAAAATACTTCTCATTAACGAACGTTTGGCTGAGTATGGAAATGTATGAAATGAATCACATTTGACTAAATCATAATAAATGGTAATTAAATGTATGTATTACGTAGTCGTGTGTCTTTAAAGTGAGTGGATTCAGTCATCAGTGATCCTGGATCTATGTGTCCCAGATTCCCTTTGCTTGTAATGGATCTCTATCCTAGAAGGTGGAAATCCTTCATCATCAACAGTACAGTAGAGCAGATTATTCTTGAATAAAATCTCTCTAAAAGAAGCAGGTTTGGATTTTAAAAAGCCGCTGCGGTCGTCGTTGCAGAGCTTGCAGCGGGCCGGAGCTGATTTCCAATTATGCCTGCAGAGTGGAACAGCAGCTGGTGCTGGTAATGAGCCTGACCCATTACGTGAAACCTCATCTTCCTGGTGTCTCCCTCTTCCTCCCCTCCGGTGTCTCCTGTCTTATTACTTTTTTAATATCAGCCGTTATGGATTCTTATGGCAGATATTGGCAAAGAGAGACAAAGCGGCGCCCTGCGTTACGTCAACGTCGTACTCGGCTCGGTTCCCCAAAACAGAGTGGACCCGGACAGGGTCAGGGAAGTAAGGCTTCGTGATCCACTGATAAATGTAAAGAAATATTTTTCACAATTTACTTTTCAGTTCAGAAATGATAAGAAATCCGCATCAAATCCTCCTAATTTTACAGTAAAATTCTGCGTTTGTTAGCAGATGTGTTTGTACAAGTTTTTTGTTGTGTTTTGTGTGTCTGTTTGTGTGGGTCAGTGTATTTGTGTGCATTTAGGTGGTGTCTGTGATTGTGAGTGTGTGTGTACCTGTGCAAACCTCCTGATAGGTGGGGTTGGGTGTGAATCCTCCAGAATATCCCACCTGCGTGGAGTACACTCCTTTCTGCCTCCAGAACTTCTTCTCTGCCCCCCAGAAACAGCCCATTCCTGCAGGAAACCAGAACATCCAGGAGTCAGGAGGAAGCAGAACCTCCAGATCCAACATTAGCTGCAGGTTCTGCTGGTTTTAAAGTGAAACATGAGTTCTGACAGGACGCTCCCTCCTTCCAACAACGTTTGAGCTGAAACCTGCTGGGATGTTTCATATTATAAAGAGCAGTTTGACCACATTAACGAGAAGATTCCAGAGAATTGAGATCAAATCCAGACATTTCTGACGGTTTTGGAGCAGAATGTTCTCTGGCGGAACATCATCTTTGGAGCGAAGCTCAGACTCACCAAACATGACCATCTCCGTTCCTGCTGGAAAAGGAGGAACGGTGCGATTCCCATTCACGTCATGTTTCTCTGCGAAGGAGATAAGAAACTCGTAAAGAAAAAGAGACAAACGTTCTGGTCCAACGTCAGCAGGCGCTCACAGAATGCTTCAGAACCTCGTACACATGCAGACCTCCACCTCAGGTTAGACCCTCTGGGTTGTCATCTGATCTCCTTGAAGTTCATGTGTGTAAACATACTGATGGAAGTTTGCAGTTTGAAGTTCATGTAATTGTTAAGATCTGTTAAACACAGGAACCAAACACACAAACTCTGAGAGCAGGTTTTTCTGGTTTCACAGCAGCTGCTTTCCCTTCAATCAGCTCAGACCCAGAGGTGCAGGAGGACCCACAGAGGCTGTCCAGCCACCTGCCTGAGCGAACACACTTCAGCTGGGGGGGCTGTGCAGATGGCTGCGTGCCAGTGTGGGGGAGGGAGGTGGATTAACATAAATGGGGTGGTGGAGGAGAATGAAAATGAAGCAAACATCTGCCCCCCCTCCCCCCCCCACCCCCCCACCCCCCCAGACATTTCTGCAGGTTCATCCATGGAGGAGCTGCATGCCGATAGACTAGAAACATCCAGAAACCAGCAGTTCTTCTCGTTCTCCGCCTTGAATCTAAACCTGAGCGGCGAGAGAGAGAGAGAGAGCGCGCACCGCCTCATGCAGCCTCTCGCTCGGTTCAAACCATTGAGTCCGAGTGGCACAAATGCAGCCTCCTCTTCCTCAGCACTCAAGCCAGAATCTTAGAACATTCATGATCTTATAGGGAAACTTGAAGAAGCAGAATGTCAATGCCGGAGAAGCCTCTGTTGCTGCCATCTGTGGCATTTACGTTACACTGTGTTAAGTTTAATATTATTTATTCATTATAGTGATTAAATACACAGTTTATGTTCATTGAAACAATAACTGATCATTTCTGTTAGTTAAGTGTTTAATAGTTGATTTATAATGTCACGGAACCATTAGTTGATTTTGTTTCCGTCAGGACTGGTATTGTTGTAACACGTTATTCATCCAGCGTGCACCAAGAAAAAAGGAAGTTGCAAGCATTGCTGATTGCATTGTTCGAGTAACAAGACTCGTTTAACCCCTTTTGGTATTGCGGTCAACAAGGTATGAGAATTTATGTTGTATGTGTGATATATATTTGAGTTATGTCGTTCTCTGTGAGAATGTTTATTTATATACATTTATTTATATGTCTGTATAGTTCTCACGGCATGTTTGATGGCGCCAGCCCGCAAATAAAGGCCCGTCCAAAAGAACGCCTTTTGTCGCAAATGTCCAGAAGGGAATTACAGCCTCTCCTCCTCCTTGATATCTTCTTCCTCCTACAGTGGGGACTGAACGCTTTGTTCAGATGCCGATATCCTCTGTTCAGAATGTCAAGAAGAAATGAGAGTCAACAGGAACAGTGGAAGCTAAAGCGAGATCTGGAAGAGCAAGAAAAATCTCAGACAGAGCAGCTCGCAGGATTGTGAGAAAAGCAAATCCAAACCCAGGTTTGACTGCAGCATCCCTCCAGAAAGACCTGCAGACTCTGGAGTTGTGCTGCACTGTTCTACTGTCCACAGATACTTGTACAAATATGGTCTTCATGGAAGAGCCATCAGAAGAAAATCTCTTCTACATCCTCACCACAAAACTCAACCTTTGAGGTTCACAAATGAACATAGAAACAAGTCTGATGCATTTTGGAAACAAGTTCAGATGGAACTTTTTGTCTGCAATGAGCAAAGGTACGTTTGGAGAAGAAAGGGTCTAGAGTTTCATGAAAAGAACCTCGGTCCAACTGTTAAGCATGGGGGTGGATCAATCATGATGGGGGCTTGTACTGCAGCCAGCGGCACAGGAAACATTTCAGCAAATTTTGGACACAAACTCGATGCCATCGGTGAAAAAGTTGAAGTTGAAGAGAGGATGGCTTCTCCAAATGATAATGATCCTAAACACCTCCAAATCCACGCTGTCTTACATTAAGAGGCAGAAACTGAAGGTTCTGCAGTGAACTTCCCAATCAGCTGACCTCAACATTATTGAAAATCTATGGATAGACCTGAAAAGAGCAGAATGTAACCCAGATCCTAGAAATCTGAAAGAACTGGAAGACTTTTGGAAAGAAGAATAGATGAAGAAACCTCAGACAAGAACTGAGAGACTCTTGGCTACAAAAAGCCTTTACAGGCTGTGGTACTTGCCAAGGAGAGCAGGGTGTCCAAACTTTTGGACATATTTTGTTTTCTGTTATTTTGAAAGGGTAAATTATGGAAATAAAGCTTCATTTTTTTGGCATATTAAAAGAATGCCTCATCTGTAAACTGACGCCGTTAGAAGATTTTTCCTTGGGTTCTTTATGTACAATGATAGAACATTTTACCTGGGGGGCCCAAACTTTCAATCCCCACTGTACACAAGGTTCTGTCACTGTGTGTGTTTGTTAGTAATGGCCGCCTTCAGGCACCAGAAGAGACTTGTTCATTACTGACAATACACATACACACACAGATAAACAATTTAAATGTAAATGTCAGCAGGAAAGAGAATAAATCCAGACAGAATACTGATGAACAGAGGAGCTGCATGTGAATCAGAAACACACACAGCGCTCCGTCATTCCACACGCGTGTTCAGGAAACAGACATATTGTCTCTCAATGACAGCTGCTGGTTTGCAACTTGCAAACAGGCTGCAGTGACAGAAAATCAAAAGAAATCTTCTCCATTTGGAGTTAAACGATGTGCCTTTGAGTTTTTATCCAATCACAGCAGAGAACTTGACAGATATGGTTGCATCCATTAATTCAGCTCTGGACGCCATGGTTTCATTTATGGTTTGATCTGATTCAGTTTAATATTAATTGTCTTGAAAGACAATTAAAATTCTTTGAGGTTCTCTGTGATGAACTGGAGAACCGTCCAGGTGAAATCTCATCTTGGATTTGGTTCGTTTCAAGCAATCAAAAGAAAAAACACTAAAGAAGACAAATAACAGTGATATCTATCTATGCATAGAGACATCAGACGTTGGCTGATTAATCATGAGTTGTACGTTTGTTTTAGCTGTAGCTACCACATTGTTTTAAATCTGTCTGTGCCTCCTCTACCTCCCACTGTGGCTGCAGACATGATAGTGATAAATGAAGCTTTGCACTTCATGTCTGGATAAGAGACCCAATCACACATGCACACACATGCACACACACACACACACACACACACACACACACACACACACACACACACACACACACACACACACACACACACACACACACACACACACACACACACACACACACACACACACACACACACACACACACACACACACACACACACACACACACACACACACACACACACAAGCCAACTGACTCTGTGCTGCAATTAAATCTACAAAGCTGCCTCCCTCCTTCCCGCATCCTCTCTTTCTGATTGCTCGGTTTCTTCATCCTCCTTCTGCACCCCCCCATCATCCTTCTATCAACATTTCTTTTCTATGTGAGCGTTTCAATCAGTTGCTCTGATTGCTGTCTTTGTTTTTATTACTCCCCATCACCGCCGTCATCAGTGTTCTCCTTATTGTTCTGCGCCCGTCAGTCTCCTGGGCTCAGTTCAGGATCCACACAACCACTGCAGGAACTACTGACTTATTACCAAACTGGGGACAACAAAGACCCTTTTCAAAACTATTCTGTTGAAAACTGATTATGTCATTTTCCTTGGGCATTTCCTGATTCTTATTTACGTTGAAATCTCACTCCGATCACCTTTTTAACTATTTTCAAAGTAATACCAGTGATCTTTTGAATATGATGGGAAGAAACACTTCCCAATGCACATGTTTGCAGATTGAGTCCAGCTCTAGAGTCAGTTTTTTTTAAATAACTGCTTATTATTTAAGTTTTGAGACTTAAAATGAAGAAGTTCTTTTTGCCACATATTCCAGACATTAACATTGTTTTAGTCACAGACAGTAGTGGGAGTGTTGTGTGCGTGTGTGTCTTTGTTTGTATGTGTGCAAGTGTGTTTTGTTTATGTGTGTGTGTCTTTGCTTATATGTGCATGTATGTTTTTGTTTATATGTGTGCATGTCTGTGCACCTGTGTGTATGTCTTTTTTTCTGTGTGTATGTGTCCTTGTGTTTGTACATGTATGTATTTGTGCGTATGTGCATGTGAAAGAGTGAGTGTGCAGGTCAGAGCTTCCCTAAAGGTTTGACCTGATGGATTTTCTCTTAGCCATTAGCAGTGAGTCTGAGCTGTGAGGCTAACAGGACTTAATGCACTTTCCACGGGCAGACTGACTGGACTTACTCGGTAATGGCTTCTGCGTTCACACGTGCACCGTCTGTTCAGGGTAATGGATGGAGCCAGGATGCTGCTGGAGTATTTGTAAAGATAATCAGACTCCTAAATTATACTAGCAGCAACATTTGATCTGTTAAACAACATTTTCTGTATTGAAATTCACACAAAAACATCAGTTAAAAGTCACTTATAAGCTCCACCTAAAGAGATCAAATTCAAGTCAATTCAGTTCATATTTAACTTTTTTCAAAACAAAAGTCATTTGAAGGCGTTACGACAGAAAGAAAAAAATCAAACTGAAACAAAAAGATTCATTGTGCAAATTGGCTAATAAAGGCAATTTATTCCAACTGTAGCAAGCAGTTGTTTTCATCCTTATTTAATTCAGACTGCAGTGGATGCAGTTTATTTCTTACAGACAGAATAGCATCCTGTGGAGTTTTGTTTCATGAACAAGATTTGGTATGATTTCTAAAGCTGCTTAAAAAATCAGAGCGTTGTAATGGATCAGGAGTCTGCTGGAAAAAAACAGGAAACTAACAGAAAAACCAGACCTCTGAGAAGAGCATTTAGTATCAAACTGTTCTGCTACGAGCTTTTAAAGATTAAAACGACGGCTGTCAACATTAATGCGTTAACGCGTGCGATTAATTGAAAAAAAAAATGTGTTAATATATATTAATGCGTTAAGGCAAGCGATTAATAGCAAACTTATCTTACTGTTGATGTGTTTCGTATAAACAAATTACACTTCTAAGTTAACACTTTAAAAATGTAAACATTTCAGACAATTAAAATGAAGGAAAAATGTTTTCTCTAGCCTCTTTTTGTTCAAATGCTTGTTTATTGTCGTAAAAAATGTAACTTGTAAAACATTGTGATTAATTGTGGTCAATTACAACCCAAAAGTGGGATTAATCTGATTAAGTTTTTAAATCGATCAACACCACTAATAAAAACACAAGAGACAACCACGCCACTAAATGTTTGTCATTTCCCTCTCAAAGTTATCAGAGCAGCTCACGGGCAACAGAGATCTCTGCTGATGGAACCTTAAGTGAAGGTTCATTCATTCATCGATCCGGAGCACGCATGTTGTTGTGGTAACGACTGACGAAGCCCGCCTCTTTTCAGACACTCAGCGGGAAATGTATTTGCCTAAAGCAGGCTGTGCAACGCAGCAGGAGATGAGCAGCAAATCACAGAATGAGATTTTTTAATGGATTTGAAAAGTAGAAACTCCTTTGAAGGAAATTTCTGAGCTCCAGATGTATCTGCTTTGAGCTGCAGAGGCACTAAACATCTGTCCAGATCTCCATGAGGCAGCAGGAAACAGCTTTTTTTAATACAGCTGTGATCATTCTGTTGTTCTTGAGATGACAGCCACTAAAAGAAAAAACAAGACCTCAAAAATACATGTTCTCCAATAAATAATAACACCCTGCAGAGTGTAAAAGCTGACAGCAGCTGCCTTCGTTCTGAACACATTTATGAGGTGTGATGAAGATCCATTAGGTTTTATTTGAGCGTGTGGAGCAGGTGTGTTTCTGACTCAATATGGAAAAGGGATTAAAACAAACACAGTTGATCGTTTGTGAGGCTGAGATTTCATGCTAACCAGGAGCAGACAGTTTGATTCATAACAAGATTAAACAGAGCTGTAAGAAATTATTTGAAAACCTCCAATGCCTGCTTTTTCCCATTAGTTAAATTTAAATGAGTCATTTTATCAAACATTTTTCCATACAAGAACTTTTCCAGAGCTTCAAACCCCATTGGTGTCAGGGTGTTGGATCACGAAAACACTTCCCAACACCGAAACTTCCAGGAGAACAGAAACAGAACCTCTGACACTAGTCAGAATGGCTCACACAAGCATCTATGTGGCTTTGGAACCCTGGAAAACGACGGTGAGATCATCATCCATCCATGGAGATAACTGAGGAGAACCTTCACAGGATCCAGCGACCGCAATGAGTCCAAGAATGACAGAATTCAACAAGGATGATCAAGAACACAGAAGAACATCTGGATGATCCTGGATGAATCTTTGAATAAATGTTCGGATGAGACACATTTGGACTTCATTAACAAACCTTTAGAACAAAAATATCAGATCATTCAAACATGGTGGGAGTGTGATGATCTGGAACAGTTCTGAAAAATCCGGACCTGATAAATTTACCCCAAAAAACATATAAAATACATACATTATCAATATTATTCAAAGACAAATCCAGCAAATCTGAGTAAAAAGGTAGAAACCAGAGGAGGATCAACAGCAGAACATTGAAAAATGTCCCACAAAACCGACAGAAGATCAATCTCTATTTCTGCTGACAAAGTTGTGAAAGCATGTTCTTCTTCTTATCCAGCACCAGATTATAAAAGGAACAAACCCAGTAAACGTCCACATTCACAGAGTGTACCTGAAAGCCTCGTCTACTGGGAGGAGCTTAAGGCAGAGCTGAAGCACAGCAGAGGAGGAGGAGGAGGATGCTTCAAGTGTTTTTCACTGAAGTGATGAAGCTGATCTGAGCTTACACTTCAGCTGAAGCCGTCTGTGACGTTCAGCTGCATCACATTAGTAACATCAATGCCATCCAACAGCCAGATCAAAGTTTGACTACATTCTGAATCCTCCTAAAGCAGCAGCTCCTCTGTCTACAGCAAACACATCTCAAAGTTGAGCGGACACAAACAAACCTTTGAGCCAGTTTGGCCTTTCTCTGGGGACTTCATGGATTCACATGTCCATCCTCAATTCCCAGATGACGTCTGGGGAGGCTGAATGCTAACTCCACCTTTGGGATGAATTCTTTGGTCCCAAAACCCGGTCCAGATCCAGTGGCTCCAATGGAAGACTGACCATGGGAGGACAAACTGAATCTTTTTGTTTCCAAATCCGACAGGCATGGCAGAAGCGCTTTGGAGTCCGTTAGGAACAGTTTCTGTCCTTCGGAGCTGGGATTTTCCCCATCCACCTTCGTGGATATTCCTTGATTTCCTTTGGCGCTGCAAACCCGAACCAGGCAAACAAAGGAGCAGAAGCCCTGCCAAGTCTCCCCACTGCAGGCACGGCTGCCCCCCCCCCATCTCTACTTCCCTCCTCATCCTGGCGGTGTTCCTGAGAAGCTTGGCGTTGCTCCAGCATGTCTGCCATTCCCTCTAAACCTCCACCCCATCGCCTTTTCGCTCTGGACCCCCGCCCTCCTCACCCGTCTGCATCCTCCTTCCCCATCAGTCCGAAACAACAAACAGGTCCCAGTCTGACCCGAACGGACTTAGACGATCCAGTTCTTATGTGTTTTAATAAAGAACAACTGACTTTATTTCCACTCAACAGCCTTTGCCTCTACTATCAGCCAGTGTGAGTCTGTGCATGTGTGCGCGCATGTGCGTGCTCTGCATCCCGGCTCTTTTGTTCAATGCCAGAGCAAATCTATTTATCCCGAGCCAAGACTCAGCACCCTCACTTGTAGTCAAGAGGGGGCAGGTTGGTGCCAACTGCCCCGGCTGCCAGCTCCGTGCTGCTGTGGGCCTGTTGGTGTGAGCAGACCCCCCCCCACACACACACAGACTGTTTGAGCTGAGCAGTGACGGTCATTTCTGACAACAAAAGACAGAATCAACAAAGGCTGACGGGCTACAGTCCTTTCCGACGTGAAGGTTGAAGTCCTTAAACCCGACACAACTTCTTCATTTTTCACAAACGTAGGTGCAACTCGTACGTTAGCTTCAGTCCTCTGAATAAATGAATTTATCCTCTGTGCAATCTTTCTGACTGAACTGCTGAATGAAGAGAACGTGACAGGAAGCTGAGAGGAGCAGTGAGCTCATCCTGACAGCAGCACAACCAGCCAGGAGGAGGAGTCACTCAGCCCAGTTCTCATTGACAGTCCTTACTTCAGAAAACTTGGATGTTTCTTAACGTCAGCTTCCAAAAAGGCTCTTTTCTGTTTCAAACATCCAACAGGAAAAGAGCTGTGATCCTCCAACATCTCCAACTCTCAGGTGACTTTCCTGAAGTTACTTTTTTTTACCCAGAAATGTCCTGAAGCAAACGCACAGACATCCCATCCATGTTTCCTCGTTGACTTTGGAAAGTTGAAACTCACCAAACAAAAATGTTTATGTTTTCATCTAAAAAATGCTGCAGCTGCTGAAACATCAGATAGTTTCCAAACTGGCTCCTCCACCTTTCTACAACCAACCTAATTCATCAGTCATTCCCTTTGAGCCTCTGCAGAGCTGACACAGGAGTGGAGACACCAGGAACATGCAGAACAGAGGAACCTGAGCATCACCTGCAACAATCTGTCTGCAGGCACACAAGGTGGAGGTCAGGAGCAGGTGGAGGTGACAACAGTTTGTATTACTCACTTCTTCAAACGGAATTACTTTTTAAACCTTTTTTTTATTTTATTTTGTTGTAAGTACAGATATATATTTTTTTATTTTCTTGACAAAAGCTTTTTCTGTCTTGCTTTTTTTACATATTTTGTTTATGGAATAAATAAATACAATTTGAAATACACATAATTGTATCTAATTAAACTACATTTGAAAAATAACATGAAAGTAAAAGTAAATTCCGGAGTAATTCAGCTTTGACCCAAGTGCGCATGCGCAAACGTAACAGAGACGCACGGACGTTACTAAACTTCGTTACGTCATCAGACAAACTAAAGTACACAGAAAACTCGGATGCTGCGTGTTTCTAGAAGCTGCCGGGTTCTGTCTTGGTTCGGTCTGAGCTCGGTCGGGGTTCTGTCCTACCGGAGACTTTGAGGTTCCGGTCCCGGCCGGGTAGCGCCGTCTCCGCCGTCGGCATGCGGTCTTTGAAGTTCACGTCTCCCATCCTGCTGTTGACAAAGCGACGCCAGACCGGTCGAAGCTGCGAGCAGGAAACCATGGACCAGAACCGGAACCGACGCTGTTCTGCAGCCTGAAGGGAGCCGTGCGGGTCCAGCTGCACGAGAGCGCGCGCTTACCTAACTCCTTGTGTAACGATGGGCAGTGCGCGTTACGCAACCACGTGCACGAACCGACGAGTGCCACCGATCAGATGATCATCAACAATAAAAACACCGTTTAAATTCCCACAGACACCGATAATTATTCTGATATAAATCATTGATCTGATCCGATTCACGCGATTCTTAATCCGATTATCCAACAAACGTAGTTTCAAGTGTTTTAATCCGTAATCTAACTTTTTCATGTTAAGTCTTCTTTTTTTGCCGTTTAGCCGCAAAGTTTCAAGCTTCGCAAAACCGGAAACAGCTGATCTGCTCTTCCGGTATTCTTCATGAAGTAATGAGACCTTCCATGCAGGTCTTAAGTTTCCACTTTCACTGAGTCTACTTCATTTACAGTCTGTTTTATGCTTGACTCATTCTCAGAATAATAGAGCAAAGTAAATCAAAAAGACAGGAAAACATTCCAGAAAACATCTGATCAATCAGAAAAAATCCAGATTATTCACCTGATTATTACTGAATCTCACTAGATTCCAAATGACGAGGGAAACTGCAGATGATTCCTGCTCGTTTCTGCTTTTCCCTCCATGGAATAAGGACACAACAGCAGAGGATGAATTTACAATTCGGAATCTCAGGACAAGAACTCCAAAGCTGGAGGGAATAATTTCAACAAAATGAAACCGAATTTCTTAAAAACTGAACAAAAAAAAAAAGGTTTTTAGCCTCCCTGTGGACTCTGTGGAGAACATCTTAAAGCAGATCTTCAGATGATCGGAGGTCAGATCCAGAACGTTTGGTTAACTCCAAACAGCCAATCAGAGTTGAACTTATTGCCGGCTGTGGAAATATAAAAAATCCTTCTTTGTTTGCTTAGAGGCTTAATGAAAGAGGTTTGATGCATCTTCAAGCGTCAGTAAAGAGATTTGGACTCGTTTCCTGTTTATCAAACTAAAGCGGGTGATGATCCGAAGTTTCCTGTGTCTCCTGCAGTGGAACCCCCCCTCAGCATCACACTCCCACTGCCATGTCTGACAGTCTGTGTTTTTACATCCAAATCTGATCAGACGTTTCTGAACTGCGCACACACATCTGGTTTGGATGGATGTGGATCTCAGTCTCCGTAGCCTTTTTTTATTTATGTCGTTGTTTTATTTTCAAACTGACAAACACCTGATGAGATGAAACAATGTATTTTCATAAAACAGGATTAAAAAAAACATAAAATAGAGAGCATTGGCTCCCTGTGTGTTTCAAGGTTGATTTTAAGATTCTTTTAATAGTTTCTAAATGTATTCCTGGTTTGGGGTCTTCTTATTTAAGTGATTTACTTTTAAAGTATGAACCTTGCTGACCCAGAGGCCCCCCGGCGCTGGACTTTTAGTTGCCTTTAAGGTGAGGACCACATCCTACGGTGCCGCTTCGATCTGTCATTATGGTCCTCGCCTCCGGAACAGCCTGCTGGAGAACCTCAGGGTCACAGAGGTTATTTAAGAGGCTCTAGACCCACATTTTTAATTGAGCTTTTTGTTGATTTTATCTGCTTGTTTGTTCTGGTAGTTTTTATGTTTATGTATTTAATTTTATTTAATGCATTTAATCTTAATTTCAATTTCATGTCTGTCAACATATCTTATGTATTAAATGTTAGCATCTCACGGGTTTTTAGCCACAGTGTTTTATGTGGGGATCTTCTGGGGTCGTTGCTACGGTTGTTGCCCTTGCTGGGGCGGCCGGAGTTCTACATTGCAGCATCACGGCTGTGGAGGGACACCATTGCTGTTCCGGTCTGGGTGGGCTCTGTGGCGTTGTTCCTGTGGCCGAGCTGCTCCTGGTATGACAGATTCCCCGATGCTGTTTCCTCACAGCCTTCAGTTTAATTTAGAAGTTATTTTCTAAGTATTCCTAATGTTTGAGGTCATGGGTTGTATGTGTTGACAGAGGGCGAAGGGCGGGTTGGGTTTATGTTTTTGCTTTTGCATGTAAAGCGCTTCGGGAAGCTCTTTTTATAAACAAAGTTTAATTTGATTTGATAAATTGGCATCACAGGAAGGATTTGTCTGAGGATCATTGAACATCGTGGAAACTTCAGATCAGCGTTGAATGATCCGTTCACTGTGAGTCTTGATCTTGAACACTTTCCTGACACATCAGGAGTTTTGCTCTGCATGAACAGATGTAAATGACGACTTTCTCTGCACGGAGCCACAGTTTACACGCCGGCGTCCCTCCATCATCTATCGTCCATTGTCCATCATCAGATGAACCGCAGGAGTGAGGAGGCTCTGAGAGTGCTGCAAACCTTTGGCCTCTGCAGTTTATTGTGTTCTTTTTTGAAATCACTTGGATGAATTGATGGAGTGACCCTTTTGTATCTTCTGAGGCAGATGCTTTCACTGTTCCTCCCTCCTCCCATGGAGGACGAGATGGAGGGGGATGGAAAGCAGAGGGAGGAGAGAACTGCCTCCATGACTAGAACCTCCCCCTCTCCTCTCCTCTCCTCTCTCCACTTGACTGCGCCCAGCTTCTCTCCCTCCATCCTTCCTCTCCTCTTCCCGGACTGACTGCACCCAGCGCAGAACCCGACATTTGACGGTTCTGGACCCGGTTCGATCCGGGCTAGCCTGTCCTTTTGCGGCTGGACTATGCCTGTTTTTCTGAAAGGAAAAAGTCCAGAAAGAAGGACGCTCCGCTCTGCATCCCTCGCTAGCAGCATCCTTCTGCATCCTCAGCATCAGGACCACAGAGCGAAGGGCGCACCGACCGAGCCGGTAAAACCTCTGCTGGACGGAACCTCTGCCTGTTGTCACACGCGTTTGTTCGACGTTGTTTGAGCGTTTTCCCGCGTGTGTTGTTGCTGTTCACGCGCTCCCGCTTCCTCCGTGGGAGATGTGAATCTCAAAAGCCGCAGTGCCGTCGCGCTCTGCGGAATTCACCATCCGACTCCCTTTTTTTCAGTTAGAGCGAATTTCCGCGCACGGTGCGCGCACAAACCCCACTGCGAACGCGCAATCGCATTAAACATGAGCGATTTTTCCTCCATCGGGTCCATTCCCCCACCCCCAGCCCCCCCAGCTGTGCGGGGATCGGGAGCACAAAGCGCTGCAGTGCTCGTTCCGTGCATGTCTCCACGGGTAAGTGCATCTCCGTGCTGCAAAGGTGCTCCGTAACACCCCCACCCCACTCCCCAGCAGGCTGTTAGGGTCATTTTTGTTTCGCTGTAATGAGGATGCAGATGGGCGCGTGCCCATCGTACTGCCGTGGAGCCGCTGAGCACCGCATGAACCTCTGGTTTCTTTATGTGCTTTGGAGCTGCTGGTGGGGGCTGTGACCCCCCCGCAGCTGAGGCTGATGCGGCGGTGTGAAAGCACGCGCGCATGATCAGCATCCTTCCTGCGTGTTCTGATGCTTCCCGCAGGAAGCGTCCAGCCGCTGCGTGAAGGTCCTCCCCGCTGTGAGGAGCTCAGCCGTGGATCAGTGTTTCCTTCAGGCCTGATGGAGCCGCTCACCTTCTCAGCTGGTCCCGATTCACACGAAAGATCCAGAAAACCTGCAGGAGCGAGCACAATGTTCTGAAACTGTCCGTTTGGTCATCAGTCTGCCAGCAGAGGCTCACAGATCAGAGTCAGGACTGAAACTGGAAGGCTTTGGCTGAACATGCCTGCAGGAAGAAAGGAGGCGGTTGGAGGATGAAGATGGGAGGAAGCAAAGGAATTTGGGTTTTCTCTCCTCGTGTTCACAGCGGACCTTGATTTAAATGTCCATACAATTAAGGCACGCGGTGAATGCCAAGAGAGCGACCAAAGTCCCAGCAGGAACCACCAGGAGGGGTTTTTCAGCACAAGGTGACACGAGAGAGAAGCTCCATGGCTGGGTGCAGTACCAGCCCTCACCTCTGCGTGACCTCGCATGAAACAACCTGCCTGTGCACCAGGGGGCGCTGCAGAGGACGACTGAAGGCAGACGTGGTGCAAACATTTCTGGTTCTCTGCTGGACCAAACTGTAGAGTCTTCACGTCCACATTAAGGATTTTTAAGCAACATGTCCTCACAGAATCAAAAACAAATCCTTCAGCTTTCTACCAGAAGCTACATTCCCATTAGCAGCAGCACAGAGTTTTTGTTCTTCATCTTCATCAGTGTTGCTCCTCTCTTCCGTCAGTCTTCTAAATAGGAGAGAACCACCGTTTCCTTCAGGAATGTGATTAGATCTCTAATAGATGAGTTTTCCACTGTAAAGCAGACATGGGGACCTGTGCAGAAGGAATGCAGGGGGTAAAACGATCTGCTGCAGGAGTACAGATGATTCATGTCTGGATGAAAACTGTTCCAGATTCTGGCACAAAGCCGGTCATATGAGGAGGTTCTTCTCGTTCCTGTTGGTCTGCATGGATGCATGTTCTCTGCTGTGTTTGCTGCATTCTCCTGTAAAACTTCTCTGACATTCAGGCTGAGCTGGAAGGTCTCAGAACATTTCTGCATCCAAACATCATCAGTGAGAGCAGGAGTCAAAGGATCAGACTGAAGCGTGGAGGTGAGCGTGTTCAGAGGAGTAGCTGGAAATCTGCTGAGTTTTACCTACTAATACATTTCCCTCAAACTCACAGCTGCAGCATCGATCCATGCGGAGCGCAGCCTCTGCTGGGAAAGCAGTGCTGTATAGACACTATTGGCTTTATTGTGCATGCAGCAGACATGCAGCACTGTGCAGCAAAGCATGCAGCAGAGGCAGCAAAAAATGCAGTGAAATGAGGTCAACTAAAGTAATCTGACGCGAGCAGCGTTTATTCAACCTGCAGATGAAAGATTAGAAAGATTCAAGATTTTAGCCCAAAGAAAATACATTTCTACTTTAAACCAGAAAATCTGTGGAGTTTTAACTCTGAAGTTAAATTTAGCATGAAGTTTCTATGAAACCAGAACATCTACAGACGCATGAGCATAAAGGAGAGAAAAGCACATTGTCACATTATACTTAAGACAGTAGCTTTTTAAAAAAGCGTATAAATGTATTCGTTGTATTTATCATCCTTATGACTTCAGTCTTTCATTGTTCTTTCTTATTTTAATCTTTGTTTTTGACAGAAGTAATCCCAAACGCTTTAACAAGGTCTTTTTTTCAGGGAAAAGGGTTCTGCCTAAATTTCCTTTGGGTGAAATGAATGTTTGAGGATTTATTGAAATATTAGAGTCATTATAAAATAAAATGTATTTTATTAAATGAAAGATTGAGCTGTTGTTTATTTTGTGAGAGCATAACTGTGTCTGTTTGTGTTGATTCTAAGGAAGAATGAACTCTGAACAAAACAAGTTTTCTCCTTTTTTAATGAAAAGTTTTTCATCAAAATTAATCCTTTAATAAATAACATTTAGAACATAGAGAAAAAACAGACTTAAGATAAATATGAACACTAGCTTTGCTTTAAACTCCAAGCTTCTAAACATTAATCTTGGATCCAAATATTTCATTTATGATACAAACGGTTGGTTGTTGTGCTGCCCGATCAGAGGAAGACACTCTTTCATCAAAACCCTGGAGCAGATCAGTGGAAGAAGAGGTCTGAGGCCGGCAGACCGCCACACCACAGCCCAATGAAGCTCAGGACATCCTGACACTCCGGACTGTGACTCGTCTGGAGACACAAACAGACGACAGCCTGCAAACAAACCGCCTTCAATGTGTATGAGAAAAGGTGTCTAAAATGATGAATGTGCAGAAAAAGTTCAAGAAAGAGAATTTTCATGAAAATCTGGACGGATGAAGTTTAAAAAGTTGTCCTAATTATTCTCTACTCCTATGAGGGCGCAGCTTTTACTTTAGGACTGCCCACAAATCCCAGATCAGAACTGTTCTCACCTTCGTCACCATCAAAAAGCGGTTCCAGTCCTCCTTGTTGGCTGCCTTCCCCAACACAGAAAACTGGATGTTACTTCCCAGAACCGGATATCCTGAAGGCAGAACATGCAAACACTCATAAACTCAGGAAAGATCAAGACTGTCTGCAGGTTCCCGGTATTTAGGTTTAGTCTTTTAAAGAAAATGTTAGTTTGTTAAGAATTTAAAGCAAAAAAGCTGACGAAAAGATGAATAACAGTTCAATTTTAAATAAACAGACTCATCAAAACATCTATTCATCTTCTAAACTCATTTTCCTCCTGTTTAGGGTCACGGGTTGCTGGAGCCTATCCCAGCTACTGTAGACAGTTCTCCAGTCCATATCATGGCCGCACACTCACATTCACACCTAACAAACAATCTAGAATCATCAATATATCTATGAAGCACGTTTCTGGACTAGGAGGAATCAGGAGAAAACCCACACTGGAGGAGGAAAACATGCAAACTGAAAGAACCCAGCAGGGATTTGAACCAGGACCTTCTCACTGTGAGTCTGACTGCAGAAGCTGCATTTGTACTTATTTTTTATAACTTTAAAATTCTCTGAAAAGTTCAGTGTTTACTGGTGGATCTGCAGGAACACAGCTGAGCACTAGGTGGTAGTAGGGGTTCTGTCACTGTAGCTAGAGCTGTGTGTCTGAATGGTGTGAAACATGGACTGAGTGAATGACCTGAACGTTGGAGATTCAGCCATGGCTCAACGGGGGGTGTAATAGAGGGCTAACCACTACACCCGTAGTGATGAGGCGAGCAACCCCTCATCAAAACACAATTATTAAAATAACTTCACAGAGATATCAAAAACGCTCATTTAGTTTGAAGAATTTTGTGCTTTTTTGTCTTTGTTTTGAGTTTTTGTGATGGGGAAGGTAAACAAAGATAAACAAATTCAAAGTAGAAGAAAGTATGTGTCATGCAGAACTTGTGAGTTTTTCCTAAATTCAATTTATAAAAACAAACTCCAATAAAATGTTTATAGATTTGTTTAATCCCTTCAATGCTGATTGGTAAAATTTCTTCACTCCAGACCATAAAAACCCCAAATGATCATGACTCTACCTCTTCAGTGGCGTTACCTGTGAGAACACACGGAACCGAGCGAAGGCCGCTGCCTGCAGCCACCAGGGAACCTTCAAAGGTGTTCCTCTCATCACGAGGAAGAATCCGCTCCACCTGCCGGTCAATGGACACCGTCAGCACCCAGGTCCTCACCTGCTCCTGCTGACTGTCCTGTGACGCACAGACAAACACAACGTTCTACTTCATCTGTGCAGAACGTTCTACTTCATCAGCACAGAACGTTCTACTTCATCTGTGCAGAACGTTCCACTTCATCTGCGCAGAACCTTCCACTTCATCTGCGCTGAACGTTCCACTTCATCAGCGCAGAACGTTCTACTTCATCAGCGCAGAACGTTCTACTTCATCTGCGCAGAACCTTCCACTTCATCTGCGCTGAACGTTCCACTTCATCAGCGCAGAACGTTCCACTTCATCAGCGCAGAACGTTCCACTTCATCAGCGCAGAACGTTCTACTTCATCTGTGCAGAACGTTCCACTTCATCTGCGCTGAACGTTCTACTTCATCTGCGCAGAACGTTCCACTTCATCTGCGCAGAACGTTCCACTTCATCTGCGCAGAACCTTCCACTTCATCTGCGCAGAACCTTCCACTTCCTCTGCGCAGAACCTTCCACTTCATCTGCGCAGAACGTTCCACTTCATCTATGCAGAACCTTTCACTGAGAATTCAGGTTCTGCACATCAAGTAATGCACACAAAAGGAAATGTAAAAAAGAGAAAAAATGTTTTAAATAAAAATCCAAAAGACAAAGATTGTCTCTGAAAATATTTCAATGCTCCCTCTAAATGTGAGCTCATCCATTTCTGTGCTGTTGGCCACTGTAACCCCTGGGTCCCATTTTCATTTTGAATTGCTCTTTTTAATGTCTGGCTCCATTGGTGTCCTGAAGTAAAGCTGTAATCTACATCAGAACATCTCTGAAACTTTAAAAAGTTATGAACAGGTTAGGGTCTCAGACCAGGACTTCTGAAGACCCTGGAGAAAGTCCTGATCATCTCAGTTCCAAGAACAACATGAAGGGAGCTGCTTCCTGACTCCACCAAATGTTAAACGTAACGGTTTTGTTCAAAAGCGTCTCTCCAGTCCATCTTCTAGCTGATTACATTAAATGGGCTCAAATAGAACTTAAATAATCAGAAAACTAGATTTCTTTAAATTGAATATGTGGTAAATTCACACGTCTCCAGACTTTCAGCCCAACTTTCAGTCGTTCTCCACGTCGTGCTCCAACACAAACATTGAAGGAAAACAAAAAACAGAGTATTTCAAACTGGTAAGCTTGTTTTTCCACTGATTCTTGCTGTAATTGAGAGACTTTTTCAGCGCCACCATCATGAGTAAACGAGGAGGTTTGGTTAGAATAACTGCGTTTCTGTTTGAGCCTCTAAACCTGACTGGCAGAGACAGTTGGATGGTGGAAAAATGTGGAGGAATTGGTTGAATTTGTGTGAACTGGTGCAATCACATCTTCATAATGTGTGAATTCCTGTCTTTTGATGAATTTTTGAAAATGATCTCATCAGAGGTTATAAATACTGAGCTCACTGCTCAGGAAAAATTAAGCCTTCGTCAGTCGCATCATTTCCTGCAGCGACTCAGATTTCTTCTTCGGTTTCTGCCACAGTCTCATCCCCTCCGGTTCCTTCCACCCTGCAGCTGCAGATGGAGGAATCCATCATGAAGCTGATGATCAGCTGACAGAAACACCAAGGACCTCATCAATCTTTACCTCCTGCATTTGTCCTGATTTACAACAACTCCACAGAGGACTGTGACACTAACTCCCACAGATCCCAGTTATTGGAGGGAAAGAATATTGTCTCCATCCATCAGAGTGTGTGTGTGTGTGTGTGTGTGTGTGTGGGGGGGTCTTACTGTGACACAGAGTTTGGAGGGAAGTGGGACATCGATGGGAATGTCAGTGTCCATGAAATTCATGTGGTTCAGAGCATTTTCACCGTCGCCCTCGATGACCTGAAGAGGAAGGAAAACAGACTCTGGATCTTTAAGGAACTTTTAAGGAACATGGGGGGTTAAACATTTCAGGTGTTTTAGAGGATTCAGAGCTTACATCACACAGGTCCAGGAAGTGGTTCAGAAAGATGAAGGCCATGCTCTCCCATCCAACCTCCTGCACAAGAAGATGAAAGCTCCAGTTCAGAATCCTGATTGTTCCACGCCTGCTCCTGGCTCTCAGACGTGGAACAAAACCCAGTCCTTCCACATCCCTCTCAGAATTACCTTGCAGGTCTTGCCGGCTTCATAAAAGGCTTTGTCGGCAGGGATGATTCCGGTGTGACGCAGCAGAGACACAGACAGCTTTGCTGCAATGGTTGCCTGAAATGAAAGGAAAGCTCCTTTGATCAGAGGGTTGTTTGTGCCGCAGGGATCAAACGGGTCAGGACTGTAAACGCTAGTTCTGCCCACAAAAACACAAAGACTCAAGAGCAAAAGCTGGAATCTGATGTTCTGGAGATGTTTGAAGAGGTTCAGGGTACCAGCTGCTCCTGTCCTTTGGAGGCGGATCTCGTAGCAAAGTAGTGGGCGATCAGCAACATCTGCTCAAAGTCTTCATGCGCTGGACTGTTGGCTTGAGCTGACACGGAGACGCTCTTACACTGAAATCCCATGAAGGACAGTTACAGTTAGGAACGTCATTTCCCAAACCTGAAGGAGTTAAAGAGACTGACCAGCTGCAGCAGGAAATCCCGTAGGTCGGCCAGCATGCGGTAGGACTCGGGTCTGTCGTTGTCAGGAAGGCTGATGAGGTCCAGGAACAGACGCTTGTAGATGTTGAAGTTCTGAGTCGAAACAGTCGTTTGGGAGAAAACAACAAAGGGAAGTTAGAATCTTCTAAACACTTTAATGGATCAGTTTAGAAAAATGTTAGGAGGCTGACGCCTCCTGGGTTTACTCCCGTGCATGTATGCAGGAACGCGTGTGCATGTGTGCAGGAACGTGTGTGCATGTGCATGTGTGCAGGAACGTGTGTGCATGTGCATGTGTGCAGGGACATGTGTGCATGTGTGCAGGAACATGTGTGCATGTGTGCAGGAATATGTGTGCATGTGTGCAGGAACGTGTGTGCATGTGCATAGGAACGTGTGTGCATGTGTGCATGTGTGCAGGAACGTGTGTGCATGTGTGCAGGAACGTGTGTGCATGTGCATGTGTGCAGGAACGTGTGTGCATGTGCATGTGTGCAGGGACATGTGTGCATGTGTGCAGGAACATGTGTGCATGTGTGCAGGAATATGTGTGCATGTGTGCAGGAACGTGTGTGCATGTGCATAGGAACGTGTGTGCATGTGTGCATGTGTGCAGGAACGTGTGTGCATGTGTGCAGGAACGTGTGTGCATGTGTGCAGGAACGTGTGTGCATGTGCATGTGTGCAGGAACATGTGTGCATGTGCATGTGTGCAGGAACGTGTGTGCATGTGCATGTGTGCAGGAACGTGTGTGCATGTGCATGTGTGCAGGAACATGTGTGCATGTGTGCAGGAACATGTGTGCATGTGTGCAGGAACGTGTGTGCATGTGCATGTGTGCAGGAACGTGTGTGCATGTGTGCATGTGTGCAGGAACGTGTGTGCATGTTTGCAGGAACGTGTGTGCATGTGTGCATGTGCATGTGTGCAGGAACGTGTGTGCATGTGCATGTGTGCAGGAACATGTGTGCATGTGTGCAGGAACGTGTGTGCATGTGAATGTGTGCAGGAACATGTGTGCATGTGTGCAGGAACATATGTGCATGTGCATGTGTGCAGGAACATATGTGCATGTGTGCAGGAACATGTGTGCATGTGCATGTGTGCAGGAACATGAGTGCATGTGCATGTGTGCAGGAACATGTGTGCATGTGTGCAGAAACGTGTGTGCATGTGCATGTGTGCAGGAACATGTGTGCATGTGTGCAGGAACATGTGTGCATGTGTGCAGGAACATATGTGCATGTGCATGTGTGCAGGAACATATATGCATGTGTGCAGGAATATGTGTGCATGTGTGCAGGAACATATATGCATGTGTGCAGGAATATGTGTGCATGTGTGCAGGAACATGTGTGCATGTGCATGTGTGCAGGAACATGAGTGCATGTGCATCTGTGCAGGAACATGTGTGCATGTGTGCAGGAACATGAGTGCATGTGCATGTGCATGTGTACCTGTGGGTTAGGTGAAGCTCCGTGCTGCAGGTAGAGCTGCAGAGCTCTCTGAGCTTCTCCTTCCTTGATCAGATGAGTGGCGTACAGAGCCACATATTTATGGAGAACCTTCAGGTTCTGCCAGAACACAGAAGACAGGATCTTGAAGAATCTCCAAACCCTGGTGTTTCAGCTCCAGGTGTGAAGAGATAAAAGCTGGAGTAACAAGTCGTACCTGTTTGGATGCCGTTTCCAGACATTTCTCCCACTGGCCTCTCTCGGCGTACAAGTCCAGAGCGGCCATCACGTCTACATCTACCAACTGAACAGCCGGGAAATATTTTTGTTACAGTATACTAACTTGTCATGGGTTCCAGCACTAGTATTTGAAGAGTACTCACAGACTCCACCCTGCCCTGGTTTTTCAGGTACTCTTTGTATTTCTGGTCCACATATGGCTCATACCTGCAGAAGTCATTTGGGGTTATTTCAGGAGGAACATCTGCTGAAGAGGAGTGTCTGTAGCGTGTTCTGAACCTGGGCTCCTGCTCCTTGGCGACTCTTTTGGCCTTGTTCCACTCTTCACCCTCGATGAAGACGTCTATGGCCTCCTTGAACAGGTCCATGCTTAAGTAAAGCTCTGCAGCCTTGATGGAGGAAACACAAAAACCTTCACGCAGATGAAGACGATGAAGCTTATGTCCATGTGAGTGCGTGTTCACCCACAACGTTGAACTTCCTCAGCTGGGCGAGGCGTGGACCCACCACGCGGATCACGTCCATGGCCTGGTCTCCACTCAGGAACTTGATGGACAGCTCTGCTGCCTGGAAACATGGAAATCTGCCTTCACCCACCATACAGCCAATGCCACACAGAGGCTCACTTGCAGAACCTTTTGTCATTCAGCAGCTTTTATTTTGGTGATCTTTATGGAACTTTGAGGCTGAGACAAAACTGAGGTCATAACCACATTTCTGAAACTAGTTTTTTCTTTAATTTCACTGAGAACGTTAAAGACAAGTTTTGGTGAAATGTCAGGAAAGTTCTGATCAGGATTCCAAAACTAGAAAATCAGAGAAGCAGCATTTTTAGCAGTATTATTAGTATTTACTATTATTAGTAATATTAGTACGAGTATAACTATTATTAGTAGTATTATTAGTATTAGAAGTAGTTGTATTAGTAGTAGTGACAACAGTAGTATTTTTAGTTGTCATATTAGTAGCATTATTAGAGGTATTAGCTTTAGCATTAGTCATTTTCTTAGTAGTATTAGTGGTAGTAGTACTAGGGGTAGCAGTAGTTGTAGCAGCAGTACTAATGTTATCAGGGTTCTTCTCAGTGAGTCATTTTCTGCTCCAGGATGAAGAATGACGTTTTGAATCTAAAATGAAGGAGCTTTTGAAGGTGTGACCTCATAATAATGGTTCCAGGAGAAAAGAAACTGCCCAGAAGCAAAACATTGTTGTTATTGAAGCTGCTGGATGTAAAAACCTGAAAAAAGGTTTTAGAGCAAAGAAAAAGTGTCTGATCATGTTAACTTCAGCTCTGCACAGTTACTCTAAAAACAGATTATGTGATGTCATCATTAAAATGCTATTATGGTACATATTCTAAAATGAGAGGATTCTTCCTGTTTTAATGATGACTTCTGCAGGACTTTCTTCCATGGGTCTGAAAGGCTCAGACTGTTCTTCCTAGGAAAACTGGTAGCGTTCAGCCTCTATTCTGCTGTAACGGAAGCTCTCAGCAGGAAGACGCGTATTGATTCTGATGAACGTTTCCTCAAACACCAGCAGGAGATCAAGTGTTTAACAAACGAGTGTGACCTGTGGCCCCGCCCTCAAACAGACGACACTTTTCGGGGTTAGTCCCAATTCCCAGGGTGTAAACCCATCGATCTCTGAGACTCCATGACCTCCATGTGGGCGCCGCTCTGAGGTCAATACCAGCAGCACCCGCTGAGGATCTGCGTAAGTTTGGAGATTATAACCAAAGGACATTTGATGCTGTTGAGCTTTGACTCTTCATTATTTAAAAATGTTTTACATTTAGACTGCAGAATATTTTCACTTCAGAATCTGCATGAACGCTTCTAAATGTCCTCAAAAACGAGGAGGGTGGTGGTGAAGATGGTGGTCACCTTCATGCAGCACTTCTCCATCAGGGCCGCGTCGGTGTCGTCTTTCACCTTCAGGTAACACTCCACGGCTCGGGAGTATTCACCAGACTGCTCCCACTCCCGCGCATGCTCCAGGAGCCCCTCGTCCCCCCTGCAACAAAAAGCACCTGGTTACCATGGTAATCATGGTGTAGCCTCTCCTCCAGTCTTGTTCCTGAAACACAGATTTCTTCAGTTTTCCTGATACTTTTGTAGATTCAGAAAGCCTCTCCAGTTTGATAGTGAGGAACTTCTTGTTCTACAATCTTTAAAAGCAGCAGCATCACATCTGACATGGCCTCATTTGGAGGATAAAAATGGAAAAACTTTGGATCTAAAGTGGTTTTTATTTTATAGATGAAAAATGTCTCCACTTCTTTTAAGACTTTTGTTGTATTTTGGATGACTGTCCTGTTAGTGTCGGTCAGAGGAACACAGACTGACCTGAGGTTCACAGATGCTCACAAAAACAGCAAGATTTTCTTTTTTCTGAGTCTGAAACGGCATTCATTTGTTTCCAGCGCTTCCCTTTGATGTCTGTCCTCCTTGATGTCTGAGGGAGTAAGTGTTGGGAGCTACACGCTGCCGCTGCCCTCGCTAACAAGCTGTGCTTTTAGGAAGTTTTACTTTAAAAAAAGACGCCTCGTGGTTTTGTAAACCATCAAAATCTCTCTTTGTACATAAATGATGTAGCCAGGCCTTTTAGTCAAATACTGATGATGGGTTTGCTGTGATTTGTGTCTATCAAAAAAACACCTGAAAATGACAAAAGAACAATTTTTATCTGCCCATAATCCACATCTGTGAGCAGTTTGATGATTCACCTTAAAACAAACAACAATGCAAGACTGAACTTTACTTTACATGTTTTATCCTCCAGCTTCTGCATGAATACTCAAAAAAAATCTCATTCATAGCGTCTGTGAAGCCTTAAATGATGTAATTGGAAGTTCTTACTGCAGTCCTCTCCTGGAGCTCTCGTACTCCTCCAGCAGGCCGCCCAGCTTGGTGGGGAGGTAATCCTTACAGATGCGGATGGCGTCGCTCCACATGCCTGCATCCTGATCAACATCAGAAAAGTCAGACGTGTGGAGGAACACAGAGCTGTAACATGCTCCTGTGACATTCTGGAAAACGTTTCTGTGACTGTCGGAAACATGTTCTGGAACATGTTCTCCTTCCTTTCTTGAGCTTTGCTACTGCATCAGGTTACCTTATAAAACTTGACCGCCAGTTCAGGCCTCTGGGCTCGGAGCAGAAGCGCCGCAGACTTCTGGAACTCCTTTTGCTCCAGGCTGACCTTGGCTTGGCCCACCAGAACATCAGGTATGCTTTCTGGGTTGTGGTTCTCGGCCACCCGCTCTGCGTTGGTCCAGTCTTTGTTGTGGACGTACCTGGATGAGGTTATTCCTTCAGATCAGTTGCTTTTTTAACAAGTTCTAGAACCACTAGGGACTCTCAGTTTGGTTTTTCTTCACAGGATGTTCAGTGATGTTTGAAAACAGTTAGGTTGCATGAAGACATCAACAAATCCAGCACAGACCTGCAGAAAAACATGAACTTTAAACTGCTAAAGATGATGTAAAAGATGATACTAAAGATGTTTAACTGCAGTTTTTTTGGTTTTCCCTGATGAAAAAGTTCTCAGATATTTTTCTGAAGTCTCCTTTCCTTTCATCAGGATTCATCTTCCTCCTCTTTCACAAACTAAACTTCCAGAAGCTTCCGGTCTGCAAGAGTTCTCCTGTACTCACATCAACACTGCCTCCTTGGGTTTTCCTGCTCGGATGAACTCCACCTCAGCTTCAGGAAACTTTCCCTGGAGGATGAAGGATGTCAAAGTTCTGTGATGTTCTGTTTAAAGAACTGATGCTGAAATTCCACAACAATGTGGCAGGTCTACCTCATCTTCCAGGTATATGGCGTACTTGAGGTGAATTTCTGGGAGCTTCTCTTTGTTTGACAGGCGCACCAGCTCGAAGGCAAAGTCGAAGTTGCTGAAGACGAGACTTTAGTTACGTTCATGAAGGTCAATCGACATGAAGGATCAGCGTCTCAGGGTCGTTACGCTCACAATTTCTCGGTTGAGAACTCGATTGCAAAGTCCAGGAGGCCGAACTTGTTGAGGAGTTTGACAGCAGCTTCTCCCCCCATACTCCGGGCCCACAGGAAGACCACCTTCTGGGCACTATCGCTTCCATGCTTCTTCGCCACCTGAGCGCAAAGGTTAAGTCAAAAACTGGTTTCTATCATTTGATGATAGTCAGTTGGTTCTGTCCAGTCGTACAGTTTTCTAATATTAAAGACATCTGCTTTTGAAAATGTAACTGTCTGTCCCGCAGCAGCGGCAGCAAAACACGTGCCGGGGGTCTCCAAAGATAGTTGGCTCGTGATGAAAATAAAATATACCTTACGATATGAACATAACAGTAATGTGGGCGTGGCTAACAAATAAAACAGGAAATCCAAACTTTTGCGGATTCTTCCAAAAATTACATAGATCTGTTCGTCACCCTCAGGCGATCAAAACATAAAAGGGTTCCGATTGAGATCACACCAACAGAAGTGTTTTGGATGAATTTGTCACGTCAGATCTGACCAGGGTGGCAGGGGCAGAAGGGGAGAGTGAGTGTAGCTCAGCCAGTTAGCAGGGGGTCAAAAGGAGGCGCCACGGACAGGTAGTGCTTGGGGGCCGTACAATACTTTCATTCTGCAAATTCACTCCAGGTTCCAGGAAACAGAAGTGAGTTCCTACTCTGTATGCATCCTCCCACATGTTTTTGACCCTGTACATCTGCACGGCAGATTTCCAGTCTTCAGCCTCCATGTAGTGGAACTCCGCCTCTGAAAACCTCAGCTCCGCCTCCAACTCCTGTCAGAAGAAAAGGTCATTAGAGTGACCGAACAGGTTAATTTAAATGTGGTAAATGTGAGGAAGAGTGTAAATGCTTAGATGAAAGTCCTACAAAGAAATCCCGTTTGGAACATAGAGGAGGAGGAAGTCAGAATTCATACAAAATAAAAGTTGGACTTTATAATCCAAAGTATGAGTTTTGTCTTCTTTTACAGTGGAAACAAAGATGCAGCTTTTAATTAAACATTGATTCATTGTTAATTAAACCTAAAAAAGAACAAACAAAAAAAGTCAAATTAACTTTAAAACCCCATAAGTTCTCCAGGCTTCTGTCCGCTCACTTTCTGCTGGGAGATTCTGTCTTTATCTGTTTATGTGGAGTTTGTCTTAAAACTCCCGTTCAGGTGAACTGAATGGATTTGTGGCGTCTCACTTTGGCGAGGTGGAGGTGCGTCTCGGTCAGCAGGTCGGGGTAATGTTTAGCCACCAGGCGAATGACGTCATCAAACATCTGGTTTTTTTTGTAGATGGTGATGGCGAGTTCGATCTGGTTCACTGTCGTCAGCAGTCTGCAAACAGGATATTTTTGTGAGGCGTGGGTGTGTGGCGTGCTGGTTCGTTTGCGGGCAGCGACTCACCTCTCAGCCTCTTTGAACCTCCCGTCTCGCTCCATCTCCTGCGCTCTGCCCACGTACAGAGCCGTGACCTCCTCCTCCGTCATGCACGTAACCGCCAGCTGGAGACCAAACATGTCAGACGACAATAGCCAGAATCGGACCTTCTACAGGAAATGAAGTCAAACACAAACCTTGTGGACCTCCTCCCAGCGTCCTGCTGTTGTGTACATCGCAATGGCGTCTTTGACATGACCCCCTTTCACAAATAGCTGCCCTGCTATCTAAAGAGAGAAAAAAGATGTATTCTCTGTCATTACTTGCTTAATAACTTCACAAAAGATAAAAGAATGAAGACTTATTTTGAATTTGAAGAATTTAGCTCTTCCTCCATTTAAAGTCTGCATTGAGTTTCCTGGAGGAACCTGTGGTTTTCAAAGCTTTGGTGTGTAAAGTGTTTGCTCGTCACACTAAACAGAGTCCAGAACCGCTTCCTTATCTGCAGGTTTTCAGCTATGTTTATTTTTTTCCTCCCAAACAGAAAGTTTTTTTGTAAATGAATGTTAAAGGTAATATAAGGTGCGGGAATCCCATCACTCTGATAGAAAAAGCAGAGAAATTATCTCGTGTGTTCAAATGTCAGAAGTGTCTGCAGAAAACTACAGAATCAGAGGCAAGCATTAGTCAGGACGCTCCTCGTATGCTCCCTGTCCACAGCTAGTCTCTGGATCTCTTCTAGTCCTGTTTCACCTGATTCTGCCCCAGTACGATAGTTTATTTTCCTCCTTTCATTCAGTTAAAGCCCCACTCCTATAAAAAATATGTTTTTGGTGTATTTAACATGTTCTTGTGGCATTTTTCTGATGGTGGAGGACATTCATAAAGAAAATGTCGCTTAAAACTGCATTCCTGAGTTGTTTCTTGATTCAGATTGTTATGAATCAGGAGCAGACGGTATTAGTGACATAGAAAATACGGTGGGTGGAGCCACAAGCTTCCTGCTCCGCCCCATTCTGATGCATCCAATTGCAGGCAAACAGATCCATGTATGTCTTTGCCTTTTCCTTGTCTGAGCTGGAATCTGGATCAAAACTGTACGGCTGGATAGATCGGATATTACTCTTTGCTCTGATGGCAGGTTTTAGTCACTTCAGATGCTCCTTCTTGGTTTATTTGACCTCTTCTGTTGTCCCGTGTTGAGTTCTGTGATATAGAGCATCTTTAAAATCTTTACATTTCCTTTATTTTGGTTTATTCCCCATAATTTGTTCTGATAGATTTGAGGTGAAACATGCAAAGGACATATAAATGCGTGGCTGCAGCTAACATCCCATCACCTCATAGTCACGGATGGAGGCGTAATGCTGAGCGATCTTCATGTAGTGCTTTGCGGTGGATGGGTCGTCCTGTATGTCCAGAATGTGGACAGCTTTTTTCCACTGGCGCGCAGCGATGGCCGCCTCAATGGCTTTGACGGCGCAGCTGAAAGGAGGACAGAACGCAGGTCATCAGTCCAAAATTCCAACACACTAGTCTGTTGTGTGAAAAATGTTGGTGTATTTATCGTCATCTCCTGGTCATTTTTCTAGCTGCTAAAAGGAGAAATTTGGGCTTCCAGCCATGAAAATGCTCCTCATCATCTCTAACAGGATTCATAACCGAGCTTTTGGTTCCTTGTGTGTCGTATTTCCTCCTCTCCATCTGCTCATATTTTTGTTACCTCCCCCTGCATCCCTCCTTACCCCGCCTCAATGAAGTGGTTGATGGCGGCGTCCATCTGCTTCTGCTGGACGAGGTAGTCTCCCCAGGCCTCCTCCAGTTTCACCACCTCAGCAGGAAAGGCCACGCGAGCCAGCTCTACCGCTACAGGAAGGAGAAACGTTATCTCTGCTCGGGTGGGCTGGATGCCGACGCTCAGCCCATCGACCTGCTGTCCGGCAGCTCGCCTCTTCCTCTAATTCTATTTCTACTCCCACTGTACTTTTTCAGGGTCAACGACCCGTCACCGCGTTCCACAGAGGAGACTCTGGCTTGGCCTCTCGTGAAGACTTTAGTACTGAGACAAACCTGAAACCAACGAATTCCTGCCCAGACATAACAACCAGAGCTGACATGACAGCAGGCGATGGATGGAGCGTCGCTGCTCTACCTTTGGTGTAGGCTCCTCCTTTGCGGTACCACTCCAAAGCCTTGAGATTGTTTCTGTTCTTCTCATATAGATCTCCCACCTGGATGGAGCAGCAGAGCATGGTTTCACACTGTCACAGTACAGAAGAACACCACAAAAACCTTTTGTTCTACCATACAGGAAAGCCAGGACACTCGGGGCTGAAAGGGTATGGGGTGGGGGTCAGGCTAAAGCACCATCTCTGATGGTTTGTGGGGGGGGCATGAGTGAACCATTTCTGTTCACAAATGTCCAAACTTTTCTCATGTTGTATTTCCTAAACCAGATCTGTCCAATCCTGGTCCTTCAGAACCTCCATCCTGCGTGTTCTCCAGATCTCCCTCCTCTTCTTCCAGCTGATTACCTGGACCAGCTGTGTTCAGTCAATCAGAATAAGAGCCAGAAAACAGTCAGGGTGGGGATTCTGGAGGACCAGTATTGGACATCCCCGGTTTAACCCTTTTCTGACCAGAGTTGAACTCACTCTCTCGTAAAACTCCCCCTTGATGAGGCTGGCGGCGATGGTCTCCACGGTTTCGCTGCTGCTGATGAGCTCCGGGCGGCTGATGGCCACGCGAGCAGCTTTGGTGGGCAGTCCGGCCTTCAGATAGTGCTCAATGGCGCTGTGGAAGTCTCCCTGTCTCTCCTTCATCTCCCCGGCTTCGTTCTGCTGACCGGTCTTCAGCAGCCACTGGTAATGGCTCACTTGCAGGCAGGGCAGCTCCGGGTAGCCCTGCAAGCAGGGGTGGCATTAAAGGTTTAAACTTGTGCAGGAACAGAAACGGTTAAAAATGTTGGATCCAAACAGGCTGCTGGCAGCAAACACAAGGATGCAGTTGGGATTTTACAGCCAAATCCTTACAAAGATGCTTGTGACTCAGACACCAGTTTATGTCCTACACACGTAAAAGCATTTTTTATGCAATCTAAAAGAATAAAGCCGATAATGTTCTGTGCTTCAGGATTTTCGTGTCTACCTTTGCTTCAGCCAAAGCGATGGCATCGTCCCACATGTGCAGATGTTTGTAGGCCTCTATGGCTTCATCCAGCGCCCCCTACAGGTGAAATATCAGACACAAATGTGGGGTAAGACTATATATTTAACAAAGTCACTCTAAGCTGCTTCTGAAGTAAAGGTGTGTTCAGGTGCAGTCTGAATAAAGAGAATCACCCACATGCTCCACAAAGTGCATCTCTGCTAGCTTGAAGTTCTTGTCTAGCATGGCCAGACGGGCCTGAACCTTGTAATGAGACATGCCGTCTTCACCCTGGAGGACAGATTCAAACACACACACGTCCAAAACACTGCAAGAAAAAAGATGTTTACGCATCCAGAAATGTTCAAAAATCCTTAATGTATTGGTGGTATAGCTCATCTGTTTCAAACCAACAACTGGAACCATCCAGACGAACGAATGACAGATTTTTGTTCATCTGACTCCAAACTGAATTGTGAATTCTTTATCTGCAGGTCGCATGACCACAGGTGGTGTCCTGGGCGCTCATGGGGTACGTACAGTTTCCTGGTAAACCTGGTCTGCAATGTCGCTGGTTTTCCGGAGAAACTGGACCATAGACATGTCTCCCAGAGCGGCAAAACACCTGCGAGACGAGATGCAAAGAACAGCGGAGAGCTAGCGAGCAAAACCTCAAAGACCCTCGCCAACAACTGAAGAACACAGAGGAAAGGTCTGATTTTTTTCACTCTGAACTCTTGCATCACATTAATGAGCAAGTCTTTCAATTAGGAGTTTCTCTTCTCCCTCATTAAGACTCCAGACAAACGATTCTTTCCCAGATTTCAGGGCCGCAGCTTCAGCTTAACGAACGGCGCGTGAATTATTGATGACAGAGAATTTCAATCTGCTGCGTTTCCAACAACAGACAGAAAAAATGATGAAGAGGACAAAATATGGAAAACTGACTTAGATGAGGAAGGAAGTTTGAGGGGGGAGGTCACGCGGGGATGCTGGTGTGTGCTTCTCAGGGTTAATTTTCCATATGGGGGAGCGTCTCACTTTGGAGGTCAGACAGAAATCAGGTAAATCGTGTTTTTCATTTCAGACTTGATCATGAGGTCACATGCTCAGCATTCCTCAGATCTTTCAGACTTCATTCATGTTTCTCTGGTGGATGTAAATGCTTCAGGCATGGCGTTAGGTCTGATTCTTCTCAGGTGTGCAGCGTGGGTGTGTGCTCCACCTTTCTGCGATGTGTAGCTGCTGAGCCTCCAGACTCAACTTGCTCAGCGTCTTCCACATGGCCTCAATCTCCGCTGACATTTCCATGGTTTCCAGAAAGTCCATGGCTCTGAGGAACAAACACAAAAACAAAATAAAGTTTTATTTTTGCAGCAGAACAGAATCTTCTGCTGCAGTTTCCCTCATGAATGCTGAACAAAGACTGAACACCACCTACGGGAGCCACATCCTGGATCATAAATCGTTACAGGTTCTTCTTTAGATCTTCCTTTGTGATTTTGGTCATTTGAACAAAGTCACATCATGAAAGCTTGAAGACTCAATGTCTTCAAGTGATTTGTGACTTCATTGTGAAGTCACAAATGCCGTATGCAGCCAGAAATTGAGAAACATGACAAACAGATGAAGGAGAGGAGGTCAT
Source organism: Oryzias celebensis (assembly GCA_014656515.1). Lineage (NCBI taxonomy): Eukaryota > Metazoa > Chordata > Actinopteri > Beloniformes > Adrianichthyidae > Oryzias > Oryzias celebensis. Next base: position 2,555,082 of record BNCR01000018.1, on the reverse strand, counting down.
GTATTTCTTTACTCCTGCAGCTGTTTCTTTATCCAGATTTTGTCTCTGCAGCTACACCAGCTCTCATCTGTATCTGCTCCTCCTAGAGAGCTTTGGTGATGTTTTGGTGAGATGATCTCACAGCTTTGAGTCCTTCAGTGTGAAATTAGAAAACATTTTAATGCTGAAGGACGTCAGGGACTTCAACATTGATCAGCGTGCCAGCATCTGTCTCTCAGCCATCTCCTCAGAACCTATGAAGTGACGGACCACCAATGATCCGGTTTGAAGATATTTCTATTTCTCAATAACTTCTCCTTTGTACTGATGGACTTCAGAAGAGCTTCAGTTCCGAGGGGTTCATGTGATGAAACAAAGAGGTGTTGATTAGATGCCCAGCTGTCCTCTGAGAGCTGAGGAAACGCTGGAGGAGCTGCAGGAAGCTGGTGCTGCTCCAGCTGCTCCATCCTTTCATCCACCTCTTCCTTCCCGACTACACACCTGACGTAGTCTCTGTCATCGATAGCTGTTCCAAACTCGATGAGGCCTTCGTCCAGCGTATACGCCACCATGTTGGCCCCCTCCTTCACCAGAACATTGGTTTTCCCTTCTGCTCTTTCCAAGTCCACAATGTCTCCCTGAGAAGACAGAAGAGCGTGTTGGTGGTTTCACTCAAGTGTTTGGATCCTTCTGATTGTTTCTGTTTTATGTGATTTTCTTTGGAGCTTCTTTACAAACAGACCCTGTGATCTGCATCGTTCACTGCTTTAAATCCATAGAACCCTGCAGATGCCTCACCTTGATGGGGAACATGGTGACGCTCTCTGGGCTGTCGATGGTGTACCAGATACAGAGGTTTCTGCCGTTCTGAGCGACGACCACATCGCTGCCGTGCACCCACTGAACATAGGAACAGTAGCTCAGCAGGGTGGTCCTCGCTGAGGACTTGATGTCGTACAAGTGGAGCTGAGGAGGCATTTCAACAGGAGCTTTAGGGTTCTTCTTTTCAACCAATTGTAGTTCAGTAAGCAAAGCAATAATCACACAGGAATCCAACAGTCTCACGCCTCCACCACAGTTTAAGGTTTGAGTGTCTGCAGCCCAAAAACTGTGAGGTAACATGTTTGAAGAAGGAGGTTGAAGGAGTTTCTTTAGTAGCTTCTATTAATAACAACATTAAAAACAATTTTTAAAAATTAAAGATTAAAACCTATTCTAAAGTGAACTAAACATCAACAGAGAGATCTTTAAAATGTGCTGAAGGCAGTGTGGTTGAAAGCTGCTGGAATACGTCCCATTCATTTTGGTGAAGGACAAACGCTAAGACGTTTCTGAATACAGTGGTAATTCGGCTGTAAATCAGCCATAATTCAGTAGTAATTCCTGTAACAGGCTGAACGTTTTGATGCTGGGATGCCTGAATCCACTGGAGATTTTTTTTTAGATCTAATAATGTTTCTAAATTCATTAATTTTATTTCCTGGTTGATTGTTTTCACTGGCTGTCGACCTGACACTGTGAGGGACATTTTCTACCAAACCAAACAGTCCAGCAATCATCTGAGGAGCCGCTGAACGAACAGAGGACAGCTCCAGCTTTGGTGGAGGACCTCTGTAGGAGGTCATGATGAAGCTCCCGTGTGGCAAAGGTCAACTTTATGTCACATCTTTCTGAAGATCAGGATCCTCGTGCACTACTTCATGGACCAATCTGCCAGCAAACATAGATCCTACTTCTCCTGCCTCCACTCATGGTTTGCAGTCTGCTCCTGGGCAGAAGCTTCACCTCACCTGCAGTTTCTTGTCTCTGAACAGCAGGTGGCGTCCAGTTTCATTCAGCTCCAGCCAGACAATCTTGGAGGAATGGTAGATGGTTCCTACATTGATTTCTTTGATCAAGTCCACTAAAGGGGAAGCCAGAGAGAGCTGGGGTAAGTTTATGGCAGCATCTGACCAAAGCTGAGTTCATCTGTCTTAAAGGTTATGAAGATGTTTAGCTCAAAAAAACTGAAATAAATAAATATTTTTTAAAAACCCTCATTTGGGTCCTTCTTCCAACAGAAGTTTGTGTTCACTGAACATGGAGCTCTGAAGAGAACAGTAGCTTCTCTTTTCCAAACACAACTAAATCCATCAGTGAACTGACTTCATTAATCAGAATTCGTGTTCAAAAGAAGGTTTTACCCTGAGGTTCTGCTGACGGAACAATGATGTGACAATGAAACCTCCTTAACTGTTTTCTAACAGGAAACAATCATCACAAATATCAACACATCTCATACCGACAGCGATGGTCTTCATGTCGATCAGATAGGCCAACTTCTTGTTGTCTTCAAGTCCCGACTGATTCCTCTCATTTAGTCGCACACTTGACACACAAACAAATGGACAAAGTTTAAAATGATTGTTGTGGACAGATTTCTGGGACGTGATTTCCATCCTGCAGCTCAAGACGTCTTCCTGCTGCAGCTCGACAGCTGAAAAGCTCTCATGACACTTTAGCATCCGACACCAGGCTCAATACTGTCACCTTATGGCCAGAGCTGCAAGCACACAAACTAGTTTTAAGAGAATTATTACTGTTAAAAAAAATCCTTCAGAATTGACTGTGTCTGCAATGCAAACTCTAAAATGTGAATCAAATGTTTCTTAAAAACAGATGGATGAAAGTTTTTACGCTTCAGCTCTGATGTTGAGGGTTTGACATGATGCACCCGCTGAGCTGCTTACCTGATGAACTGGGGGTTCATGAACTCTGTCCGGACTGAGCCCAGGACAGCGTTGCTGCTGTACTCCACCAGGCTCAGCTCGCCGACATTGAAGATCATGCACACCTGAAAAATGATCTTTGCTTAAAAACTGGTGCAGAAAAGAAACATGTAACTTTTGTTCAACCAAAAATAGTTTGCTCACTTTTTCGTTATCAAAGAAGAACTTCTCGTTTCCTCCAGAACCAGACCATGGAACCTGGAAGAGCAGCAAACAGGAAGAGTGAAGCCCCCCAAACAGGAAGTCTGATGTGAACTGTGGGAAATGGCTTTCGGATAACCTCGCTCAGCCTGTTGGTCATCAGGTCTCCCAGCAGAATGGAGTCTGAGGTGCGGGCCACCAGAAAGCGATCTTTCCCCATGATCTTGACCTCCCCCATCTCATATTCGTAGTAGGAGCGAAGCACCACCCGAGTTCCAGTGGAATAGTTTCTGACCATCACCTGCAGACAGAAAACAAGCATTTGCATCCTCTGGTAAGAAAAACCTTCACACGTCTTTGATCAATCCAAAGTTTTCACAGACGGCAGTGGCAGTGTCATGATGTGGGATTGCTGGAATTCAGCAGGTTAAAATTCTTTGGGTGAGATCGGATGGATTCATGTCACCTGGTTTCTGAACAGGGCTGCATGCTGGTGCAGCGGTTAGAAAGGTCCTGGTTCAAAACTCGGCTGGATTACTTCTGCGTGGAGTTTGCGTGTTCTCTTCGTGCATGTGAGGGTTTTCTACGCCGTGAAAATGTGAACATTGGGAAAACTGGGTGTCTGGTTTCCCCAAAACGTTTCCATGGTTACAGTGTATGTGGTCAGCCTGGAGGAATCATGCAGTTCCAACGCCTGGTCTTTTGGGGGCGCTATAGTCCAAAACAAGCTCTGACCAGGTCAGAAATGAAGAAGCAGCGAGTTTTCTGACTGAACCACACAGAGGAAACTCACATTTGTTTTCTGGCTTAAAAAAATAACTTTTAGAAAACATTTGTGAGTTTTGTCAGTTTATGAACTCTATGAAAGTTTAAGATAAAGGATTTAAATGCAGTTTATAGGAAGACAAACAAAGTCTCCTCAGTTTGCTGATTCATATGAAGTTCCTGACATGTTCGGTACCTGGCTCAGGCTCACGTAGGTGATCTCAAATTTCTTCTTGTAATTGATTCTCCTCAGGTAGCAGTCAAACATCTCTGCCCCTCCACACATGGTTCCCTGTCAGGACGCACAGCACAGCAATGAGAGAAGAGTCTGAATCTCCAACAGCCTAAGCAGCAGGAAGTAGTTACAGCGCAAAGGCGCGAGCCGTCCCTCCTCCAGGCCAAACTGGTGACGCTGTGAAGGTTGGTTATCTCTTTGGGTTTGGCTTCGTCCCACATGCCTCTACTGGGAACCCAGTTGAACACCCGCAACCTGGATGCAGACAGAAGGGCCGTTCTGAGCGCGTCTCTGAGTTGGAGTTTTAATGGAGACCCCCCCACACTCACCGGTCATAGCTGCCCACCACCACCGTGTGCCCGCTGGGGCTGGCCGCTGCCACATGGAACATCTTCTCCGATGGGTCTCTGCTGTAGTCGAAGGTCTGCAGGACTTGACCTTCTCGGTCATAAACCACCAGCTTCTTATCACAGCTGCCCACCAAGAAGCTGTCAGTGCCCCAGGCCAGCGCGTAGGGGGGGCTCGGGTGCTTCACCAGCCTCCCCTGAAACACAGCTACCTCTGTGGGACCAGAACCAAGAACTTCAGAGGAACTTCAGTGGAGTTTTTACCTGAGACTCTCTGGACCCGTCATCACTCAGGAAGTAGCGGACAATTGTCCCATCGTGATGGCCCGACAGGATGCCCCTACCAGAGACACTGACACAAAGCAGAGATGACCGAACCGAACCACGGACCATAAACATGAGCGCGGCGTTTACCTGGAGGTCAGGGAGACGACGAAGAACTCTGTGTTGTAGATGGTGGAGGATTTGTTAGTGAGGGTGTCAGCCAGACGAATCTGGAAAAGAGAATTTTTATTCTCCTTTTGCTGCACTGACGGACGTTTTCAAAAAGGTTGTTTTTCTATGGAGAGAAAATAGTATCACCTCGATTTGTGCGTAACTCTTGATTTGTAACTCATACAATACATTTTGAGCACAAGTACAAAATTATAAAATAAATAAATAATACAATGTACACATACACAACTTATAATTACAACAGCTTGAAACTAACTACTGGAACACGCACAAATTGCTTGTTATGTACACACAAAACTGCATTCATGCACAAATCTGATGTGAAACTCTTTTTGTCTCCCAGAGAGAAAAGATTCCTGCATAAGTGATGTGTTTAAATGCTGTTGGAATGCTGGGTCATCAGAGTTTTCTTAAGAGCCGCTTTGAATTTAGAATAATATCTGTGAGATAATTCATTTTTAAAAAGTCTAAAAACACTCAACACTAAAGTTTCTCTAGTCTCCTCGCTCGCCGTCACCACGGAACTCTTCCAGGGTCCTCAGGTCCTCTGGCACACCGAGAGCTGACAGAGTTGATCAGCCTTACGCCCCTCCGCTCCCTGGGTGTGGAGAAGTGGAGCTTCTAAACAGCTGCAGATCAGAGCGGGCTGGTGAGCTGATCAATCCTGTCCGCTCTGGGGGTGTTTAGAAGGGCCTCGAGCTGCTGTCACTGCGTTTTGCTGCTGTTGCCGCTACGCAGATGGGAGACTAGACCTGAGCAGGGAGTTCTGCTCAGTCTTTTTTTACACTAACTCATCTGATTTCTTTTGGAACTTCAGTCCAAACAGTTTGTTTCAGTAAACATGGTTCTGATGCTCAGAGGATCCAGATGCTCTGGTGACCTACCCGGCCGTCAGACAACCCGTAAACGATGCTCTGGTCCTCGGGCCAAAGAAGGCAAGTCACAAAGGTCTGAAACAGAAAACTCACTTCAGGGGTGTGTGTGTGTGTGTGTGTGTGTGTGTGTGTGTGGGTGTGTGTGTGTGTGTGTGTGTGTGTGACAGGCCTCGCCATTCACCGCTGCAACCCCCAGGCCTGCTCTGTGACCTGCTCAAAGAACCACCCAAAGCAGTTTGTCCAGCAGTGGCCACCTCCCCATGTAACATCATGACAGTAAACACCACCCAGATGAAAACCACCCACTGATGCAACACTAACATACTGGACCTGATCTGATCTACAGAGTGGATCAAAGCTGCAGGTCAAAGACGGTTCTGTTCTGGCTTCAGTGTCTTCTCACCGTTTGGACAAACTTGTTGCAAATAGTTTTCTTGTCTCCCCTGCGAAAGACATGGATAACCGTCACCACCTGATGAACAGCGAAGGTTTTGAAAGGAAACTGAAACTCAGAGGTCGTACCAATCCTCCCCGATCTTGTAGACGTAGATGATGTTGTCGGACTGGCCGATGGCGATTTTGGTGGAGTCCGGGGAGAACGCCATGGCTGTGACCGTGTAGCTGTCTTTCCCATACTGACAAAACATGACATTTTAAAGGTGCTTACAAGGGCCTCTGAGGAACACAAACTAAACCTCCAAGTTGATATCAGGAGAGGCAGAAAGACCAGAAAAACCTTCCTATTAAGAGGTAAAATTTTAAAGCTATTCCAGAGTTTTCAACCCGTATCTCTTTCAAGCCCCACTCCATCATCTTTATTATTTCTTTTTCATCATCTGTGTCATTGAAAGAATCAGAAATGTGTGATAGAGTTATATCTGTTGTTGTTGTATCTTTTTGACCATTTTCTCCAGAGTAAAAGTGAAAACACAGAGAGAATCCAGAAATGATGGACTACAATTAGTGCAAGTTTGATGTTTCTAGGCCCAGGATTCCAGCAGTAATCCCAAGTTAAAAACAAGGAGTGGTCAATACATGTCCTCCCCAATTGGGATCAATGGGAGAAATCACGAGAAATCAATAGAAGAGGTTGAAGAATGAAATAAATGAAGAGAAACAGGAACACTGTAGTGTTTGTTGACACGTCTGTTTGTGTCTTCATCACACAAACCAGCAGGACGTGTCTCACCTTGGAGTCCACAGGTTTGGTGGAGAATTTGTCCCTCCTTTCCCCCTGCTCATCATACAGCAGCACCACCCTGTCAGGAGTGCACACAGCCAGCCTGGCGTTGTTTGGAGCCCACGCCAGACACGGTAGCTTAGCCACCTTTTCCTGAGGCGCACAAAAAACACTTTTTATTACAGCAAACTGAGCCCAGAGGCGGAGGCTGCTTTTACAGACTGGAGGAAGAGATTAAACTCATCGGTTCAGTTGTGTAAAAACGGTTAAAACTAGAAGAAACTTAGAAAGCGAAACCAGCGCGAGAACACAACACAACACTTTAAAAAAAACAACAACCAAAACGTCGAAATAAGAGAACTAACAGCAACCCGGCGAACAAAAGCGACTCTAAAAAGCTGCCGGTAACTTACCTGGGGAGTTAAAAGCGTCTTAATGTGCTTCAAAATCATCTTTAATCTTGAAAAAGCCTGGAAAGAGCATCAAATCCGCTAGCATCGACTAACACAACGGCTGTCTCCTTGGTTACCGTTGGGGGCGGAGAATTCTGGTGCATTCGCGTCTGTTGGAAAAAACAAAATCATCTCCCAGCAGACCGCCCGAATAATGGATGCTCTTTTTCTCCTGGTCATTTTTTAGTTATTTAAAAGAAAAAGGGGGTAATTTAACGTAACATCAGATCTTAAGAATGTCAAACAAATGCACAGTTGTGTTGCATGCGTATTACACGTTGAAACAAGAATTAAAAGCTAAACATACTGATAAAAAATGGTTGGTGTGTTAACCTGTAACACGAATAAATTATCAAGGTTTAACGCAGAGTTTAAAAGAGGCTCGATAACTGTACTTCATGAAAAATAAATAGCTTCATGTGGAAAAAAATCCGTAGTGGAGATGCCGGGGATTGAACCCGGGGCCTCATACATGCAAAGCATGCGCTCTACCACTGAGCTACATCCCCAGTGATGTGAGACATCAGATAAAGTCACTGATTTTAAAACGTACTACAAAAAGAGACATTAGAACCGTAAATGTTTTCTGTGGCTTTTTAATCCCTGTGTTTTTTCCCGTTTTTGTGATTCACTTTTCTTAACTTAACTGTGTACAAATTATCTTGTATATTGGAGTCAAATCGTCTTTTAAGATTGATTTTATTATAAATTCCATTTTGAAATCTCAAAATTCCAGACACTTAATTAATTTGTATTAATTTTTTTAATTAAAAAAGCTTCATGGTCAACACTTAGGTTGCAATCATTACAATACATGTTTCAAATCTAATTTTACTCATGGACATTTTTCCAATAAATTCCCTTTAATTTGAAAGTGCTTACCGGAAATGCGACGAAAAAACGCGTCATCCATTCGGGTTCGAACCGCGAGCCGACTTCCACGCTGCTCGCTGCGCGTGGAACTCTGCTTGCTCCCTCCCCGGCCGACAAATTCAACAAAGAAATCAATTTAAACTCATTTCCCCCCAGTTTTGACTTTCGGCGATCTTCCAGAACTCGAGGCGTCCTTTTGGCGGCGAATTTTCTACATTTTCACTCTTTGGTGTCTCACGTGGAGCGCGAAGCCTCAACACCATCCCTCACCTGGGACTCCTGTTAGCATTAGCCTAAGAGGAGATGGCAAAGACGGCAACCTTGATTTTGGAGGACGGGACGGCGTATAGCGGCCGCCTTTTTGGCGCGAATGTGTCGGTGTCTGGAGAAGTTGGTGAGTTTAGGTGCACTTCTTCAGATCCGGTGGATCATGACCCCATCACCCGCGTTTCCTTCCTTCCCCCCGTCTCTTTGTCCTTATTGATCACAGTTTAAGGGGATAAGCTGTCAGACAGTATCTTAAATCCATTTCAAGCCTTTTTCTTGTTGACTTAAAGACAGACAAAAGTCATCAGTAGAACATAGACATCTTTTCCTGACTGTCAACATGTACAAGTCTACATTCATACAGACAAATGATGAAAAATATTAGCATGGATTCCTTTACCTGGACATCAGCAGATGGAGGTTTCTTCATCGCCTCGTTTGAGGATGTCATAAGATATGTCAGGTGGATGAAGACCTGGTCTCATAGTTTGAGCTCTTATTTGATGGTTGTAAACCTTTCCTTGTTCTGGCGTTCAGTGTTTCAGACCGGCATGGTGGGCTATCCGGAGGCCCTCACCGACCCGTCCTACCGCTGCCAGCTGCTCACGCTGACCTACCCTCTGGTTGGTAACTATGGCGTTCCAAAAGAGGAAGAAGGAGAGTTCGGACTCAGCCGGGTGAGCTCTGGTCCCAGTTTGTAAATATTTACGCCCTCGTTAGCGTCTCCTGTGGATTTGATTGAGAGTTCTTGTTCTGAGGCAGGATGTGACATCATGCTTCCTAAGTTTTGGTGTTCTTTCCTGTCCTGCTCAGTGGTTTGAGTCATTTAAGATCCAGGCTGCTGCTCTGATTATTGGAGAACTGTCGGAGAACCCCAGTCACTGGAGCTCCATCAAGTCTCTGGACGAGTGGCTCAAAGAGCACGGTGTTCCTGGACTACAAGGTCAGGTGACCTCTGATTGGAGCAGTGCTGCTGCAGAGTTTCATGTTTGACCTTCAGGGGTGTCTTCTCTGCAGGGGTGGACACTCGCCGCCTGACCAAGAAGATCAGAGAGAAGGGCACCATGCTGGGGAAGCTGGTTTTGGACGGCACACCTGAAGACAGCGTTCCTTTTGACAATCCCGATCAGAGGAATCTGGTCCAGGAGGTCTCTATGAAGGTGGGACACTTGCGCTCTTATTTTACTGTAGAAATTTACGACGTTTTGATTAAGTTTTCGTTTCTAGTGTGGAAATGCCAACAAAATAATCTACAAAGGTGTTTTAAACTCTATAAACTGTTTAAGATCAGGTCGTACTCCTGAATTAAAGCTTCGATTAGGTTAAAGATCTGGAAAACAGAACCACAGGTTCATGTTCAAAAACAATAAATGTTAAACTCTTTAAAACCTCTGGTTCTTTTGCCCCTCAAACTGTTTCTTTTCTTTTTGTTTTCTCCGCTTTTTTCCTTCAGGAGCCAAAAGTTTTTAACCCTGAAGGGAGTTTACGCATCACAGTGGTGGACTGCGGCATCAAGTACAACCAGATCCGCTGTCTGGCTCGGAGAGGAGCCCGCGTCACCGTTGTCCCCTGGGACCGCCCGCTGGACACGGACGGTCAGTGACCCCGCTCCTTTACCAAACTCTGCTTCAGGGTTGGAGCTGGAAGAAGAAAAGATGGTGGAGCGTTTCTACCTCACTGACTTTAGAGGGGCGTTTAGTTCAAATGTTTTATGGAAACGTAGCGGAAGCAGCTGGTTTTTCTCATAAACAAACACTGTTTATTCTGGGATGTCTGCAGGATGTTTGTGAATGTGTAGGTGCATCTTATTTTGGTCATTTCTCTGATCTTTTTCTCCAGATTTTGACGGGTTGTTCATCAGTAACGGTCCCGGAGACCCGCAGTTATGTCAGGCCACCATCAGCAACATCAGGAAGGTGGTTTGTGTGGATCAGCCAAAGCCGGTTTTTGGAATCTGTCTCGGCCATCAGCTGCTGTCTCTGGCCATTGAAGCAAAGACGTACAAGATGAAGTGAGTGCACCTCCTCCTAAATTGTTAAAATGCTCATGGATTTGGGGCAGAATTGAAAAAAAGTGTAGAGCGGCTTTAGAAGAAACCTCTGCACCGTAGAATTCTCAGACTTTCTTTGGGAATGCCGAGAACATCTGCTGTTTGCTGAGCTCAGCAGGTTTCTGTCTGAGGTTGACACAGGAGTCTCAGTTATGAAAAGAGCTGAATAAACATGTGATCACTTGAACCAAAACGGCCCTCTCCTCGTAGCTCCTCCTTCTGTGGAGGACAGCAGCTTTATCAGCATCATGGAGGGGTCACAGAGGGAGCGGAATGTGATCTGCTCCTGAACAGCCTTCAGGTGGTTTTCCGAGGTTCATGTCTGGAGTCAGAATGAAGGTCTTTTTGGAGAGACGAGCCCTTCAGAGCTTCTGTTCTTCACCTGACAGAACTGCTGTCTGTTAGTCTCCACGTTTGTTTTTAGGGAGAAGAATACGGGCTTAGATTACTGTCAAACTTATGCTAACCAAAGAAAGAGTTGAACAGACCGTTTGGTTTACGTTATTACCACACGTGCCTCGGCAGCGGAGAACAATCGACACTGATGAAAAGTTTCATAATTGACTTTGTTTTTTTAATTTTAGATGATTAGTCACGACTAATTGTCGCCAACTTTCATGTCAGCGGGTGACGTCACAAACAAGAGACGGCGTAGTTTAATGACCAGAAACACAATTGCACCACATTTACGGCTGTGTAGGTAAAGCTAACTGAAAACGTTTTGTTTTTTGAGAATGTAGTTTTTATTATTTGTTATTTAACTGAGTTATGATGACATAAATTTCCTCAATTCTGTTCTGTTTAGTTAAATATATGGGCCTCGGGAGAAAAGCAGATGTTTGAAACCAGGTTTTTGTTCCACAGGTATGGGAACCGAGGTCACAACCAGCCATGTATCCACGCCGGAACAGGACGCTGCTTCATCACCAGTCAGAACCACGGGTTTGCCGTCGACCCCGATACCTTACCAAAGGGCTGGGACGTGCTGTTCACAAACGCCAATGACCACACCAATGAGGGCATCGTGCACCAGACCAAACCCGTCTTCAGGTGAGACTTTGGACCCCAGAGTTGGTTGAGGGTGGTCGCATGAGGACGTAACGTGAACTCTGAACCGTTCCTGTAGCGTTCAGTTCCACCCGGAGCACTCGGCCGGACCCACAGACCTGGTGGGCTTGTTTGATGTGTTTCTTCAAACTGTGAAAGACCACAAAGAGGGAACCGCCCAGATATCTGGTGAGACGGAACTCAGACTTTCAGCTGCACCGCAAATCACTTTTAAGCAGAATATTAAAAAGAACCTTGAGAACGACAGTCAATTCAAATCTTTGTAAATTACAGCTCAAGAACTTCTAAGAAAAAAAGTCAATATTCAAATGTTCTTGGTCTTTTTAAAGCAAATGATTGCAGACACATACATGAAATGTTCTGCATTTTAACAATTCAGAGAAAGTAAATAGAGGTTCGACGTTTTGTTGAATATAAAACAATCTTTTAGACACTTGTAATGTTTGGTCTCCAGTGAAGCAGCGTCTGACGGACCACCTCACCTACCTTGGTTCCCTGAACCCCAAAGATGTGATCCGACCCAAGAAAGTTCTTATTCTGGGTTCTGGAGGTCTGTCCATAGGTCAGGCAGGCGAGTTCGACTACTCTGGATCTCAGGTTTGTGAAAGAAAGTCCTCTGAGAAGCTGGGAAAGTGTTGTTAAGCATTCCTGCTTTTCCTCGCAGGCCATTAAAGCCCTGAAGGAGGAGAACATCCAGACGGTTTTGATCAACCCCAACATCGCCACAGTGCAGACCTCCAAGGGTCTGGCCGACAAAGTCTACTTCCTTCCAATCACGGCGGAGTACGTGACTCAGGTCTGCGCTCTTGTTTTCAGTTTGAATCTGCAGTTTCCTCACGATGCCGATACTGAAGCAGCTCTTTCTGTTCCACCAGGTGATAAAGAACGAGCGCCCTGATGGCGTCCTGCTCACCTTCGGCGGTCAGACTGCTTTGAACTGCGGCGTGGATCTGACCAGACTAGGTGTGTTGGAGAAATACCAGGTCAGGGTTCTGGGGACTCCCGTGTCCTCCATCGAAATGACGGAAGACAGGAAGATCTTTGTGGAGAAGATGGAGGAGATCAACGAGCACGTGGCTCCCAGCGAAGCCGCTATGTCTGTGGAACAGGTGATGAAGGTGGACACTCTTTCCTTTTGGGTGGTTCCCGTCTTCATCCTGGTTTTTGTTGTAGGCTGTAGCGGCTGCTGAACGTTTGGGTTACCCGGTTCTGGTCCGTTCTGCGTTTGCTCTCGGAGGTCTGGGTTCTGGTTTTGCCAACACCCGGGAGGAGCTGGTCTCCCTGGTAACGTCGGCCTTTGCCCACACCTCCCAGGTTCTGGTGGACAAGTCCCTGAAAGGCTGGAAGGAGATTGAGTACGAGGTCGTTCGAGACGCCTACGACAACTGTGTGACTGTGAGTCTGAGGGACGGGCCGCGGTTCTGGTTCTGTTTGTCCAGGTTTCATCTGTGCGCCGTCGCTCTGCGCAGGTGTGTAACATGGAGAACATCGACCCCCTGGGCATCCATACCGGGGAGTCCATCGTGGTGGCTCCCAGTCAGACGCTCAATGACCACGAGTACAACATGCTGAGGAACACGGCCATCAAAGTGATCCGGCACCTCGGCATTGTGGGAGAATGTAACATCCAGTACGCTCTGAACCCCGAATCCGATCAGGTACTTTTTTTTTTTTTTCTCCTTTATGTCTTCATGCTGTTTTGTTCCAGATATCCAATCTGGGAATACAATAATCTCTGTTAATCTGATCTTCAGAGAGATTACGGAACCAAACCATCAAGTTAGTTGTGAAAGCAAACAAGTAAAAACATCATCAGATTCAGTCATTGCAGCTTTGGAGTGAATTTCTAAATGGATTTTAAAAAGTGGTTTCTTGTTTTTTCTGTTTTGACTAAATTCAAGTCTGACGGTAGAACGATTAAAAACATGAAAACTGAGCTGAATCTTTTACAGATAAATAATGTAACTACGGATGTCCTGATCAGATTTTTTTGGGGGCCTAATTTAATTTTGAAAATCCGATACTTTGGTAAAAATTGTACACATTTAAGAAACAGTTAGGTTTTCCCTGATTTATTTATTTGTTTGTTTTTTTTCTTCAAATAAACAGGGCTCTTCTGTAAGTTGTTTGATCAGTGAAGTAGACGATCTCTTATCAGCCGTCACTGCCGTCTCTGTTTAGTTCTTATAAAAGGAAAAGAACAATTTTTTTTCTCTACCTTTTGTAGGCCGTGGTTTGAGTTAAGACAGACCAACAGAGACACTTTCTGTCAGTTTTAAACGTTTTTTAAAAGAGTTATTGAGCCCCGAAGTCTGAATCTGTGAATAACTGGCTAACTTTACCGAGCTGTTTTTGTTCGTCTCCTGCTCAGACTAGTGCGGTATAAAGTATCGGGATTTGTTTGATGATGTGCATACCTCTAGTGGAGAATTTCTTTGTAATAACAGGCTTAAAATATATAGTGCTGATCATAACAATGAGAATAAAATAAATACTGAATTCCTAAGCCGGGTACAACATCCGATTTTAATCGAGTTTGAAACTACGCGATTGAGCCTGATTTCCCACCGTGTGATCAGATCGGGACGTTGCTAACTGTAAGTCTCCTGTTCTGCAGTACTACATCATCGAGGTGAATGCCCGTTTGTCCCGCAGCTCTGCTTTGGCCAGTAAAGCCACCGGTTACCCTTTGGCCTATGTAGCGGCTAAACTGGGTCTGGGGATCCCTCTGCCACAACTCAAGTACCTTCAAATGTTTCATCCGTCTGTAGCTTCCTTCCTAAGGACAGGGTTAGTTATTTAAAATAAATGTTTTTGCAGAAATTCTGTCACCAACTCAACAACAGCCAACTTCGAGCCTAGTTTGGATTACTGTGTGGTGAAAGTTCCTCGCTGGGATCTCAGCAAGTTCCTTCGGGTTTCCACCAAGATAGGCAGCTCCATGAAGAGTGTTGGTAAGAAGTAATGGGAGAATGGAGAGAAACCAGCGTACGGGCGCTCTGAACTGTTTGATTCCAGCTGTCTGAACCACGGTGCTCTGGTTTTGTCCACCAGGGGAGGTGATGGCTATTGGCCGCTGCTTTGAGGAGGCCTTTCAGAAAGCTCTGAGGATGGTGGATGAGAACTGCGTGGGCTTTGATCACACCATCAAACCTGTTTCTGCAAAGGTTTGTCAAAGGCAGTCAGTCAACAGTTTGTCATTGTTTTGTTGGTTCTAACATTTGTAGAACCAGCTCACATCTTCAGACAGATTTTAGTGGAACAAACAGTTTTCTCTTAAATTCTTCTCTGCTTTGTTGGTGAAACGTCCAGGCGACGTTGTCTTGCATTTGAGTTTTCTCTGCTTTGCTCTCCAGGAGCTGCAGACCCCCACAGACAAGCGCATCTTTGTGCTGGCGGCTGCGTTCAAAGCTGGCTACACGGTGGACCAGCTGTACGACCTCACCAAGATCGACCGCTGGTTCCTGCATAAGATGAAGAACATCTCGGACCACGAGCGACTTCTAGAGACCTACAACCAAGTATAGCTCTTGATGTGGCTCCGCTGCAGAAGAAGTGAGAGCAGATTTTCTCACCGCCACATTTTGTGACGTTATCTGTCCAGGACGAGAGCACCATTTCTCCTGCGGTGATGCTCAAGGCCAAGCAGCTGGGATTCTCAGACAAGCAGATAGCGCAGGCTGTGCAGAGGTGGGAAAACTGCTCACAAGATTCAAAAGCTGCTGCATAGATCAGGGGTGTGGATTCTTGACACTCCTGACTTCAAGGCTAAAGCTTCTGTCTTGATGTGAAGATCGATGTTTAGATTTTGACATAGCCTCCACTGTAACTAGAAAAAGAAATGGGTTTGCTCGTCTCGCAGCACCGAGCTGGCGGTCAGAAAGATGCGCCGCGACTGGTCCATACTGCCCGTCGTCAAGCAGATTGACACGGTGGCAGCAGAGTGGCCGGCCTACACGAATTACCTGTACCTGACCTACCACGGCACAGAAAACGACCTGAGCTTTCAGGAGCAGCACGTCATGGTGATCGGCTCTGGGGTTTACCGCATCGGCAGCAGCGTGGAGTTTGATTGGTGCGCGGTTGGATGCATCACAAAGCTCAGGAAGGTAGGAATCTCAAATGTTCAAAAGTGTCACAGCTCTTGGAAGACCATTTTAATACTTATTGTGTATCCTGCTTTATTTAATGACTAATGCCCTTTTGTCTGACAACACCCTAATTTGAATTTCCTGTTTTTAGTAACAAATGTTGCATTTTTTTATGTGTTAATTTTTTTAGTCTTAAGCAAACGGTTGTTTTGATGCGTTATGCGGACCAGGGAGCACTTTGTGAATTTCAAATTAAGATGCAATATATAAGTCTGAAAACCTCATGAGTCATACTTCTATGCTGACTTTTAATTTGATCAGCTTGGATGGTAGGATATTGAATAAACTGCTAAAATATGGACAAACCGTGAATGAGAAGTTTGTGTGAAAACATATTAAAGCTGAGATAAAAAAATAACTCATCTTATGGGTAAAGGAGGAGCACCAAGCCGTCAATGTAGAGGATTTTGTGATGGATGACTGTTGTCTCGTTGTTTGCAGATGGGTTTTAAGACCATCATGGTCAACTACAACCCGGAGACGGTCAGCACGGACTACGACATGTGTGACCGCCTCTATTTCGATGAGATATCTTTTGAGGTAAGCCTTTAAAAATGCCAAAAACTAAAAAGTTCCATTCTGTCATCCTGCTGAGCATCAACTGTCCAATCCTTCTCTGAGAATATCGAGATGGCTGTTGGAAATGGTGCAAATGTGCTCCTGTCCTGGTCTTAGGTGGTGATGGACATCTATGAGAGGGAGAACCCAGAAGGAGTCATCCTGTCCATGGGAGGGCAGCTTCCCAACAACATTGCTATGGCTCTTCATCGGCAGCAGTGTCGGATCTTGGGAACGTCGCCAGAGTGCATCGACAGTGCCGAGAACAGGTTCAAGTTCTCCAGGATGCTGGACACCATCGGCATCAGCCAGCCTCAGTGGAAGGAGCTCTCTGACACAGAGGTACGGTTGGTATATTCCGTTTTGTGAATCATGTGCTGATTCTCAGAACCTTTTGCGACTGTTCACTGTTTTCTCGCCCCGCAGTCGGCAGTGAAGTTCTGTGAGATGGTTGGGTATCCCTGCCTGGTTCGGCCTTCCTATGTTCTCAGCGGAGCGGCCATGAACGTGGCGTACGGCGATGGTGACCTGGAGAAATACCTGACCAACGCTGTGGCCGTGTCCAAAGAACACCCCGTTGTTATTTCCAAATTCATCCAGGAGGCCAAGGTCTGGAGACGCTCCTTCGCTTTCACGCCAACGAAGTGGTGACCCAAGCGGCTGCGATGTCATTTTCCTTGCCATTTGCTTTGCAGGAGATAGACGTCGATGCGATCGCCTGTGACGGCATAGTGATGGCCATTGCGATTTCTGAGCACGTGGAGAATGCCGGCGTGCACTCAGGTGATGCCACCCTGGTGACGCCACCGCAGGACCTCAATCAGAAAACCATCGAGAGAATCATGATGATTGTGCACGCCATCGGCCAGGAGCTGCAAGTCACCGGACCCTTCAACCTGCAGCTGATCGCCAAGGTAACGACCCAGAGATTGAACCACTTTCTGCAGGAATCTCTGTATGTTTGGCTCATGGTGGTTTTTAAATGTGATTCTCCTCCCAGGATGACCAGCTAAAGGTGATCGAATGCAACGTCAGAGTTTCCCGCTCTTTCCCGTTTGTATCAAAGACGCTGGGGGTAGATTTGGTTGACCTGGCAACTCAAGCCATCATGGGGGAGGAGGTGGAGCCAGTGGGCCTAATGAGAGGAAAGGGGATTGTGGGAGTAAAGGTAGGAGGAATCAAAAAGGTTGCCTCCTTCAAATGAAACGTTATGACTTTGATCTACATTCTAACCAATTTCTCCTGACCTCCAGGTTCCTCAGTTCTCCTTCTCTCGGCTAGCCAGAGCAGACGTTGTGCTTGGCGTGGAGATGACGAGCACCGGAGAGGTGGCATGTTTCGGGGAAAACCGGTATGAAGCTTACCTCAAGGCCATGCTCTCCACCGGCTTCAAGATCCCAAAGAAGAACATCCTGCTGTCCATCGGCAGCTATAAGGTACAGACGGCTTCTCAGTCCGGGTTAAAAGTCAAATCTGTTTAAAAGCTTCTCAGAACAAACATAAGAAGATGTTTGAGTTTCATTTTTCGATCTCGGTTTGTTGATTGATCAGAATTTTTGTTCTGCAGAACAAGACTGAGCTTCTGTCGACAGTGCAGACTCTGGAGGCGCTGGGATACGACCTGTATGCCAGCCTGGGAACGGCAGACTTCTACACTGAACACGGAGTCAAGGTCATTCTCACAGGAACATCTGTAGAGGAATCAGACTTTCGAACCAGAACCTGGAACCGTCCCGGAGATGATTCTGACACAAAGGTTTATTTATTTGTTTCGTTTCATCTCCGCATCACTCAGATCACTGCAGTGGATTGGCCGTTTGAGGAGGACGAGGTTGACGAATGTCCCACCAAAGAGAAGCAGCGCAGCATCATGAACTACCTGGAGGAGAACCACTTCGACCTGGTCATCAACCTGTCCATGAGGAACAGTGGAGGACGGCGGCTCTCTTCCTTTGTTACCAAAGGCTACAGAACCAGACGCATGGCCGTGGACTTCTCTGTGCCTCTCATCATTGACATCAAATGCACCAAGCTCTTCGTCCAGGTACGCTGCCGTCATTTGGAACAAAGAAACGTCCTGCAGGTTGAGTAATAGTGAGGGGTTTCCCTGTAGGCTCTGCGCCAGATCGGACGTGCTCCTCCGGTGAAAACGCACATCGACAGCATGGCGTCGCAGACTCTGGTCCGTCTGCCGGGTGAGTTCCGCTTTTGGATCTGTGCATCCATCAATGAAAGGAACGACATTTCAAGTCCATTCATTCATTAGTTGAGTTCTTCATCAAATGTCAGATTTATTCAACTTTCTCCAATTATTTCTCAGACTGATCATTATGTGTTTTTATATTTCTGTCTTAACACAAACGTTTGATCTCCAACATTTTCTTTCATATCAGGTCTGATCGACGTCCATGTTCACCTCCGGGAGCCAGGTGCCACCCACAAGGAGGACTTTTCCTCGGGCACGGCAGCTGCTCTGGCAGGAGGGGTGACTCTCGTGTGCGCCATGCCCAACACCAACCCCGCCATCGTCGATGCTGCCACACTGGCCACGGCGCAGAAGGTGTGTTCAGGTTCACTTTTTAAAGTCTGCCTGACAGATAAACCCGTGAAGGACAGACGCTCACAGTCAAACTGAGCTGAAATGTGTGACATTTGAGTTATCTGTTTGGATGTCAGCTGGCCAAAGCGGGCTGCCGCTGTGACTACGCCCTGTATGTGGGGGCCGCTTCAGACAACGCTTCTGTCCTGCCCGCCATCTCCAGCCAGACTGCCGGCCTGAAGATGTACCTGAACGACACTTACTCCACCCTGAAGATGGACAACGTCTCTCTGTGGATGGAGGTTGGTTCAGGCTCTGAGTTTAGGTTCATACCAGATTTAAACGGATCCCCTTTCTTTAAAGGACCCAAACCATGTTTTCTTTAAGCCTTTTATAGTAAACAATATCCATGAATATGGTCATATAATACCTCACTAAAGAACAAATCATTCAGTCATTTATGAAATATGACTTGTTTTTGTGAAAGTAAAACGACTCGATCTCTGAGGCTTCGCCTTTCGCTCCTTGTGGGTGACGCCCAAATCATGGCGTTACCTAGAGCCTGCCTCAGCGGCGTGTCCGCTCATGAAAGCAAACAACGCCAAACTCTTTTAAAGATGGATGTGCGCGTTGTGGAGCCGTACTCTCTTGACCCACAGTCTCATCTGGAAATCTGGAATTTCTATTTGTGAGTGTGTGTGGAAATCCATTTGCTGGTGAGAACACGGATGAAAAACATTCCTCTTTGTTTTAAAGCACTTTGAGAAGTGGCCCAAGCAGATGCCCATCGTGGCTCACGCGGAGAAGCAGACGGTCGCGGCCATCCTTATGGTGGCCCAGCTCTACCAGCGGCCCGTCCACATTTGCCACGTGGCCAAGAAGGAGGAGGTGGGAAGATCTGTCGGAAGACGGCCAGACGACTGAAATATTCAGATTAAACCTTTCTTCTGGATTATTGAGGTCTTGGATCTCTGTGCTGTCAGATTCTGCTGATTCGAGCTGCGAAGCAGAGGGGGGTGCAGGTCACCTGCGAGGTGGCGCCGCATCACCTCTTCCTTTGTGAGGAGAACGTAGCAGAAATGGGGGAGGGGCGGGCGCAAGTCCGCCCCATGCTGGGTGCGCGTGAGGACATGGAGGCCCTGTGGGAGAACCTGGACATCATCGACTGCTTCGCCACAGACCACGGTCAGTGATCACACGCTTGCACAGAACCCACAGAGCCTCTGGACTGGGCTCAGCCCTTGTGGTTTGTCGACCCTGCAGCCCCTCACTCTGTGGAGGAGAAGAGCAGCGACCACCCTCCTCCTGGCTACCCTGGCCTGGAAACCATGCTGCCGCTGCTGCTGACAGCCGTCAGTGACGGGCGGTTGACTCTGGACGACATCGTCCGCCGTCTCTATGACAACCCACGAAAAATTTTCAACCTTCCCGTCCAGGAGAACACCTATGTGGAGGTACGCTTGTGTGGAGCATCTGGGTTTCATGTTACTGTCAGTCCCAAATCCTCAATCTTCCGTTTGTTCCAGGTGGACCTGGAGCAGGAGTGGGTTATCCCTCAGGCCATGCAGTTCACTAAGTCCAAATGGACTCCATTCCAGGGCCTGAAGGTTAAGGGGAAGGTCCTGCGTGTGGTCCTGCGGGGGGAGGTGGCTTACATTGATGGACAGGTGAGCATGCTCAGGTGTTTTTGCTGAACTTGTTGTGTTGATGGATCAGTGCACGTTTGCACGTGCTCGGGTTCGTCTCAGAATAAAGGGAATTCTCCTCCTTTAGGTTCTGGTTCCTCCCGGTTATGGTGAAGATGTTAAGACCTGGCCCCCAGCCGCCGTCCACCCGTCTGAGCCGCTGAAGGAAATGCCGCTGGAGCTGAAGGTGAAGACCATGACGGTACCACTGACCCCCTCGGACCGCTCTGGTTTCATGCTCTGTGGGTCTGTCCTCCTCCGCCAGACTCCAGAGCGCTTGCGCCACACTCCGCCACGTGAATGCATGATTCGAACCCGGGCACAGAGTCCACGCCGCTCTGCAGCAGAACCTCGCTTCCTGCTGCAGCCCCGAATCCACCGTTCCTCCGATCCCGGCCTGGCACCGGGTACTACAGCTCCCAGAATCCTGTGATTTGGAGGAACCTTCTGAAGCTCTTCCCAAATGTTCTTAACATTCTGGCTTCCATGTTTTTTTTATTTTACAGAAATGGTCGCGGCGCCACCATCTGGTGCTGGAGACGGCTACAGCCATCCTCCTCCTCTGTCCAGGCTGCTCTCCCCTCAGTCTGTGCCGGGACACACACCTGCAGCTCAGGTGTCCCACCTCCAGATGTCTCCACTGCTCCACCCTCTGGTGGGCCAGCACATCCTGTCAGTCAGGCAGTTCAGCAAGGAGCAGGTACGCTCACCTGCTGCACAAAAACGTTCTAATGAGGAGCTTTTCTGATGTGGATGCGTCTCCTTTCAGATTTCACATTTGTTTAATGTGGCTCATACTTTGCGTTTGATGGTCCAGAAAGAGAAAAGTCTGGAAATCCTGAAGGTATCATGACGTTTCTACATTTTCACTGATCTTAGATCAGCGTGTTTCTGTTGTAATCAGAGCATCATCAGAGTACCTGTTTCCTCCCAAGGGTAAGGTCATGGCCTCCATGTTCTACGAGGTCAGCACACGGACCAGCAGCTCCTTTGCAGCAGCGATGCAGCGTCTAGGCGGCTCCGTCGTTCATTTCAGCGAGTCCACGTCCTCCACACAGAAGGGGGAGTCACTATCTGACTCGGTCCAAACCATGAGCTGCTACGCCGATGTGCTGGTGCTCCGTCACCCAACGCCAGGAGCTGTGGAGGTGTGTCTGAACAGGAAACTCTGTGGAGGCAGCTTCTGGCTAGGTTATCCCTGTAGACAGAACTTCTTTAATAGCAGTTTTTGTTGCTGTTTTCAGTTTGGTTTAGAGCGGAGCTACTGTTGAACCCTTTGGAACCTAAATATCTGTATTTGTCTGCTTTTGAATTTACCTCTATTTACTTGCTTATCTCGTATCATTTTAATCAGCACAACCTCAACCGTGTGGCACTAATTTAATGTTGTCATTTTTCCATGTTGTGTTCACAAGCTTAGACGTAAAATCCTGCAAAAACTGAAAATTCCGGAACAAAAAAGTGCTCAGATTTGCGTGAAAACTTTCAAAAATATTCAACGAACTGTTTTTACAACTTAGGATGAAAATTGTATGTTTGATTTAAACAATAACAAGGACAAATGTTGTTCACTATGCCCAAAATTCATTTTCGCCGGGTACAAGGTATGTGCAAATTTTGGTAATTTTTCGCACATGTGGCAGTCTCAAATTTCCGCAGTGTTTTGCGGTAGAGTTTGATCCATCAGGATTTCAGATGTTTTACTCGGCTGGAATCTGCTCACAGGTGGAGGCGTGTCTGACTCCTCTATATTCATGGTGAACAGCTCACCTCCTGCAATGGCGCAGGCGGGACTTTCAAGGTGAACCGATGAGTTTCTGGATTTTTTAGGCAACGCTGGAGCTTGTTCTAGAAAAATCCTGTTGCTCCCCATCCAAATATAAATGATGACTGTCTTCCTCGTTATTGGATTTCTGATAGCTGACAGCTCCGCCCCACGCACCAGATCGGGTCCTCCGCTCTACGCTAAAGATGTCTGATCGATGTTCATTTTCTGCCTCATTTATTAAAGTAAATGATCTATTTTGTCCAGAAACTACAAATAATTCCCAGATTCTCTCTTTTATCCAATAAAATCTCGATCACAGAATATTGAAATAAACGTAGGTTTATTTTAGATGTGGTTTTATCGGTGATCTCACAGCCGCTCGGAGGGACTTCCCTCAGACGTCCGTCGGTTCTAAAGGGTTAAACTAACTGATCTGAGAGGTTCTGTGGCTCTCACCAGTTCTGATCAATCCAGCAGTTTGGTTACCTTTTCTCCGCTTCATGCAGAATGCATCGCGGCACTGCCGTAAGCCTGTGATCAACGCCGGCGACGGTGTGGGGGAACATCCTACCCAGGCCCTGCTGGACGTCTTCACCATCAGAGAGGAGCTGGGAACGGTCAACGGCATGACGGTGAGAAGTGCTGAAATGACTGCTGCTGTGCCTCATGCCTCTATACTGGATTAACGCCTGTAACTCCTGTCAGATCACCATGGTGGGAGATCTGAAACACGGACGCACAGTTCACTCTCTTGCCAAGCTGCTGACCCAGTACCGCATCACTCTGCGCTATGTGGCCCCTGAAAACCTCCACATGCCTGCAGAGATAATCAACTATGTTGCCTCTAAGGGCATCAAGCAGGTAGGGGCTAAAAGGTAAAGTTCTGCGCTAGAACAGCCAGAAGGAGAAGTCTGAACACTCCTGCTTTTCCTCCCCCTCATGCAGGAGGAGTTTGACAGCATCGAGGAGGCGCTGCCTGAAACTGATGTCCTCTACATGACGAGGATCCAGAAGGAGAGGTTTGGTTCTGAGGAGGAGTACAAGGCCGTAAGCTTCCATTCAACTGCTCTTTATTCAGCCCGAGGTGTCGCCAGGCACCAGAAAATTAATCCTGAACGGTTTCTCTGACAGTGCTTTGGTCAGTTCATCCTCACCCCCCACATCATGACGGTCGCCAAGAAGAAGATGGTGGTCATGCATCCTCTGCCCAGAGTCAACGAGATCAGGTAGAGCTCAAACTGAGGAGGTTGAAGCTCCTTTTCTGTGTCATCTGGAAGGTTCTTGAAAGCTCTGCCATAATCTTTCAGCGCGGAGGTGGACACAGACCCCCGGGCGGCGTACTTCCGTCAAGCAGAAAACGGCATGTACATCCGGATGGCCCTGCTGGCCACTGTTCTGGGCAGATGAAATCTCTTCTTGCAGAAAGCATGAGGTTGGAGAACCTGAAAGTTCTGTCTTTAAATCTCTGAATTTTCCAGCTTTAGATTTTGTTTACATTGTAGGTTCTTTGGGTCCTAATGCTTTTTAGAACACTGCTGTAACACTATTCTGTCCTGTCTCTAGAACACTTGTAATAATGTCATGTTGGACATGAGATCATTGACATTCAGCCTTTGGTATAAAGTGAAGACTGATGCAGTAAAAGTATTGAAAGCAGAGCGGAGAGTTGAAGCTGCTACACCTGATGGATGCTGCATGTGGGAGAGCTCCTCCACAGGGACCATGGTGATAGAAAAAAAGGGAGATTATGTTATTTCTATCACCAAATGTTACCTTATGCACATTATTCTACCTCATGTCCTGACTCGTATTTTCCTTTTTCGTCAGTGCTTTTACTGATCATCATTAGCTGAAAAAAGCAGTATTTTGAAGATTTTCCTGGTATTTTCATTTCAATTCTTTTCTTTTCTACAGTTTAATTGATTTAAAATGTCTGAACTTTTGTTGTTTGGTACTTTGGAGAAATAAAGACTATATCAATTTCACTGTTGCCTGATGACTAAGAATGTATTTTTCATTTTTTGTGAATTTTCAAAAGAAAAAATTAATACAGAAACAGTTACAATAATTTAAAATCCTGTGTTTCTTTTTTCACAGAAAGCATCAGCCATTCACTTCATCCTTTAAATTCCAAATAAAAAATAATTGTTGCTCATACAGAAACTCCACTTTTTAATAAATCTTGACAAAACCTTTGACATGTATTATTCAAAGGTGCTTTGGTATCAAATTTAAGACGAAACGAAGCTTTGAATCGTACATAATTTAACGACAAAGAGGCAGGTTTTCAAAAAGCCTAGTAGGCGCTTTAACGGTGCGTTCCCGTGTCGGTGATCCTAGGTTTCCTCTGGGTGACAATGATGCGTTTAAGACTGACGTGTAAAATTACAAACTCGAAGTCGTCACGAGAGCAACCGATTCGTTTACGTGTATCTAATTTTAAGCAATGTGGCCTATTTTTCTGAACAGGAAATAACTATAGTGAAGTATTCGTTTAATTTTTTTTTTTTTTTATTTATGGCTGTGGTGGTAACCTGATTGATTTTCTTTGAAGGACTGTGATGTGTTCCTACAGTTGTGTGTTTTTATTACGGATTTTTCTGTAGACCGCGAATGCAGCACATCTCCTGCTGTATTTCCTGGAAGGCGGAGCCTCACACCGAAGAGGGAAGTCAGAGCGCCGCCGCCGCTACCGGCTAACCACGGAACCAGGTTTCAGTGGCATTACAGGAAAGCGAACCGGTCCAACTAAATGCCTCTATGATCCACCGGACCTTACAACAACATACACAGCGTTCAGTTCAGGTAAGTGGACGTGGTTCGTCGGAACTACGTAGCGTGAGGTTAGCTAACCGGATGCTAACTTAATGACGGTTCAAGGAAAGTATTGGAACACCACGGACGTAGGGTTCGTTTGATGTGACGAAGGAAGGAGCTGCTGTCGTGGAATGGGTCGAACCCCGCCGCCACTCTCTGGTGCGTTTTGCTGTCCGGATCTCCAGAACTCGTCCGGTACCGACCGCTACAGATAAAACTGCGGCTGTTTCCAGCTGTTGCTCAACATTCACGGCGGTTCTCCCGAACGTGTCCGTTTTTTCTTGCCAACCAATCGGCGGATGATCCTCTTAAAGTCTGGGTTAGTTATCAGATTAACACGGTTGTCCGCGTGCGCGTTACTTCGGGTAATCTGGATAAGACCGTAAAAGACGGGAAATGGCAGACTTGTTGTCCGGTTCCGGTCCGTTTGTGAATGGTGAGGTGTCAAATAGAAAGTTGCTCTCCTTGCTCAGAGGCGGATTATCACCGGATTACAGCTCCACAAGGACAAACAGAGCATAATCACGCCGTATTCCCGCCTTCAGCAGCTGCTTGTGGCCTTTGGATATGATGGAGCTTCATCCCAGCAGATGGTGGCCCAGGTCCTTCCAGCATCACCAGGGTTCATTCTAACATCAAGGCCCAGCTTCATGTTAGGAAGCGGGTTTTATCAAATAATTTCATGGATTAGATGTCCATCAGTTCTCTTCAGGAGGATCCCAGCTGCAGGTTTGTCTGCTGTTAGATGTTACATTCCAGAATCTGTTCGATTTAGAATCGCACAGAAAATCGCTTTGAAAATGTCCCAGTTTTGTTAAACACCTTAATCAATTAGACATCTAACTATTAACAGAAAGTGAAATTAAAAGAATATTGATCCAGATTTTCATCTGGACCTCATAAAGATAAAAGCACACTGCTGGGGAATAAAAGACTGAAACGAATGAAAATCTAAAAACTTGCGTTGCTTTCTACTTAGAGGGGAAAATTCCCCTCTTAAGTAGTGGGCGGGACTGTTTACGTGGCGTAAACCTTCTCCCCTTCCCATCATCCACCTGTTTACGTGCTCTACTGCTAGTTCACAGCTCATCACAATCCTAACATCAGCTGTGCTACAAAAAAGGCAATATCAGAGCTATGCAGCAGCACAGTTTTGATCCAGATACCAAGAAAACAAAGACGTAGATGAAGTGATGCAGCAGAATGGGGCGGAGCAGGGAGCTTCTGGCTCGCCATAGTCACTCAAACGCCACACTTAGAAGCTTTTTCAAACGGCATTTGTTATCTTCTCCAGATTCACAATGATTTAAATAAAGAAATACTCAAATGCAGTTTTAATCTTAATTTTCTTTGTAAATGACCTCCATCAGAAAATTACCACAAGAACGTGTTAAAAACACAATTGTCATTGGTGTGGGCCCTAAGGAAAGTGATTTTTTTGTTTCGTTTGAAGCTTTCATTAGTTATTCTAGACGTTTTGCTGGTTTAACATTTTAATAATGATTAAAAAATTACAATATTTAGTTGGAAAAACAAACTAGATTAAAGGTCTGATGTTGTTTCCTATTTTCATTCCATTTGTTTTCTGGTTTCTTTCTGTCTTGGCATGTTTGAGCAGATGCTCGGACTTTTCCTCCAACTGCCTCGTGTCCAGAGTAAAATTACAGTCAGAGAATAACATGATGGTGATGTTAGGGATTCACCCAGACTCTGCTCTGCTCTGCTTGACTTGAACAGCATCTGGTCTTCATGATTTAGCGAGATGGCCTGATTAACAATTGGTGTGTGTTAACAGAAAACATGCACAGCACGGGACGGACTGCAGGTTGCTAGGTTACAGTTAAAGATCGGTTTGATTTTTGTGGTGGTTTTAGTTGTATTGGTTAGTTTTTTTTTTTTTTTATAAGGTGATGAGATACAGGCGATGTTTGAGGAATCTTTTGTGAAAATATCTGATGCCAAAAGTCCTGTTCATGAGGAGTAAAGGTCACAAAAATTTGTCTGAGATTTTGAAATGCTTTCAACTCACTGTGTAAAAAAAAAACACCTGGTTTCCCAGGTTCATGAAATAAATACATAAATAAACCTAAACTGCAGACTGCAATAATATAAGCACCTGACAATAAAAAAAAACCTCCAAAAAGTGGTGTTTACAGCCAGCCTAAAAAAATGCAATCGTTTTAAAAGCGTTGACAGAAGAGGATTTCACAACACCGGGGCCTGTTTGTCATCCAGAGAAGCAGGTTTGCTGAAGTCATTTACATTCCAACCAAATGCTGCTTTTTATCCATCAGGGGATTAAAAATATCACCTTGTTTGTTGCTTTCCAGTAATGCGTCACATGTTAACATGTGACATAATCAAACCTTCAAACCAAAGCTTCTTTTGAAGAACTTCCGTCTTTATTTGTCTGGCTTTGTTCTCTGAAGCGGGAATCTGTAAATAAAGTTTTTTTTTTTCCCATGTTTAGATCTTTATTCAGACAGACGTACTGACTGGCTCCAGCACCCAAAACCCATCTGATGTTATTTTCTTTTTGCTCTTACTGTGTTTGGGTATTTTTGGGTATGGGTTGACTATCCTGTTCTGTTGTGGTGTGTGTTATCTCAGATGTAATTGATCATTCCATTAAGCAGCTCGTGCATCATTTAGATGATGCTAAATCTTTTAATCAGAAACCCCTAGTAGCTTACTGACCCACTTGAGCGGAGTACATTCGGTCTGTTACATAACTGTCAGCAGCAGGAAATGAACAAACTTCTTATCCCTCAGGTTGTTTTTTCATTTGTTTGTGATCTGATTTGTTTTTTTTTTACATCAGTAAATCACCATGTTTGTCAATTGAAGCTTTCTGCTGGCAGCTTTCATTGTACAGAATCAGGAAAAATACTGTTTTAAGCTTAAGCATTTGATTTCTGAATTCAGCGAGGTAAACTGGACTTTTTTAGGTGTGCTTATATTGTGAAAAGTGCAGAACAAACCTCTGACTCTGAGCTCTGAAGAAAAAGTTCTTTATGCAATAAAACAAAAGATTAAAATCTGGAGACCTGCTTCATTAGATTACTTCTTTTTTCCAGTTTTTTGGCATTTAGCAGAGTCCGATCAAAACCTGATTTTGCAGGAGAACCTGGTTTTGTTGTGTTCTGATGTTTGGTTTGGAGCTCGTCCTGGCTGTCATGGTTGAAGTCAGCAGTCCTGTCGAACAGTTTAAAGGTATTTGTAACAAAACAGTTGTCTATTTTGGGGGCATCAGCGTTTCTGCATCTTCATGCTTGTTAATCAGAAGGAACGTCAGCTTGTGTTCCTCACGAGATCTTCCTCAGTTCTTGACAGCTTTCTTAACTTGATCTTTAAAAAGCTTTGAGTTGCTGTGAAAATGCCTTCAGGTTCCTAACTATTTAAAGCATCAAGCACTTCTAAATATGTATCTGGGAATTAAACTGAACTTTTCTTTGTGTCTTCTTAATTTCTGGTCACTCTTTGAAAACGGGAAAACAGAACTATAATTTGACGTGAGTAGAAGTGGAGATGAATAAACCGTTTGCTAATTTAGATGTTCATATTTGAAGTAAAAAGCCTCCCTGTTTATATTCCAGTGAATCTTTTGCATCAGTGAAAGGCTTTCTGTTATTTATTCAAAACCATAATGTTTATTTTCTCCTGCATTTCTTCTGCTGATGATGTTTGTGACCATTAATTCGGATTCATGCGCTCCCCTCAGCGAATCGCTTTCACTGAGAGTCCACAGCATGGTTTTCATCACTCAGACGGGCTGCTCTGCTTGGAGCTGCATTCACGTCGCATTTCACTGGTGCAGCTCTGTAGTCAGAAAAGCCTGTGAGGAGGAAAAGCTGTAATAATTTAATATTGTGCCTTTTTTTGTGCTGGATGCCAGCAGACGTGTTCACAAAGGTGTTCAGCAGAAATGCAATCTGCACCTGCAGTGTTGCATTCATAAAGCATCTGCTGTTCAAAAAATATAATTCAGTGTTCATTTATTGTTTTCATTTTTATATTTTTGTTATTACACTAAAATGATTTACTTAACTATTTAAGAAAACTGTAAATTTATTCTAATTTAATTTAATGTTTCAGATAAAAGCTTTTTTCCAGTTTTTAAATAACAGAGCAGACTGTTTTAATCACCGTTTTCCTTTGCTTTAATTGATTTGATTTGCATAAAAACACACTGAACATAGACCACAGAGCCACAGACAGAGAAGGAGAGAGAATAAAATACACCAAGCAGCACGTTAAAGCCTCAGCGATCATATCTAAGCAGCTTGATGTTCCTGTGACCAAAGCTGCAGATCTTCCAAGAGCTTGAAGGTCCTCCCAGACTGCCTCCCAGGATTTAAGGAGGAAAACTGAAGAGATGCACAATAAGCAAAGAGCGCTGAAGAACCTCCAAGAATTTTAAAGGCAACAGAGTCTGATCCACCGTCAGCAGCTGTTTGAACAACTGTGACTTCACGGAGATGATCTAAGAGAACAATCACTTGGACAAATCCCACATTTTTGGGAGTTTTTTTTCCCAACATCAGCTGACTCATGTGGCACAGCAAGACATTCCCTGATTTAAAACACGGAGGGGGCTTGGTCATAATCTGGGCTGCTTTGCTGCATCTGGAAAATTCTTACATCTGTGCAGGTTCACATAAATGTGCTGACTGTCAGCCCTTCAGGAGCCAAATGTACTTCTTTGTGTGAAAGTTTGGTTTCTGTCGCTGGTTGTCAGACATTCCACCAAACCAAAACACAGAGGAAATCAGCAAAAAGGAATCATAGCAAAACAGTCGGTCATTCTGGAGTGTTCTTCAGGGATCTAAATCCTGTTAGACGTCTTTGGAAGAAGATGAAACGTCTGGAGGAGGCTCCTTCCAACCTGAGACAGTTGTTTGTTCTGGAAGGTGTGGAGCAGACAGGATCACAACACTCTGTTCACCAGAATAACAGCAGCGCTTCACTTTATTCCACGCCTGCAACTTTAGTTTTTAAAGACCCTGAGAAACAAAAATTCAAAATAAAAATCAGATTTTCTTTGGTCTTCCTTTTTTTTTAACTAAATTATACTTAAGTTTTGTTGCCATGGTTTCCATTGTGGGTGCTTTTACTAACAGCAGTAATTCAGTCCACATCTGTGTAAATTCACTCTAGAGTTTGACATAAACAGCATTTCTGCGACTGATGTGGCTCGGAGCACCATCTGGTGAAGCTGCTCGCATGGAAACGCTCCTCTTTTTTCACTTCAGGAAGCGCTTAGCTAATTAGATGTAAAACAATGAAGGCAAAGCAGTTTGAAGTGAAGCAAAGACGGACTCATTCAGGGGGGGCTCATTAATGCAGGGATGACCTCAAAGCACAGAAGGTGAAAAAGGATGGGCAGGACGCAGCTTCCTGATCCACAGTACCCACCGGGTCCAAGTCTAATTTTAGAGCGCCATGTGTCTGTTTTGCTGAAGATAACAAGCCTTGTTTTTCTTCTGCACGCTGTTCAGCACCGACTCACATTGAACTTTCAGAACCGGGCCGGTCCAAATGAAGAAACTCGATGTTTGGAGCTTGTGGGCTCCAGTGGTTCAAAGCTTTTGACTCCAACAGGAAACCTTCCTGTAAAGGAAGATATTAACTAATCTGAAAGAAGTTGTCGATAAAAATGACTGCGTGTGATTCAACTGTTCCTGAAACTGGATCATTTTCTGTTGTTTTTAAAAGGAGAATATTCTCAGAAGGTTCCTGTAACCTGACGAGTCTGAACTAACCTGATCCTGGTTTATGTAATCCTAAATTGACCTGCTGAATTGAGGCGATGCCCTCATGGCTGAGTTTCCTGCTGGGCACAGACTGGTAAAAACGTCACTTTAGCGTCTGCATGAACAGCAGTCTGATTTCAAGGGGAAATGGGCCCTTCAATCCAATTTCACACTGGTTCTGGTCCCTGCCTTCTCCAGGTTAGGTCCTCAGTTTCGCTCTAGTCTCCGTCACGTTTGATAAAGCAGGAACGGCTCTTCTGCCTTTTCTTCTTCGTGTTTGTTAAATGCAGAACATGAGTTTGTTTCTCAGGTTTTCATTTGTGGAACTTTGTGATCAGAAAATTCAGTTTTTCTGCAGGATTTCCAGAGAAGAATCTGTTGGGGAAATGGTGTAAAAAGCTCAGAAGAAACTTCTCACGTCTCTCTTTAGTTTTTCAGAGGAACCGGTCAGTTCTGTTTTCCTCCCTGTTGTTTGAGCTTCAGAAGCAGCTCCATGGTAATGTTTAACCTGACATGGAGCAGCTCTTCACGCTGGGAGTTGAAGGTTGTCCCACCTTGTTGCCCTCTGACCAGGACTCAGATGATGACTAATCTGATAAATCAGCAGAATGTAATCTCCTCTGGCCTGTGACCCAGCTGGATTGTGCGTTGGGCTGAGTAATGGTTGTGAGTCTTTGTCTTCTTCAAACAATAATGAAGATCTGATTTGAGCCTGAAGCTCCTTCTTGGAGGTTTTTCTGTTCACTTTGACCTGTCCTGTAAGGAACACTGAGTCAGTCTCTGATTTTAGTGATACTTCAGTGATCTCAGAAGAACTGCAGAACTTCTGCACAGTCTGTCTGAAGAGTCCTGGATGTAACTTGAAGACACTGATCAGCTTCAAACTTCAAGCTGTTAGAGGGTTTTCACGTACAAGTTTCTGGACTTGGTGTGTTGTTTGGTTTCCGTGATTAACTCCCAGGTTCTGCAGTGGCTGCATTTAGAAGCGTAATCACCAGAAAAACCAGCTGCTGAAGTTTGTGTGGAAGAGTTTGGATCAAAACATACAAGTTCTGCTTCAGACACATCAGCTTGAACATCCTCAAAAATAATGCTTGATGTTCTAAACCCTCAAAACTTTTTAAAACTCTTTTATAACTTTTGTTTTTTCTCAGAGGTGAGACATGGCTGAACAGAACTCCGCTCGTCCCCAAAGGAAGATGTCCACCTCTGGGGAGAGCATATACAGGGTTCTGGGTCTGGAGAAAGGAGCTTCAGCAGAGGACATCAAGAAGGCCTACAGGTAAACTGGCTGAACATCTTCCTTAAGCCCCTCCTCTTTCCTAGCACCTGTCCATCATCAGTATTTTCACCTCCTTATCTCTGAGGAGCTTTCATGTCTGAATGCTAGTTTTCCTTCTGACTCTTTTATCTTTGGTTGTAAAGTTCTCCAGAAGTGAAAGTGGAGGAGATGTTCTGGCAGAACACTCAGGATGAAGAGCCTCAGAATCTGGACAGAATTAGCTCCCGATCATCTCCACCAGAACCATTCTAGAACCCTTGGTGTTCTGTCACTCTGCACAGATGATCTAGAACTTGTGGATGAAATATGATCAGAGTTACCCTTTCATTCTGGTGTTAGACCTTGTAAAGGGATTCAGTGATCGTGGAGTCATGCTTCGGTTCTCTTCCCCGCCAGAAAACTAGCGCTGAGGTACCACCCGGACAAAAACCCAGACAACCCAGAAGCAGCGGAGAAGTTCAAAGAGATCAACAACGCCAACTCCATTCTAAACGATGAGAACAAGAGAAGGGTCTACGACGAGTACGGCTCCATGGGGCTCTACGTGTCCGAGCAGTTTGGAGAAGAAAGTGTCAAATACTACTTCCTCATGTCCAAATGGTGGTTTAAGGTTTGTTCTTGTGTTCTTCTTTGTCAGCTGTAGCTGAAGTGCAGGGAGACTGCTTCTTTCCCTCTGCCTGCTGGGAAACATTAACTTCCCTCTTATCAGATTTCTTTTATGAAACTCATAAAAAAGTTAACCCTGAAATGACGTAGGAGCAATCATGAAGTGTTTGGAGAAGCATAAGGAAGTGGAGGACATTTCTGCTGCACCTTTTACAGGATTCAGAGTCCATGAATGTGAAACAACACAAAAACCACCAACAATGAAAACAAAGTTTGGGTTGACAACTTCATAAAATACCAAAGTTTAAAAAAATCCTCTGAAGTTTTCACCGGAAAACAAAAAAAAATAATTCAAATGACTAAAAGTTTGAAGAAAAGGAGCCACCAATCAGGCGGTTAACCCCCTTCCCCCAATATTATGTTGCATCTTTTGGGTTGGGGTCTTTTTCCATGTGAAACTCCTAAAACAGATTCCAACAGGCAGGCGGGACAGAAAATGCACTGATAAACCTGCTGAGGTTTTGCAGTTTAGGGATTTGAACCAACACCCGGCAGCAGGGACCATCATGTCTTCATGCTGTTTGTGGACTGAAGCTCGTCTGGTCGTCAAACCAGCGTTTTGTTCTCCTTTACGGGCCCTCTAACTTTGACTGTTTTCATGTTCTGAAAGCGAAGTGTCTGACGGGATTCGAACCCGCCTGTGCCTAACCTGCGTGCGTTCACCCCGGCAGGGCCTGGTGCTGTGCTGCACCGTCTTCACCTGCTGCTGCTGTTGCTGCTGCTGCTGTTTCTGCTGCGGGAAGTGCAAACCCAACGACGACGACGAGAACTACCAGTACGTGGATCCTGAAGACCTGGAGGCCCAGATCAAAGCAGAGCAGGATGGAGGTGAGCGCCGCTGCGTGAAATCATCAGATGGTCATCAGATGGTCATCAGTAGACTTGAAATGATGAGCGGGGTGTTCTTGTTCTTCATCTGGAGGAACTATAGAGGGTTTTTTTCTGCAGAAATGTTTCTTCTGGAGCAGCTTGACTGGAGAACGTCCATCTGTGGTTCTGCTCTTTAATTTTGTTATAATTCTGTCCTGATTCTCTGTCCCATCAGAGAAACAGAAGAATAAACGTCCATCAAAAAGAACCCCTAAACACTCCGTGACATAATGACGTTGTTAATAAAACTTTATTAAAAAGGTTTATGCTGCTTTATTGATGGCGGTTTTAGAAATTCACCGCCATGTGTTTAGCTTTAGATTGTTAACCCCCACATCAGGAGTTTACCTCTGGAGGGGTCAGTTCCTGATGCACCTGCGCCCCCCACTCACACCTCCGAACCCCTCTGCTCATGTTGCAATCCAGCAGGTACCCCTGTAGTAGTCCAGCCTTCGTCTAATCTGGGTCCTGTGACCCCAGAGGACAATGGAAGGCCCATCCCCCTGCCCATGCCTGCACCTGAGCCCCCACCGCCGGAGAGGGAGAGTCCGATGGCCGGGGGGGGACACGGCGAATTTTGAAAGACTCGTAAGAGCCTCCGTGTCTGTCCGTCCTCCATCCGTCGTGTCCGTTGGTCTCCTGTCGGGCTCTGTGGCTTCTGCTTGTGCGACCATCCATGACCTCACATTTTCTTCTGTCTCTAACCCATCACTCACGCGACCGCTCAGTGCTGCTGCCAGCACGCCTGTGGCGAGACGGCATCACTGCAGGCGCCGCTTCACGAACGTCCACTCAGATGATGTGAACGTTTGCATGTCGGCTTCACTAACTTCCAATCGCTTTCCCTCCGTCGTCCCGAACGTTCCTGCCTGGGATTAACCGTCTCCCTTTTCTCCTCCAGGAGGAAAATGACGGCATGGATCAAGTATGAGCAAACTCTACAGGAAGGTAAGATCATCTCCCAGTTCACCTCAGATCTGTGAAGCTTTGGTACCATCACAACCGCAGACCTCTGAGGCTTCGGGTCCAGCAGAACCTCCGATCTGAGGCTTGTGGTCCAGCAGAACCTCCGATCTGAGGCTTCTGGTCCAGCAGAACCTCCGATCTGAGGCTTCGGGTCCAGCGGAACCTCAGATCTGAGGCTTTGGTCCAGCAGAACCTTAGATCTGAGGCTTCGGGTCCAGCGGAACCTCAGATCTGAGGCTTTGGTCCAGCAGAACCTTAGATCTGAGGCTTCGGGTCCAGCGGAACCTCAGATCTGAGGCTTTGGTCCAGCAGAACCTTAGATCTGAGGCTTCGGGTCCAGCGGAACCTCAGACCTCTGAGGATGGAAAGTCTTTTTCTACAGACTTTTTTCTTTCTCCTTTTTCAGCCTGCCAAGCCCCCCCCACCCTTTGATCAGCTCCATCTGACTGCTGCACCCCCCCCCCACCCCACCCCACCCCACCCCCAGAGAAAAACCAGCCCAGAGTCACCGGCTCACATCCTAACCCCTCCACCCCCCACCTGAAGAACACCTGCAAAGGTGCGCCAAATGCCTCCTCCCCTTTGGACAGGAACCCCACCACCACCACCACCCCCTTTGCCACACAGCTTCAGGGCCCTGCTCCAGCTGAGCAGCACTGCAGGTGTTGGGGGCGTGGCCTAATCTGCTCCGTCATCCCAGTCCGACGGGTGTTCCAGCAGGGAGGCAGGGCCAAAGCCATCAACGATGACGTCATCCAGACAAAGACTGGATCCGCTTCCCCCCATCCTGAACAGTTCATGTGTCTGGAACCTCGTGGGACAAACGCCAAAGGTTCTGCTTCTCTGAAGAGGCGAGAAACTGCTGGGTTCTAATCTAACCTTTCATTGAAGATCGCATGTTCCCCTCCAACAGTTCCACATGAGAACCGTCTTTGTCTTTCTGGGTTTGAAAATGGACACAACACTTGTTATAATCTGAGGGATGAAGCAATAATCTATGACAGATTATTACTGATGCTACATTACAGATGCCCTGCCCAAAGGCCACAGCAGCTTCAGTGGAACCTGTTCTGTCAGCAGCATGCGCTGGGTTCTGCGGCGTTCCCTCATTCCTGATCAGCATCAGCGTTAGCAGGAACGTCCTGATCTGGACGGACGGACGTTTGAGTTCCATCAGGTCCAGACGTGATGGTCTGTCTGGGTCAGGGTTCCAGTCGTACACAAACATCTGCAGCTTTTTGGTTCCTGAACATTTGAAGAATCTCCTGAAGAGAACCTGGTGATTAGAACTGTTCTGTCGGGTTTCTCCATGTTCTGACCGTTTTCTTACTTCAAAGGAAAAACTTTAGCGAGTAGAACCAGCGGCCCAACCGAGCCAAGAGAAAAGAAACTCTTAAATTCTAGTCGTTTTGTCTGACAGAAGAAATCCTGGGTCCACTGGTACGGTCTAACGTACCAGTTCTAACGTACCAGTTCTAACGTACCAGTTCTAACGTACCAGTTCTAACGTACCAGTTCTAATGTTCTAAGGTACCAGTAGATGTTTGAAAGCGGAACCCTTGTTGATACCTAACATTTACAGGATTGTTGAATCATCTAGACGATGGCTGATCGGATCTAAACTGGTTAATTTAGTCACCTAAACTAAACCTTCTGTCTCTGGTTTAACATGATAATAATAATAGACGGACGTTAATCTGAGAGAACTCATGGAATGCAGTAGAACGTTTACGTCGGTTCCTTTAGTGCAAATGTTCTTTCTAACTTTAACCTCTAGAGAACACAGCAGAACTTATTCCAGCTGTCCAACACCAAACCACAGGTTCTGCTGGGCTCTCAGCCTTGGGGGGGGTCTGCAGCAGGTGCAGACGGTCTATCCTGTCTGCGCAGATCCTGATGTTTGCTGCTCACATAAGTAACAACACTGATGCTTTTGTTCTCCGGCCTGTGTTCTCCATCAGCTGCTGGACTCGTGCCGACCCGTGGACCCGCCAACAGAACGTTTCCATGGTTCCGTCTCTTAGTCAGACATGGGTGTGGGGGGGTCATAGATCGGACTGTATTTATTTTTATGAATTGTTGATCAAATGCTTCAAAGTCCACGTTCTATGTTCTAATTTGTGTATTTTTTTAATTTATGTCAGAGGAACTTGGGATGGAGGGGGCTCGTTTGAAATGCTGACTCAGCTCTGCATGTGCACGGCGCTCAGGTTAGGACAAGAATCAGCGAAGGAGGGGCGCATGACTGTTTCAAACCCCCCTCCGGCTTCACGGTCGGGTCGACTCGCAACGTTTGTGTCAAAAAGAAGGAGGGGGGTTTCCTGCTGTGGATGACGTCTAAACCAGAACCAAATAAACGGATGATTTTGTAGTTTCTGGATTCTTTTTGGCAGCAGAACCTGCTCCTGTATGGTTCTGCTGGTTCTCCTCCTGCAGGGTTCTGCTGGTTCTCGTCCGGCAGAGATCTGCCGGTTCTCCTCCGGCAGAGATCTGGTGGTTCTCCTCCCGCAGGGATCTGCTGGTTCTCCTCCCGCAGGGTTCTGCTGGTTCTCCTCCTGCAGGGTTCTGCTGGTTCTCCTGCAGGGTTCTGCTGGTTCTCGTCCGGCAGAGATCTGCTGGTTCTCCTCCCGCAGGGATCTGCTGGTTCTCCTCCCGCAGGGTTCTGCTGGTTCTCCTCCGGCAGGGATCTGCTGGTACTCCTCCTGCAGGGTTCTGCTGGTTGTCGTCCCGCAGGGTTCTGCTGTTCTTCTCCCGCAGGGTTCTGCTGGTTCTCCTCCCGCAGGGATCTGCTGGTACTCCTCCCGCAGGGTTCTGCTGTTCTTCTCCCGCAGGGGTCTCCTGGTTCTCGTCCCGCAGGGTTCTGCTGGTTCTCCCCCTGCCAAGTTCTGCTGGTTTTCCTCCTGCATGGCGTTGCCGCTCTGCCTGGCGGCCGTTCTGCTGACTCGTCAGTTTTCCCTCTCAGACACAAATAGGCCTTAATCCCATGAGGAGCTTTGTCTTCTTAACCGCGAGCTCCGGCCTGAGTGCCGATAGGACATGGCTAACTGCCGTCCAGCTGTGGGTCAGAACCAGGTCACAACATACATTTTCTCCTGAACTCTGTAGGATTTTCAAGGAGAAAAGTTTGGAAATCAAAGAGGAAATATGTTTGTTTATAGTCAGGTCTCTTCAGTTCCATTTTACTGATAAAGCCTAAAATCACAGCCGTCTCAATGGGCTTCACACCAGTATTTATGCAAACAACATAAAGTCCGTCATGAATTATAAACAGGTGGTTGCTAAGCTACACTGCCATCCGTGCCCTTGGACCCTCCTCCTCGGTGAGGAAAACTATTAAAATATTCCGTTTTATTGAAGTATAGAAGAATTCTTAAAGGATTCTGAATCAGCGTCACGCTTTGAGTCATTTCGTTTTTTGGATCTTTTCAAAAATCCTGAATATTTCATGTGCAGCTTGAGATTTTTTCTGAGATTGATTTTCGTTTTACAGCTCTGTTCATAAAAATGATCACGTAAAGACTCTTCATCCTGATGAAAGCTTTGCTTCATGTCAGATGAATTTTTGTTTTTTCATAACTGTGTGGCGCCGAAGCACCCAGCAAACATCAACACTGAACAGGATTTTCAGATATTTGGATTTATCCTGGAACTCTGTTTCTGGAGACGACTTTCTCTGTCTGCTTCCATTTGCCAGAAAAGCACAGTTCCTCCTGCAGGAGCATGTCCATTAGCTGCTTCCCTTTCAGGGCGATGGCGTTGCTGGAGCCTAACACAGCCAGTGAAAGGTGAAGTCATGTTTACCTGGACAGGTTGTCAGTCCGTCACAGAGACTCACACCTAAGGGACAATTTAGAACCACTAACGAAACTATGAAGAATGTTTTAGGAGAACGTGTTCACTCCAGACAGAAATGTCCCAGATGGGATTTTGAACCTTTTCACTGTGAGGTAAGAGTGCTAACCACTACACCACATCCAGAGGTTGATTCTCAGACTACTACATGATTTCAACTATTTAAATTTATTTAAACTAATCTGAATATAGTACAAAAAAAAAAAACTAGTTTAAAGTTCTTTTGGGCAAAAACTCGTCTTTGTTTTTGGACTCAGTTGTGAGAAAAAAAATCCATAAAACTTTTTGGTTTGATGCTAATGATGGATTACAGACATGAGATTAGACCAAAGTAGGACAGATGGGGATGCTGAGAGCTTTCTGCAGAACATTTTCATGTTCTCACTGAGCTGCTGCTGATGATGGGGAGGTCACGTCCTCACGTCAACGCCACAATGTCAGAGGTCAGGAACTGAGCTCAATGACGAGATGGAAACTGACTTATTTGACAGTTTTTGTATCTAATGTTACTTCTGGACTCCGGAAACTCATTTACACTTTTTGAAACGTGGTTTTCCCTCTGTTTTATTCTCTCGTTTCATTAATAGTTTTGTCTTGCTTGTGACTCTGGTGTACTTTGTTTCTGGTTGTGCCTTAGTTCTGTCCCTCAGTCTAACTCCCACTTTAGGTTCCACTTGAAAAAGCAGGCTTTTCTTCAGTGGTTTCAAACAGCTGAGACCAAGAGAAAACACAGAGAAAACTAGATCCCTCACAGGGAATTCAGCTGCCGCTGGAGCAGAGGCTGCTGAGGCTTTGATGCTTCCCTCCAAGCCTGGTGATTGGAAGAAGGAAGGCGACCGCAGTCAGGAGGAGGAGTCAGGCAGCGTGATGGAACAGGCCTCTGCAGGGGACAAAATCACACACAGAGGGCCTGGGGCCGAAACAATCATTAAAACAATCTCACTTGCAGATAACTTCAAGAATAATTTGAATATAAAATGTTTAACAAATGTTCATTTTTTAAAATTTTATTAAAACAATCATTCTGGGGAAAAAAATAGTTTCCTGAACCAAACCAACTCAAATAAAAACTAATGTAGTTTTACATTTTCCCCACTAGGTGGAGACAATTCCATTTTTCAATTTGAATTTAAAAGTCCACAGTTCATTCAGTCATTGAATAATTTTTTTAATGTTTTACATTGTTGCATCGACCTAACTCATTTTTTAAAGTCCATATTTCTGCTTTTGAGCATTTTATTTTACATGGAATATTTCATAATCAACATCGTTCTCATTTATTCGCTACTGTTTTCTGTGACAAAAGTTTTAGGGGTAGTTTAAAGAGACTGTTGTCATCGGTAGGAATCAAATAAATGATTGTTAATATCATTGAAATAATCAACTCAAAGATTAATACCACATGTCATTGGTTTGTACAACAAATAATTATGTCCTACTTTCCATAAAGGTATCAGAAGTGCACTTTCTATTTATTAACTTTTTTCAACCCTTAAACTCACACCTTTTATCCATCCCTCCATTGGTGCTTTAAAAAAACACACACTTAACAAATTTGTTTTAATAAATTATCAAGAAACTGAACAGCGGATGATGTCAATTTAGACAAACGAGTTTCTTAGGAAAACGCAAGTAAACTCAATGATCAACAGCTCATTTTGTTGTAAATGTTTGCAGAGCAGCCAGGAGTTAAAGCAGAACGTTCAAATAATGTTACTCGAGTTAAAGTAAACTAACAGCAGAAGCTAAAAAACAAAGAGCCGAGAATCTGTTCAAATATAAGAGCTGATTTACAGCCTTTAGGCAGAAAAAAGGTCACATTCTTTTTCTAACAAATAATATAAATTAGCACTCTTGCTATAGCATGAAGGTGATGCCTGATGTGTCAAAAACAAACTAATAAAATTACATTAACTCAGTGTTGCTGAGTCACTGTGGTTCCTTATTTGGAAGTATTTTTGGTTAGATGTTTGTTGCAGGAGACACACACAGAAATAAATATATATTTTGGCAATCTGGTAAAATGCATGAAAATTGCAGGTTGGATTAATTCCTTATTTAGATCTTAGCCAATGTAGTTTTACATTTTGTCCACTTAGTGGTGCTAACTAACTAAACCAGATGATCCTGTCGGGAATCAGGATCTGGTGATGAAATGCAGGTGGCAGAAACTGTTAGACAAACAGCTGTGGATGATTGACAGCCTAAACCTGATTTGACTGAGAGCAGATCATGACAAAAACCAAATATATGTCACTAACGATCCAAACCAAAAAGCTCAGTCCACTCAAATCCACAGAAACTGCTGCATGAAACTAAAAGGTGTGTTTTAGGAGTTTCTCTGTGACTGCAGCTCAATAGAATGTAAAGATGATTCAGAAACATGCTGGACAGACACAAATATCAAATAATCCCATGAAATAAGAAAAAAAAGGGGGAAACATTTATATGTTAGGATCCTTCTGAATCACAAAGGTTTTGTCTCATTTTACTAAAGAAAAATCCTTCATTAATCTGCCGCATTTGAATGTTTTATGTCATTTGTGTTCTTTTACAGTGGGGATGGAAAGTTTGGCGCCCCACGTAAAATTTAATATTTTGTGCATAAAGTACCCAAGGAAAGATTGAAAAATCTCCTGAAGGTATCAGTTTATAGATGAGAAATCCTTTTAATAAGTAAAAAAAATGGACTTTCTGCTGCTGGAAAGGATGCCAAAAAAACATTCATAGTTTATAAATTTATCTAAATAGAAGTAAGTGAACCTTTTAAATTCATTCATGCAACAGAAACATTTGCATTCAGTTCCTTCTTCACTCAGACAGACTTGGTCTGAACAGGCTGGAGTTCTGCTCTGACCTCTGAGAGGTCGGAGAATGGAGGAGCTTCAGTCTCCACAGTGGAGTGACCCTCATCTGCTCCTCTACACCCTTCTGCTGTTTTTCCAGATCAAACACAAAAACAAGGTTTTAGTCAAAGCCAGGAATCGGCGCCCGCCGCTCCCTCCAAAGGTCAGACTGTTGTGTTCCTTTGGCCCAAAGACGGTGAGCTGCGTTTGGTTGTGTGGTTAGTAGATCAGTCGGCTTTGTTGGCCTTTAGGTGTCGTCCCCCCCCCGGTCTGCGTGTGATTCACTCATCTAAAATGGAGATGAGCAGAGCTGTGATCCTACAGCTCACAGGGAAAGTTCAGCCACTCTGGATGGAAACCAAAACGACTGTTATCCTTTTGAAAAATCTCTCCATCCATTATTCCCACGGGGAGACCCTAAGAGAGCAGAGAGAAAAAGGTTTGAATCCCTGGAAAGCTTTTGCAGCTGCAGGAGAAGTTGATCTTCCTCATATTCAAACCCAGAAGAACCTTTTAGAGACACAAACTACAGCCTGATGAAACATCCGGTTTTTGTGACTGAAATGTTAGAAAACAACGAAGATCTTGTGTTATTTTGGGGGTTTGAAATGTCATGAAGGGGCAGAGCCTCTGATGTCCATCATCTCTGCGTTCCTGCTGATGGACAGCGAAGCACAGAAGCTGTGAAGGTAAAAGTCTGCAGAGAAGAAAATGAAGAAAGAATCTTTTCAACAACTGAAGCTCCAGATGCTGCAACTTTCTGCAGAGCTGCTAGTGGGAACAAACATGTCTCATTTTTACAGAATATTGAGATGTTTGTTGAATGTTCATGAAGCTCCTCATCATCTGAGGGAGAAGGAGCTGCAGGATGAAGAAGACCTCTTCTTTGTCGTGATACAGGAAGCTGTCTGTGATACATTTGGGTGCAGGAGGAAATCTCACTGATGAGGGACAATAAGTTCTCATGATACTCTACATGTTCTAAACTCAAAGTCCGGGGTGGGGGCTCACTCATAGATGTTCTGAATAATTCTGAATGAGGATCAGAAAGCGAACCTGATCTGTAGACGGTAGAATCCCAGAGAGGAAATGAGTGGATTTAGCAGAGCAGTGGGAGGGATGATAGAAGAACTACTCCTCTGTTTAAATGTTATGTAAATTCAAAACCTGCAGGGATTAAAACAAAAAAAGGTTTGTTTGAAGAGATTTTGAATCACTTCTTCAAATCGTTTCACTATGAAAAAACTGAACATGTGTAGCAGTTTGGTTTTCATTCTGTTTTCCTGCAGGTTTCAGGGTTTGAATGTTTTCTCTAAAGATTTTTTACAGATTTGTGCCACCAGAGCTATTGAAGTTCAACAGTACTGAATTCAGTTTATTCTGGGTCTTCTTGTGTTACATCTCTTTGTGGAGTCTGAAAGGATTGAACCATAAATCTTCTCTTTCTTGTTTGTGACGTTTGTTGCTGTAAGCCTGAAAAACTGTCAAATTAAAGTCATTGGCGCCGTTTTGATGGACAAAGACTGAAGTACAGTGAGGAACAAACACGAACAGACGGCAGTGAGAAGAATCAGCATCACGCCCACAGGACTGACTCACAGCATCTCAGAAGCCTGAGGGCTCTTCGGCTTCTTCTCCGTTGCTTCTCCTCATCAGCAGCTGACACTCGCGTCACTTCAGAGCCTCTGAGCATCTTCCAAACCTAAATCAGGCTCATCATGAAAGCTGTGACTCTGTTCCGCCTTTTCCAGGGAACTAACTCTGGGAATGTCGAAGCTTCGTGATTCTGTAGGTTTTGTGGCATTCATGTGCTGCTAACGTGCAACCAAAGATCCTGCTGCTAAACTGCAGTTCTGGATTCTTTGTCTGAACTGTAGAAATAATTCAATATGAGCAACAAAGAAAAACAGGTGAAACATTTTTAACTACAAGAACTAACTCTAGATGAACTTTTACTGCTATGAAAGATCGAGTCTTTGTTTAAGAAGGTTTTAAAAAGTTCAGGTTCTTCTCATCTCTCTTCTGTAGGGTTCAGACCTGATTATGGAAAAGAAGAGCAAGTGTCAAACTTCAGCTGGAAGAACAAATGCAGAAACTTTCATAAAGTTTATTTTCTTTGCAGAGAATAAAAAAAAAGTGTAAATTAGTTTTCATTTGAAAATATTCTGGAGTAAAACATTCAGCACAATGATAAAGTGCAGAGCAGCAGTTTACATTTTTATTACAAAAATAACAAAAGCCTTCTTTGATTTCTTTGCTCCTGCAGTTTGATCTGTGAGAGAGGGAAACGTTGCTTTTATGTGGACATGTTTCAACCATGAAGCACATGTAAACTGGTCCTGATCAACACGGGTGGAGGGGAAAAGAGCAGAAATAAAACTCTCTTATAACTCTCAAAATTCACAAACTCTTCACTTTTTATGAAAAATCCGAGACAGTTTTTCTGTTTTAACTGATTAAATGTGAACACGAAACAGTAGAATTTATGGTGGCTCATTGTTTGGTCAGAGACTGAAAAGTTTTTCTGCTAATTGTTTAACTTTCTGCCAGGACCCGTCTGTGAATCTGAGAGTTGGACAGAAGAAGTCTGAAGGTTCGGGTTCGTCAGTGGTTTAGGAGCTTAACATCATCAGAACTTCTTCAGCGACATTTACGCCTGAAAACAGACACGACCAAACGACCAAATCAATTCTTTTTTTTTTTTTTTTTGGGGGGGGGGGGGGGGGGGGGTGTCCCTATCATCTCCGTTTCACAGTTTTCATCGTTCTTGTGTTTTTTTAACACAAAACAGACATTTTTCTGGCGGTTATTGTGATGCGTAAAATGGCACCGTGTGCGTAAAAATGAGTTGGAGACGCAGGCGCACGAACAGAAACTAATAGCAAAGGTCTGGAGGACTCTCAGATGCTGCGGCCGCGCTCTTCACTTGCCCACCTCGTCTAAAAGTTTGCGGTTGAGCTGCGCGCGCGCCCGCTGGCTCTTCATCTTGGCCATTTGGATCATATTCCTCAGCAGGTGGAAGGTCAGGTCTATGGACAGCGGCGGCTCCTCGCTGCGCTTCAGGAGGCGCACAGCAGTCCTCAGCGCATCCTCCTCGCTGTCCTCCGCTGGAGGAAGCAGGT
Organism: Oryzias celebensis; assembly: GCA_014656515.1. Lineage (NCBI taxonomy): Eukaryota > Metazoa > Chordata > Actinopteri > Beloniformes > Adrianichthyidae > Oryzias > Oryzias celebensis. The sequence continues at coordinate 2,510,751 of BNCR01000018.1, read as the reverse complement.
AGAGGAAGTCCGGCTTCTTCTGCAGGAGGAGTCGCAGCAGCTCCGCTTCACCGGACGCGCCGCCGGTCTGCAGCCGGCCGCTGCTAACCAACCAGGCAGGGAAGTGAAGCGGCCTGCCCGCGGCGAGGCGGAGGTGTGAGGAGAGGAGCAGGAGGATCAGGAGCGGCTTCATGTTCTGAAAGAAAGAGTTTGTTAGTTTTTTCAAGCTCCAGTTTGGTCTCACAGCCACAGAAAACAGCCGATGCGTTCCCGCCTCTTCTCACTGGAATTCTTCTTAGGAATTCCTCAGGTGAGTATGAAGGCGGACCCTCACCTGGACAGACTGTCTGCGCGAGATGCAGCTGGGGGAGGGGCGGCGCGCGCGAGCTCCGAACCTGAAAAGTTTCCACAGCGGAGGAAGAAAGCGGGTTTTATACCGACGCCTGTGACGTCAGAGCGATCACCGAGGTTCGGGTTGGAACCGGGACAACTGCGGAGATGCGGGGCGGGGCGTCCTGGGACGGTGGGGGTGGGGGGCAACCCATGAAGTGAGGGTCAGTCAGTCCAAAGATTTGAGTCATGAAGGAGGAGGAGGAATCTTGATGGAAACAGATGATGCGGAGATCCCTGCAGTTCGCGCGGATTTGTTTCACAGAAATCTAGAGACTTCAGAATCTAAAAACCAAAAGAAACTTGCAGGGAGGAGCAGGAATTTGCGTTTTCTGGTGTTTTTTTTGAACTCGCGCATGGACTTTAAGGATAAACTCAGTTTTTAAAAACATAAAAACCTTTTAATGCAGTAATGAGCTGTCCAGGGTCCTGAACTCCATCCAGCAGCCGAGTCCTCCGTCATAACCTCATCACCTCTCTCCTTATCTATCATCACCAGAAAACACATTCTAAATGACTTGAAGACTTAAAGCATCAGAAATTCACTTCCTTATAGACACTACAGTCACCCCCAGAACTGTGTGAAAGCAGCAGAACAAGGATCTGATCAGAGGAGAAATACTGAACATCACGGGTTTGGAGTTTGCAGAACAGAAAACTGAAGTTCATAAGCTGCGTGTGATAAACCACTAAGGTCCTGAGACCAAAATAAAACAAAGAAGAAGCCAAAACCCTAAATGATGGAAAAGAAACCTCTTCTCAACTGTTTGGACGAGAAACTGCTGAGAAGCTTAAAGTTCTTCACTTTCACAGCAACTGGGGGGCATTTGGCACAGGAGTTCACAAATGATCATCCGACTCCAGCATCCACACACGTGGATGCACATAGTTAGCCTCAGAGGTCAGACAAAGGTCGACTAAGTGAAACTTCAGGAGTTTGAGGAGCAAAGAGGCTTTTATTTTGAAAAAACTTCATCTCTGGAACTTTGAGGTCATTCCTGAAGATTTAGCAGCAAAAATATGAAAGTTTGTGTTTCTAATAAGAAAAATGAAATTCTACCAAAATCCAAATAACAGGAACATCAAACAATCCTTAAATCCCAGATGTTTCTCCTGAGGTGTGAATATTCAGAGAACAACCAGGAGGAGGTGATCAGAGGAGGAGGTGTGCTTTGCTGCAGCACCCATAAATCGGCTGATTCTTCACAGAGCTTTCTGCTGCTCTGACTTTCCAGTGTTAATTTGTCACTGGGAGTGGACCGGTTCATCGCTGACCTTTACGAGTGATTCAGTCGCAGCTACAGAACAAATGAGTGTAACTGCTCGCCAGCAGCAGCACCTCAGACGGAATCATGATCCACTTCACATCTTGTTGGCCTTCCAGGTCAGGTAGGAGTTCCAGGCGACAGCGACGATCTGGACCACAGCCAACCTGCAGCGGGAGGGAAGGAGGCGGATCTGATTGGATGCAAGTTGCCATGTTGAAATGAGATCATAGAGAGGGTTTGGATTTAAGAACAAAGCAGCAGAAAAAGGCAGAACTCTGATCAGACACCAGACGGGTTCCCTGTGACCCGTCCAGCCTTCAGAAACTGTTTCATTTTTGACTCAGAAATGTCACCAAGTTAACAGAAGCTGATTCCATCTGAGGAACATCTCCAAGAGGAGCTTTCTGGACTCCAAGCAGAACTTCAAATGACTGAAATGTATAATCTGGATAATTATAACGGTTCTTCTCGGCTCATTTGTACAGTTCTACATAAAGATCTGTGAGCTTCTGCTGCTCTTCAACCATCAGGTCCGGTTCACACATTTGGACCGCTCTGCCTCAGGGCCACAGGTCCATCAACTCAGCAGAAGTTATTCTAAACATCTCTTCTTTTGTTTAAGCTGGAAATGGGTTTTTATTTTGCTTTTTTATCTTTGAAAACATTTTTTATCTCGTGTTTGATCGCGTCTCTGTGGTTGTGACCTGCATCAATCAGAACTTTGTGGGTTTTCTGGTCAAAGTTCTGCATAAGTGAGGATTCCTTCTCCATCATCTGTGGGACGTTTGAGGGAAAAACCAGCGTTCAGATCTTCAGATGTCTCACCTGTGGTTCAGAGGAATGAAGTAGAAATTGGCGATTTGGACCGGAGGCCAAAGCTGGAAAGTCATGGAAGAAGGTCAGCATGAGTCCTTCAAATGACAGGAGATAAAAATAAAGGAAGCAGAGAAGAGGAGAACTTACATAATAATTGGAGATGAGAGCATCTGTGTAATCCTGTATACGAGAGAGAAGAATACGCATTAGAACAGTGAGAGCTTCGGTTTTATCCAGAAGTTCCTCGTGTTCTTCCTCCTCCATGAATGAAGAGCATCCTCCCGGTCTTGGGAGCAGGCATTGGTGAAGTTCAGCCGAACAATCACAGCAGAAACACCTTCATCCATCAAACATGGAGCCAGATCTCTGAGCCCCACCCAGTAAGAAAACAAACACAGCAAAAGAAGGAACTTTCAGGAGAAGGTACCAGAAACAGAGGAGGTGGAGGACACCTTCCTCCCACTGAAGGAGAACCCCATCAGCTGTTCTTACAGTCACTACATGTTTATGACGCCTGCAGCTTTCAGATGAGAGCCAAAACCACAAAAGCATCTCTTTTCAATTCAATTGTATTTATATAACCCAATATCACAACCATAGCCGTCTCAATGGGCTTCACACCGGTATTTCTGCAAAGAGAATAAAGTCATAAAATAAAAACAATAACTAGATGCTAAACCAACTAAACAGACTAAGATAAACAGACATCCCTGCCCTTAGACCCTCCTTCTTGCTGAGGACAAACTCTTAAAAAAAACTATTTTGGGGCAAAAATAAGGATGTCTACATGAAAAAGGGATCCTCTCCCAGGACAGACAGGAGATGTGCTGGAACTGTTAAAGAAAAATGAGTTTATCTAACCGTTCAACTACATGTTTGAATAACAACTAAGTATTTGAGTAGTGAGGTCCAGTTTTAGCGTGTCAATATAAATATATTATTAATCTAAGCTAAGCCCACTAAGCAGAGGGATTGGGCCGCCATGGCCCGATTTATCAAACCATCTTCCCTTAGCTTAGCTCTGCAGAGAAGTATGTAATGGATGTAATTAAAATTAGAATTATTCCCTAAAACTTTATTACAGTAGGTGAAGTAGGGCAGCAGTGAGTTAGGTATTCTCTGATTGCTAACTAGCCAATAAACCTGTTCAAAGAGGAATGTTTTAAGCCTAACTTTTTAACTAACATTAAATGTTTTTAGCCTAACAGTAACTCTTTAACCCGCTCTTAATGTAAAAAAGGGGAGGAGCCACACACACCAAAATCCCCGCCAAAGTAAAGCCGCCTCAAGGTCACCTGAGAACGTCTGGACATTTGAGAAACACGCCGGCGTTCCGCCTGCTTTTTCCTTCTCAAACACTTTTCTAATTACAGCCAAACAAGCTGCTTTACCCCCTCGAGGTGAAATAGCGGCGTGCTTCTCGCAGAAACACAAACCGGACGGTTCCTTCCTCCTGTCGCCTGATGGAGGAGAAATAAATGTTCTGCTTCAGAAGTTTACCTCAAACCAAAAAAACCTGAATATGTTTCAGCTGGACCTGAACTTTTCATCAGAGGAGCTGAAAAACCTCCAGAACATCATACGTTCCTGAAGATCTGAAGCTTTTTAACTCAGCTCCACTAAAGAGGAGGTCTGACAGGAGCTGCTGGAGGTCATCAGCTTCACCTCCTGCTGCTCCTCCTTTCATTTAAACACATTTGAATGTTTCCAAATCATATCTTTATACAAATAAAAAACTTTTCTGAACTTTGTTTTTTAAGAAAATCAGCAGAAGTCACACAAACTGACCTCCTGCAGGAGCAGAGGAGGATTGTGGGGGAGTGTAGGCAGAAGGCTGTAATGAGAACATTTGTCGTTTACTTTCTGACATTTAGCGGCGCCGCCTTCCAGCTCCGCCTCTCCCATAAATTATTGATGCTGGCGGGCAGTTAGGGCCGTCAGTGGCGGCGCAGGACAACAGCTCATATTGAGCGAGTAAACAAACGCACACCCAGACGAGGAGCATTAGTCATCACCCCCCCCAGCACAGGAAATAGTTTCTAAGAATAACGGCAGGTGAGCGTTTCAGGTCAGGCTTCCTGATCTTCTCCTCCAGAGTCCTCCTTTAATCAGAGGAGTTGAAAGGAGGAGATGGGAAGAGCGGCCAGGACCCCCACACAAACAAACCCACAAACTCCCTGATGGGGAGGGAACCAGAGAAGATCCTTGTTCGTGTCTTTAAGGAAAAGTGATCTCTTGGAGCTAACATATTCCTCCTCCACTCCGAGGAGCTTTGAGCCTCAGAAGCTCCTACAGGTCTATAGTGGGTTCTGGAGGAGTTTGTTCGTGTTTGTTGGAGAAAAATCTCAAAGGAGTTCTGAGAATGGGAGAGAAATTCTGAAAAGAAAATCTCCTTCAAACCCGTTTACATTCAGATCTTCTCACAGAACCGTCTGTGGGTCAGATCCTCTCATGACGGTTTTCTGAACCTCCATGAGAGTTCATCTTTACAAACGGACCTGCAGGAACTGCATAACGGACTCACCCGCTGGAGTTTAGTGATGTTCTCCTCCATCGTCAGGCCGTTCAGAGCTCCAGAGATGGAGAGGAAAGCTCCCAGGAAGCACGGAGCAAAACACAACTGTAAGGAAGGAAAAAAACACAGCTGAAAGGAGGAGAAAACAGCTGAAAGGAGGAGAAAACAGCTGAAAGGAGTAGAAAACAGCTAAAAGGAGGAGAAAACACAGCTAAAAGGAGGAGAAAACACAGCTGAAAGGAGGAGTAAACAGCTACAAGAAGGAGAAAACACAGCTAAAAGGAGAAGAAAACAGCTGAAAGGAGGAGAAAAAATAGCTAAAAGGAGGTGAAAACAGCTAAAAGGAGGAGAAAACACAGCTAAAAGGAGAAGAAAACAGTTGAAAGGAGGAGAAAAAATAGCTAAAAGGAGGAGAAAACACAGCTAAAAGGAGGAGAAAACACAGCTAAAAGGAGTAGAAAACAGCTCAAAGGAGGAGAAAACACAGCTAAAAGGAGGAGAAAACAGCTCAAAGGAGGAGAAAACAGCTCAAAGGAGGAGAAAACACAGCTAAAAGGAGAAGAAAACAGCTGAAAGGAGGAGAAAACATAGCTAAAAGGAGGTGAAAACAGCTAAAAGGAGGAGAAAACACAGCTGAAAGGAGGAGAAAACAGCTGAAAGGAGAAGAAAACAGCTAAAAGGAGGTGAAAACAGCTAAAAGGAGGAGAAAACAGCTAAAAGGAGGAGAAAACAGCTAAAAGGAGGAGAAAACACAGCTAAAAGGAGGTGAAAACAGCTGAAAGGAGAAGAAAACATAGCTAAAAGGAGGAGAAAACAGCTAAAAAGAGGAGAAAACAGCCCTGATGAGTGCAGCATGAGTGCAATTGTTGTTATTCTGATGTAAACAAAAACCAGACCTTTCTCTGCAGCTTTAAATCTAGATTTGCACAAACCAACTGAGATGTCCTGTTATTCTCAAATTCAAGCACTTTCAAGGATTTTCAAGGACCTGAATAGAGCTGCAGTTCAGCATCTGTTCTGAAAAGCTTCACTCAGCTTCACATTAAACAGAAAAAAAACATTTCTTCTCATTTTGGCTCCATCAAAGTACAACATTAAAGGCGTTCAGAACATTGTTCTGTTTTTTACTGAAAAAAAGGATGGAAGCAGCAGAAAAGACCCGGAATCAAACCGCATCAGAGGAGAGGAGTCCCCCAAATAAGACCCGCCCCCGAAGCTTCTCACCTGATCCACCAGCATTTTCTTCATGGCAGCACTTTTACTTCCTCCAACCACAAGCCGGTCCAGAACTTTGTACCAGCTGCCGATCACTGGGCCCTGATGGAGGAGGAAGAAAACATGTTTTTAAAGAAAGTGATTATTCGCGTGTAAGCTGCTTATGTTGAACTTCTTTCACTTAATTTAACCGCAATGCGCTACCTTTAACGCTCTAAGCTGCTGTTCTTGAACTACTTTCAGGTTAATGTTTAGATGTAATAAATATTTAAATTCACCACAAGATCAATAATTCCCAAACTTTAATTGGAGCCATGTTTTGTGAAATTGGGGTAAGAAATGAGGGGAGCTAGCGGGATTTTCGTGGTTGATGCCTGCCTGTCCTCCACTGGAACAGCAGCGTTCTGTTGACGTGACTCAATGCACAGCAATGGCGCCTGCGCGTGCACGTCACTGTGTGTAGCAGCAAACAGGCAAAGGCCAATCCAGTAATATATATCAATGGGCAGGAGATGACATCATTCCCAAACCAGAGTCTAGAGGAGGAGGAGGAGACTGAGGAGGAGGAGCTTGGTGACGCACGTTTTTCATCCTGAAGATAAAATCTGGAGTTACCACAAAGAAGAATCCGATGCTCATCATTCGGGCCGTCCGCCGAACGTTGTGGTGCCTTAATCCTCTCCTCTCAAACAGCTGCTGGGAGATGACGTCGCCGACGCCCACCAGAGATCCTGCGGGGAGAAAGAGCCTCACTGTGACGCAGAAAAGGAGCACCAGAAGAATATGCACTGCTAATGTGCAGGAGTTTCTGCAGGACAGGAAGCAGTTAGAGGGTTCAACCACAGCAACCTTTCACTTTTTAGAAACATTTCATTCAGAATAAATAGTTTATGAAGCGTGTGTGATAACAATTCTATTTTTATTTATATTTTGAGCAGAATATCATCCTTGCGTTTTTTAACGAAATAAAAAAGAATCCCCATCCTCATTTCAGCTTCATCAGCCGCTCAGCCTTTGTGTCCACAGAGAAACGCCACAAACTCAAATGAACCCAAAATGAACTTTTGACCTCCCGGCTCACATTAACCCAAATATTTGTGTATTGATTTGAACCTACTTTGATGTTGATAAGGTACATAGAAGGTTAGATAGATCTTTAAAGATCGTGTATGATCATGTAAATCAGTGGTGAGGAGGGGTGTGGGGGTGGGAGTAGTTAGGGGTCACTCTGGGTCACACCTGAGATGTAAACGCATACAAATTAAACCAACATTTCATGATTGTATTTCGGGGTAACAAAGTTTTGTTTTTAAAAAGCTTGATGGCACGTGACATGTGTGGCGTTGCATACGTTGAAGGCCGCGGTGACGTCACGGAGTAAAGATTGATTCCTACCTGCGGTCACGATCTGCACCGTCCAGGGATACTTGGACATCAGCGTCTGGTAGGATCTCCACAGGCCTGCCATCGCGCCCCCTGCAGGAGCACAAGCACAGTTCACGCGCACGCGCCGCGTACTCCCTAACTTTATTAGTTTTCTCAGCCCTCGTGGGTTTAATTTCCTGAAGTTTAGAGTCTCGTGTTTCTCGTCGTTTGTTCCAGACTGAAGAAATACTCGAACCGGGTCAGAACTAGAGGTACTTCACACGCCGTTTCGCTCAGAACCGCATTAAAACGAGTTTATAAAAAGAGAAGCAGCGAACCCGATTTGAAGCCCGGCTCCAACTAGATAGGAGCTGGGGATGCGTTCAAGGTCTCACGTTAATTCCAACTGTTCTTAAGAAAACGGAATATTTTAGTTACAGTAATTCTGTGTAATACTGTTATCAACTTATCTAATTTTTAACGTTTGAGATACAGGAATAAACAGACTGCAAACATATTTAAACACAAGAGAGCGATTAGTTTTTTCCTAACTTTGGACGTTTCATAGTGTCAGTGAAAGCATCATCAGCCCTGGCTTACGTCAGTTCCGCAAGAAAATATCAACTGGGCTCTCTGTCGCCCACTAGTGGAATCAGGCCGGTATATAACAAAAAAAAAAAAAAAACATCCAAACAAAACTTTTTTTTTTTTTATATTGTATTTATTTCTGCTGGAATGGAATAAATCACATTTTCAATGGGGAAAATAGAGAATACAGATGACTTTATTTAATCTGAGGCAATTCCGGGTTATTCATTTAAACAAGAAATTAAAAGAATTTTAAGTAAACGCAGCCAGTTTTCACAGTAAAAATACTGGAGGTGGAGACTGTTAATGTTTTTGTAACAAGCTTTGCTTTAAGCAAATTATAAATTGATTTAACAATGTGAAGATAATAGCATCAAATGCAGATTAAGGAACAAAACATAATGTTTTAATCAAGTCATTATGGTGAGTCTGTTAAACAGAAATACCTTTCAACAACAATAAATTAGAAAAATTAAATAAAACTTTAACAGCTGCCATAAGTTTCAGTTTTCAAATGGTTTAAACAAGAAATGCCAGTCATGTTAACTGGGGCTACACCTAAAGGTGTCCTGAATCGGAAGATTGGCGGCAAAAGCATCACAAAGTACACGGGTTTAACACCACCTGAAAAACAACAGATGGCAGAGGGAACCATTTGGATCTGTGGCAATGGTTTGCAAAAGTAAAATCATAAAAATGTTCAAGTTTGTTGTCCCTTTTGGTGGAAGTTGCCTGAGAAAATGAGTTTACAGAAAAAAACTACACTTTTTTTTTAAACAGATGAATAGAACAATATTCATAAATTTCTTATTGACCAAAAACTGTTGTAACTCGTCTTAAATGATCAATGTTTTCTGATTGTGCATTTCTGTGCAAAATAACAGTGAATCTACATAAATGCTCTTTGATCCTCCATCAGTTCACAGTCAGTCAATCATTTTGTTTCCCTTTTGGGGATCAAAAATGTATTTTGAAACTTATTCAAACCTGAAGAGTTCCTGCAGCAAAAAGAACATCTGAGAGTTTCAGTAAAGATTTCTGCCTGTGGAACGCTTCATCTTCTGGGGTGAAGATGTGAGGAAACAGGCCTCCAGCTTCAGCAGTCTGAGCGGGGAGAGCGGATAACTCCACCGCTCCAGGTCTTTAGGGGGAAGCTCAGAGGTCAGAGGTCAGGGGCAGAGCTAAACTGTGCAGGTAGCATTCATGTGATTCTTAAAGGGTTTGGTAACACCTCCACCTCAGAAGTTCAAGCCGTCATCATTTTCACACCAGTCTGAAGGCGCGTCGGTGCCGAAGAAACGGTCTCCAAAATTCCCTGCAGACAAATAATGATCAGGAAACCAGAAAAGATCAATAGAGAAGGTAACAATTCAACCGTCTGACGTCCATCTCTGTTCATGAAGCTGCTCAGCCCCCCACCCTGCAGGTGATCATTGACTTACCTGCAGCTCAACCTCAAATGGTTTTAACCATTACGACCCGTTTAGACCCAAACCAGAACTCAATGACCTTCCAGACATTAATCAGAAAAGATGTTCTGGACTTAAAATTCTGGATCTTCCAGAAACTTCTACAATTTCTGTCCTTTAAACATAACAGTGAGATGTTCAGAGCAATAGAAATTGATAGCTGGCTCCTCTTGTTTGTCTGAGGAGGTGCTGAGCGAGGAATGAGCTGCTCACCGATGCCTGGGATGATGTGGAACTGGTCGTTGACCTCCTTGTCCACGGCGGTGGTGATGATGCGGACCTTCGGGAAGGCGTAGGCCACCGAATGAACGCCCATCTCTGCCATCAGCAGCGATAGCAGGAAGATTTTGTCCTCCGGCACGTCATGGTCCTGAAAGTAAAGGCATTGCTGTAGATGAACGAGTACAAGTGAAACTCGCGGAGCGTGGACCCACCAGCAGGACTCTGACGGCCATGAGAGCGGCCGCTCCAGTGGAGACGGTGCTGTCCACCAGAATGACGTAGTCCTCACTGATGTCTTTGGGCAGACGCAGGTAGTGCAGCTGGAGGACGAGGAGGAAGAAGAGTTTAGCTGAGGAGCACTCTGAGGACGGACGGTCTTTGAAGCACACACACCTCTGGCTCTCCTGTGTCGTGGTTGGTCTGAATGAGGATCTTCCCCAGGCGGATGTCCTTGCAGACGGCCATGAGGGCCTGCTCCATGGTCTCCCCCGCCCTCAGGATGGAAACGCCCGTTATCTGAACCAAAGAACATCCTGGAGTCACAAACAGGAGATTTCTACAAACAGTTCTACAAACAAGATAATCGTTTCTAACATGTCGTTCTGACCTCTGCTGACCTCGGCAGCAGCGACGAGGAGCAGCTGAAGGTTAGAAAAAGCAGAGACCTGTTAAGCGTGAACGTACCCGCTTCCCGCTCAGCCTCTTCCCCTCATAGACTCCGCCCTGAGGCGTCTCCACGGATACGGGCTGGAAGAGGATGGAGAAGAAACGGTGAAGCTTCACTTTTTCCATGAAGACCACAGTGTGAACACGTTGGACCACAGAAGCTCACCTTCAGAGGCAGGAAGGAGAGGGCGTGTTCGATCAGGAGCCTCATTAATCTCTTGGAGTAGAAGATGAACTCGTCCCGGTTGGTCTCTTTGTTCCTGCAGAGCAGAAAATACGTCGGCCTCAGACGTTGCTGAAGAACAGCACCGTTTGCAGGGACTCAAAGCTGAACATCCAGAAGATCTCATCATCTCCAGAATCCTCACATTAACAAATGACACAAAGTTCTCCCACATTTCTCTGATGATGATGATGATGCTCCTGACCTGATGATGGTGTGCATGCCGCGGACCTGGGGGCTGGCCTCCAACACGCTGAGGGTTCTGGGTAACGGCTGACCCTGATGAGCTGAAGCCAGAGCTGATCTGCAGTTAAAGAAAAAGACATTTAGATGACGTTGCTTGAAACAGGAAAGCACGTCTGGTTTAGCCCTTTCAAAATAAAATCCTTCACCTGTTAGAAAAACTCAAACTGAAGCCACTTTGTAAAGACGCCAATTAAGAAAAAGTGAGAGAACTCGCTTCAGTTGATTTTGAAGAAAGTCAAAGAAACTTTAAAGGGTGTTCTCTGGGGAAAAAGGCACATCTGTCTGGAAAATTTGAGTTCCTTTTTCCAGTTATTAAGTATATTGACAAGAGGAAATCTCAGCTCAAAAAAACCAGACATCCAGAACACGTTAACCTTCATCAGCAGAAACTGTCAGGCACGGAGGCGGAAGAGCAGTCATTGGGACTTTATGACCATGCAGCCAGAGGGCAAGCAGAGTTTTACATAAAAATGCTTCAGTTTCAGAGGAGGAACAGGAGAACAGCTGGAGGGAGTCGCTGAATTACTGCTGATAAGCAAACCGGGGGAGGATGGGGGTGAACATGCCATGCAAGTCTCAACAAAAGCAGATAAACAACGTCTGCACAGTTCCACTACAACAGAGAGGAAAAGGGGCCTCACATGTCCCAGCGCAGCTTCCTCTGACGGAGCAGTTTGAAATGCAAGGAGAGAAAAAGGAGAAACGGGAAGAAGAGGACCATCACGCACACAGTAAGACCAGAAACAGAACCTCCACCCTGAAGGCGGAGGTTACGATACTGAAGTTATCTGGAGACAAAGCCGCACCGGCGTTTGCTAGTCTGAAGACACCACTTAAGGAGAAAGAGCTTCCGAGTTCACACATCACCAGGCAGCGCTTCCTATTCGAACCTTCTGGTTTGTTTATTTTGAAGTTTTCAGATCAAATCTGACACTTTCCAGCAGTTCTTTCATGTAATTTTAGACACTTTGGATTCAAACAAAAATAATAGAGCATTCAGAAAAGGGACGAGTGATCGCAGTCTGCAGAAAACACATTTCCACGTTTCTATGGAGAAACCCTGACGTCGTCCTCTGACTCTCAGACAGATGCTAACCTTCATGCTTTAACCCAGAGGTGTCAAACTCCAGGCCTCCTAATGGTTTTCCATAAACCTTGCTGTATCTGCAGCTGATTACCTAAGAAGCTTCAATGGCAGGTTTGTTGGAAAACACGAAGGACATTGGCCCTCAAAGCCTGGAGTTTGAGACCTTTGCTTTAACCCTTTAACTGCACTCGGCATTTTACTCTTTTTCCTTTAAAATTAATCAAAATAATGAAAAACATTAAATATCTGGAGAATTTCTTGAAAGAAAACAAAATATACCCCTGCCAGCCACAAGGGGGCAGTAAAAGCTGTTCCGTCTGCACAATAACGGGATAAAATGTGGTGGAAAAGACATTAAAGTCCTGAATAACAGCCTTAAGACGTTTAGTTTAATGTATAGAATATTTTGAATTTAAAACAATGTTCATTTATAAAAGCTCCTCTTCTTATGTGGAGATGTAAAAACAACAATGTGGACTAATGTGGAGAAGGAACAGAAGCAGTTGAACCTGATTCAGCTTCTTGTCCAAAAATGGGAAACAAAAAATGATCAAACAGATGGTGGATTCTGTAAGAATTCTTGTGATTTATTTGTGGAACAAATGTCCCCTCAGGTAACTAAAGAACATTTGACACCAAGAGTGGATCAATCTCTGGATTTTATACCAGAAAATTGATAAAATAAATGTTCTAATCGCAACAATCTGAAGATACTTTCAGAAATTATCATGTTAAAAATGAAGTAACAGCAAAAACAGATTTATTCAACCAAAGACATATTTTTATGATTTAAAATGATCAAAACCCTGAAGGTCACAGAACTAATCCACAAATAAACCAACTGATGGTGAGAAATAATAATTTCAAACCAAACATCCGTTCAGCACAATTCCTTTAGGGAAACATTTATTTTGAAGTTGTGGGACTTAAAATAATGAAAATTAAAATACATAAGTGCTATTTTCTTTCAAATTTAAGACCTAAAATGAGTTTATGAAACATATAAAAAGCAGCAAATGAAGGCAAAAAGAGGCAACAGTCGTACCTCACCGTGATCTCACGCTGGAATGGGAACACAGCATTCAGCCCGGCAAGCAGGAGGCGTGCACATGAGGAGATAAAACCCACACACATGCACACCAACACACACACACACACAGAGTATGCAGACAGTTAGAGGAAAAACAAAAGATCTGGAAAGGAAAGAAAAAACAAATCTGCAAATGTTTGAGTCAGACCCTCAACGCTCATGTTTGGATGAAGTTGGATGAAGAACTTACTAAGTTTCCGTTTTGTTCACTAAGATGCAGTGTTTTTAGCTGATCATATGCGTTGATCTGATGCGGGGATGGGAAACTCCAGGCCTCGAGGGCTGCAGTGTCTGCGTGATTTCCAGATATCCAAGCCCTCCTCATGACCGATTACCTGCTTCAGGTGTGTCCAGTATGTTGGAAAACATGCAGGAATGCGGCCCTTGAGGCCTGGAGTTGTCTATCCCTGATCGGTTAGACCAGGATGTTGTTTTATGGTCCAAGTCCTCCATAAGTACCTGATGTTAATAAAAAGAAGACAGGGATCCGACGCATCTGAACTATCTGATTCCTGCAGAGACTCTTTATCTTGTGGTTGGAACGGTGGATTCAGAAACATAGATGAAAGTGATGCAGAGGAAAGCTCTCAGAGGTTCAGGAGGACAAACAGCAGCAGATGGAGATGCTCGTTCTGCTGCTGACCGTTAGACAGACGCTGACCGCAGATCACATCACTGTTGGGCCATTCAGCAGGAGGGTGATGATAGATGAAAAACATGGAGGACACGTCTTCTGTCTTCACAGAAATTTTCATCTAAAGACCTTTATGAGGCTGAGACCACTGAGGTGTGGCGGCAGAAAACAGGATGTTCAAACTAAAATGATAAACCTCAGTTCAGCCTTTACTTTAGTACATAGAGCTCATGTCCTCTAATGTGACACTAAAAATAAAATATTGGATGTTTGGTTTGGTGTAAAAAGCAGATGAAGCCCCTGCAGGCAGATCTGAGGAGAACATGGAGGTCAGTCGTGCTCAGTTTGTCCTCACCAGCACTTAAGGTACCGTCTGACCCTTTAAGTGTGCTGCTCTGTGCAGAAATGGATCTCCGTCTAATCTGAGGGAGCTGCTTGCTGCATGTTACAGCGCATCCTGCAGTAGAGACACATCCTCACCTTCTCTAGCTGGCTGTGGACGTGCTGAACGATCAGATCCAGAGCCACAAAATTCTCCCCACCTGCACAGCAGCAAATCCAGCAAAGGTTTCACTAATGTCCAGTCCAGGTGGAAGCATCACTTCCTGGTTCCACATCGACTTACCTCTGGGGACAACGATGTCGGCGACCTGCACCGTGGGCTCGATGTACTGCTCAAACGCCGGCTTTACAAATTTATTGTACTGTTTGATGATGCCACTGACGTCCCGCCCACGCTGGGAAATGTCCCTCTTCAGCCTCCGTATGAGGCGGATGTCTGAGTCTGTGTCCACAAACACCTTCATGTCCAGAAGCTGAAAGAATCATGTCGTTTAGAATCTATGCGTTTCTGTCACAATATTAAAGGTTATGAAAAGCTACAACAACTGGAATAAAAACTACTGATCAACTAACATCTCTGCAGAAAAACACTGACGTGTGGCGTAAAAGTGTTTCTGACGGAAGTTTATTTTTACAACATGCTGGGATCAAGCTGATCTGTTAACTGAAGACAAAGGCTGACCACCTCCCTTCAGCGAGCGGACCATCAACAGGTCAGGAGGAAGAGATCTGCTTTCAGACACCAGCAGATGTCTTTTTACCTTCAACAATTCCTTGTTTGCAAAGGCCAGGATGCCCTCAAAGATGACCACGTTGGCTCCGTAGACGGTTTTCTGTGAAAACAACCACCAGACAATACCTCCATCAGAACAAGGAGCATAAAAACAGCATCAACTGAGATTTCTGACTGAGTTTTTGACTCATTGGGGATATAATTTGTTACGTTACAGGGGTAACGTAATCATCTTTACTCGTGAAAAAGTCACCTTTGCAGCTCTGCAGTCCATCATCCGTTGTCATGGAGACACAGCACAGTCCTGCTGTGACAGATGTGGAGCTGCATCTCCTGTGGACCGAACTATGTTTGCCGTGCTAACTGGCACTAGAGGAGCTTTGGAACTATGTTGGAAAATATGTTTTTTTTTTGGATACAATCATATAAACTGATAATGGATAAAAATCACAGAAACCTGCTGAGTATAGGAAGAAAGCTGAAGTGAAATGTGGCACCAGAGATGAAACCACATGTAGTGAGAACCACACAGATCCTTCTGAAAGAGAAAACATCCCAGCTGCTGGAGCCGCACAGCATCACCACCCTGAAGACCGAGGCTTCATGAAAGTGGCTGAAGGTCCATGAAATGATTTTACGGCCTGGTTTCCCAGAAGTTGCTGATCCTCTCAGCCATGAAATGATATTGTGAAAGAACAGCGAGGAGCTGTCAGGAGATCAGAGACCGATTGTTCACACAAAGCTCTGGGGAGGTGGAGGTGGTGGTCTGTTTTATGTTGGAGATAATGTCCTGGACCCTAAATGTGTGAGAATTAACTAATTAGCATTCCTGTAAAGAAACATTGGCTCCACTGGAGAATGAACTCCAGCTGGAGATAAAGGATTTGCTTAGATGGTTTTATTCTGTTGGGATGTTTTGAATGTAAGAATGTATAAAACGAACGTCTGCTGCACAAAATGCTCTGAAAAACCGGCAGCTTCTGCTACACAAAATTCACAGAAACTGTTTCTCCTGTAAAAACCTACTGTTTCTGCAACATAAAACCTGCAGTTGTTGTTGCACAAAAAAATACAGTTCCTGCTGCATAAAAACGCAGTTCCTGCTGCATAAAAACGCAGTTCCTGCTGCATAAAAACGCAGTTCCTGCTGCATAAAAACGCAGTTTCCGCTGCATAAAAACGCAGTTTCCGCTGCATAAAAACGCAGTTCCTGCTGCATAAAAATGCAGTTCCCGCTGCATAAAAACGCAGTTCCCGCTGCATAAAAACGCAGTTCCTGCTGCATAAAAATGCAGTTTCCGCTGCATAAAAACGCAGTTCCCGCTGCATAAAAACGCAGTTCCCGCTGCATAAAAACGCAGTTCCCGCTGCACAAAAAGCAGTTTCCGCTGCACAAAAGCGCAGTTTCCGCTGCACAAAAGCGCAGTTTCCGCTGCACAAAAAGCAGTTTCCGCTGCACAAAAAGCAGTTTCCGCTGCATAAAAACGCTGTTTCCGCTGCATAAAAATGTAGTTTCCGCTGCACAAAAACGCAGTTCTCGCTGCACAAAAACGCAGTTTCCGCTGCATAAAAACGCAGTTCCTGCTGCATAAAAACGCAGTTCCTGCTGCACAAAAACGCAGTTTCCGCTGCACAAAAGCGCAGTTTCCGCTGCACAAAAACGCAGTTTCCGCTGCACAAAAACGCAGTTTCCGCTGCACAAAAACGCAGTTTCCGCTGCATAAAAATGTAGTTTCTGCTGCACAAAAATGTAGTTTCCGCTGCACAAAACGCAGTTTCCGCTGCACAAAAAGCAGTTTCCGCTGCACAGAAAGCAGTTTCCGCTGCACAAAAAGCAGTTTCCACTGCATAAAAATGCAGTTTCTGCTGCATAAAAATGCAGTTTCTGAGGCACAATCCTCACAGTTCTGCTTCATGAAAAGCACACTTCTGATTATCTTCAGCCGAAATCCACTTTGAGCTGCAAACACAGCACTTCGGGCAAAAAATGCTGCATGTAAATGCTGCAGAATGAGGTGGCAGACACAGGAACCATCAGACAAACAGGAACTAACACCCCTAAGCAACAAAAGTTGGAAGAAAAGTCACATTTAAATAGACATTGGCTAAAAGTTCCTAGTTGGGCACAAAGACGTGTGGATCAAAACAACAAAAGAGAGCAATGTGATGAACTCTATCTTACCCATTCTTTACGTCTGCAGTGGGAAGTGAAGTCATACACCGGCACTTTGACGCTTTTCCCTTTCTTCAGCTTTCTGAGGACGGAGATGAGAAGCTCAAAGTCGAAGGCGTCGGGGTGATCGAAGTTGTACTCGTTTTTGACAGCCAGCTCATCCTCCTCCTTGTTCAGATCCTGGAGCAGGAGGAGCACACAGTGATCAGCGGAAAGAAACATGATCCTGATCTTTTACGTCTCGTGTCACCGCCTGTCAAACCTCTTCTCTAAACCCAGCTGCTGCTGCGACACAAAATCCTATATCCTAGCTCAGGTTATCCAGGTACAGGTTTAAACCTGTACTCGTCCTTTAGTTTAGACTCAGTTTCACCAAAGAAAAGGAAGCAGAAGGAAGTTCGGAGCTGAAACTGATCCTGGAAACAGTCTCAGGCGACACAACTGAACCTCCTGAGACTCGTGGACCTTCAGAACATACATGATCCCTTTATAGTTTATGAGCTTTATGAGGGTTTTTATTCTCTGATTTATCCAGGAGATTATGGAAGCTTGAAATTCTTATGTCATACGAGCTGCAGTGATGAGAACATGAAGAGTTTCATCCGTTCCCATGATGACTGCTCTGTTACCATATCAAAAACTCACTGGGACTCCATTAGTGCTGCATTTCTCTGAATCACAGCTTTCGTTTTAATCATACGTCCCGTCAGGTGTGCACAGCCGCATCACCTTGTAGAAAGAGTCCATGGAAAGCAGAACCACCCAGGGAACGTCCAAAGCCTCGATGATCTTATTGGCGACTGTGGTTTTCCCAGATGCGCTTCCTCCACACAAGCCTGGAAGAGAAGGTTCAGATCAGCACCTTCACAGAAGCTCAGACTGCAGCGTCAGCACTTTTGAGGACTTCCTCACACCAGCTTCAGGTGAACTTTTCTGGCCTGCTCCTCCTCTGCAGCAGATGTCTGCAGAGATCATGCAGCGCTGCAGCCCGCTCACACAAACAGTTTGGTACCTCCTGGTACCACGACGAATGAGTGACGGCCTTCCAGAACATCACTCAGAGGAACCGGGCCAGAGCAGTATTGAGCGTTCTCCTGAGCAGCTGGAATGGCTCTGATAAGAACAAGTCCAAACTGATGACGGAGGAAGAACTTTAATAACTGATTGTGTACAAACACTTTAATTCTGATCTGATACTTTGTTTTCCGCTGAAACGGCAGATCAAACTCTCTGCTGCACGTCTGCATTATTCTGACCTTTAACTGGGATCTCATTTTTCCATTTTCCCTCCACACACAAACACACCCACAGGCATTTTTAAAGGCGGCCGAGTACAGTCGAGTGTGAAATGATGAAACAGTGGGATAAAATGATCAACTCTAAAAAAAAAATAACCCCCCCAAAAAAACAGGATTTTGTAGTTAGTTGATTTTTTATCTGCAGTCTCATTTATTATAAACGGAACTTTATTAAGATTCATTTGTTTCTACTTTTACTCTGGCCGTCTTTCTATAAATGAACACAACGGCTTTATCATTTGAAATGAAAAACATAGATTTTACACAAAAGGATGTAGAATTTGCACAAATGTTTAGAACTTCATTACCCACAAGGCTTTGCTAGCAGGACCGGAAACATGTCAGTAATCTGCTTTAGCTGCATTTCCATGTTTGCTGTTGTTTGGTTTCAGCAGGCTGCTGCTGTTTTCATCTATTCTATATTACACAGCAGAACTGGTTCTGGTTTCAGTGTTTTCAGAACTTTTCTTTAGAAATCTGAGATTTTGTCAAATATCAAACCATTTTTAAACTGAAAGATTAGTGTGTCTGAAGAGATGAGCTGATGAGCGACGCCTGAGGTTCTTCATCAGAGAAACAGGAGGAAGACGGGCGGAGGGAAACCCTCCCCCAGATCATCACAGCATGCCCCCCTCCCCATGAGAACCCCTCTTTTCAGGACGGCGTCTGCTCTCACCAATCACAAAGGCTTCTTTGAAGGTGGTCCCAGTAACATTGTACCAGGGGGGCCGGCCCGCCGTATAGATGGTCCTCTTGTTGGTCCTCAGCAGGGGGGGCTCCGTCTTCGACTGGCTCGTGGTTCGCTTTCGAGGAGACGGCGTCAAAGGGCAGCGGGGGACGTGGTTCAGGAGAGCATCCAAGGAACGGTCTCCGCTGGTGCTGGAGACAGAAGCAGAAGTCTTCATATGGTCAGTCACTCTGACCACATGAAGACGGAAGCTGGAAACGGGTTTGAATCCATGGACAGACGCCATCAGACATGCCCGTTAGCTCACAGACGATGCCCTGCTGCTCCTGGACTTTTCATCTCCACAATCTACCTGCAGCAGAGGCTCCACCCAGACCACCTTTCCTGACCCAAAACAGCCGACGGTTCTGCTGCATTCGGCCAAAATGGGAGTTCTGAGAACTTCACTGCAGATACACTGTTGTTCTGCAGAGAAGGAACAGAGGAGCTTCTAACTTTAGACTTCCTCTGCTGGAACCCGTTCTCTGCAGCTCTCTGATGTTGGTGTGGCTGAGGGGGAGGAAGAGGAGCTCGCCAACCTCTCCAGGAAATCACACCCGTCCAGGACGCAGCAGGGCCGCTCTTCACATGAGTAAGGCCATCATCACGCGGCGCACATTTCTGAGCACGAAAAGGAACCTCAGAGTCTTCCACCGCCTTAAACAAACCGGTTTACAGGTTTACATGAACAACAGTCTGATGTGGATCTCCTTTTCCAACTGCTCAGAGAGGCTCTCCCTAATCCCAATCCTAATCCCTGATGACAAGACACCAGATTTCTGGTTCTCCAGGTTCCTTAAGAAAGAATTGAGAGCACATCTTTCTGCTAACCTCCTGATCACAGATGTTCCTGTCACGTGATTGGAGTTACCTGACCGGGTTACTCCAGAACCAGGTTAAAGGTGTGTTAGTTCAGCCAAGAAGTCAGGAATATGGTCACAAAACACGCTGTAAAGATGGTCACTAAACCATTTTTCCTCTGAGAACTCTGGGTAAAGTCCTCCTGACAGAAGAAGG
Organism: Oryzias celebensis; assembly: GCA_014656515.1. Taxonomy (NCBI): domain Eukaryota; kingdom Metazoa; phylum Chordata; class Actinopteri; order Beloniformes; family Adrianichthyidae; genus Oryzias; species Oryzias celebensis. The sequence continues at coordinate 2,490,688 of BNCR01000018.1, read as the reverse complement.
ATTGTTCTAGAATGTTACAGGTGACGTTCTTGGTTCTTCTGAGTCTGGAAAGACTTCTGACTCCATTTCTACTCTTTTCCTTATTTTATGCTGTAATCTGCTGAGATTGTTTGCTGTTCCTCAATTAAACTCCATGAACACAACATGATGGCGGGATTTCACACATCTGATCTTGTTTTCCACCATGAGTCCTATCTATGATGATTTTTTTTTTCATTTTGTTTACTTTCTGAGCAGGAAATTAACCAGATTAACATGAAAATTGGATTATGGACAGAAATCTGGGTGATAATTCGGTAAAGTTGGAAAGATATTCACAGATTCTGACTTCTGGGTGTAAAAACTCTTCTGAAAAACGTTCAAACGTACAAGCTTCAAGATTCTGTAAAAATCAATATTCTCTCAAAAACGAATACATTTCTACATTTATATGAGCTAGTAAGGAAGACTCGTCCTCATATTCATGTTACAATAAACTTCATTAGAGAAAGTCATTCTTTATTCTATTTTTTTTAAATAATTTTTCTTAATAGAAATATAAATCATGATAAAAATGCTCAATGCTCAAAGTTACGTTCACCAAACCTCCTCCCACGTTTATGCGTTATAAATTTCTACTACAAGATGATTGAAGTCACTTTTTTTATTTAAAAATATGGATTATTTTTATATATAAGCAGGATTGCTGCTTATTATCTCTGAAAACACTCACAGTGACCAAACACTCAGATATGAGGTCTCTCCTACTCATGCCATCGTATTAAAACAAAGATTTTCTGGAAAAAGTCACTTTGTTCATTGTTAGGATTGTTTAATACAAATATGGATCAAATGAGGTCAAATGCTCAATCGCTCTGAAGATACTGAAGCTGCAATCATGGCCTTATTGTCCCACTACAACAAAGATTATCACTGGAATAATCTGATGCTTAAAGAAACCAGATTGTTGTTGATGACGTAGCTGGGATCACTCAGAAGACGTCACTCCAGAAAAATGACCATATGGATTCTGAGGATTGAATCTCTGATTTAATCCCGGAGGAGACCGAGTGCGGTATGACCCCGCAGCGCCTGCGTGAATGAATAACGGCCCTCCCCTCCGTGCTTCCATCAATCTGTATCATCATGTCGTCGCATTGTCACGTGATCGATCCGACAGCTTACGCCTTCAGGCGTTTGTTTCCGCCGCTTTTGTCCCCGCATTAGCAAAGCTAGCCGCGTTAGCAGGCTCGCCTGAAGCCTCGCGGCGCCCCTCGCGCCGCCTCCCTTCATTCCCGCCACAGGAGCCCCCACCCCCAGCCCCGGTTTTTTTCTGCCAGAGCTGGACACTGACCTGTCCGCGTGCGTCCGCCCGTCTGCCGGATCGTCCTCATGCTTTCCATCGCTGCGTTCCGCTGACATGTTGGCACCGCGCGGCTAAAACCAAACATCGGGAGCGTCATGACGTCAGGGCGTAGGCATGACGCATTCATGGTCGTCAAAGAAAATCTGAATCTAAAGACATCTTTGGAAGAGCCAAATTCTTACCTAACAAAAAACAAATTGGGGAGAATGTAGTTACATACACATTTCAATGATAACAATATTTTTCTTAGGGTTGAAGATCAGTTCGCTTGCTTCCCCCGAGATTCAAACTTGGTGACACCCCCCATCCCAACAGAGCTGCAGTCACTCGTCAATCATTATCAGCCCAGCGACAACAATAAAATGAAAAGTGTTGATCAAATTTAACAAACACGGTTAAAAGTAAATTCTAACACAGCGATTCAAAGGTCTGAATACAGTTTGTTTTTAGGATTGATGTTGTGACAAAGGTCTGACTGAAGCGTAAGAATGTGAGAACCGTGTCTTTTTCGTCCCATTTTCATTGAACGCAGCGCTGATGACGCTGAACTGCAGCCGAACCATATACGGTCTACGAGCCGAACACGTGAAGGTGTCTGGCCTTTATGCTCTTGCTTTTCATGTGCGATCCGTTTACGCAGAGTTAAACCAACCATTAACCTCTTAAAAAATATATATTTTAAATTTGAAACATGAACCAGAAGTGTTTGCATTTGGAAAGATATTTTGATGCAAACTATCTGAAGAAAAAATTAAGGTTTATAGCCTAAGTGCTTAACAATCCTAATTTGGCACATTAAGCCGAAAAAAGACAGCACATAACAGCACACAAATAATTAAATTAAATTGTTACTTTTATATTTTTATTAAGACAAATAAAACATATTTTCATTAAGAAATAGTTAAAACACACCCATGTGTTTTGTGTATGTGTTTATAAAATGTTTTTTTTGTGTGTGTGTCTTACTGACTGTTTTCAGTCTGAATTTAAATTGATGTTTAGACAACATTAGGCGTCGTGCTGGTCTGGTTGAAGGATTGATTTTGCTAGAGATGTCCTCCTGATATGGTCCGGGCGGGGGGTCCCGCATGATCAGTCAGCCTCTGCACTGTGAGGCAGCAGGAGCTGCAGTGTGGGAGCGCGCCGAGCCCCTTTCAGAGGTTTGCTCCTCCTGGTCCCCCTGCACAGCCTCATCAGGACCCGCTGTTTCTGAAAGCATCCCTGCAAGTCGGCCCACTTTGACCCGCGCTGTCAGTGAATCCGGACCTGTCCTCCCACCTGCATCCTCCTCTGAAGGGGAACACTTTTGTCCACTTGGAGCAACTGAGCGCGTAAAAAATGGAAAAGAATGAAGGGAATTCTGAGAAATCTCATCTGATTGATGAGAAGAATTCGAAGATGTACTCCTTAAAACTGGAAAGGTGAGAATTCTGCTGCTGAGTTTGATTGTGTATTTGAATGAGAAACCTGGCGCGCGCGCTTTGGAGTGATTTTGGAGATCCTTGCGGGGAAAAAGTTGCACGTTGCAGCAGGGGCTGCGCGCGCCGCCGCGGCGCAGTGGGAGCAGTTGTCACTGCGGCGCGCATGTCAGGCAGCGTCTCGCGGGCTGTTGTATGTGAATGAACAAATTCATTTCCACGCGTGGCTTGTTTTTGGACAGCCTGTGACAAATGGCCGCGGGGCGCGCGCGCGGAGCGGCGCTAAAAAGTCATCATCTGTCATTAGAGGGCTCACCGAACGGGCTGTGCGCGCACGGACGCGGGCACAACGGGCATTTGGGTAAATACGGGACAGGTGCAGGTGACACACCGGGACACATGCGTCCGGGCGGGAAAGGGTCAATTATTGCAACGACAAAATGTGCAGTAAAAAGGACAATTTCCGCTTTTTCCCTCCTTTAAATGTTTGATTTTGAAAACCATTTCTAAATAATCCAATCGTTTAAATCATTTTAGCACTTTAGACAGGCTATACATGACTGTAAATATTATTTTCTTTGAAACGTCCTGCAGTGATTGATCAAAATACAAAGGTGACCGACAGAAACGGTGCGAACCTTTTCTTAGTTTTTTAGGCCCGATCTTTAAACAAAGTAATATTAATTATTATGGAATCAGTCTCTATCCAGAAAAATAAATTCAATTGTCCTCGTTTTTACTCCTTTTTTTAATTTTTATATTTTTTATATGCGACAAAATGAATAATTTCTCACTTTCAGACCAATATTTCAGATTCACGATTATTACAAAAATAAAACAAACGAGGGAGTTAAAGCAGTAAATGCATAAATGTTTCTGCACCAGCTGACACAAAGGTCCACATGAGCAGAGCTCAGTGCGCACGGACACGCAATGTGCACATGGCCTCTCATTTGCAACATTTCACGCACCATTTGCGCCGATGTCACGCGCGTGCGTGAGTCCCTGTTTGCAGAAAAAACACTCTTTTTCCTCACTTACAATGTAATGAAAAGAGAAAAGTTATTAGTGAAAAGTGATTTATTTTTGTTTTTTCTGTCAATACAAAAATATTTGGAGCCTGATAATTTTTATATTCAGTCAGTCAGAAAGGCTGAACAGAAAAATGTGAACGTTAACTCTTTTGCTTTTTAAAAAGTCATAAATATATATAATTTCAAATCTAAACTTTATGAATAATCTCATCAGAATATGCATGGATGAACAAAGACTCGTTTGCTCCAAATTCTCATTCAGAGGAACCTTCTTTTAGACCCCAAACTCTTACTATTCCTGTCATCCTTCTTGATGACATTTATGTTGACATCCAGAAAAATCAGGAACCTTATAATGTGAACAACATCCGTCTGTTTCCACCTTCTTTATTATTTTATTTTTGTCTTTTCTAAAAGGCTTCAGGTAAAAACTGCTGCTTCAATGAAACAACAAATGGAGGAATTTGATGAATCGACTGCAGCTTCCTGCCAGAACAGCGGTTCAAAATCCAAGGATTGATCATCACAGGAATGCGAGAGCGGGAAAATATTTACTTTAAATAATCCATGTATTAGACAAACAGCACAAGAAAGTACAATTTAAAGTCAGAGCGAAAACAAAATGTTCGTTTTAATGCTAGAGGTTTGTTGGTGATGGAGATGACCAATTTCTCTGAGTCCAGAGTCTGGCCTTCTGCTTCAAAAACCTAACAGATTATTTTCTAAATTTAACTGGAAAAAAACTATAAAATAAACCTTTATTTAAAAAGAAAACCAAGCAGGGAGAAACACAGAATCTGAAACCATCAAATTCTGCACTGACAGGATCAGCTGATCAGAACCAGAACCGTTTTTTTATAGAGGCAGTTTAAAAAAACACAGTTAAGAGATAATCTTTTAACCCAGATGTGAGGTCTAAACAACTTAAAACTGGAATTTTAATTTGTAAAGACGATGCACAGGTGATCCAAAAGCAGAAATATATGAGAGCAAACATTTACAAATCAGACAAAACTTGATGGCTTCGAAGGAGACTCCCCTCCATTACCGAATTCTATTTTCTGAAAGCGTTTTCTCGCTTTTGTCTTTTTTTATGCTGTGAGTAAAACACAGGAACATATGTTTGCTGCTACGTTGACATTTCTTTAGTTGGATGGAAGCTGCACACCTGACCTCAGGTTTTGGGCTGACAGTTGTAACTCACACACTTCTGCTTTTACTTACAACTCTCAGACTTTCTGGCTGTCAATTCAACCATATTACTTTAAAAAATCTAGGAAGGAAAACGTAACATGTTTTTGTTTCTGCAAAAAGAATCCTAAAACTCAGGTCTCCAGTCTGGGCCTGTGGGACTCAGTGCAACTCGAGGCCCACTCTGATGAACATGGTGTTTTTAACATGTTCAACTCAGAGGTTAATTTCTAAAGAACTCTTGCCGCTTTGCAGAAACTATGTCCTAGAAAACAACTACATTTGGTCCAAAAATGTCATCATGAAAAGACCACTAGGAACGCGTTGAAACGATCAGAAGATGATTAGAGTGAGACTTTCACTGCTTGTGAGTCTGTGAGACAGAAACAGAGAAGCTGGACTGCTGAACTCTCAGCTCTCATCTGTGAGGATGCTGTCACTCAGCTGATTCCAAGAGGATGCTTTTGTTTCACCCAGAGTTTCACTTTGGTCTGACTTCCTTTTTAAAAGGAAGCAGTTTGGTGCATTTCTCAGATGTTTCCCCTTTAGTGCTGTAAAGCTGCTGAAACTATAAGCTGAAACGGATGTTTCCACATCTTCTCCTGTCCTTCTCAACCCCATGATCTCAAAACAAAAGAAAACTCATGATAACATTTTAAGTCTTCACTAAAAAGTGATCTGTGAAGCTGAAGGTGAACATGTTTTAGTCCTGATGAAACAGCTGATCTCTCAGCTGGCCAACGACCAGCTGATCTGCCTCATCTCTCTTCCTTGGTTTTAATTGAACAGAAGCCATTTTCTGCTTGGCTGGAGACAGGAAGTCCCCCGAGACCGGTTTGTGCGTGTGCACGTGTGCGTGCATGCATGTGTCTGTGAGATAAAAGCTAATCATGCCATGAGAGCGCCTCCCGTGTGAGGTGTGTGATCAAAGGTGTGTTCGTGCAGTTATCTCCTCCTCTGAGACTGAATGAGTTCTTCCCGCCTCATTAGTCACATCATTGCATGGCCCTCGGTGCAGGAAAAGCTGCAGCGGCTCGGAGACCTTCTGCATGCAGCAGAGACTGTTCTTTCAGCATCTAAACAATCAGCATCTTCACTTGAAGATTCGTTTACATCATTTCATGTGAAAAATGTCACGTATTCTATGAAGATTTAGAACAAATAGTAACATCTGTTTAAAGGATTCCTCATTATTTGTTCCAGAATATCGGATTTAATTATGTTTTTGTGTAGAAATGATTACAATGAAGTGAAGCGGCTCCCAGCTGCTGTGGCGACAGACCAAAGCCTCTGGTGCTTCACAAACCTGCTCCAGAACTGAGTTTACCTGCAAAAGCAGGGTCATTTCTGACCCTAAAGTAACAAAATACGAGCATCCACGGCTGTGGGAGATGCATTTTGGTCACAAACGTCATTATTTTATAGAATCAACTGTTCTAAACTGTACATTTTTGCTTCAAGCAGCTGTGATGGGTTGTGCTGCAGACATTTCCTGAGTCGTTTGGAGGATGCAACAGTTTCCTCTTCTTCACTTCCAGCGTCAATCGATTCCGTCGGGTTTTTGCTGAATTACCTTTTGCACCTGTCAGCACCTACAAGTGAACATTGATTTCAGGACGCTCCGTTTGCTCTGTTTGGACTTTGGAACGCAAAGTCTCTTCACTCACTGCGCAGCAAACTGTCATCCAAGATGCTGCAGATCAGCGTCTTCCTCACGTTTGATGCAAATCTCTCAAACTACAATGAACCCATGAAATCAAGCCAAATAAAATAGCTGATTTGATCCATGTTGAGGTTGAAATTAATAGCTTCCATTTTTATCTGAGCTGAAGCCTTAAAAAGAAACCAGGACCTGGAAAATCCCAACTCAGACCACAGGGATGCAGTTCTGGTCAAGTCTCCGCTCTGTAGAACATCTCAGATTCAGAGCAAGAAGTTCAAAAGTCAAATATCTGGACAAACCTCAGTTTCTTATCTGATCCAAAACAAACCCAACTCATTTGTTAACATCTGTCTCCTTTATGCAGGTCTTCATGCTCCTCCAAACCCAGAGAAAAGTCTAATATTGGTCATAATTGGTGAAAATGGAGACACGGAAACTTGGTTTCGTATTAAATGCTTAATGACGTATTCATTGTGGAACTCACAAGTCCGAGGGTTCTTGAACGCATCACTCACGTACTGCGTGCCTCCATCACCTGCCTTCCCCACGCCCACCCCCATCGGAACCACACGCTAGAAAAGGCTGGAAAGCGGCGTTGAATCAGAATCAGGATCAGGATCAGAATCAGGATCAGGATCAGGACCCGAATCAGGATCAGGATCAGAATCAGGATCAGGATCAGAATCAGGATCAGAATCAAAATCAGAATAAGGATCAGAATCAGGATCAGGATCAGGATCAGAAGGAGCGATATTCATACAGTGAGTAAGACGTTTTTACAGTCAAATAAGTGACATCAAAATATAATCAAACAATAAAAAAACAAACAAAAACACAGAATATTTGAACCAGCACACAGTATTACAGGCACTAAGAACTTCTGGAACAACTTTAGTTGCTGGTTTGGTTGCAGGTGAGAATTTCACGTCCAGGTTCAAACACACCTGCTACGTCTACGCAAACGCGCGTGCATGTCCCAAATCCTGCTCCTCGCGCGCTGGGAAAGACTGTTCATTAAAAGCGGCCGCTTGAACGCGCGTGTGTACGCGCCTTCAGTGTTAACATACCAGTCTGTAGTTATGGAAGAATTTCTCCTCTAAAAAAGTTCAAATGTTATCAATATGGAGCCACAATAATAAATCTCCTTCAACTACAGTATGTTTGTGGGCTTTGGTGACTATACTCTGTAGTCTCTATCCTGGTTGTTAAGTCTTCTATCCTCATAAATTTCAGGTATTTACCTATTTTACCACAACTGATTTAAAGGGTTACCACAGCTTGAAGATAATCATTTAAAATCTATTCAGAAACGGGTCCGTTGAAGCAGGAAAATCTCAAACCTGAAAGACTTTCATTACTAAAGTTATACTGTTTACAAAAATGATTGTTTGTGACAGAAAATGTTGTTTTATTTCTTCAGGATCAACAAGTAGAAACAGGGACAGAATTAGGAGGAAAATATTGTTGGGGTGCAGGGGGTTTGCTGTGACTTAGTTTGATTTTTCTTTGGCTGTTGAAACCACTTATGAAATGAGAACCACAACTGTTTATGATTTGAATAAGTTTTAGGTCATTTACATGTGCCCCCCCCCCTGTCCCAAAACTGTGTCCATATCTGGACCTCCATTTAAAAAAAAAAATTCTAAACACGGTTCTGGAAATAACCTGAAGTGAATCCAAGGATTCAGGATCTGCGAAGGTGGTCTTTTGAACATCACATCTGCAAGTTTTTCTGATTGTAGGTCAAAGGCAGAAATGAAGAAGTTGTGTCTGTTTCTCCACAGCTCGTTCCCCGACACCAAAGAGCAGTACTCAGACCTGCCCTTCAAAAACGGGAGCATGTCCGGCGCCATGGAGCTGAAGCGGCGCGTCAGCGCCCACTGCCACAGATCCAAACCCCTGCACGGCGAGCAGAGCGGGGACAAGCTGCTGGCCAGGAGAAAGCTCTTCATCGCCTCTGGAGTCTGCCTCGTCTTCATGATTGGAGAGGTCATAGGTGAAAGTTCAAGAAGAAGAAGAACTAACACTTGTATTTAATTGATAAGTGAAGATAAATGTGATTTATTTGTTTATTTACCTCAAAGGTTTTTTTTTAAACCAAATACAGCTTCCTGTGTTTCCATGATGTTGTGGATTTTGTGAATTACTCATATTCAGCAAATTTATTTATATTATTTCTGATGGTCATTTTTCTGAGATGCACTTTGATTCTGAATTTAGTTCTTCAAAACTCAAAGTAGACAGAAAAATGTCACATTTTAACATAAAAGAACCAAATAATATCAGAGATAAAAAAAATATCCTTTAAAGGTGAAATGAAACTTTTTTTTTAAATAAACTACAAAGTTGTAGTCTTTCCGTTTTATCTCAGTCGTGCACAAAGATGAAATTTCTTGCTTTCGTTTTTGATTAAATTCATAAAGTGATCAAATATTTTCCTGCTTTTTGCCAGAGAAACACGACAGGTGAGCAGATATGAGTAAATGATCATTTTTGAATAGTTTTCTGCTGTCCTGCAGGAGGATACCTGGCTCACAGTCTGGCCATCATGACTGACGCAGCACACCTCCTGACAGACTTTGGCAGCATGATGGTGAGCCTCTTCTCCCTGTGGATCTCGTCCAGACCACCCACCAAAACCATGAACTTTGGTTGGCACAGATCAGGTCAGGACATGAGCTTCACCTGTGCATGGATGAATCAACAGGAGACTGTGGACAGAGATGTCCGATGTGAATAACAGGGACAACATGTGGCATTGATGGGTTTAAAAAAAAATCCATATTTAACCGTTTTATACCCAGTGTGACACAGCTGCAGTCCAGGTTTTTCTGCAAAACAGAGCTCAGACAGTTCCTCATTTGTACAGCTGGAATCGATCAAAGTTGTTCCAAAAGTAAAAACCAGAAAAAACGTAATTCTAATGTGACAAAATGTTTACTTTCTTTTTACTTTCCTTTTTTTTCCTGCATGCAGAGACCTTGCAGAAGTAAAGTGACTGATTCTTGGGTGCTCAGGGCAAAAACAGACATCGGGGCCCCACCAAAGCCACCTTTTGGTTTAATGCCTAAAATTCAAATCAAATTTCAATGTTTTGTTGTTGGCAGTTTTTCTTAAATGCAAATTTAAAACAGAAACAACATAAAAATGGAACATTTGTTGACTTTTGGTCAATAACTCTAATCTATGATGAATCAATAAAAAATGTGACTCCATGAACTAATCCTGTTATAAAAAGAAATCTAAGCCTTAATGCAGAGTCGGTTAGGTTGATATTTATATATAAATATATAATATATTTGTGGTAAGTGGTCCTTTAGGATCTCTAATCTAAAATGACACTCATTTTTTGCCAAAATACACATTTTTACCTTCAGGCGTTCCTATGGAATACTACTGTATCTTATGGATTCTAAAACCTTGGATTTTCTCGGGGCTAACGCACTTTTCTGAAAGAGGGGGTCCTAATGTACATCCATGGCAGAGGTGGTGCTTGTACCACAAAATGCACGTTTATTTTAATATTCAGCTCCACTATAAGAGAGCCCCTCAGCTTCCCTCTGATTTGCAGAACACGGACTTACTCCTTCAGTTTGCCAATAATCTCAAAAGCCACTTCTTCAGACTGGCATCTCCACCCTAATAATTTAGAATTTTATTGGCTTTTTACAATTTTAGGAATTTGTTTTATTGTTGTAACTTTGTTTATGATTTGTTTTTACCTGTAAGGAGACCTCGGGTGCTCAGGAAGGTGCCGTATAAAAAAAAAAAAAAATTATTATTATAAATAAGGTCTTAAAAAGACATTAAGAGGCTCTGAATGCTCAGAGGAAATCTCTTGGATCCTCGTTTCATGAACTTTGTGCACGGAAGAGAACTCTGCTCCTCGTCTGTCTCTGCAGAGATCCTTGGCGCCTTCATCTCCGTCATGTCCATCTGGGTGGTCACAGGAGCTCTTGTGTATTTAGCCATTGAGAGGATTGTGCGGAACGACTATGAGATCGAGGGTCATGTGATGCTGATCACCTCTGGCTGTGCTGTCATCGTCAATATTATGTGAGTTCTGTCAATAATGTGGAATAAGAAGGAAGATGGTCTGTGTGAAGGTTGAGCTGATGTGGTGACGTTGATGGTTGAGGGTTTGGGTGAAACCGGCCTCGGCTCTTCATGTCTGTGAGTCTTAAGTGAGTCCAGGTTTGTTGAGCTGCTGACGTGAGTGAGCAGCTCCTCTAGTGGTCAAAGATGGGCGGAACCAAACGCAGAGGTCCGTCTGTCCCTCCATAGCATGGCCTACATTCTCCATCACTCCACCACGCTCCACCCTCACGGGAGCGGCTACCACCAGATCGATGAGGATGGTCAGAGCCCCGTCAATCACGGCCACGCCCACATGCTGCTCGGTGGCCATAGCAACACCAGCGTCCGAGCGGCTTTCATCCACGTGATCGGAGACCTTCTGCAGAGCATTGGCGTCATGGTGGCCGCTGTCATCATCTATGTCCGGGTCAGTCTGAGACCATTTCTGTTGAGAATAATAATGGAAGCAGTGGTCAGACAACATCAGAGCATGTGATAAAGGGTCATTGCTCCTGTCAGTGTGGGGGGAGGCTGGCTTCAGTTTTACAGCCTTCAGCGTTTTCTTATCTCCTGACTGCAGAAAACAACATCTGATGCTGCTTCCCTTTCACTCTAAAGTCTCCATCACGTCTTTTCTCCTCCACAGCCTGAATACAAAGTCGCAGATCCCATCTGTACCTTCCTGTTTTCCGTCTTTGTGCTCTGCACCACCATCACCATCCTCAGAGACGTCTTCCGGATCCTGATGGAAGGTATCCGACCTCAGCTTTGTTACAAGGTGTGATAGGGTTGAGATATTTCATTTTGGGTGAAGAGGTGAGGAGACATTTGGTTTCTGAATAAATTCTTCTTTTTAAATATTCTTATCAGTTAAAGGAGTTGTCTTTTAAAAACAAAGCTTTCCTTTTTTCTGCTGCTCCCAGAGGAGATCCTGAGGGCAGACGGCACCAACAAATAATGCTGCTTCTGCTTGAACTTCTGTGCTGCAGAATCACAGATGGTCACGTCAGATTAGTTTGAAACCTGTTCAAAGATGAAATGTTCTTCTCCAGCAGAGAAAGGCCTTCTCTTTAAGGAGAAAGTCAGAGATGAAAACGTTCATGCCGTTGCTGTCCTGCTTCAGGGTCTCCAAAGGGCATTGAGTTCAGTTCAGTGAAGGAGGTGCTGCTGTCTGTGAAGGCTGTGAAGTCCATGCACTGTCTGCACCTGTGGGCTCTGACTCTGGGCCAAACGCTTGTTTCTGTACACCTGGCCATAGGTAACGCCTCGATCCTGAGCCTTGCATGATTTGTTTGGGTGAACCAGAAGCTGTAGCTCTGAGTGGAAAAGTGTTCTGCTTTGTTTGGTCTCAGAGGAGGAAGCAGACCCTCAGTCCGTCCTGCAGGAGGCCACAGATCTGCTGCACGCCAAGTTTGGTTTCCACAGCATCACCATCCAGGTGGAGCTTTACACTGAAGACATGAGCCACTGCTCCCATTGCCAGGACCCCAGCGACTGACGCCACGCCGGACCCGACCCGACCAGACCAGACCGGACTCTCGTAACGCTCTTCCTCACCGGAACGTCCGTCCCACTGCAGCTTCCTGAAGGAGCAGGAAAGGGTTTTGAACATGTTTTTGTGTTTGCACGCTGTGGCAAGGAGCTATCATCCAAATCATCCATGTGCTCGTGGTGCTGAAGGTTTGGAGGAATGGCTGAACCTTCTCTAGAATCTGGCAGAACTTTCTCTGCCCCCCCAAACAGTTTTCAGTCTTATCGTGATAGAAGCTCGGACCAGAACGTGCATTTACATGCACTCAAGTAATCAGATTACAATAATCTCAGTAGATTAACCTGGTTCATGAATGTCAGGTTTGGAGATGTCTTCAGCTTCCTCCAAAAGCAAAACCAAAAGTCTTCACTTTCAGAAGAGAAGCATCTGGATAAAAAGAGGAGGTTGGAGAGAAAAGAGGTGAAGAAAACTGTGATTTCAAAGGGAGGTATTGGTGCTGGATAACAACACTGCACCTTAGAAGATAATGGAAAAGCTGTAGCAAAAGCATTCATCCCGCGTTCCACCTCATTTGATGCTTTGGCTGTTTGCAGGAGAACTCCGAGCTCCTCCATTATATTGAACTTCCTCTTCTAACCAGTCGTGTCTTCCTGATGCTAGCTTGTAAAGTGTAACTTTAGACAGTTTTTTTTCCCAGCATGTCTTCATCTCAGCTTTCCCACAAGATTCCTGATCTTTTTACAAAACTTTCAGTTTCTTTGAAGATCAGGAATCCTGAAAATACAGGAACCTCACTGATCTTCATCACCAGTTTTTATTCATTTTGAGCAATTGAAGGGAAGTGGGAAAGATTTAGTGTTGGAAGCACTGAGAAGACAAGATGGATGAAGTCACGGGAAAGTCTTCCAGAATGTCACAGCTGCCTGTACAAATGTGAAGCTCTCACAACTCCTAAAACACCTCCAAATCCTCTCAGTGTTCCTGAAATAACAGACGAAGAGTCAGTTTGGAGCTCTGAGAGGAATCAGCAGTGACATTTGGATGACTCTGATGCCTCAGCACACATTCTTTATGTTTGACTTCAAATCAGTCTGAAACATTTCCTATGATACTTACTTCCATTGTACAAATACAGCATGAAAACATGCTGAGAGCTGATGAAGATTACAGACTGAGACTTGTCACATTTACGCAAAGATAATCAGAGTGAATCCTTTTTGAATCACAGAATCTCTCAATGAGAGAAAATGCTGCTGAGAACAAAGCAGAAAAAGATGGAATGAAGGTCAGGCCTCACTGGAATCAGTTCAGGTCAAAGTTCATGATCCAACAGCCAGAAAGAGACTTCTGGGTAAAAAGATCCATGAGAAAGTTCAAGTTGCTGCAGAGCAACAAGAACACAGAGAAACATTATCATCAAAACGTCTGAACTGATAAGACGCAAGGGGAACAAAGGGCAAAAACAAGAGTCAGGCATGGTGGTGGTAGTATCATGATGAGGGTTAATGACCTTGTTGGCGATTGCTTGCTGAATACAGAAATTCTGTAGAATCTTATCTGAAAATCCTGACATATTTGTTATTGGTTCATAAGCTCAGGCTCAAGAGCACTTTACTATTTAGTTAAACTTGACAAAAATACTGTTTTCTGACTGAAAACAGACAGAAAATTGAAAAATTTGTTTGTGTAGCACTTTTCATGTACAAAGACAATTCAAAGCGCTTTACATAAAACATTAAAAGAAGGAAAAACAAAACTCCTCTAGACAAGATGAAGAAAAAAAGGGCAAAAACTTTTCTACACCTCTATGAAGAAATAGAAAAACAACACATAATTAGGATGGTTTCATCTTTGAAAAAACAATAAAGAAAAGGTTGACGTTTTCTTCAGATTTAAAGCAAAGACGAGCAGAATGCAGTGTTTTGTTAAAAATAAAACACAAATCTTCATAGAATCTGAATGGCAAAGATGCCCAAAATGTTTGGTTTTGATTCATCAGCGGAACTAAAGCACTTTCTGAAAGTTTATGAACATAACAAAATGTCAAACTGAAGGAAATAGACCAGCCTGAGATGCTGCAAAATGATGAGCAAATATCTTTTGTTTAAGAAGTTTGACTTGAAACTGTTTCCAGTTTTGTCTTCATCTTTCAAAAACAAACTAACCTGGAGGCTGTGCACGTCACAGGCCTCAGAATGACAGGCTGCGATTCTGCAGCAGCGAGAGCAGAAACAGGATGGAGAACATGCGCCTGAAGAAAGCACCGCTCAGGTCATAGCTTCACCCGCCTCTTCTGGTTCTCACCACATCCATCTGCATCCAGCTGATCTCAGAAATTGTTCAACCATATTCAGCAAAAACACCTCAGCTTTTATCAGGGGATTCAATGAACAGATCCAGAATGCGATGTAGAAAAACGGCTCTGTCATTTCTGCTGCTTTGGAAAGTCAACTTCGATCTGATGTGAGTGATGAAGCTCCGCTTTGACATCCCAGTTGTTTGATTTTTTTTAACCGACATAAATATAAAATAAATGTCTAAAAGAAGAAGATTCAACTTTCTCTGGAGAAAGCCTGAGATCGGAAACCAGCTGTTCGGGATGCTTCTCCCAGCTCCTTCCACACCTCCACCTCCCTCCATTCATCATGAAGCTGCCGTCTAAACACAAACAGAAACTCAACGTTGGCATTGAAAAAAGCACAAGGTCAAAATCAGTAAAAGAATTCAAAGGAAGTCGGCCTTTTCTATTAAATCAGATAAAAAAACCTGAGTTTGACCAGAACTTAAGAAGGTTCTTCTGTGAAAATAACAATAAAGACCTCTGTAACTTTTCACAGGGCACATGTTGGTGGGACCACAGGTGACGTCAGTATGCATCAGCTATTGAAAGGCATTTTAGAGGCCAACAGTCACATGTTAAGGTTGGGAGCTGCTGTCGCAGAAGGACAGCTGAGCACCGTGGGCGTCGTCCACATCCTCGCTGATGCAGCCGCTTGCATGGCTGTTTGTTGTTCGTCCGTCAGAATATGTCATTTCACGTCTAACTGCCAATCAGAAGGAGTCAAAACATGCAGAGGATGATTCAAAATCCTCCTAAAAATTCTATATTTGAACCAATTTTTTAACGATATCGTGTATATTTATATACATTTGCTTTTTAAAAAACAGAATCCCAAAGGAACCTAGACCAGTTGACTCCAGTGAATGTGATCATTTGTGTTTCTGCTTTGTGGATGTTTCTTCCCGTCTGAGAATGCTTTTACTGTGCTGTTGCTGTTTGTGACAATTCTACACTGTGTGCCTGTTGTAAATATCCCAAAAAAACAGTGTTTTCCAGTCATGGGTTTAGTGTTTTTCTGTGTAAATATTTTTATTTTCCTTGTACAATTGTTCCTCATGAACCCTAAGGTGTCAAAGTGTTGGTGAAAGACATAAAACCACTTGTGCAAAGTTTATATTTCATTTTTATGTGGCAGAAGCTTTTGTACGGTGAAATAAAAGATGTTTGGAGGCGGGATCCTGTTTGCTTTTTTTGCAAAAAACAAAACAAAGAAATGCTTTTGTTAAAAAAAGCTTTATTCCAAGCAAAAATTAAAAAATAACATTCTCGTCCGAATGTTTACATTTAAAAATATATTAATTTCAGGGGTTTAAATGTTTCTCAATAGGTGAAACACTATAGATGTGTACAGATGTCTTCTGTACACAATAAAAAACTCAGTTTAGAAAAATAAAAACAAAACAAGTATTTACATTTGTGTTTTATGTAAACATTAAAAAAAACAACTTTAAAGAACAAAAAAAGCTTAGAAATGTTCACATTTTTACCAAATAATTAGAAAAATTCAAGTTTTTCCCAAAGCTCATCTTGGGTTCAGAACAAAAAGAGCAAAACAGCATGAAACAGAATGAAAAAAAATATTTTTTTGGACTTACCATCAGATATAGGGGCTTTTATGATGCGCTCAGGTGCATCAAAACAGATTAAGAAATAAATTAAAATTTAGGAAAAGATGAATCTGTTTTTAAAAGTTCTTTGTTGTTTTTTCTGCATTTTAAATCCTAAAAATAACACCTGTAGAATGTAATCAAATGTATGGATCTCTTCATTGTACTGATTTCTATGTAGGTTTTGCATTAAAGGACTTCCTGGTGACGTTTTTTTATTTCAGTCAGTAAAAGTCTGTGGACAGAATCATCTGCTGAAGTTTCTCACAGAGGAAATGTTCTGTTTTTGACGCTTTTAATGGTGTCTGAACTTGACTCCTCCCCCTTTGCTACAGCGAAGCTTTACAAAGAAATGGAGGTTTTTTTTCTGCAGATTTGAGCGCCAGAACAACATGTTAAAAACATGAATCTGAAGGATTGTTTGGGAAAAGTGTACCTGAATGTTGGTGAAACTCGTTTAAAAAACGTTTTTCTTTGCAAAGACGGGTTTTAGTAAAAACATTTGAGGTAAAAGTAACACTTCTACTAATCTATAAACAAAATTAGAACCAAAACAACATGAATAACAGTGAGGAGGCTGCATTAACACGAAACATTCATGCTAGTTAAATTGAACTAACCATACTGTAACTACCAGCCCATATATTTAAAAATGACAGACCTGGATTCTCCTGCAGCAACACAGTAAACTTTGATCTCTTTCGTCTGCTGCTCCACAGAGCCACCTCCTCTACACTGCTGGTCTGGGAGCTTTGAAGGTTTTATTTGAAGAAACTCTGAGGTACGAGGGGACAGTAAATGAAATTCCTGAGCAGCTCAGTTTGCTTAACGCCTGAAGAGTCTGCATGTCACTTCTGGATGAACAAACAGGAAGTTATGAGGAGGATGTTGGTGGAGGGAGAAGCATTTCGTCTTCTCAACAGAGACACTGCTAAAGCTCCTGCTAAGGCTGCGCTGTCGGTGTCTCTGTGTGATTGTGCGCTGAGTGCAGAGCAGAGAAGTGCGACTGGCTTTCTTGAACCATCTTCTTGGCGTCGGGGCCGATCAGAGACATGAGACAGTGCAGCCTCACCAGACCCGCTTGTCCTCCAGACGCCAGCCACACATGGCTGCTCATGTTGGGACTGAAGCGGACCTGAAGGAGACGGAGGAACAAGTTCATTTCTGAAACCAAAGTTTGACCTAAACATCACTTTCAGAGTTTAAGGACCATGCAGTTGGATCAAAACCACGAGAACTTCAAGATGTCCACCTGCCTCAAACAGAACAGAGAACAGGAGGAAGGCCTTGAATGTGTGGAACACTGTCCTGCTGCTGCATCTTCTTCATTGTTCTTCCTAAACTGGGATGAAAACCTTCATGCTGAGCTCAGAAGTCCATCCAGCAGGATCTGAGTGTTTTTTCCTCCTCTTTCCTGCTTTTTCATCCATGTCACCGATTGGTTCCATTTTGTCTGATAACATTTGTTCCAGTGATTTAGTGATTCAGAACAAATCCAATGATCTGCATTTTCCTTTGAGGACTGTTGTGAGAAAAGCTTGGCTGTGAATTTGAGCTAATAAAACTAAAACTTCTCAAAGACTTGGGCTTCAGCCTTTCATTTTTATGGTGGATCAGAATAATTTTCATAAACTCAACCAGCAGACCAATGCAGTGAAGGTAACTTTAAACACCAACATTACTAGCAGCTTTATTTCATCATAATTAGTTTAGAAAATTTGCAAAGTGCAGACTTGAGGGGAGGCTGAGTGCTGTGTCAACATGGTGGTGTGTTCAGGGTCTGGTCAGACAGTTCGTGACTCTGGTATTGATCCCTGAGGGAATCCACATAAATCAGCCAGGCTCGGGGGTTGAAAACATCATCTGGATGATTCCTCTTATTGCTCTTGTATGAAGCAACAGCAGTGAATTGATGAACAGCTTCTTCCTCTTTGAATGACTCAGCTGGTCCGCTCTGAAAATCAATGCAGCTCCATCTTTTTTGGGAAGACGCAGATCCGTTTTGCTCCCCATCTCTATAAATTTCATGGATGTTCCGTTTTTTTCCGCTTTCCCTCCATCTTCAGCCATTCTTTATCTCTCATCCCACAACTTCATCCAGACTAGAAGCTGCTAAAAACTTCGGAGGTGTTCTGCTTCGGTCCCAGAGGATCATTTCAGCCACAGAGACTCCCTTCAACTTTTGAAATTAGACTCATCAAATCTTTAGATGGCGACTTTCTATTTCACCACACCCCCCTCCCCCACTGAGGCCAATGGTTTACCATTATACACACCATTAAGTCCAGCCTGACTTTACAGCTGCACATCACAGGACAAAGCAGAGGAGCAGATAGAAGAGGAGCAGATGGAAGAGGAGGAGATAGAAGAGGAGGAGCATTTCAACCTGTGTTGCCTTCTAGATTCTTTCTGGAACTTTTAATTTTGTTCCTCAGCAGCTGTTTTTGTGTCTGTTTGCAGCTGCATGTGTGCATCCGTGTGTACCTTGTGTAGTGCAGCCAGTGTGTTCTCATCGATGTTGGCCTTTGCGGTACTTTCCGTGTTTTTCATGCGTTTCCATGGACCTCGTTTCTCTACATTTCCAAGGTTTTTCTGAAATTAAAGAAATGTTTTTTTACTGAGTTTAATCCTCAATAAATAATAAAAACTAAAAAACCTGCAGCTTCCTGTCAAATGTAAATAATACGATTTCCACAAACGTAACCAAAAGAAAAACCAACCCCAAAACATTTTTATTGGTGAATTATTTTTCTAATCCTTGTCCTGAACCACAGCAGTTTAGTGGTGAATTGTCTCCTCAGATTAGACGATCAGAGACGTTTCCTGCCTGACAGCTGACACCGTTTAGTACAGCAGTTTACTGCTACTAACTTTAGAAAATAATACAATTTACAATTTGAATGCATCAAATGCCAAAAACTGCATAAAGTTTGCACGTTTTCCTTCAAGCTCTGACTGTTCAGCTGATTCCGTTTGAAAACAGGGTTTCCTAATTACAGCCTAAATTCAGCAAAAAGAAATCATCGACATTTTTAGCAAATACCACAATAAAGTGAAAGAAACTAAAGCTTATTTTTAAATTAAATAGAGTACTTTCATGGCTCTGTGATTGCTTTAGAGAAATGTTTTGGTTTTCAATCATTTTACTGATTTGATTGACATGTTTTGCCTCCTTCTTTGTAACTGCAGGGCATGAACGCACCACGTTGCTGTCTGCGTAGTGCAGAAAGTATTTCTGCACTGCCTCCTTGTACGTCTCAAACTGTAGATGAAGACCTTTCTCCCTTTGAACTTCCTCATATTCGCCCCCATTTCCTCCATCAGGAGACTTGTTTGGCTTCTTTGACAACTCCTCCTGCTCGGCACCAACTCCTCCTTCCTCCTCCATCTCTGCCGTCTCCTCCTTTTCTTCCCGAGGAACCATGGAGGTGAAGCAGACGGGCTGAGAGGAACAACAAAAGGAGATTTAGTGAAGCTTCTGAGGCTGAAACTGGGAGGTAAAACATGCATGAAAGCTGTTTAGATTTGTTTTATTGACAGTTGGTTTACATTTGTCATTTTTAAATAAAAACCTCTTAATAAAATGCTGGTTTTGAAAAAGAATCACACTAAAGTGTTCGTGTTTGAAAACGTGTGAGTGAAAAAACTCTGGAGGACGTTTGGCAGAAACTTACAAAACGTCTTAAGATGTTTCGTTTGACGAAGGAACCCGAGTTATCCAGCTGAGGCAGGACGGAGAGGATCAGCTCACCCAAGACGTCTGCTGACAGCACGCAGTTTAACCACTCGGAGTAGGACATGGACTACAGGGACACACAAAGACCTCAAAGAATGAGAAGATGGTTTCACAGAAGACCTACAGACGTTTATTTGATGGTTTAGAAGGAAGCGGAAAAGCTTCACACAAAGTCTGAGCTTTGAAACGGATCTGAAGCTTTGTTTGGAAATTCAGAACCAGCAGTTGTGGTTTGGCTTTTCTCAAAAACTTTTTGTCTGTTTTCTTCAAGCCGGAGAATCTGCGTATGAGTTTTTCTCCTCTCGGAAAGCTCACACACTCACCCACACAGACGTGTTCCTTGGAATAGCAAAATAGGACGGCGTGCTCAGGCCGAGGAAGTGAATTCCTTGATTGCCTTTCCTAAGGCAAAAATAAAGCAGGAATGCTGAAGCAACAGGAGGAAAGGGGAGGGAAATCAGCAGGGGGGGGGGGGGGGGGGGGGGGGGGGGGGGGGGGGGGGGGGGGGGGGGGGGTCCTTACGCCACAAAAGCACAATCTTGACCTATCAGCAGGCCTGGAGCCGTCAGCGGCCAGCAGATTTCATTGGTCAGGAAGCGTTTCTGGACTGAGAGGGGGTCGAAGAGCCTCCTCAGGTCCCACATTTTCACTTGCCGGTCCTCTCCCGCCGTGGCCAGCAGATGTCTGCAGAAGACAGAGCGATTACTGGAGCCTCCTTCAGGATGAAGGACAGGCTTTCATGAATGTCCACTTCAGGGCAGCTTTTTCTCCCGTTCATCACCTCAGTCCACAATGAGGAAATCAATTCACTTCTCAGTTGGTTGTATGAGGGCTGGAGGAAAAGGGATGATGATGAACTGTTCAAATCACAACACTCGCAGAGAAATGTCAAAGGAACGAAGATGTCATTTTTACTGAGACGACTGAGTTAAAAATGTGGTTTTTTTCAGTTAATCACTGTCGGCATGACTAATAATCTGAAGCAACCAGAACCTGAATCTTCCTGGACCTGAACACATGCTAAGTGAAACACTTTGGACCAAACGCTTAAAGAAAACAACAAACTTGTCCTAAAAATGTCTTTAATTTGAGAAAAATAGGACTGATTATTGTGCAGCAGCAGTTTTTTAGCTTTGAATTTTGCTTGGTTTGGTAAATGTCCAGTTTTTCCTGCAAAAACCTCTGGCAGGTTTTTGTTGAAGGCTTTTGCTGAGTGGTGCTGAATGCGAGTAAAGCATGGCTCTGCAGCAGCACATGCATCATGATCATCCCAAGGAGATCTAAGCGAGGATGAATGAGGGCAGACCTCTGTGTGCTCACAAACACCAACGCTTGCTGTCAGCAGGAAGCTGACAGAAACTGAACAGCTCATCTGTCCTCGTTCCCCAAGACGCCATTGTTTCCTGCAGCAGGTGAGCTTACCTGGATGCGGGGCAGAAGGCCAAAGCCCGGACGCCGTGATCGTGAGCCAGGAAGCACCGATGGGGCAGCAGGGTCACAGGCCTGTCTGACTCCACCACCCGCAGCAAGGCGGACTTTGCAGTGAGATCCCACAGACCCACGACACCTAGACGGCAAGAACAGAAGCAATTTTAGGAAACCCAAAAAGACAGAATCATGACTGTACAACGTGTGTTTGTGTTCTCAAAGCCAGTACCATCATAAAACCCAACAGCCATCACGTTGTGTGGCTTCTGAGGAAGCCAATCCAAAGACAGCACCATTCCACTCTGCTCATGGCGAGGACTTTTGATGGACCCCAGCTTCAGGGTGACCACTGCATGCGCCTGCAGGTAAAGGAGGGAGGAGTCAACATGCGGACAGCGGGTACTGAGACAATACATTTTTATCAGAGCTCTAAAATATAACCGTTTTTGTTGCAGAAACCCACCTTGAATATTGGAGGGTTTTTGTTTTCTGTGAACAAGAAGAAGACACGTCATTAACTTATGAAAACGTGAATAAAAAGCATCAACATGAAATGTTTCTGCAGAACGGTAAACTCTGGATGTGGTTCATCGGGTCAGAACACTTCCTCCAGGAGTGTCTCCACACTCAAACCCAGCCCTGTTCTTCTCAGGTTCATGGTCTCCACACGTTTAGATTAAACCAAATCAAAGATTTATTTGAATGTTTCTCACTGGCCTAAAGGAACTGCTCTGTAAATGAAGAGAAACCTTTCATTAAGGTTCTATTGATTCTGATGTCATGAACCCTGAAATGGACAGAGGTTCATCAATAAAAGGTCCAGATCAGACATTTCTGAAAACACTGATGTTTCATTAAACTATCGATCCAAAACTAAAGAAGCTTCAAATCACTGGAACCAAATAAAAAACTTCCATCTTCTTCTTCACTCGTTCATGCCTGAATTTATTTCCAATTGTATTTAAAACATTTTTTGCCTTTTAAGGCAAAGCTAAATTTCTGTAACAATCCTGGATTAAATGGCATGTTGTGAATCAGTGACATACGGTGTGAATTTGGGAGTTGCTGGAGCCTATCCCAGCGCATGTTGGGTGAGGATAGGGTTCACTCGACGATCCACCACACGCATTCACATCCTACACCTAAAGGATTATTATTTCTACCACACTTCCAGTATTGTAGTCACATTTGGGGAAATAGATCCCAAACAAATATTGATCCAGTAATTCAACTTCAAACAATTCTTGTGAACCTACAAATGCACATATTGATTTTGTAGGAATCTTGAAATTTTAATTTTGTACTTCTCAAAGTACTTTGCCCTTGAAAGTGCAGTGATTTTCTTTTAAATTGAGAGGTATTTTTAAGTTTGAATCATGCAGAGTAAGACTGAAGTAAAATGGAGATGTCCTTCTGTTATTGGAATCAAATTCTAGAATTGTTTGGACAAATACTGTTATACTATTAATACTGTAAAAAATGAAGGTTTATGTTAAAATGTCAAATAATTGGTTGATACGAGGGCAGTTTCCTCATGTATCAGTACAAATGCCCGTATTTGCTTGTGTATATGCATGTGTTTATATCTGTATTTGGTTTATTATTGAGATTTTTCTGTATAAATCGTATCATTGCTTTTTTGTAGATGAGATTCAATTAGAAGATGCTTCAGTCTTTTTAGTGAGTGTAGATTAATGTTTGGAAGATGATGAGGATGTTGCATGTGAAAACCCAAATAAAAACCACCAAACTAAAGGATGATGTCGGGCAGGGATGCTGAGAGCGTTAAGGTGCCTTATCTTTTCTAGAGTAGCCCGAGGTCAGAGGTCAGTCCCTCCAAAAGAACCTTAAACAGAATGTTTGTGCTGTCAACTCACATGTAGGGTCATTATTCAACCTATGAAACCTGTTTCTGGACTGTAGCTGGTGAAAGCCCCCACAGGACAGCATGCTAAAGCCACACCAAGGGGTTCCATCTGGGATTTGAACCAGGACCCTTCTTGCTGTGAGGCAAGAGTGCTAACCACTACACAATGGTTCAACCCAAAATTAATTGCAACCAGAAAAAGTCAAACCCTCCAGAAGAAGGTCAATAGATGCTTCTCTTCATTGTTTAAAGACTAATTTGGTTTCAGGTTCATTACATGTGATTAAAGTTTTAGCACATTTCCCATAATTCTCCAGTGTCTGCTCTACAGTGCTGCAGCAGCCAATCAAATCATGAGTAAGGACGGGGAAGCAATCAAATCTTTCAGCATTTGTCCATTCAAACAGTTTGACTCTCAGCTGCTTGTACTTGGAGCCTTTAACTCCTCATCCACATTGGCCCCGACCAAACAGTGTCTGATGACTGGCACGGCGGGGACAGGAGATGCGTCGGCAGCACAGACAAAATTCATGGTTTCCACCGCGGTCGGCCATCAGGTGATTCATCTTCTTTGTCATTTCAATTACAGCTCCTCGTCTGATGGAGAGCGCCGCTGTAAATTATCCGAATTCACAGCTCAGCCTCACATTCTTACTTTTGTCTCCTTTTCTCTACATAACCGCCCGGCCCCCCCCCACAAGCCACAAGAGGCTGCAGCTTAATGCCCCCCCCCCCCCCCCCCCACTCCCTCATTCATTCTGCTGACTGGAAAGAAAAAAGCCATTTATATTTATCTGCAGCAAACAGCCGAGGGCAGATGTGGGCGGACGCTCTGATTTAATCAATTTCACATTTCACCCCCCCTCTCCTGACACTGAAATATCCACAAACACTGAGCCACGTTCACGTCATTTTTATCATGTTTGTGAGAGGGAAGTGAGAAGCAACCAGGCGCCTATTTTCCTTTGAAATCCTGTTTCCACCTCCAAAGATCCACAAAGGATCAACTTCTGACCTCACCTGCACGAACGGAGCTCAGGTGAAGCTTCAGTGGATTCTTCTGAGCGCAATTTAAAGTCCTTAAACTCCAACTCATGCACATGAGACACGAAGAGAGGCTTCTGAGAGAAGTTAGTGAGAACAAAAGGAGGGATTTCTGCTGCCGGAAAGTTCTCTGACCATCACTTAGCACTTCAGGTGTCTAAAATGAAGACATTTCAGGTAGAAATTTCAGGTAGTATTTAGAGTGTGCTAACCCAGATTATGGCAGAGAGCAACAGATAACCTGAGGTTCCCTCTGCTTCTGCTTCTGATGGATGTGGCTTCGGCAGCACTGTAGCAGACATAAAACTCCCTGAAAAAGTGGAATTTAAGGAGTTAAAATCCTATAATTAGTTAGATATTTAATGTGAAAAGCTGGAAGTTTTTTTTTTTAAGAAACATTTTTTTAAAAGATTGTGATCCTTTGAAAGCAGCTGTGTAGATTTACAAGTGACATGAATTTTCCAACAGCTGGAGTAGAAAGTTATAGTCAAATCTCTCAACCCATTACATTTACATTCACAAGTTCATCATTTCGTTCAATACAATTAAATAAAAAAGGAGTTTTTTTTCATTAAGTTTGAATTTAAATTAGTAAATTAAATAGAGTCATTTCAAAAGTATAATAATGTTTTAAACTGAATAAAGGATCATATTTTTGGTTTTTAAAGTCTTTTTTAAGATCCTAAAATTCAATCTTAAATTGGACCAAATGCTGCAGTTCCTCGTTTGACCACAGGTGGCCGCTCTCAAAGGGAAGTAATTTTTCTTTAACACCGTTGTTAAGAATTTCATGTTTTTACGCAAAATATAAACTTATATCAACTCTGGTTTCAGAAGCTAATGTTTTCAGCTTTTTTCTTGAGATTTTGCTGAAACCTGTTCAATATTATTGTTTTGATTTTTGTTCTATTTTACATTCATGTTTTTATTGTGTTTCATGTTCTTACCTTCAAGTTTTTTTATGTTTTCATGTTTTTGTTCAGTTATTTATTACATTTGTTTATTAACAGTTTTTAATGTTTTTTGTGCTTTGCTAAATGTTTTTAATTGTATTAAAGCACCCTATAAATAAAGATGATAATTAGTGGTGTTTCTTTGATTGGCAGGTGGGTGGAGCCATGGGTGGACTCCTCAATTTATATTTAATTCCAGCACATTTGGATGGTTGTGGAGGGAGGCAGAGTTTTCCTCACGTCACAGACACTCTAATGCGGCCAGAACCTGGACCTCTTGCTCTTCAGCACCAGCACTGCCCTCTGCTGGCAGGCTGCATGTAAAACACTAAAGGTTCTGCTCTGCTTCACCTCGATGCCTCATTTCTCCACCCCTCTGATTGGTTGATATTTGCATCTTCCTGAGAGTTTATCCCAGAACAATATGTGGGGTTTGGACCTTAGGGTTCCTGTGATGTCTCACCTCTTGTGGTCAGCTGGTTGATGCAGAGCAGAGCATCAGGGTGAGGAAGGCTGTAGATGCTGACCACTCCACTGGAAGAGGCCACTGCCAGAAGACCCAGTCTGGGCAGGAGAGGAGCCTGAGGCAGCAGAGTGGTCAAACTTCTCTTCACAGTAACAAATGCAGTTCAAGGTGCTGGTGCTGAAGGATCCAAACCTTTCTGTTAGAGGTGGGGAGCTCCCAGGCCCCTGAAGGACACCACTTTAAACACCAGATGAAGCCTTTATCCTGGGCCAGACCATAAACCAGAACTGGGGGGGAGTCTGGTCTGCAAGAGGAATGGTTCATCAAAGAGAAATGGTTCAATTATCTTTACATGAGATTTTGATTTATTTTTAACTGTCATCTTTCTGAAGCCGTAAAACGAGGACACCACAGAGAAGCCCCGCTTCCTCATCTGCACCTGCAGTTGTACTCCAGCCCTCCACAATCCCACAGCTGAACCAGTCCTGGTCCTGAGGAGGTCTGGGTCACAGGGTGCAGGTCATCCATCCCCGCATGGCACGCCAGAGCTATGTACTGGCTGGAGGGGGCACCGTCAGGCGTGGGGCACCACTCCAGGGCCCAGACTGGACCCCCACAGAACAGAAACATGTCCCAGCATTCACTGTGAGCTGCCAGCGACTGGAACCTGAACGTGAAAATAAACAGAAACACGTCAGAAACGGTCATGCTAGCAGCTGAAGCAGCTTTTCATCTCAGGGATTTTTAGGAGACTTTTTCTTTTAGTAAATTCGATTTTTTTAAACAAAAATATGGAATGATTAGAAATCTGATTTCAGGAGTAATGGGAAGAACGTTTTCCCTAAAACTGGATCAACTGACAGGAGATGAAATCAGGAGCATTTCCCGTCTCACCTGCTGAGCCTCAGCTGAGGTGACTCTTCCTTGGTGAGACCTTCTCTGGACACTTTGAAAGCAGCGGATTGAAGCTCTTGAGGCAGATACTGATCCAAACCGCTGCATAAGAGCACCAAAAAACCCAAACACGTTTGACTTACTGGATGCAGAACACGAGATCAGACAGAGATCAGCTTCTGGAAAGTTAGAAAACAAGCCTTTTCTGTTTTTAAATAAACCGTGAAGGGTTTGATAATGTGGTCAATGCTTGGTATAATTTCTCGTTCTACATTTAAGATAGCCAGGAACACAAAAGAAGAACAAAATCTTGGTTTAGATGATTTAAGACAGTTTTGTCAGAAAAAAGACATTTTGGACAAGTTGACCAGCTGAAATAAAAACATCAAACCTTTTCTGCATAAATAAATGAAGAAGCTATGAAACATGGACTTTAGACTAGTCCACTTCAATTAGATTTACACAGCGGTGAAACAGCTTACCTTTCTGGAACGGCGTTCCAGTCTAGGGTGGAAGGAACCCATTCTGGGAACACCCAGCGGCTGAGGTGCTCTTCCCGACTGAACACAGAAATCACAGGGAACTGAGTTCTCACAAAGAAAGAACCAACTTTATATGTTCTTGAAGTATTTACAGATAAATGTGAGGCCAACACTTGTCTGAAAGTCCCATCATGCAGCAGGGGGTGTATGTGTTTGCCTTTTTGCCCCTCCCCTGGGGTAGTCCTGAACTGCAGACAAAGCTGCTCTCAGGAACCATCTGATTTTTAACCCCCAATCCAACTGCTTAAAGCAGGAAGGTACTGGGTCCAATTTTTAGAGTCTTTGGTATGACCTGGCCAGGATTTGAACTCAAAACCTTCGTGTCAGAGAGGGAGACGCTCGTGGCCTTGCGGAAGAACGTCTTTGGAAACTTGAAGCGTCTGTAATGAGCAGGAACGAGGTTTACAGGTATTACATCAGATTTAAACATCTGAGAACATCAGACATTTCCAGGAGCTCAGATTCTTATATATCCCTTTCTGACACAGAGATAAGGGCTTCACAGTGGAGCAGTGGTTAGCACTCTCACCTCACAACCAGAAGGTACTGGTTCAAACCCTGCTGAGTCTAAGGCGAACCAACACCTTGTAACAGCACAGCTGCAGGGATAACCACTTGACAGGCTTTGAAGGAAAACATCAACAACTTACAACTTCCTGTAGGTCTCAGCAGCTTCCCAGATACTTTTTATCACACCGAAGGGCAGCCCGTTGTGTAATTTACCACTCACAGTCGTCTGCAACACAAAAGTGAGGATGATGAAGGATTAGGAGGTGTGGGGTCAGTCGTTTTCATGCAGCGTCCTAACTTCAGAGGAGAGTGAAAAAGAGCAAACAACAACCTCAAAACAAATGAGATTTCAATAAAACAAAAATCCGTTTGCAGCTAAATTAAAAACCCAGAGGAAAATGAGCACTAACGTAGCTCTTCTTAAGGGCTGGACTCCTCTCATGAACCACTGCGCCAGAGTCTGTTTCTGAGTCCTCAGCTTCTTCTCCTTCTTTTTCTTCTTCTTCTTCTTCTTCTTCTTCTATCTGATCCACCTCTTCTTCAGCCTCCGGAACGAAGTCTTCATCTTCTGAAGCGTCGCTGTCTGCATGCTTCCTCTTTCGACCTTCACATGTCAAATAATAGAGTCAAATCGCTTAATCCAGGAAGTGAAAACAAAAGCAAAGAAACAAGTTCAAAAATATAAATGAACCTGCATGTTGAAGAGTCACATGGAGGAAAATCATCCATTATTTCATCTGTATTTTCAATTGTGCCAGCAGGTGGCAGCACACGAGCCAAAGCCCACAGCTTTAGTGAGAAGGGCAGGTGGTTTTCATGATCCAGGTTGGTGCATGCAGTGACACATATTTCTAGAGATGGTATAGTAGCCTGTTACCGTTGTCCAACGTATGTAAAGAGCGACGCCATATTGGAATGGTATGTAAACAATGAGATACTGCTTAGCAGATACAGGAAAATGACCATAAAATGCTTATTTTGGTCTGATTTTAAAAGAAAAAAACCTCTGTTCATCACTAAAACAAGACCCAGGTCATGTTGTTAATGTTTTTGTACAAGATGCAACAGATGAATGACGTTTTAAACTTTTATATAAATCAATACCTCATTTTAAAGGAAACACAATGAATATCAGATGCATGGTTGTGATTTTATTCAAATCTGTACACAGACTAAGATTTACTCAAACTGCCAGACTCTTCAGTCTAACAGGGGCAAATGCACCCGGCAGGGGGCAGCAACGCTGGGCCGGGGGGTCCCACCCAGTGGATCCCACCCAGCCTATTTGAGAAGGACTCAGGCAACAGCGTGACATCGGGCAGGTAGTTTTCCGTACTCCACATTTCCCTATCTGCCCGCCGGATGGAGATTCGGCACTGGGCTCTTCCTCCTTCGCTACTGAGAAAATCCTGGTGAGTTTCTTTTCCTCTGCTTAGTTATATGGTTAGTTATATGATCCTTTCTTAGCTGACAGTAAAGATTTTCTTGTAAAAAGTCAAATCCGTGTTTTTGCAGCTCTGTTTGTACAATTGTATTACAGCAGTGAAACAGCATCTATACCATTCCAATATGGCGTCCAACTTTGCGAATGTAACAAGCTGGCGTAATGACTCCAGCCTATATAACTCATTGGGTGCATGTATAGGGGGTGGGGCTTTCCATTTAACACTGGAAACCACTCTGACGTACAATTTAAAGGAAGTTGAAAGGAAACAAGGTTAGTTTTTCCTGTACCTTTGCCTTTCCTTTCTTTAGGAGTTTGCCGTTCTGATGTGGAGTCTTCCTTCCTGGGATGGGAATTAGATTCTGGATCATCGCTGGGATGGGAGAGTACCTCTTTTGCCAGAAGAGTGAGATATTTCAACGCCCTGCAAAATGTCCATGTTTATGAAACAGGTCAGAGTCAATGACATCAGGATGTAGCAGAAATATTTCCACCATCTTTCATCTTCAACATCAGAATCTGTCCGTTGTCATGGAAGACGGTAAAATGCATCTACTTTTCAGCACTTAAACAGCTCACAGTCACATTAATACAGCAACAGCAGTGAGGCGTCTCACCACGCTTTTTGTCTGTCTGGCAGGTAAGGAGCAACTTTTCCTGTAAAGCAAAGTGTTTTTTTAGACTGTGGGACACTGGAAAAGTCCCACATATGCAAACTCCTCACAGAAAAGTCCCAGCTGGGTTTGAACCAGAGTCCTCTCGCTGTGAAACAAGAGCAGTGACCACTGTGCCACCATGCTGCTCCCCTCTCCTGGCATTTGCAATATAATGTGTTTAAAACGTGAACTTTCTGCTGAACATCTTCCCTTCTGATGTTATCCTCTAACACAGCGATCCTCATCCCCCAGGGCGGGGACTGGTACTGGACCGCAGAATAAAACAAAACAAAACACAAAACTACATCTTTTTGGTTTTATTTCTAATTTGATTCTGAAGGAAGTTTCATTTGGAAAAACCACTGGATTCTCCCCACCACATCCGACACGGTCATGTCTTGTAAATCCATCCGATACTTTCTTAAACCATCTGCACCAATCACTAAATTAAAACCTCCAAGCTAGCAAAGTTAAGAAAAACAAATGTAACTGGAAAGTTTCTAGATGGAGTTGACCATCCAAGTTTGTAGTTATGTAGTTCATAGGGCACACACTTTCCTGGCCACTGAACCTAGCAGGGATTAAAGCAGAGGAAAACACATAACTTCCCTGAAGTGTTTATTTCTAACTTGTTGGCATAAGGTTTGGGGTTCAAACACAGACAGTGTAGAACTTACGCTTTGGCAGCTCCTCTCCGGCGACGGCCTCCTGGTTCAGGCTCCTCCCCAGCCTCTGAAGGAGGCTCCTCTGCAGCTTCGTCAGGAGGTGGATCAGGGTTTTTTTGCTGCTTCTTGACGTATTTTCTCTTTGGCTTTGGTGTCCCGTTCTCCGGCTGCCCGGGTGCTGCATCAGCTGCATCCCGCCCCCCTCCAGGGATGCAGTTTCTTCCATTGGTGGCAGTGTTTTCTTCTTTCACAGGGCATTTCCTGGGTCGTCCTCTTTTCTTCGGCTTTTCTGTGCCAGAGTTCAGAGTTTGGTTGTTTTTCTTTTCCCTTTCCTCCTCATCATGGGTTTTTGACTGACTATTGGACCCTTTAACCTTTGGGCTTCTTCTCTGAGCTTCCTGTCTGTCATTACAAATGTTCTTGTCGTCACTTTCATAGTCATTCAGGTATTTGGGGGGTATTGTTTTTCTCCGTCCTCTGCAAAGCTCTGAGGGCGTCA
Source organism: Oryzias celebensis (assembly GCA_014656515.1). NCBI lineage: Eukaryota > Metazoa > Chordata > Actinopteri > Beloniformes > Adrianichthyidae > Oryzias > Oryzias celebensis. The sequence goes on along the minus strand of BNCR01000018.1, from coordinate 2,459,816 downwards.
ACTGCCCTGCAAACAGACACGTTTCGTAATTTCACGTGGATTTGACACAAATATCAACAAATAAGAGCCAAAGCCTCCTCCATCCTCTCTGACTCTAATTCTCTTTTCATGAACTCATTTGAATTTTTATTAGAATCCAAACTTTAAAAAACAAAAACATGTTTTGCTTAAATAAAGCAAATAAATAATTTTTTTTACAGCTGATTTCATTATCCAATTAAAAAAACACAGACTTTTAAATGAGATTTCAATCTTAAATTAGACGTTTTTGTTATTATTTCTATTCTTTTGTTATGACATTTTTGTTTAAATTAAAATGTATGAGATGATGACTTTAGAAAATTATCACAAAGATGGGAAATAAGTTCTGGTAAAAGTGTGTGGTGAGTCTAGGCGTTTGTACAAACCATCTCCAGGTTCTTCTTGCTCCATGGTGTCACAGCTGTCCAGGAAGATGTTTCCTCATGAGATGATCTTCAGCCAAGACAGGAGGAGGAATTCAGACCAGGAATAAAAATAACTCAAATATATTCATGAACATATATTTATTAGTTTCAATATTTATAGATAAAGTATCAGCTGTGTGTTTGTTTTGTCAATAAAACCATGAATAAACATGCAGCTTTATTCTGCACCAAACTCAGTTCAAGAACAAGACAGTTTACTAGCAGCTGATGGTTTACACACAGATATACAACAAACAAACAAACGAACAAACTCTTATCACTATTTAATGTCATTGATGATCATTTCGGCGTATTTTCTAAATGTGAAAAAACAAAAATATACATGTTAAAAAGAAGATAAACTTTAATGTCGTTCTCTGTTAGCCAGAGCTGTTAAGCTAACAGTCAGAGCTAAGCTAAGCAGCTACAGCGGGACTAAAGTGCAGTAAAACATTTCCTTTAAACCATTAAAGCTCAGAGAGCTGACGGCTCAACGTCAACAATCAAAGCTCTCACAGCCGCGCCGGTCAACTTCCTGCCCGGTGGCGGATACCGACCGTCTACGTACCGGAGACGAACCCGAACTCGAGCGACCAGGATCGAGTCCCAAACACGGAGGACGGCAGGAAACTTCTGGGAACTGGTGGACCGGTCCAGGCAGATAAACTCAGTTTCTTGTTATTCGTTCCAGTTAATAAAACGACAAAAATATAAGTGTACGTTCCTAAGAATAATCCTGGAACACGGAACCAACAAAACGATCCTTTCCAACCGCCATGTTAACTATGAGGGAATGATTGTTTCTACCGCCCCCTACCGGTAGGACGAGATCTTTCATTTGAAACTTTTTGTTTGATCCACCGAATTTCACAGTAATAGGAATATAAAAGTAAAAAAAAGGGAATAAAAACCATTAATTTTCTGTTTCATATAAAAATTATACATTGTACATAGTTTTCTCTAGTTTGACCATTTTTCCTGAAAATCTATTTTTGGCTGAAAAGAATAGATTTTCTTTAACTTATTCGTTTTTTTTTTTTTGTTTAAACGTATGCTTGTTAACATTAATAGTTTGGTGAGTGTGTGGATGGGAAACACCCACATTTGACAGTAATAGTGATATACCTTGAGCAATTTGTTAACTCTTTTGTATTTCTACCTTTACCTATTCTTTATCTTTAACTTTCATCCTTCAACTTCCTGACCCCAATTTTATTCTTCTTTTTTTGTACCCTTTCCTCCCCATCTTTAACATCCAACTCTCTCTTCTCTCGTCCAAAACAAAAATGTATGCAAATATAATTGACAGAGTTTTGCCATAAAAATTTAAAATGGGTTTATACAACTATACTCCCTTTGTGTCCAGATTCAGAAACCTCTATAATTACACTAAAATCTGTCCAACACAAGAGGCCATTAGCTGTTAAAAATAAAAAAAAGGACAACTAAATGTCTAGTTATGGTTTAAAATAATGGTTTGTTTTTACCTGTTTAAAAAAACATTTAAAGTAGTGTCAAAGTATTTTCATTGTAACAAAAAATTGCAGGTAAATATCTAACGTACAGTGTTTACAGTTGGACCAGAAGGGGCATCTTTGCCAAAGACCAAGTCTTTTTTTAAGGGACGCGTGTTCTTTTTATTTGGTGACAGTTGGCCAAACTGGCAGAACAATCACATCTGAATTCATTTGGTTGGAAAAATGATATTTTAATAAACCATTAGGCTATTTGTAGATGAAGTTATTGAGGTTAAAGAACAGCTCTAGTTTTTTCATTGACTCATTTCTTTTACTGCCTGTACACAGGAAGAGTAAAAACAGCCCTAAAAGGCCTTTTTTTTTTACATACTGAAATGTTACATTTATTTTTGTTTGTGTGCTAAGGATTTGTGTAACTGGACAACATAGATGCAAACGTGTCACATGTTTGAGTCCATACTGGCAGCTCTATGTCAGCAATGAATACAACAGTATTCACAGACATCACACAGAATAAAAAGCACTATTTAATCATGTTTGAAATGAATGTGACAATGGAAGGGAATAGAAGCAGGAAACAGGGAATTCTAAATCACATTTTCTTCATGAGATATTCAAAAATAAGAGGTTCAACGGAAGACCTGCTTGACAAGATATTTCTAATGTGTACAGCTACAATAATATAAATTATTATTCGGGTTAGTTTAACCCCCCTTGATGCCTGAATTTATTTTCAGCTATGAAAAAAAAAACATCACTTATGTTTTTGCTTTCATTTAGATGCTAAATTAGGGTCATTTAGGACCAGACATAGTTTGATGCATATTTACATGGGTAAGCATCAACAGATTCTTGACTTTATTAAAGGTTTAAAAGGAAAAAGTCAGACTCACAATGACTTTTAGTCTACACAGTGATGTTCAAGACAGCAACAGATTTATGTCCACAGTTTAAGGTTGCTTCAGAGTTTTTCACTGTTCTGTCTTCAGGTGCTCTGTCCTTCTGATGAAATGAAGATGTGGTTTGTGTTCTTTAGTTTGTTCTGTGTGAGTCAGATGAAATCCTGCTCATAGGTGAAGTTCATGCTCATTTCAGGTGTTTCTCTTCTCCTTGCTTTCAGGGTTCCATCATGACCGATTGTTTCAAATTCCACAGGTGGATCTGTGTCTGCCCGTCCTTCTGCTCCATGGAGGGGATGCTGGTGTCAGTGCAGTTTCCTTCAGCAGCTTCTCCACTGAAAGGAAAAGAACCTGTCCGATTCCCCGACTCCACGTCTGCCTCCTCCTTCACTCTCATTTTAAAATCCATCATCTCACCGCCGTCCACCTCAGCTTTATTCACTTCAGCCATTGACATGCTGAGCTGGGTCTGCCCAGATGATGGCGCCATCTCCTGGTGGTCCATGTCTACCCAGACTGGCCCGGAGGCAGGCTCCAGAGGAGTGTAATGGAGCTGCTGCAGGAGAGGGTCAGCCAGTGGTTGGAGGTTCTGGTTCTCTACATGGTGGAAGAGGGTTTGCTGCTGAAGGTGATGCAGCGGTTGCAGCGGTTGCAGCTGCTGGTGATGATGGTGGTGGTGGTGCAGGCGGTCTTGCAGCTGCTGATGATGATGCTGAAGGTGGTGTTGGTGGTACTGAACCATTTTGTGCGCAGACGGTACCATCTCCTTTGGCTGGTTCTTCAGGAACTTCTCAAACTTCTTGAAAGCTTTTTTGTTGGTCACAAACCAGTCCTGTTCAAACACAAACTGGTTTAACCTTGAAGAACATCTTTCTTCTGGGATTTAAAATTAATCTGACAGTTTTATGTTGCTCATTCACTTTGGTTAGCACAACGGCTAAAAATATAAAAATAACATTAAAAATAGACAATAAAGAAAAAAATGTGACCCTGTGGGTTCTCCAGATTTAAAGGATTCTTCAGAGAACCCCAAACAACACTGCTATGTTACCTGTGAATGCACGGAGTTGATGTGATATTTGACTCCACTTTCAGAGTTGAACTCCTTGTTGCAGATAAGACATCGATATTTTCCAGCCTCAAATTCACCCTAAGAATGGAAAAAATACATCTTCAGCCACTAAATCCTCGCTATTCATCTCAGTTGTTTTTGTTTCAATCAAAATTATTTAAAAAAAACGTAAATTATTAAAAAATCCTTCAAAATGAATAGCTGAAAGTAACCTTTTGTTGAGCAGTTATCAAATGGACAGTGGGTTTTTCAGTCAGAAACATGGAAAAGATGACGCACCTTTGTGCACAGGCCCAGGTGAGCCTTCAGCCCCGAAACACTGGTGTAAATGCAGCTGCAACCCTGAGAGAAAAGGGTTCACATTACAGGTGTCTCCATCCAAAGAAAAGGTTCTGATGCTGAATCAAAAACAGAAGTATTCAAAGTAATCTTCCAAATCTCCACATCAGTCACCAGAAGATGACAAAAATAAACTTTTAGTTAAAGTGGTCTGACTAACCTAAAGAACTAATTCATCAACCTGCAGATTCCCTCTCTGACTGAAGCTTTGGTTTTCTGCATTAGAATTTAAACTTTCTCAAAAGCAGGAAATCTGTTGCCATTCATGCCGGTTGGATTTCAACATTTAGGAATTTAATGTGATGAAAAATAAAGGTTTTGCTCATGAGGATGCAGCAACTGTTTAGAGAAAGAAGTGAACTCCCGTCAGGTGCACGCTGCTTCTACCTGGTTGGGACACTGGACTTTTCTCTGCAGCTTCACTTCGTTCTTCCACTTCCTCAGGACTTCCTGGCTGAAGGCAGGCAGGCCGGGCCGAGCATATTTCAGCTGAGGAGGACAGGGTAGAAGTGAATCCCTAACTTTCCATAGTTTCTAAAGAAATGGCTGAAGGTGTGGAATAGTGAATGTTCTCCTGCCTTTTTGTCGTCTGGAACCAGGTCTGACTGGAACTTCCTCTTGGGCCAGTCTTTGGGCAGGTCGTTGTTGGCGATCTCGGCCAGGTGGAAGTTGGCCACCTGAGCTGAGGCCCGCTGGACTCTGCCGCTGGCCGTCCTCTCAGGGTTGGTGTCCTTTTGGACCTTCAGCTCCTCGTCTTCCTCGGTTTCCTGGGGGGTCTGAATATGAGCAAGATGCAGGACGTGACTCAAAACAAGACCGTTATCAAGTTCCATCCACTTTTGAAGACATCAGTCATGAGTGCGTCATTCCCTGCCCCACACATCTCATTTACTGATATGAACATCTGCAGAATGAACCAGGGAAAGACGGATGCCTCACAGGAGCGTGCTCGGATTTCAGGTGATACTCCAGACCAGCCTTGGATTTATAAGCTTTCCCGCAGTGAGAGCAGTTCAGCAGCATCTTCTCCAGCTCCGACTGCTCCTTCCCACACTTCTTCATGTGGTACACGTATCCCATGATGCTGGTGAAGGCAGCGGTGCAGCCCTGGGGGAGGAACAGACCAAACATGAAGACCTGTCACCATAATCCTCCATGTGAGAAGATCTGAGGAGCTTCAAACAGACACACCTCTTTGGAGCATTTCAGTTTTCCCAGTCTCTTCAGAATTTTACGGAGTTTGTCCTTCATGGAATGATCATCCAGGTCCTTGGTGTCATTCACTGTTGGCTGAAAAAAACAATGAAAAATAGCAAAAATTCTATATAAATACTTTGAAAACATAATTCCACTCAGCATTTGTTTTAGAAACTAAACAAGGAACTCTGAAGAAAAGGTAACTTCCTTTGAATGAATGGCTGCACAAACAGACGACAAACGCATAAAACATCTGACCGCAGAAGCAGAAGTCTCACCAGGTGGCTGTGGTCGGCCATGATGTGGTACTTCATGCCTGTGGAGGACTTCAGCTGCTTCCCGCAGTGCTGGCAGGTGAAGGGTTCCTGCAACAAATCACCAAATGTTTGAGCCGTTCTTGAATCAAACTGCATCAGAGAGCAGACGGAAAGAACTAAATCAAATAAATTCACTTTTGAAGGATGCTTCATTTTTGGAGTTTGAGCTCATTCAGATGGGTTTATTTTGAAAGCTAAATGCTTTAATCTCATCCTGTTTGTTTATTGTCTAATTTAGAGCATTTTTGTTCTTTCAAATAATTAGACATATACATTTATCTGGAGTGCTCACCAGTCTGCAGTTCTCCATGTGTTTCTTTAGCCCCTCCACAGTTTTCCTGCTCACACTTCTGCATTTCGGACAGTTCACTCTCCCCTTGGCCACAATCTGGATCTGCCAGCGCTCCTCTTGACTTCCTGTTTGATGCCAATCACCAAAGGAATCATTTATATTTACATTGTGAGGTTTCTGCTCAGCAATGATCTGTGAGCTCACCTGGAGGGTACAGAGGAGGCTCCTTCTTCACTGGGAGGACTGGAGGTTTCTGGTCTTCACACTGAATTGAGCTTTTTCCAACCTGGGTCGCATCAGAACCTGGAAGTTTATACTGATTTATTTGCGAGGAAAAAGCACTTTGATGAATGGCATGCCTCAGAGCATAACATTCATGTAGGTGTCATAAGTACGTCTCAGAATTATGAGGAAAAAAAACATTTAAACATTTCTTATGAAGTTTTAAATTTGATTTAAAAAATTCTTAGAAAAGTTGAAAAGTCATCAGAAAAAGTCAATATTTTACAGGACTTAAGTCATAGAATTGCTTGTTTGCTTGAAATAAACAATTTCTAATGTAATCTAAAAAAAATTACTTTTTACTTGTAAAATTGTGAGTTTTTGAAAAGTAAATTTACAATTTAAACTTTGTAAATTATAGAATTTTTGTTCATAGTTTTGTAAGTGTACAACTTTGCCACAGAAGGTTCACATACAGAAACTGCTGCCCTCTGGTGGCAGCAGGAAGTTATTGGCAGAAGGCTTTTGTTCCACTTCTACTTTTGAAGAAAAAAAAACCTGAAATAAAATCTAAAACGTGCATATTCTAAACACATGCATGTTTTGTCAGAATACCGGGCCTACAGATGTTTCCTCTGCTCGCCTCGCTCCAGCCCGGCTCTTGACCCCATGTCTCCACCGGCCCCCCGTCTCTCCCTGGATCACTTCCTCTGCTCCAGACCGGATTCTGATCTGGTTCTCCTGCCCAGCCCTGCTCAGGAGCCTGGTCCCGGCCCGTTATCCAGGGTTGATCTGGTCCAAGATGGCTGCCGTCTCCTCTTGACATCCACGGCCGCTCTTGACTGAGGTGTTCGGCTCTGTCTGTGCCGGAGCTCCAGACTTGGTCCTGCGGTTGGTCTGGGATTGGGCTCCAGGGCTCTGGTTCTCTTCTGGAGCTCCAGCTCTGATCCTGAATGTCAGGATGCTCCCTGCTTCCTCCACCCTGAGGCCAAAGATCTTTGCCCCCAGTTCTTGGTTGTACGGTGGACTCAGGGTCAGACCCGTTAGCCAAACCTTCTGTTGATGCTAATGAGCAGCTGGTAGTTGGATAATCCACTGTTGCCATGGCAACATTCTGGAGATCCTCATAGCTGATAATAAAGAAAAATCATAAATCACTGATACTAAACCTGTGACGCCCTGGTTGGGGGTCTAAACTCACCTCTTCTCCCCGTATGTTCTTTTCATCTTTACAGCGTCTTCATTCTGGAACAGGAGATGGAGTCATGCCGATGATGAGTATAACAGAAATATGGTTTTCACGGAGCAGGTCTTCATTCTCACCTCTGGATACGCGACTGTGTTCAGGTCGCTGGAACTCTCAGGTATTTCCTGAACAGCTGATGGCGAGGGGAAAAAAGGGTTTCATTTATTGAAGAGCTGCAATCAATGAACAAATGATCTCAAAGATCTTCAGAAAATGAGAACGTCTTCTCCTGCGCATCCAATGAGAAAATGGTCTCACCCACTAAACACCATTGCAGCTCAGTGGCTTGGTGGTAGAGTGTCTGGAAGGCTGTGGTTGGGTCAAACACAATGCCTGTCTTGAATTTGGGAATCAACCATCCATTAAAAAAATGGTGGCTTACCACTCCTCCAGCGGCCAAATCCAGGTAAAAGTTTTAAAGACACTTTTTTATGACAGTAAGGGGACTTCAACTTTAAGATGATCTAGGTGATCAGAATGATCCAAAAACCAGCAGGACCATCCCAGCACCGCCACAGCAGGTATCACAGCAGGTATCACTGCAGGACCCTCCCTCCTCTCACGTTTGACCGTTTTTACCGCTTTCGTTTAGGTTTTGGTTGTTTGATGCTCATTGAACAGGACTTTAGTCCACGTTCTGAGCCAGATTACGATGCAAACAGAAAATGCCTTTCTGGCTACATCTAAATCTCAGTTGTTTCTTCATCACTTTACCCGGTGCTGCATTTTTCCGGTGTGACTGTGCGGGCTTCCTCTTGCGCAGCACGTACAGAGGTGACATGTCCCCCTCACTGAAGCCAGAGTCCATCCTAGGAGGGCCAGCTTGGTCCTGCAGCTGCAGCCGCAGCCCCCGACTGCACAGCGGAAACCGGACCAAGATGCATATCTACCGTCATAAAAAAACAAAATGAACTTTAAACTCAAGATATTCTCGATTAAAATGATTATTGAATCCCAGAGAAATGTTGGCATTTTTTAATAAAATCAATACGTGTATTTTAAACTAATGATGCCTTATATTTTCAAACAAAACAAATCAAGAAATCATTAAGTAATGTTCAGCAATAAAAACAAAGACAAAGTTATTAATAATAAAAATAGAAAGAAATAATAAATGTATTTAAGATAATAATACATACACTGATTAAAAATAAAAGAAAATAGGATTATCTTCTGGACAATATGATTACTCCTAATCATAGATGTTAATTCATACACGTGACACATTGAATTGCTTGTGGGAGGAAGAGAAAGGACAAGGGAAAGATTAATGAAAGAACTTTTGAAAATAATAAAAATAAACGATGTTTTAACATATCTTGGTCACAATTTGTGTTTAAATTCTTTCCATGAGCTGATAAACTGTGTGGTGTTTTCTGTTGTTATAACTCCCGTTTTCGACGGTTGAAAAGAGCCCTGAAGGCATCTCCGTTGTTTTCATGAATGACAGAAATGTTGGAAAATGACACAAAGATCAAAGAGAGACTTCCGCCGCGGTGCCTTTGATGGATGTTGACGCTGTTGTTGTTGCTTACCTTCAGACACAAACAGGAGTCCGAGGCGCCTCCTGTTGTCTTCAGGCGGAGGAGGAGATGCGGGAGAGCCTCCCGTCCTCCTGCTCACTCCATCTGTGAGGACGGCCAGCCTCCATGTCTAGAGCCCGGCCTCCTCCCGCCGCATTCCCCCGCCAGCGGGACCTCCGGGCGGGCAGCCGTGAAGGAGGGCTCGGTGTCTGCGGCAGGTGCGAAGCAGGCGGGCAGCGACCGCATTCACGCGGGAATTTGTGGACGGGCCCGCAGAGTGCGGCTCTACAGTGGAACGCCCTCCTCCCGGACACCCGCAGCTGCTGCTGCCTTCACGTGCTGTCGGACATTCTACTCTCATCCTTCATGAAGAATGTTTTTGGAGGAAATCTTCACATGCACGAGGAGAACATGACACTCCACACAGAAAGGATCCAGCCGGGATTTGAACCAGGCTGTAGGAAAGAGTACTGACCTCCAAACCAATGACCCTGAGGATCCAGAGCCACATGCATCCACTTAAATGGACAGATAGATCCATGTTGTCTTTGTTTTCCTCATCTGAGCTGGCAGCTGGAAAACTGGATAACTCCAATATTGCTCATCATTTGTGTTGCACCACTCATGGGGTTGTGAGGGGTTGTAAGCTAGTGGGAAGGAGTGTAAATAAAAGGATGATGGGATATCAGTGGAGGCTTACTTCTGCACCAACTTTGGAGGTGATTTTTTTAATGAACTCCTGCCACTCTGTAGAAACTAAAAAAAAACAGGACACAGTTTTATACATTTTGGTTAAAATCTGTATCATCATAACTAAAAGACCACTGGGAATGCTTTAACAAGGATGAAGAGGCACTAAAGTCATGAGTTGACACAGTTCCTGAAATGTGAAATGTGCTGCAGCAGGAGGAGCTTCACTGACATAGAGTGATGGTGTCAAACATAAAAGAAGTTAAAACTGTTGGGTGTAGAAAAATACATCAAGCTGAAAAATAAATTATTGTATTCACAAGCTAAATGAATAGTCACACAAACATAGTGTCCTTTTATTAACAATAAAACAAAACTTTGAGGCTCTTGTTGGGTTTTTTGTTAGTAAGAAACTGGACCGAATGACTCTTTTAGGGTTCAAGGCTGCAGGCCCCTGACCTGAACCTAAACTAACTGTTGTCTGACTGTTTCCTCCTTGTGAAGTGTCATTGACTGTTTTATCTTTGTCACTTAGAATTAGAAACCTCTCTCTGGAGTTGGATAAACAAGGAGCCCCCACAAAGTTAAATGGCTTTCCTTTAGATCTTCTTTGGCCACTGGGGGGCAACATCTGCCCTCTTTACTACTTTGGAAACTGCAAAGTTCAATCAATCCATCTTAACCTTTTTTCCCTTCAAACTCAGCGGGAAAAGTCAGAACAAAACTCCACATCATAGATTCTAAAGATCTCTGGAGTTAAATGAGGAAACGCAGATTGATTTTCACCCAGGGAAACTAATGTAAAGAATGACTGATGACGTCTTTATCTCATTTGAATACATTTAATTTTGGCTCAATTGATGTATTTAAGTTTAGTAAATAATGATTGTGATCACAGTCAGACCAGATTGTGTGAATACTTGAATTCCCTCCATCTTTCTTCTGTGACACGTCAGCTAAAATAAAAAGTTCAGACCCGAGCGGTGGAACCACCAGAGCGCCTGTTTCTGGTTCAAACGAAGGTGTTATCGATTCCGTCTGAATGTTCCTCACCGAGCTGCAGCATTGACATTCGCAGGAAACAGATACAGCCTCTTCTTCATGCTTTACTGCAAAGGAAGCTGCTGTGAACCAGTCACCATCACTCATTTTCAAAGGAAAGCACAAAATCTGCTCTGACTTCAGGATCAATTCACTGACATGGAGGCGCTTCTTCTGGTTGCCATGGGAACAGATGAAACATACAACGCTGTGAGACTGGAGACCTATAAAGGAAAATACTGAGCTGAAATGAACAATCCTGGAGGAAGTTAGACTGAAGCTTTACTTCAGGTGAGTCTGGATGAATCCCAGCTCGGAGCTCCGCCCACACCTCTGTCACCTGCCTTATAAATCCTGCCTGTAGTAGACAATCTGGTCAATATGAGGCAGAACGGCTTTGATTTGTGAGCCCCCCCAACCCACAAGTCTTTTTGGACTGCTGGTCAATAGGCTCATCTCCTCGTTACATGGGGATTCATGTGGCTGGTTTTCTCTGTTTTGTGTTCAGAGCAAAGATCGCTTCTGCTTTTTTTATTGTTTAAATCTTGTATTCGTGAGCCGAGCTGCAATGGTGTTTAGCAGGTGTTTGCTTGGAGATCTGGGGTCTCCCCCCTGAGCTGGTGTTCAAGTTTTTATCTACAAGTTTCATTTGATTATCAAGCAAATTTATCACCAAAAAATGATGACGTTTCCTTATTTTTAGGTTCAAGTCCATCTCTGCAAACGTTCACTTATTATCTGTAACATCAAAAGGTCAAAAACGTGCGTGGGTGGGGTCACTCATGACCACTATCTGGATCTAATCAGCATGTCGGCATGTCTGCCTGAAGCGCTCCAGACTGAGCTTTGCCTTGGGGTTCCACGGCATCAATCACATCTCTGTGATCAACCAGCAGAGCCAGAAATCCTCCTGGAAGTTCTGTTCTTTCCATCCATTAAGGTTTCAGTGGAAATGACACCTTCTCATTAGTGCAAAGTGATGCGGAGGAACAGAAGGATGTCCAGAGACGACAAGAACGGTGGGGAGCAGAAACAGAAAGGAAAATGTCAGATAAATGTCAAAACGGAGATAAATGATGAAAAAGACAAACAAAATCAAGAAACAGAGGAAAAGAAAAGTCAAAAAGAAATTTTATGATAAAAGTAGAGTAAAATGAGAAATAAAATCTTGATAAAAAAGGCCAGAAGACATAAAAATGAAAGGGAATAAAAAAAAGGAACTCAACCTCCTGTCCACCAGATGAATTGACAGAATAATGCACTTCAGCCAGCTGCCCATTCATTTGTTTTTTTAATAAATGATGTACTGACTTAAAAACACCTTAAATATCGTTGTGCGTGTGACAATGACAAATAAAAGTATCTATAGCTAAAAATGTTGTTCGGTAAAATCTTTTTTTTTTTTTTAATCCAAAAAACTATAATTCCCAGAGCTCCGCCCCTTTAGATTTGGTGTCATTGTAAAGCTCCAAATGTCCTCTTAACCCAAAGAGTTCATGCAGTGAACAGTGAAGAGTGCGGTGCTTGGGAAATATGCCAATCTAGAAAAATCCTTTACAGAGGAAACTTTTGCTGCTAATCCGGAGGTCATAGCAGAAAAAGAAGATGTTGAAAAAAAGAGAACCAACAGCCCTGGTTAATAAAGTATGGTGAAGAAACAGACAGATTTTCCGTCTTCATGCACACCTTTGCTGTGTTTTTACGTGAAGAAGGTCCAAACCAACCCTCAGACTATCCCGGTAATTTCAAGTGGAAGTTCAGAAGAAAAACTGTGACTTCAGCACTTCAGTAGGATTAAACTGAGTACATCCACTCACATCCTTTATGCATGGATGACAGACCAGCCTTTCATCTGCTTTAATGACACAAGCGGCCCAGAAAAAAAAGAATCATCATTTCACAGCAGTGAAATGGGACTAAAAATGATTAACGCCGACTCTTTAATAACGAAGTCTTTCTGCCAACTGATTCATGTCATTTCCCTTACAGTCATTTACATCATCAGAAGAGGAGACAAAAATCCATCCTTTCATCAATATTTCTGCCCTTTTCAATTTAGATGAACTTCAGCCAAATAATGCAACCCTTGCACTTCTTCAATCTTTTTATCTCGCTAAACATCCAACTCTGATCCCAGCAAACACAGGAAAGATCCCAGAAAGGCTGGGATTGGAGATGAAGAAGAGGAAAGCCAGCAGAGCATCAGTATGCATGGAGTTTAGAGATGGAAATTAAAGTTTTAGGGAAATCATCTTTGGTAAACTCTCAGCTCACAGAGGAGATGAACCATCCAGGAGAGCTGAGAGAAGCAGAACCGCTCACCTAATGTCTGGAGGTCTGTGAGATGAGGCCAGGATGTGGGGTTTGAATTCCTAGAATGACAGAAGGTGGAGAACAGAGATTCCAGCCCAGACATGCAGCTGTTCTGGATTACCTTGATTATCAACTGAGTGGGAACTTGATGCTTTTTGGATAAAAGATTATGTTGAAAACTGTGGTTTTAGTGAAAAAAACAAAACAAAAGCATTAATCATACAATCATACCTTTAAAAATGTCACATAGAGAAAAAAAATCCAGGAAAAGGTTGATGTTGAACTGAAACAAATTGAAAGACTTTGTGTTTTGTTGTGAACGCACCAACAACAAAAAAAAAAACAGTAGAAAACCTTTTTTCAGACGTTCTGATTAAATGTCAAAACTGTAGACATATGAAATTAATCTGAATTTTTTCTTAAAAATTCACTCCAAATATTTGATCTTTTCTCACTTTCTGCTCGATTGTTTTCTATTAAACAACAAATCCTTTTCTTCATCTTTTTCTTCATCAAGAGGCCGTCAACCTCCTAAACATTCAGTGAGCTCTGAAAAGATCCTGTTCTTTTTCCCACATGGAGGGACCAGCATCTCATTTGTCTTGGAGCTAATAAGAACAGAAAAAGATTCCTAAAACCTATACTGGGGGTGCACAGACATGCAGAAAAACATCATGGATGGTTTCTGTCCTTTTGGAATGAAAAAGAGCCACAAGAGGGAGGAGGAGGAGGTTCTTCTACGTCCAGGTATGTGAGGGAGGAGGACCCTGGTGGACCTGAGGGCATCAGACCAGATCCAGCTTTTGGGAATCAGGGATATTTGATTTAATAAACTAAAACCAAAAAACACACAAAAACCCCAAAAGAACCCCAAACCTTACTTAAACTAAAGTGAATCTGAATAGAAACGACTGAAACAATGAGATTAAACGTACATGAAAAGCAGCTGAAGCATCTGAGAACAACAAAGGAGCTCCATCCATCAACACAGAAATCAATACGGAATCAGGAAAACACAGAAAATGTTTCAGAAAGACGTTAGCTGGGCATCCTGTAAAGTTCAATCATGAAAATGTTAGAGTTATAAAGCAGAGGAGGGGGGGGGCAGTCTTTGGGTCAGAGTGGGAGGAATGGGAATTTCTCCAGAGTGAAATAAAAGCTTCACACCCCTGAAGATCAGCAGAAAGCCTCAGATGTCAGACACATGGCTCTGGCGGTTTAATGAGGCTGCTTTAGATGACTGGCACCATAACTCACTTTAACTCCTCGCCACTATTGATTCTAATCAGGAAGAATTATGCCACAGAGGTGCAGGGAGATGAGCTAGAGATGAAACCCCCCCCTCTTTCTATGAGCAGCAGCATCCTGGGAAACAGCGCCGCCTGGAGTCCTGACAGGGAAACCCATCAACAGTGATGCAGAGCAACTTCAGCAGGTCTTCAGAGAAGATGTTTTTAACCCTTTGACACACAGATGATGCCATCTCATTCAAACACGTGACTTTGGAGGAGCAACCTGTTCTATTTAACTAACAGTCAAAGACTCTGTTTTTAGAAAGTTTCTCCGTTATTTTAAAGGCCGTGTTGCATAAAAAAAACTGTCAAAGAATAAAAAAAGTTGAATGCGAGCAGCGTTGTATGGGACCCGCCCCCACAGGTTAAGCAGCGACTACACGACCCTCACTCTCCCCCTACCGCCGTCATTTCCCGAGGTCATAGGTCAATACAATTTCCTTTGTGGTTGCAGACTTAACCTGACGGCATGTGTGTGAAATTTCATGACGATTCCTCAAACAAAAGATTTCTTTTTCCAACGACGGTCACCATTAATCCATACATTCCTTGTGCATCCTCCTCCTCCTCCTGCTCCTCCTCCTGCTCCTCCTCCTGCTCCTTCTCCTCCTCCTTCTCCTGTTCCTCCTCCTTCTCCTTCTCCTGTTCCTCCTCCTTCTCCTTCTCCTTCTCCTTCTCCTGTTCCTGCTCCTTCTCCTCCTCCTGCTCCTCCTCCTGTTCCTTCTCATTCTCCTGTTCCTTCTCCTTCTCCTTCTCCTGCTCCTTCTCCTTCTCCTGCTCCTTCTCCTTCTCCTACTCCTGCTCCTTCTCCTTCTCCTGCTCCTGCTCCTTCTCCTTCTCCTGTTCCTTCTCATTCCCCTGTTCCTGCTCCTGCTCCTTCTCGTTCTCCTTCTCCTTCTCGTTCTCCTTCTCCTGCTCCTTCTCGTTCTCCTTCTCCTTCTCCTGTTCCTGCTCCTTCTCCTCCTCCTGCTCCTCCTCCTGTTCCTTCTCATTCTCCTGTTCCTTCTCCTTCTCCTTCTCCTGCTCCTTCTCCTTCTCCTGCTCCTTCTCCTTCTCCTACTCCTGCTCCTTCTCCTTCTCCTGCTCCTGCTCCTTCTCCTTCTCCTGTTCCTTCTCATTCCCCTGTTCCTGCTCCTGCTCCTTCTCGTTCTCCTTCTCCTTCTCCTTCTCCTGCTCCTTCTCGTTCTCCTTCTCCTTCTCCTTCTCCTCCTCTTTCTCCTGTTCCTTCTCCTTCTCCCTCTCCTGCTCCTTCTCCTGCTCCTCCTCCTCCTCACTGCTCAGATGAGCTGGCACTAGTAACAGTGTGTGGTCATGTACAAAGGAGTCCTGAAAGGTGGGTCTTCACCACTTTGTGCCAGGATGTGCTGCCAGTTTCCTTCTTATTCAATTTGCAGTGATTTGATTAGGTTTGGACGTGGATCCAGCAGCAGTTCAGTGAGGCTGCAGAATGAAAAATGGTTTACTTGGCTCATTTTGACAGAAAACTGTGGCTTTTAAGTTATAAATAAAGATGAACTTGAATACATTTAACTTTCAAACAAAACAATTTAAACGATTATTGATTTTTTAAAAAGTTTGTTCTACCCACTAGGAAGGAAAAATCAGATGATGATGTTCTGTTCTTCATCTTGAGCTGCTCCTTGGTTGTGTTTTAGGATCACAGTCATGCAGTTTTAAAGCACCGCCTCTTTTCACCCTCAGGGGGAAGAAAGTTCCTTCAAATCAATTTCACTTCCTCTTTCGCCTCAGATGCATTTGGCTGAACAGTTTTTCCCAGCAGGTCTGATGATGAGGATGTTCTTCAAGGGCGCATCTCTCCTCCACAAAAGATCAGTTCATGGTGAGGAACTGGCCTTGGGTCTCAACACAAGAATCTGGTCCATTCCACAGCCCTCATATGAACTCAACTACTGCAGGACTCTGCTGAGGTAGAACTTTGGTTCCTGCCAATTCTGGGCTGAATCCTCACTTTCAATCTCCTTCCGTTGGGACTCCAGTTTGGATTGTTTTGTAAAGTGTCCTTGGTTCTTGTCCTGTTCTGTTCGAGTGTTCCCAGTCAGCCAAACCAGGTTTAGGTTGATAATTATCTTCATTTGTTTGAATTCCTTCTCGGGGTTCTATTTAGAACATTCACCGTTTTGTACAACTGTCCTAATCTACAATTCCAAAATCCTGCACTTTGAAAAATCTCCCAGAAATCTCTGAAAAACCCAGTGTGCATAGTTGCTCTCTAGACTCGTGAATGAAGACCATAATGTATTGTAACTGCAATCAATTATGATTATGAAGTAAATCCCTGAAACGTTTGTCTACATTTTGATCCACATTCAAATTTAGATGAAATCTGCGTTCTGAAGAAACGGTGCTGAAACTTCGGTGTCTTCTTCCTGTTCCACTGAAACAGACGAGTCAAATTAAAGTGTGTGAGGTGATCTTCATGTTGTTTCATTTGCTTTCACTTCAAAGGCTTGCAAAGCTCTCTCCCAGAGAGAAGAGCAGAATTTGAATGGAAAGTGTTTCTGTAAAATCAGCTCAGCGTCCAGCAGTGATGAGGCTCCAGAAATAGCAGGTTCATCAACCTGTGACGCCAACGCTCCTCATAAACTCACCACGTGAGCGTGAAATATGAACCATTAGTAAGGAGGTCCGAGAAGTGGCATTGCTCCGCGCCGCTTCAATTAACCTGCAGTTTGAGGAATGATCAGGAGGAACGAGCCAATGCCTTAACGAGATGGAGCTCAATTAACCAGGCGTGTCTGTGGAAAAAGTCGGCGCTCCATCAGCATCCTTCCCCATCCTTCCTTGCTCCTGTCAGAGAATCGCTAAACAAGAGATGTCCAAACGCAGAATTAATTCAAGTTAAAGGTCTCACTGATGAGAGGTTAACACAAACTAGAACTCGTGTCACTCCATTGTGTGAATCTTTTGTCGAAGCGATTCACCGTGAAGTAAAAATCAATAACAGATTCAGCTCTTACACAAATGTTTGATCAGGGTAAGAATTTCATACGACTAATATGTCCAAAGAACAGACGTTCTTTAGTTTTAATGAGGATTTCTGTCATCTTTTAGAAAACTTCTTTTTGTGGGACACAGGTTCTTCGTTAAAGCGGGCTGGTGCAACATCTTATTAAGGTCTGCAAGCCTCCAACTCATTTGCATATCTAGAATGATGCAAGTAATTGTTTTAAATGTTTTTTCTTTTGTTCTAAAATCAGGAGATTGAGAATGAAAATAAAGAGCTTGTGCTGTTTCTTAAGGAGTCAGAATCATTTTTCCCCACACTGCAAAGCATCAAGCATAGACTTTTAAAGGAAATGTTTTCTGATTGCCTTGCTTTACTAAATATAAAAACATTCTGTGTTAAATTGCAGAAAAATTTTCATAATAGAATCTTTTTTTTAATTAAACAGCTGAAAATCCTCCAAACCGATTAAGTATTCACTGAAAAATCATCTGAAATCAATCTAAAGTTGAATAAACACAGTAATCTCTGTGTCCGTGGAGATTTGTAAACCTGCAAAGCAAATTCAAGTGTTCAAACCTTCTGGATTCACATTTAAATGAAATGAGAAGCCTCAGAAAATTAAAGGATGGAGTTCATCTCAACTGTAATCAGAATTTCGGCGTCACGTCTTTCTCTTGGTCCTTTTGTCTTCCTCCGCTGTGATAGTAACATCATCATATCTACAAATAAAAGCTGCTTTTGCACCAGACGGAACTTTTCAACACAAAGTCTTTAAGTTTGTTTTCTCACAGAATCCCATGTTTTTAGAGATGCATCCTCTCTGGGCCCTTGTGTGGAAGCAGTTCTATAACACAGTGCTAAATCTCATCCTACTGTTTGTCTGCAGAGCTTTCACCAACAGAAAAAGTAAAAAAATAAAACTTTATCGAGTTCCCTTCCACAGCGCAGTGGATGCAAACTAAAGCAGCTTTGGATGGCAGGGTCCTGAGGGTCTTGCTGGATTAGCTTCTGGGTAGATCTGTTTTGACCAGAAGGATTTTCTTGTCTGAATCCAAACTCTCTGCTCTCTGGGTTTTACTGCACAACCCTCCGAGTAGAAGCAGAATTCTCCATTGTTGCCCTGAAATTGTCTTTAAACTTAGAAATATAAAAGTTTTCCAAATGCATGAAGGTCAAATGTTCTCATTGTTTGGGCTCTTGTGGATTTATGACATCAACACATCAGGACTGATGTGAAGCACAAAAGCCTCCTGACCCCAAGAAGAGGTGGTTCTGCAGAACTTTTTTCCCTCAGGACGCTCATTTAAGTCATGTAAATCTAAAACAGCAGTTCTTTCTTTATGCACCTTTTAAGAGGAAAAACTTTTGGTTATTGATCAAGTCTTGCTTTTTTGCACATCTGACCTTATTCGTACAGATTTCTTTAGAGGCTCAAGACACTGTCTGAATGAAATGATTAATGACACATTTTTAAAAAAATCTAACTTTTTTTCATTGATTACTTTTTCTACATTTATGTAACACAAAGTGTTTTGCAAAACAAATATATTTTTTCTCAACTTTTAAACCAAGTGCAAAAACAAAGTCCTTCTCACAAACACAAATAAAAAAGAAAAGTAAAATGAAAATAACACCCAGGTTTCCTTTCCACTGAGAGGTTTCATGATGCTTTGATTTCAACAAAAAGTCTGTTTGTTGACTCTTTTTCATCAGGACACACAGTAACTTAAAGTTGTGTCATCAGCATAGTTATAAAAACTTCTGATGAATGAAATGTAACAAAAGTTTATAATTTATTCAAAATTATAGAATTCACCAAAAAAAACAAACATAAATTCTCCTTAAGTAATCAAACTTTTTTTAAAATTATTATTTTAACATAGCCACAAGTCAAAAGCAATCATTTTTTAACCATCAAAAGTCAGAGGTTTAGATTTCTTAGTTTTTCCTCTGCATGAACACAGTTCAGATCAAGTTTGGTTTGTTTTTCTAAAACTGTAGTTCAGGTGTGACACACATCCCTGCTTGTTTCTCTGTTTGTTCTGGAAATGTGAAAACAGGAGCCGACATTCCTTAGATTGCAGTTCATTTGGTCAATGATGATCCATTCCCCATCAAACCTGCAGCAGGATGATGATGGATGAAGACTCAGAATGATTTTGATGTTGATCACAGTGAGATCTGCTTCACTGAAGCTCAGATTCTATCAGGCAGAAACAGCAGTCACCTCTGAAGTGGTGCTTGACTTTTCAAACCTACTTTCAAAATAAAGCACCATCTGAGGAGCACAGATCAAAAGCGCAGATAAAGAGCAGGCGTCCACCGGAGGAGAGCTCCACCTCCCTGTGACCCCCCATCTGCAGTGTCAGGTTCCTCCACTCCTGTTCTCTCCTCCTTCCTGTTCTGATGATGTTTGGCCTGAAGGTGGATGAACGCTCATGATGCGAGCCGTAACACTGATGAGATTTATTCTTTCTCATCTTCTGGAGAGGCGTGGAGCGGCTGCCTGCAGGACCCGATCAAAGCTCGGGCCTGGAAGACCAATTAGAGAGAAAACACCGGGCAGGGATCAAAGCCCAACATGAGCACCGCAGGGATAATTCAAAAGGAGATGAATGGAAAATAAGGAGCACTTTTACGAACAGGGCGGTTATTATTTGAAGGATGGAGCGCCGTCGTGTTTAGGTTTTCCATCTTTCAGGCATCTAAACGCAGCAAAACGGGCAGTAAACTGTGACAACAATGGATCCTTAATTACTGTTGGCTGACTTCTACATCCTGAAGGCTGTCATGTTGTGCTGAGAGCAGCAGCCCTGAGGAGGACACCTTCATGAGGAAGGGAAATCTTTGATGCCAGACATGATGAAAAACAGAAGAAACACTAGTTAGAGCGCGGGGAGATTCCTCTGAGAGCAGAACGGATGCAGATGCATGGAGATGCATGTCAGTGTTCAGCTCATGCTCTTAAAATAAGACAGAAAACTTCTTTTTTTAAATTCAAGATACATGAATGGTTTAAAGGTACAGTTTTATATGAATATTTTTGCACAAAAAACACAATTTCAACCATATTTTCAGTTTCTTGCATTGGCTGACTGACTAAAATTATTGTTCTTGTTTTTAATTTTATCAAAAGCATTTTCTAGAATTTCCCATTGATGAGTTTAATGCTTCTACTTGTTTTAAAAAAGCATAAACAGCGTTTATTTATGCTTTGATTGTACTGATGGAGTGAATTGGTCGGGTCGCACGGGGAGGACATCGAGGGGGCTGTGGGCTGTCTGATGGACTACAAGAACTTTTGTGTGGATCTGGTGGTCCCTGTCTGGACTGTGAGGTGCTTCTCAAACAATAAGCCCCGGGTCACCAGTGAGGTCACGGCTGTGCTGAACAGAAAGAAGAGGGCGTTCAAGAGCAAGGACCAGGAGGAGATGAAGAAGGTATCAAGTGAGCTGAAGACCTGCATGAGGGAGGCTAAAGATGAGAAAGCTGGAGAAGAAGCTGATGGCCTGCAGACTGCTATCCTATCCTATCCTATCCTATCCTATCCTATCCTATCCTATCCTATCCTATCCTATCCTATCCTATCCTATCCAATCCAAAGCATCATCTTCAGATTACAAACATCTGAAAGAACCTCCAGCATCAACCATTTTCCTAATTTCTTAAAAAGGCTTCAGATTGCACGTTCTGATGTTCCACAGCGGTTTGCCGGTTCCTCTTTAGACTGGGAGAACGAGGAGCTGCTGGGATCAAACAGATGGTGGTTGCCGGTTTGGCTGCCGCTCTGTGAAGCAGCTCACTGATGCTGTGAAGAACATCTGGCTCCATCACCGAGCTGAATGCACAAGTGACATGAAAGCTAAAATGAGTCAGCTTTCTGAGAACAAAAAGTCTTGTCAGGCTGTTTGCACCTAAAAAACAAACATGAAAATGTAACTTTCTGGCTGAGAGATTGAAGGTCATGGAGTGGGTTTGTTTTAAACAGGTCACAGCCTTTTCCTTAACTCTGAAATATAATACTGAGTCGAGGCCTTTGTGTCGTCACACTGATGGTTTCATTTTGTACACATTTTTCAAAAGTCATTATTTCACTTTCAAACTACTGCAATGAACCGATTAAGACTTCACACTTACAATAATAAGAGCATCAGAAATGAAGAATCAAAATCCTCCAAACGACTGTTTCCTTCTCATCCAGACGTAAAATGAAAGAAGGTGGAAGGAGTGAAGCTGATTGGGAGTCAGAGCTCATCTCCATCTGTCATCCATCAGCATCCGCAGCTCACATGTTGGGATGCAGCCAGCTGAGAAGTCACCGAAGATGCTTCTCCATTCCTGGAGGATGGCTGTGATTTGAAAACATCTGTTTGGATTTGTTCCAGGGATGCATGAAGGTTTTCTGACTATCAGCCTAAAAACATCTGTTTTTCTGTGAGATTTGAAACGAATGTCATTAAAGCTACAAATGACTTGTTATTGGTCTGTTATGAAAATCTCTGCCTGAAAATATTAACATAACAAATTAATTTGACCTCACATGCAGAGAAAGTTGCTCTAAAGTTGCATAAACTATAACTGAAAATGATTTTTAAAAATCTACTATTATCGATTAAGAAAGTTCTACTTTTTTAGCTGAAGTTTAAGAAAACATGAATTTAGTTTTTAAAGAAATTAAACCTAAAACCAAAGGTGTTTCTGGTTAAAGTGTTTTAAAAATATCTAAGTTTTGATTGTTATTTTTGTAAAGTTTAATGTGATCCAGATCGTTCCTTAAACTCCTGACATTTAATTTATTTCATCTAACATCAAAACGTCCTAAAGTTCCTGCTGAAACTTCTTGACTTTTTGCATTAAGGAGTTTCTTATTGATACTATGGTGGAGCAGCTCTTTGCAGGTGAGTCTGTGAGGTTTGTCTTCTGGTGACACCAAGTTAAAAAGACTGTCAGGTGTAATGAAGCTCTGAAGGTGGAGATGAATGAGGTTCACAGCAGCAGATGATGACTGGTTGCTGTCAAGGTGACCAGGAAGTTCATTCATCTCAGAGATGAGTTTGGTCTGCTGTGTGTTCAGATGAGAGTGTCTGCTCGTGTTTTCTCCCAGTCGCTGCAGCGCAGTTAGAATATAGACACGTTCAGGCTACACAAACAGAGACATGCAAACACACACAATCACCTGAAACGTGAACATTCAAAGAAGATCTGGCTTTTAATCCAGAAATTATTTTAAATCTAACCTCTCTTTAGTTAGTTCCACTGTAGTTTAGCTTTAACGTATGTGTAGAAATGTACGTTTTTACGAAACATGTCAGTTTCCTGTATTTGGTTCTCAAGAGCTCCTCAGTCGACACAGAGCCGCCTTTATCTGGAGCAGAAACAGCTGGACAGAAGCAGGAAACGACACATAAAGTCCTGCTCTGATCATCTTCTGATATATCTTCAAAGAGTTCCTTGTGGTCTTTTTATTATAATGATGTCTTTTTTAGACAAAATCTAAAACCCTGAATCATTTTCTAGGACAGTTTTTGCAGAGCGGCAGGAGTTCATCAGAAATTCACCTTTGAGTTGTGGGCGGGACCATTTGCACGCATAATTTGAATAAAGAAGTACTCAAAAATACAACTTTAATCTCAATTTTCTTTCTATATGTCCTCCATTGTCAGAAAAATGCCACAAAAACATGTTAAAAACACCAAAACCCCTTTTTTCCTTTAACAACCAGACATTACCTATGTACGCAAATATGATTCAAGTATTTTATTTATCTTCAGTGGCTTGAAATCTGTCTTGCTGCTGTTTATCTTCAGTACAGTTAAATGTTTATGAGGCTGTGAGAGGATGTTTCTGATCTTTCTCTCTGCTGGATCAATGACGGCGGATTAAAAACAGAGCAGACTCCGCTCCTAAATCACCGCCTGTGGCAGGAAAATAATAAGCAGCTTGCAGTTTGACTAAAAGCCGAGCTCTGACCTTGGTGCTGAACGGACCCGTCTGCTCTGGTGACCCTGGGATTACTGATGGGACAGCTGTCTGTGTGACATCAATTTTTTACCCAGGATGCTTTCGCTATTTTGTCAGGTTTTTCAAGCTTTTTATTAGTATTTTGTCTGTGCATGAAAATGTGTTATAAATGCACAGATTTGAAGGGTTATGATTAAACTGAAGGAAATATCAAAATAAAGAAACATCTTTGGTGTTTGAGGTAATATCAAGTCATTTGTTTATTTGTTGTATTAAAAACTTCTCTAGGACTGAACTGGACAGAGTGGGAGAGGTCCAAAAACTGCGTCTGTCCCTTTAAGAAGTGGCATGCACTTCTGTAGAGGATCTGCAGATAGTTACTGTCAGGCAGTCCTGCTCTGTGACAAAAGCCATGTCTGGGTTTGGATGGACTGAATTAAGAAAGAGAAAAAGGCTGAGAGTCCAGAGAAAAGTGATGCTGGGATCACAGCGGGTTCAATATGCAGTAGAGATCCGTTTAAAAGCAAAAAGTCAAACTCTCCTCCTCCTGGAGAAGATGAACGGTGCAGATCTGAGTTTTCATCTCCCTGCGATATTTTTCAGCCCCTGAAATTGCATGAGGCTGCAGCTCCATTGATCGTCCTGTTCTACACTGGCGTTCGGTCATTGATTGTCTCAGCAGAAATGTGAGTCCAGGATAAAATATGCGATCACCGGCATATTAATGACTCACTTCCAAACAATCCTCCTATTCAGCAGTAGATCACGGTCACAGGACACGGTGACATTTTACACTATTGTGAAAATGCTTTTGATTTTATGAATGTGATGCTCTGGAGTTTGCATTATTGCATGATCGCATCCTCAAAAATGCAACAAAATTTGCACTAGAAGCATTTGAAGAAACCATCAAAAAAATGACTGAAAAGCGGCTCAAAAAAGATAGTTCCAAATAAGGTAATGAAAAAAAAACACACGTGTGTGGGATATTCAGAGCAAGTTCTGAAGTTATTATGGGACGGCCACAAAACCTACAGCTTGTGGACATTGTGTGGCAAAGTGTGAAATTTGGCAATTTTTACAAAAACAAGAAGCTTTTGTTTGCGTGAGCTTTAAAAAATTACACACACAGGTTAAGTCTACAACCACAACTGAAATTTTGTTGACCTTTGACCTTGGGAAGAGGCCACCATTTTGAATTTCCGAAATCTCCTTCAGTGCCAACTAGTATTTTAATCTCCTCCAAGGGATCTCATTGCCTCTTAACCTCTCAAGCATCATTGGACAATATATTGGATTAGGAACTTGTTGATTTGGTGTCGCGAGCACGAAAAAAGTGGCGTTCCTCTGCTGCTCGCACAGTTTAGACTGGAATATACTGGTTGGCTCAAGGTGAACAAAACAATAAAACATTAAATATGACTTTATTAGGAATTTGAGCATGGTTGACAAAGAACCTCTGTTTCCAAGGAAATCCCAAAATTAACTTTTGCCAATTCTTCTAAAAAGTACATAGTCCTGTTTGTCACCCCCAGGTGATTAACAAATAAAATGGTTGCTATGGCGATTAAACCAACAAAGGCAAGTGACTTGAGCAGCATTATATGGCCTGTAGCACCTACAGACCATATAATGCTGCTCAAGTCACTTGTCTTTATTTTTTCTCATAACTCCAGTTTAAAACACATCATGTCTTCCAATTAAATGTCAGTTTTTTGTTGATCTTCAAATCTGAGCTCCACTGACGATGATTGTTTTCTCCTGAAGATCTCAGATTCATCTGACCTGATCAGCTTTTCTGAAACTAGAAACTCAGTTTCCACATCAGGCTCAAACTAGACCATTTCCATGAGCTCAGGCTAGGTTAAGATTTCATGAGTAAAAGCTAAGTTAAGAGTCCTTCATGAAGAAGACGCCAAGTGAGCTTCAGACCTGCCAAACTGAGAAGGACATCAAAGGAAATCCGTTCTGGATGAGACCAGGACCGAACCTGTCCAAAGGAACGGACTTGAAGATTTTTGGAAGTGTCTGACCATCAAGAGTTAATGATCAGGAACTTTGGCAGCATGGAGGGAGGTGTGCACAGAGTCAGGAGAATCATTCACACATGACCAAGACTTCTCGGGTTAGTGACGTTCAGTGATGTGTTGCAGAAAGCCTTCTGTATGGGAGGAGACTCTGAAATTTACTAACTCAGCTGAACAAGTGGAGCCATGAGCCTAAAAAGTCATGGAAGAAACAGATGAGTGTTCCTGACATCCTGACAACCTCCCTTTTCTTTCCTCAAAGTTTTTGAAACAGTTTGTATCAGGAGACTCCGCAGCATCTCTGATGTGTTTGGAAGGGTGAGAAGGTGAAGAGCTGACTGAGATGAATTCAATGTGAATTAATTCTGTGAACAGAATGACCCCCGTCAGCTGAACTAAGAAAATGACAGCAGAGCATTTCAGCAAGAAAACTGCAGAAGGCAGCAACCTTATTGGAAATAGTGGAGAAGCATTGTGGATGTTGAGAGTGGTGCTGCAGCAATGAAAGTCAGGCCTTTGATGGCCTTTGATGCTGGCCCGGTGAAATGCATGCTGGTCACAGAAACCCTCTGTCTCACTTGTTGCAGCTTCATGCATGTCCCCCATAAAACACAACAACAAAGACGTTTATGCGGAACAACGGTTTTAAAGAGAAGATGAATATTTTAGAAGATGCTGTTTGAACCTACCCCACCCCCATTACCCCACCCCCACCCATGATAATGAAGAAGGCCAACTGCACATCAGTCATGTGATGCTGGAGGTGTGCGGCTGGTTTATGGCAGCCGTGACACATAAAACGGAGGAAGGGATAATGGATGTGTCATTGATGAGGGAGCGCCTCCTTCGGACCCCCTCCCTTAAAGATTTTATGAAGCAGAGATCCAGGGACAGACGTCCACCGCAGACATTTGTGTTCCAGCTCTGCCGCTGGGCTTCAGAACGCTGCAGACGGCTCTCTGATGAGACAAGCGGCCAAAAACCGGAGACCAGAGAAATCAGCTGAACTCAGACAGAAATAATTTCAAAAAAATCATTTTTCACACTGCACTCCTGAGAGTGGATCAAATCCCATGGAAACAATGGGCAGAGTCACAGCAGCTGCTTCAAATGACATTAAAAAGTCAATCAACTTCTTTGATTTCATGAGTTTTAATTCCTTTTTCTTGCTTTGCTTTGGCTTTGCTTCAAAGACCCGTCAATCATTGAAGATGCTCCCGATCCGCTCCGTATCTCTGGTGTTTGGCGGGAACGCAGTTTTCTCCAGAACACAACATGTTTGTGGAAAACCCCCCAAAACTGCAGATTCAAATGTTTGCCAGTTACAAAAATGGCCCTGTTTCTGCCTGAGACAAACCTCACAAAGGTTCTCCTTCACTCCAGCAGGGATTTCATTGAAGTAATGACTATTTGGCAGGTCAGTGGTGACACCGCTGTCCTTGTTTGGGACACAAAACAAAAACAGTATCGATTAACTATGATAGATCAATGTGCTGCTCAGCGTTCTGCTGGAGTCAATAAAAGCTTTTTTAACCTTTCCTGAGATGTTTCATGTTGACAGAGTGGAAAGTTGGTCTTTGCCTGAAAAAGGACTTAATAACTGTTCTGAAAGCTGGAAAACTAAGCACAAAATCTGCACTTTTTCAATCAAAGTCAGGTGATCAGTTTTTTAGCAACTGTTATGGCATTGTTATGTTATTTCTAGGAGATTTTATGACATTTTACAATAGAGCGGAAAACAAAACTATATTCAGAGAGTTTCATGCAAATCTGGTAAATTACTGTTTTTGTTTTTACATATGTTTCAGAATGTTTTAAAAACGATTTTCAATGCAGTAGTTTTGTGCTGTCATTGCTAGTTTGGGAAACACATTTAGTTTGTGTCAAAAATGAACAAGTCCGAGAAATAGATGAATCACCTGCGGAATTATGTTCCTGTTCTTTTCCCCTCCAGATTTGAATTAAACTGAACTCAAATGCTGCTCTGCATCGGTTCTTTCTGTCCGATGTTTACAGTTTTCTGCCAGAATGTCTTTCTCCCCAACATCTTTATATGCAAACAATTCTCCTTTAGAACAAAATCAAATCTTGATGTTGGTGTCTACTTGTTCATTCCATTATCCATCTTTAAGATTAGACAGGCAGGGAAATGTGGATTTAAACTCTTCTTTGAAAGTATTTTGTAGTTGTAAAATAATCTTGTCTTATGTCACGAGAGATTTGTTCCTGCAAAAAGATTCTGTGGAGTTATTGGTGAATAGCAATTTTGTTTGTGAAAATTCTTAATGTGAAAAACAGATTTATGGCTGCAAATACTAATTTGCTTGACAAAATATTTGTCTTACATGTGTTTTTTCTCCAAGGGTTCATGAACAGATCCTCAAAAATCTACAACAAATCTCTCAGTTTTTGTCTTATTGTTTCATTTTTTTTTACCTGGAAAGAAACCTCAACCTTAACCCAAATTGTAGTTATGATACAAGTTAAACCATTCAAAAAACTCAACTACAATGACCAAAAATACACAAAAAGAGCAGAAAACAAAGCTGCTGGTCCTCACACAGCCCAGCAGAGACGTCTGCTGGAAAAGTCTTGCAGCAAAAATCCAAACATATTTTGTCTGCAAATGAGGATTCCTGCTCTCCGCCTCACAGGACATTCCTTTTTTCCTGGATTGGTGCTGGATTCTGGCTCCTGAAGTGAGGATGTTCAGTCTGATGGTAACTTCTAGAGTTGAAATACTTATTAAACACTTCAAAGTCAGAAAAAGTTTGCTGTTGTAGAGCATCTGTGAGAAAGTTGAAAGCACGGCGCTGTGAAATGTGATCCAGCAGATCCAGGCAGCTCCGGTTCTGTTCTTCGTTCATGCTTGAAGCTGTCTGAGTCCTGCAGAAGGAGAACTTCTAACAAAGTCTACGGCTGAATGGACAAAGTGATGAATATTAATCAGATGAAGTCACGGACGTCAAACTGCAGCGTTGATGTCTGACATCCTGCTGACTCCTCACTCAGTTTGAAAACAAGCTGAACGTCGACTCTGGAGGCGACGGTTTGACGCCTCAGGATGAAGTCATACACCTGAATGTGGGTGGAGGTTTATGTCTGTGCTTAAGAGAGAGTGAAAAAACCCAAAAATGATTCCAGGGGCAGGATTATTATCAGCTTTCTTCTGTCAGCACACTGCTGTTCATCAGACAAACCAAAATGAAGAACCTCCACCATCATCAGCCTGAGCTGTTTAATGCCCCTCAGCCTGACATCATGTTCAGGCCATGGAACCAAGATTTTCCTGAAGTCAGGTCCATCAGCAGGGGTTTAGTAAAAATTCACCTCTAAATAGGGGAGGGGTTATTGGCGCAGAGCAACCCCGCCCCCTTTCCCCTCCCAGTTGCGGAGCAGGATCAAAAGATGATTGGAGTTGGTTTTTAAAGATGCTACACAGACTGGTTAAAGATTTAACTTCTTTGCTCACTAGAGGCATCTAGTTTCACTCCAGAGGTTTGCATGATGATGTTAGATAAATGCAACCTGAATCATGCTAAGGTAAAGTTGAAAAGGCAAAGACTTTAGTCCCTCCCCCTTTACCTGCAATCAAGCTGATTACAGACACCTGTTCCATGCAGTGAGGATTCATAATGTTTTCCAGATTTAGAAATGACAGCATCAGCAAACATCTGAAGGTGCTCATTTAAAAAAAATTGACAAAACCTTTTGTCAGATAAACAGGCAGAATGGAGGAAAATAGTTTTTAGAATGAGTTAAAAAGACAAAAGACTTCTGAGCGCCCACCTGGAAAACTCTGAGAACATGTGAATGTTTTCCTTTTGGGACATGACAGGCTGCAGACAGTGGAGGAAGTTAACCTGGGATCCCATTGCAAGAAGTCCAGACTCTCTGATCTAACAAAGCAACAGTGCTGCTCCTTTTTAAGGAAGAGAATTCTCCCTCAGATCGATTTCTGTTGGCCAAGCAATGAGATCAATATTACATAACTTACACAACTTCAAATGTTTACTTGTCTTGTTTCTGCTGCAGACTCATATCCGTCTCAGTGGATCAAAGTCTGCGATGTTGCTGCAACTTTGAAAGATTATCAGAGGAATCTGAAAGTTCATCTGAGTTGCTGTCAGACAGATCCCTGCTGTGGAGTTCCAATCAGAAAACTGTCAAAATGGACCTTTCTTCAGCATTTCTGACAGACGGGGAGGTCCTCGACTGCAGAGCGCTAACACGCAGCGGCATCTTCACTCAGAGAGCTGCAAAAAGGTGAAATTACCTGCTGCACCTGCACACCGATTCATGGTAATGAATTTCTGACTCACAGAGGAGAGCTTTAACACAATGCAGCACTGCAGCAGAAGCCTTTCTTATGCAAAACCCAGTTTAAATCCAAATAGTTAGAAACAAACCTCAAAGATGACATTACAAACGTGGAAAACAATCCTTTTCTCCGTTTTTAGTGAAAAGCTGACATGTTCTGCACAAACCATCTGATTTTTGCATTTTTCTCCTGAATCTTCTGGGAGGCGTGAAGCACTTGCATGTGTGCGCAGATGCTCTTGGTGGAGGTGAAAGTCATCATTTTTTGGGTTGAATTACAGATTGAATTTTGCTTCAGCCTTAAAGCAAGTGTTTGACCAAAACAAGCTTCCCTCTGGACCTTCAGCCAGTTTCAAAGTCTTCAGATGTTTTTTAGACGTCCTCAAATCACCACTGGACAACTTTTCGTTTTCTAAAACTTCCTTTTTTTCCCCAGAACGTTTCTTTGTTGGATTGTGCCTTTGGGCAGAGTGCACCCCACAACTGTAAGAGACGTGACTGTGCTGCTGTGAAAATTGATTACTCATCAGGTCCAAAGAAAAGTTCATTAAAATGAGCTGCAGCTCTCAGTTCCTCTCAGCCTGTCAGTGCAGATAACAGCAGCAGCCTCAGAAGAAGCTCCGCTCCTGAACGGAAAATGGGGAGTGTTTGTGACTGACCTCTCTGGGGGGGCTCCAGCCTCTGCTGCTGATCAACACTGAAGCATATCAAAAGCGTCAGTTGCTAACAAGACTTATAGGCTCAAATTGTCATTAGTCATGCTTCTTACAAAGGAGAAAGTTCATCATGCTGACGTTTCTGCTCTTTTTCAACCTAATCTCAGGATAATTAGCAGCCGGTTGGAGCATTTGTCACACCACACGACTGTGAGGATGTCTGATAGATCACTATGAATCAGCTTCAAAGGAAAGAGCGTTCTTTTATGGCCTCTTATATTTCTGAACTATTCCAGGAAAGATCCGTTGTTGGTTTAAAATGTTGCTTTTTGTTGTCTACAGGGTGATGCTGCATGAATGTGCTTGTTGAAGAAAGCGTTAAGAATGAAGGACGGTTTCTCTACAGCAAATGTCCTACAATCCTCAACCAACTGAAGTTTGTTTCGAACAACACATTAATAAGCACATTAACTCTGAGAAAGGCCCCGCCCCCTTCCCTGTATTTAACACCTGCTTTGGAACTGGACAAAGACGAACTTGTTGTAACTTTAAATCGGTCAGAAGTTTCCTTTCAGAAACCCATCTTCTCGCTGTGATGACACTACACATCATCCAACTGGACCAGAATCATTTCTACTGGATGTGGAGGTTAATGACTCACCTATGAGGATGAATGATTGACTCTTTAAAGGTAAGAGCAGATCCAGCTTGATCACATTCCCCTAGCAGAACTGGCTTCAGTCCAGCGCCATTTAAAACAGTGGATCACATGATCATCACAGGATGATCAAAAGCAGGAGGTCTAAAAAGAAAAAAAGAAGAAACTAAACTCGCCAGCATAACAAGCACAAGCCAGTTATAGAGCAACTATATATAGATATATATAGATATATATATCTATATATATATATATATTATTATATATCCATTTCCCCTCCAGTACAGGTTTAACTTAACTTAATGGTGTAAAAAGCCCTCTAGTGGTTATTATTTGGACTGACCTGGTTCCGTTTTGGCTTTAAAATACAACTAATTCTCCTCCACTGGAACAGACATCACTGTAATGAAATCAAACCAACAGAAATTGGTTAGATTTACACAGAACTGCATTCTGGTTTCCTGTTTTGAGCTTATCATGCAGCTCACAGGCGAAGCCTTCAATCATTACAGCATTTTTCTTTTTATTTATTTTTTTGCTGAACATGCAGAACCAGACAGCCGCAGACCCCATCCTGGAGGCAGAAACTCTGCAAACTTGTCTCTGAAAGTCTCACTGCTTCTTTGGAGGACGTTTCTGGAATGATCTCCAGTTAGATGTCTAAAACCTCCTGTTAGAGTGAGTTATTTCTGAGGGATAAAGGTTCAGACTGACATTGGATTCTGACTGCTTGTCTGCCAAAATCCCCAACCAATAACACTTAAGTAAAGCTATTTTTTTCATCCAATTTCAATTTAACTGTCTTATCTCATAAGATTTCAAAACTGTATCTTTAGAAAAGATAAATTGAGCATAAATGTTCTTGTTGAGGTCCTCCGCTGTTTATGTTTTTCATGATTAATGTAATTAATGTATGATGCTTGAATGAAAATGACGTTGAACCACTGTTAACACAGGAGGAGATGAAAGCGTTGTCATGGAGACCCCACCCTCAAAAGTATCGTCTAATCCTCTGTTGAGCCTGTGGAAACACCCGGGTCTTAGTGAAGAGTGTGACACCTCGGTCATGTTACCGGTCAGTCTTTGAAAAAGGGAGTAGACTTCAACACACACTTCACACCAAACCATGTGTGTCTTTGCTGGAGATGAGTGGACCACCCAAGGAGAGCTGCTCTGACCAGGAGGATGCCGGGACCCATGATGGGAAGGAGGAGACAGCAGCAGGACAAAGAACTGGGCAGATGATCTACAGTGTCTGGAAGAACATCTACTGATGGTGGAGGAATAAGAGAATCTGCACATCTGAGGTTTTCTTTCCTTTTGCTTCTCCTTTGTCTTCTGTCTCCTTTTCACCTCCTCTTACTTCTGACTGTGTTCTGGCTCTGAAAAAACATTTTCTGTGGAAAACAGTTCATGAATACAGTTTGGTGATTCACTTCATCTCACATATAAATATAAATGATTTCATACGTGAAGCTTTGTTAATTGAAGTCAAATATTCAACTGGACTTTCTTCCTTTTCAGGTTAAAAATCTGACTTCATTTCAAACATTTTCTGCAGTTAGAACCCCCCCAGGATCCACAGAGGACTTTGTGAGTCCTGCAGTAAACCTGGTATCTGAGCTGGACAGTTTGACCCTGAGTGAGGCTGTGTGCTCAGCTCTTTGGCAGCGGTAAGGTGAGAGGATCGAGCCGGCACTGTTCTGAATGGAGGCCCCAGAGCAGCAGATCAACCAGGAAAACTGCTGTCGTATCAACTCGCTGGTTTTCTGATGTCACAAAAATAGTTCATGGAGTCTTTTTTTTTTATTTAAAAACATTTAAAACAAACACAAATCATATCAATAGGTGTGTTTCCATCACACAGAAACTTTATTGACATTCTAGAAATGTCAAAAAATCACAATTTTGCAACTTTTTTCTGATAAATGTGAATTTTTCATGGTGTTTCCATTAAAAAAACATATTATTGCAATTTCAATTTGTGCAATTTCATTAATGGAAACGTGACTAATGACCAGGTTTTCTGCTTTGGTTACAGGAACCAAAATTTTCAAGACTTTTTTTCTGCACTGTGTGTTTTTATCCATTCTGCCGTGTTTTTTCAGATTGAGTTTGATCAAAGACAAAGGGCATAAAGATTCCTGGAGAGCATTCACCTCTGGACCCCTGTACTACTGTCACAAACGAGCAGTCAGCTGGTTCCACTTGCAGCAGGTCTGTTGGTACAGACAGGCAGACAGGAACACAGCTCAGCTAAAAGTCCACAAAGCTAATCAGAGTCGGAATCCAGACAAAGGCGGCAGGAGGTGGTGATGAGGAGGATGAAGATGACTCCTGACAACAACCACCTCCTCCCTGCATCACCACCAGGGTCTGAGGCAGGAATGACTTCACTTCAGGAGAACAGTTTTCCTCCAGATGCTGATGCAGTCTGAGTGAGCCGGAAGCACGATGTGGCCTCATGGATGAGTGTCTGCCCTGAGACTGGGAGGTTGTGGGTTCAATTCCATGGTTAAGTCATATCCAAAAATAAGCTAATGGGATACTAACTTTAGTTCAACTTTAAAACCCACTTTTGGATGGAGTCAGGATTTTGTTTTACTCTGCAGTTGCCATGGATAAGGATGGAAGTGGGCGGGGCTTCCTTTTGACCCCAGCTCTGACACCAGAACCTGAAGAAAATATCTTCAAATATCCTCCTCAACATAGAGATGAGCTTCTGAGATGAAGAAAGACGGCTAAAGAAATGCCAATCTTTCAAAATAGTCTTTGGGCTTCATTAATGCGTAATAAATGTAATAAATTAGCTGAATGTTCCTTTTTCTTTAGTTTTTATTATAAGTAGTAAAGATAAAGTTTAATTTGTAGAGGGAAAAGTTGCCAAAAGCAGAAAAACAAATGTCAGCTCACATCCAAAAAACACTGTCTGTCTCCTTCAGTGCAGCTTCAACCAGAACAAATGTATCAGAAAGAAAACATGAAGGAAAAGTAAATAAATAAAAACGGT
Organism: Oryzias celebensis; assembly: GCA_014656515.1. NCBI lineage: Eukaryota > Metazoa > Chordata > Actinopteri > Beloniformes > Adrianichthyidae > Oryzias > Oryzias celebensis. The sequence goes on along the minus strand of BNCR01000018.1, from coordinate 2,425,849 downwards.
GGAGCAGAAAGGGCAAATTGGCAACACCTTCAGTTGCTTCACAGAACATCAAAATAAGAGAGTGATAAAAAACCTTCCACAATAAAAGAGTTCAAGCTGCATTAAGTTCACATTAGACTGATGCAATGCCACAATCAGGCCTGTTCATTAAGATGCAACACATCATTTATATGCAACATCATTTACAGACAGGTGATCCAGCAGGCATCATTAATTTGGCCTCTGCAGTGTAAATTCATCCGCTGTGAGATTTCATGAAATGTTAACCAATAACTGGAGCTGACAGCCTATAGAGTGCATTTAAAAGGGAAGATTCAGAAAGAAAACTCAGATATTAGCAGCATGAGGGTTCAAATGAAGTGAGCAGAGCTGTTGAAACCAGTTTAAAGTTTAAACGCGTGTGGAGAATCCAGAACAGCCCCACCATCTAATCCTCCGCCTGGCGCTCGGACGTGCGCTGAAGCAGAGCATCATTTCCTGGGTATTACATGGGGATCAGGCTCCCTCTCTGAGTCAGAGGAACTTTTCAAATTCAATTTCGGACTCAACTGCACTTTTTCCTGAAGATATTCTTCTTCCACATTAGTCCCCTCAGGTCTGGATGTAATGTGTGAAAATCCTATTATTGTGAACATGAAGGACAGCCTGACTCCTTCAGAGAGCCGTCCAGAGCAGCCGGACCGGCATGTTAAACTGTGAACACACAACGATTAAAGACGTGTCCAGTGTTTGTGCACGTGACGAACATACATTCCTAAGCTCTCTTTTCATTGCCCGTATTGACGTCTGGTCTGGTTTGCTTCCATACGAACAAATGCTCGGACACAACTTTTCAAAGTCATCAAGTGGCCATCAATCCATCGTCTTCTTCTTCTTCTTCTCCGGGTTGCGGGGCAGCAGTTTAAGCAGAGTTAGTGTGAGTGTTATTGTTGCCATTTAAACTACAACTGCAATGAGGTTGAAGTTGTTGGTTCAAATCCTCTGGACATTTCCTACTTCAGCTGAACTTTTTCACAAATGAAAACGAGAATTTTTCATTTGGACCTCCTACTTTTAACATTTTCACCAAAATTCCAATTTAAATTTTCAGGATATTTTAACAGCAAACTAAAACTTAATTGACAACATTTAGAGATTTATACAATTTTCAGACATTCAGACTAGATCGAGTTTTTTCGAAGGATTCTAATCATTTTAGGCAGATTTAAAACCCATTATCAGCAGAAGACAAATCATCTCTGTGAACTCCTCCATGTTTCCAACATTCCCCCAAATCACTGAGGATCTGTTAAAAAGAAGCTGTCGTCCAACCAGCTGTTCATTGGTTCAATTTCCTTCGTTCACAGACATTCTGGCTCAAGAAAACCAACCACATCATAAAACTTCAAGAAGTGAAGCTTTCACTTTTTCTTGCAGTTTCACGGTCTTTGTGTCACTCTCTATACTGCCTAAGGATTTCTTATGATTTCACTTCATGGATATTTCCACCAAAAAGTGAAGAAAATCGGAGAAAACAGGAAATGACCAAAAAAGATCAGAAAGATAGAAAATGGAAAGAGTAAAAAAAAGTTTCATATTTTCATCTTATTTTGTCCAGCATTCAGAGGGAGGTTGGTTGAACTGATGATAGTTTTTCTCTGCATCAAACTGCACTCGTGAGAGACTTTAGCATTTGGGCTAAAGTTTGTGTGTTCGTTTGGTCACATGACAAAAGATGTCAAATGAAGAGGCAGTGCTGTCCAGCCAATCACATCAAAGAGAAAGATCCTGCCTTCTGATGGAGAGAACCAATCAGACATCAGTGAAGCTTTTGTTCTTCTGACCCTTTCATTGTCTGTGTGACTCCATCTGCAGAAGGAAATGATTGAATTCCATGTGCTATTTGTTGTCTGTCTTCCACGTAAACAGTTTGACCCCAGAAAACAACAAACAAACAAACAAAGCAGAGCCATCACCTCTCCGGGAAGAGATTCTGCTGAGTTCAAGTCATCTGTTCTTTTCCTTTGTGCTGCCGGAAGCAAACAAACTGAATAATCATATTTGGTTGATTACATTTGGGCTCGCCTTCCAACCATTTATCTCATATTTAATCACAGAATCATGACATGAACGCTTCGTCCAAGAGAGGAGGGAGGAGCTTCTGCGCAGACGCTCGTGTGTTTGATGGCAGAGCCGATACCGCCTCTTCCTGCTTCTGAACCCTCTAATCAGATTAACTTATTCATGTGAGGGGGGCGTCTGCTGAGTTTCAGGTGATTTGGTCCAGATTAAATAAGTTCTTCACTGAACCAGACTCCAGCATGTGACCTTTCAGTTTCACAAACCCATCGGATCTGAGACGGTTCTGAAATCCTGAACACGAGGAGTAAGAGAGAATCACATTGAGGTTCCCTTTGTGAGCTGATCAATCCTGCAGAAAGTAAGACATTAAAAAAGGTTAACACTCTTTCTTTACATTTATGATCCTCTTTGGTTTCTATTTTGTTATTTTGGCAGCACATTATAAATAATCTAGTTTCATTGTGGAGCTCCTACAAAAGTGATGATGGAACTCAAACATTTGAGTCAGTCTATGATGTTACCTCAAAGGGAACAGACTGTGGAAAACGCCACAGTTCCCCTGTTGACGGGCGGGATCCATCCTTCAAAATGACACCAAGTTCCATCTTCAGGTTCTTATCCGGTCAGGGATTCTGAACCGTCAGCTGCTTTGTTCTTCCTGTTCTTCAGCGTTATTCCTGAAGTGTTAGTGGATACAGATGTGGATGTGAGGACGCTCCAAGCTTCCTGTCGTCTTCAGATTAGCTCAGGAACAGAGCAAGCTTCATGGAAAGGGTTAAAGTGTGGATGCAGGGACATAAAGTGTGCTGCCTCCAGACTCAAAAGAGATGAGGAAAAACCACACGTCTTCAATTGAAAATCTGAGGGAAAAGTCTGGTCGTTTGGAGGAGAGAGTATTGTGGTGAGGGCTTGTATTGTAGGAGGCAGACTCCACCCCTGAGTTCGTTAGTTTGTTACTTTGTTCGTTCCTTTACCCGTCCGTCCATCCTTTGCACATAAACCCAAACCTGATGTTCATCTTAAAAACAGGAGAATATAGTCATAATGGTTTGGTTTGATGGAGGACAAACTTCATCCAAGACTTTGTTTGAATTTTAAATGGATCATTGTTTTTTTCACATTCATTGTTATTTTTCATACTTTTAACTTAAATGCAGAATCATCAAGACGAATTACATTTTTATAATTTTATGAAGTATTCACATTTTTGCACAAGCATCCAGAACTTCTGTTTCAGTTTTTGATGGTTGAAGCAGATCTGAGAAGTCTCAAACGACTCTAAAATGCATCCGTGGCTGTATCTTATATTTTACAGGTGTTCACTTGCTGGTTTCTTAATCGCTGCATTTATTTTGAAAGGTTTCCGAAGTGTCTTATCTCGGTTTCCTGCCTGGTAGCTGCAGATCCACTGCCTCTGCTGAACACAAAGTGTCAGAGCGACGAGAAAAGCCTGAAGTGGGTTTGGGCTCCAGAGTGGATTAGCAGAGTTTATCATCTTCAGCACAGTCTGCCTTCAAACGGGGCTGTGGAGCAGCGGCTGCAGGCAGAACAGAGTCTTGGCTCCGCTCAATCTTCCCCCTCGGGGGGCACAAGTGTTGGTCAATTACAAAATGCTGGAACAGTTTGTCAGTCGATGCATTCACGGTCTGATGTCCATACAGCTGTGGACTCTCCTGTGCACGCTTCACTTCCATCTGAAGCTCAGCATGAAAACCCAAATTACATGAAGGAATCTTCAATCAATGATCAATAAATAATCTGGAATGTTACGTTAAAAAGGATACAGTGAAAAACCTGTTTAACTTTAGAAAGAGCTTCTTCCACTGATCCATCAATTCCATCAATGCCTGAGTCCCGAACCCCTCATGAAACTTAACCAGCTGCTGCTGAAATATTTCCCAGCAGATCAAGTAATCGTCAAGTAATATTTCTTCAGATTTTCAAGGATTTTGGCTCAGTTATGAGTCCTGCTGGACATAATGGATGAAAAGTGGCTTCCATATGGTGCTGTTGGAAACGGAGCATCTTGAACACGTTATGAACACTTCCAAACACGGATGAGGAGGTTTACCTCACAGGTTTCTGACAAAGACCATCTGGCCTGGAGCGGAGTGAGGAGAACTTCCTCCGCTGCTAAATTTGCCTTTTTACCAACAGCTTTGAGAAGAATAAACTGTTTTTTCGTTTTCTGTAGCAACAAGTCTGAATGTTTTAAAGACACACTTATGGTCTGGTCTTCAGTTCATCCTCTCAGCTGTCTTTCAGCTTCCCCTTCGCCGCAGCTTTTTTATGGTCAAACCAGAACCGGTCTGGATTGTCGGTTTCCAGCAGACACTGCTTGTGTTTGCGTCTGCAGGGCTTCATTTTCCTTCCTGCTGCTTGTCTTTGACAGCATCTTGGAGACAAAATCATCTTGTTGGGAGAAGCAAAGCGTATTAAAGCCTCTCATTTACAGCTGGTATTAAAATGCTCTCAGAGGATGAAATGCTGCCAAAGCAATTAAGACGGAGGAGCATAGTTGCTCCGCCAAAACCCCAGACAGGAAATCATTAACATCATCAAGTCAGAGCAAAGTGAAGCCAAAAGAATCCGCGATCTGGTGTTTCAACGAAAAAAATCTGAATCAATCACTCAATCTTTATTGATATAGCGCTTTTCATACAGAAGGTAACACAAAGTGCTGTACACCAAAATAAAAAGTATCTAAAGAGAAAGTACAATAACATAAAGGTGGACCTCCCCCACAAAACCTCCAGCCTCCTGAACCGATCAGTTTCCCAGTGTTTCCCAGTGTTTCCCACAGGCCGAACAGAGAAACTGTTGGCTGGTGGGAACGCTATTAGCTGGGACCTCCTCCTCCATGGACTGCCACAGAGCCGATCAGTAACCACGGTGATCGCTGAAGTCGCTTTTGTCCTCCTGAGTTATCTAATCTACGAACAAGAACATCCTCCTGTGAAATTTTAATCCTCTCTTGGAGCTGATTGTAACTTTGTTGTTGAAACAGATTTTTCCTGTAATCTGTTTTTCTGTATAAATCGGATTAGAATGTTCTTTTGGAAATCAGGGTTCCTGTGATTAAGCCTGAAATTTAAAAAGTCTACACTTAATTTACAGATTTTATCTACAGGTCTGAGCTGATCTCAGCTTCGTTCCTGAAGTTCTTGGAAAACTGTTACATCAGATCAAACCAGCATTTGAGGAGCTTCATTCGGGATTAGATCCCCTCACAAGAACATCTCTGATTTCCTCAGTCTTTCTGTCTTTGATCTTTTGGACTTCATTGCTGCTTTGGACTCGACTGACCAGAGCATTTAACTGCAGAGACAGGAAAATGTTGAGGTCATCTGTTATTGATGAGTCTTCCTCACACCTCAGAGTCTGTCGTGGTGCTTCACAGGGCTCTGTCCTCAGTCCATTCCTGTTTTTCCTCCAGCTTTACATATCTATTAAGAGAAATGAGGTCATACATTTGAAAGTGTTGTCATTCCAAACCATCAGGTCATTCTGAAGCTCCTCTGAAAGTTTTAATTGGTCCAAAATGCTGCAGAGTTTGATTGAAACTCACATTTCTCCAGATTTAGCTTCTCCTCACCGTTTGGCAGAACAGATAAGGATTTTATTCTTTCAATCACATATGAAGTTTTAAAGAAAAGCTTCGTCTGATCTGAAAGATCTCCCAGTTCTTCCAAACAGAGCAGTGTTCTCAGTCTGCAGGAATACTGGAGGCTAAAGCTTTCAGAGTCCTCTTTTGTGCCTGTAACAGATGTTTTAGTGGTTTCATTTTTTCCGCTCTCTCTCTTTGCTGCAAAGACTCATTTATCTTTTCTGTTTTAAAACCAAAGGTCATCATAATTCTCTCTCAGCTACGGTTGCTCACACATCTCATTTGTCCGGTAACAAATGTTCTGACGCTCACTAAGTCTGGTTCTGGGAAGTCTTCTCGACCATACGGGTCTGTGGTAAGATGGGTCTGAATGTGCGGCTCTTTTCAGTGGATAAAAGCTTTAAACATGATCCTGTTATCAGCAAAACCTCCACTTCAAAGCATTTCAGAATTTAAATAACTTAAAATTACTTAAAAAAAATTAAATATAAAACTTTTCCAGAATTCCAGATTTTCTGGGAGCAAAAATAATTTTAATGGATGTTTTTTTTCAGTCTAAAAGTTAAAAAAAGTGAATTCTTTGGGGCATGAAACTTCAAACATAAACTTCTAGGAGGAAGGATTAATGCAAATAACACACGTCCCTCTGTGCTCAGCAAGCCTCAGATGTCAAATCAATTGCACCTCTTTCTTTCCAGTCCTTGCTGCTCTGCAGAGAATGAAATCATTCAGTTTCAGCGTTTTTCTCAAAAAAAAAAAAAGGAGCAGACAGGGGCCCACAGACCCGGCTCTCTCCAGCCAAACCCTCATTGTGTGGCTGTGTCTGCATTTCCTCGCTGACTTCTGTTCTACTGCTTTCCAAATGATCTTCTGGGGCTTTCAGGACTGAAAACCCAAAAACCTGAAGGAGGTAGGTAACGTCTCTTCTTTTTTGTTTTAGAAAAAGTGTAATAAGGTTGACGCAGTGCTAAAGAGCGTTTTTGCTTTTAAGAAAACTGTGAAATCTGTGGCAGTGACAGCTGGCAGGAGGGAGAGCAGGAGGCCACAACATCTGGAGGATGAAGAAAACTTTCAGCTCAAAGTTAAAGAGCTTTTCCTTCATCTCTGGAGGAGTGACTGTTTCATTTCCATCACAGATCCTTTCAAAGAAAAGTTTGATCCTGAGCTCTGCAGAGGGACATCACCTTTCAGAAGCCGCTTCTTTGGACAAATGAAGTTAAAATGGACTGTTTTGGCTTCAGTGATCAGCTCCTCTGTTAAGAAATTAAAAGATCAATAATGTCGTTTGGCTCAAGCTCCAGTGATTCAGCAGTAAAAGTGAGTCCTTATTCCCCTCTGTGGATTATCGTCCTCCTCTTTGGTGCTTTTATGAAGGACATGAGATGAAGATGAAGGAGGAAACTGGACCACGTAGCTTCAAGAACAGCAAATCCATCATCCGTTCTCTTTTACTAAAGGGGAAGCATTTGGAAAGCTGGAAAGCTCCTCCATTTTCTTTAACTTTAGACAGAACAAAAAGGATGGAAAGGAATGGACCAGGAGAAATAACTGATTGGCTAAAATGTCTACAAAGTAAAGAAGACAGGCTTTGCTTTATTTGGAAAAGAAGAAAATTCTGTTCAATCAACTTTTGCAAAAATTGGCTCTAAAAACGTTAGAATTGACTCTCAGAGTGGATTTTTGTGCGTCAGAGATGCTTTCATGCATGGTTTTCTCCGTTACGGTGACAGTGTGTGAGCGTGTGGTGACAGCTGTGAAACACGCTTCTTCAGGCTCTGACAGGAACCTGAATGGAAGCCAAACTCCACATCAGCGCCATCTCACAACCACTTTCTAGAAATGAGCCTGAATGATCTAATCTTCAGGGTTCACACACAAAACCACACTTTGCATCTGTGATGCTTTCTGCACCACAGAGCCGGAAAAAAACAAGAAGCAAATTAAATCAAACTCAGTTCATTTGGAAAGTTATTCTCATATTGCTTTATATATTTTTGTACCTAAATGCAGCTTTTGTTAACCTTAATGAATCTCCAGTTTTTCCTTGGGATTTTTTTCCTTCAGTCTCTTCAACAAACTCCAGTGTCCTGCACTCAGGTCCACCATAAATCCTGATGGGACAAACGTTTTCAACAAAAGTTCCTTCGGCAGTTTTCAAAGACGTCATTTTAAAGCAGCCGTGAAGGCTGACGAAGCTGCAAAGACGAGCTGCTGCTTCCACACTGAGAGGACTTGAAGGTTCTGCTCTCTGTCAGTGATCCATCTGATGTTATCACTGCAGAGGCTCTGAGGAAAGTCTTTCGTCCTGCAGCTTTTCAGATTTGAAGTTCTTCTGTGGTCAGCTCATGTCTGGCGTCTCCTCTGATCCATTTCTTATTCCACCAAATGTCTGGACACACTGTCCTTGGAAATGATTCACTTTTAACTTCAAAGCAAATCAGTTAAAAGAAATAAAACCGTTGATTCTAAGGAGCAATATTTTTTCAAATGTGACAGATTTTTCCAAAAATGCATTGACATGGTTTGACCAAAGTTTTTTTGCACTTTTTGGATCAAACCATTTAAAAACATGGAAGTCTGTCTACGAATTTGTCATGGACCATAGATATCAGGATAGCAAGTTCTCTGCAGAAAAAGCTCTCAGTTTCTCTGCAAAAACTGTTGAAAACATTGAAAATGTTTTAATTCAGAGTTAAGCAGAGTACATATAGTTTGCAGGACTTTTGGTAGATTTTTTGGTAGATGTATTGGAAGAGTCAACCAACAGGTTGGCTGTGGCCTCCTGACTGCCATCGGTGTCACCGGTAGCTCTTACTGATGGTGTGGAACTTTTAAAAACTGCTGCTCAGACGAGTCAGAGCTGTGAAAGCAGCTGTGAAAGCTGTGAAAGCAGAGCTGAGGCAAACAAACCCAACAGGCTGAGTCAGCGTCCACCGCCTCAGACTGTGAGGTCGTGGAGATCCTCGCAGTTTTAGAAACTTTCCGACGGATTTTTGTTGTTTCCTGTTTTAAGTGGTTTCAAGCTTAACTAAAAGAGTTTTAAGAACATTCACGTTTGTTCTTGGTTTCCTTTCAGGAAACTATGGAGCAGTCCTGGATGGTCCTGGTCCTTTTCTTGGTGTTCATGGCGTCGCAGACACTTGGCCAAAGCGGAGATGATGAAGGAGGTTCAGGCTTTGACCTCCTCTCTGGAAGTTCCTCGCTGCGTGCTGTTGGCGATGAGCCCAGCGTGGTGAAAAATGACCATGTTGGAGCAGCATCTCCACCCTCCTCGTCTCTCAGCTCCAAGGTTCTGCAAGATCCGTGCTCCGTCCGCTTCAGCACTCGGGCTGCAGCTTCAGCCCAAAAGGTTCCGAGGGAGGAGATGGCCGCCCTGCAGGCCATACAGCTCCAAAACAAGAACGTGATGGAGCAGTTGGAGCACTTTGTCGAAGCGGAGCTGTGTGATCAGGGTTATGAAGACGTGATAAAGGAAAACATCGTCGGCATCCAAGACGACCTCAAAGTCTGCACCAAAGTGATGGAAAAGGCTGAGCAGGATCTGGAGAGGCAGCTAGAAGGAGAAACATCAGACTCCATTGCTGTGATGCAGAAGTAAGTATGAAGGGATGAAGAAAAATCCTTCTGCTGTGCAGACGAATCCTGCTAACATAAACGGGAAGAAAAGGGAATACTAACAGGCCATCTCGGATCGGGATTGCTTTCTTTGAGACAAGTACAAAAGGGTTATTTCAGGGAATTTTTTGTGTTCAATGTGACTTTTCTCCAGCATCAGGGCAGATTTTTGAAGAAAAATGTGTTATAAATTTAAAAGTCTAAAATAAAATATGGTTCTAAAATATTTTTGACTTTATTAACTCCTTCATGCTGTGTGCAATTTACCATTTAATCCAAAGAAAATAACCCAAACTATGATGAGACCACTGCTGTGTTTCTTAGTGTAATTTAGACTTTTTCTTTCATTTTTATATTTATTCTGTATTTCGTCTAAATATCTCTTTTAAATGCAAGATAAAGCTGTGAAAACAGCCACATATACATACAAAATTAAACTAAACGATAAAATCTAAAACCATGGAAGCTTAAAATGAGGAAATCTGAACTTCTTAAGGAAAGTGACCACAGATTTTTTTTTGCATTTTATGATTCTGTTGTTATTGATTGGTTTCTTTTCCTTCCTCGTCTAAACACTGAGATCTGCTGTCTGTCCAGAATAAGAAAGGAGTCTTCTGCCTTGGAAAGCTTGCTTCAGACTGCAGAGGACGTGGCCAGCAGGTTGGAGAGCTCATGGCAGAACCTGGAAGCTTCCTTCTCCAGGATGAACGTCAAACTCCAGCGCTAGAGATCCGCCCTGAGTTTCAGCAGAGGTGTGAGATGTTCCAGGCTGGAATCCGCATCAGCTGTGATGTTAAACGCTCAGTGGGCAGAAAACTCCATTTCCTCAGAAATGATTCAGAGCCACAACTTCCTCCTTTCCATTCAGGCCTCATTTGTAGACATGGGGAGGTCAAACAGTGATCCAGATGAAAATGTATGAATCCCGAGGAGGAAATGGACCGCTACACTGGTTCCAGGGTGAGAAGGGAGGTCAGGAGAGACTCAACAACATGGAGGGGGGGAAAGAGCTGCTGCAGCTTCTTTCCAAACCAAACGGTGTAATTAGAAACAGGAATCCATGCTGGATTCAAACAGGAGAAAGTCCTTTGTCAGCATTTCAGGCTCATCCTCCTGTTTCTCTTCTTTTGAATTCTGATCATGTGTAACATTTGAAGAAATAAAGTTGCTTTTTGTATTTCAGGCAGATTTAAAAGTAAAACAGCAACAGCCACGATGGAGTCAGCTTTCAGCAATCTGGAGCAAAAAGTACTACACTTGAAGCTTCTTTCATTGGGTAGAAATACACATTCAGAAAGTACTTGTACCCAAGTACTGTATACGTCATTCCTAAAGTGACCATCTACATGTAGTGTAGGAAGTTTACTAACTGAAAACTTCTTTCTGACTAAATTGGAATATTTTAAGTTTACAATCCACAGATAATTTGTCAAAAGTGAGCTTCAAGTATACTGCCTCACTTGTAGAATAAGTATACTTGTAGTACATTTACAAAGACTACTTTTTGCTAAAGCTGTAGGCTAATGGGGGTTTAAATCTCAGTTCTTGAGGCCAACTTTAGATAGAACATGCTGCACATAAGAAAAAGGTTACACATTCTTACTACATTGGCAGATTTTTTTTTTAAATAAGTAATAAAAAAAAAAAAAGAGGAGGAAGGAGTTAGAGCAGGGAGATTTTAGTTCACTGTGTCAGTTGCTGCGTCACAAACCTGAGCTTTCTTTAAACGGCGATTATTTATCTGCTCCTGATCTATCACACTTTGAATAAAAAAATACTCAGAAACCCATTTTATCATTAAAATGTCTTCCATTATGAGACAAATGCTACAAGAACATGTTAGAAACATCAACAACACAATTTTCATTGGAGTGGGTCTTTAAGGAAAAACATTCTAGTCACTATGACATGTTTTCTCAAACTACGATTATTTTGCTTTTGAAAAACTCTCTTGATAAGATTATTATTCTTGCAAGACAGAAAATAAAATGTTTATTTGAAATAAGAGTCTTTTTACTTTCTTGGGATTCCGTTTTTGAAGTGTACCTGATCTGCATTCTGTCAGTTTGAAATAATAAGAAGCTTTTCACTTAAAAACGACATTTTAAAAAAAAGCCTTTTGATTCGTATGTTGGGCTTAGAAAGGCTGTCATTTGGAACACATTGAAATCTAAAGGTTATTGACTTACACAAACTGGGAAATCCCACCTGTAGTTTAAATATGAAGTGAGTGCGTATGTGTGCGTGAGAGACACTTTGGGAAAATATTAGTCATTGCGCCTGCAGAGGCTGTTTGTTTACGGCTGTAGCAGCTGGACAGAGTGGAAAAAGTGGCTGTGATTTTACATCAAGGTGCAAACATTAGATCCACCAAAGCAGACACAGCTAAAACACAAAACCTGCCAAGTAGTTTAAACAGTGTGATGTCATCATTGGGCTTTGACATCACGTCCTAACCTCATTTGAAGTCATCATTGGGCGTTGACATCACGTCATGACCTTATTTGAAGTCATCATTGGGCTTTGACATCACGTCATGACCTCATTTGAAGTCATCATTGGGCTTTGACATCATGTCATAACCTCATTTGAAGTCATCATTGGGCTTTGACATCACGTCATAACCTCATTTGAAGTCATCATTGGGCTTTGACATCACGTCATAACCTCATTTGAAGTCATCATTGGGCCTTGGCTTTTGGTGATGATCTGATTTGATGTCATCACAGAGTTCTCATATACCACACCAGAGAGACGACTTTAACTCATTTGAGCCAGAAAAGACTTTTAGAAGACAAGTTAGAAGACAAGAGAAAAACTAGCTTTTTCAGCCCTCTGTGTCAAGTTTATCCCAGTTTTACGGAAAACTAACAGTTTTTTTGAAAACAACACAGAGCAAAATGTTTTTGAAAAAAGTGTTCAAAGTGATCAAGAACGCCAGGAGATTCCAATACAAGAGATTCTGCAACGAACCAGAAGATTTTTCTGGAGAGCAGGAGACTGAAAAGGAGCCCACGGAGCCCTCAAATGTCCAAGAATTCCCTGCTAAAGAAGGCAAAACAGAGGATCTCATGTCCTTTGAGGATACAGATGATCTCATGTCCTTTGCTGATATTTGCATGACTAAGCAGAGTGAAAACTTGGAAAACGGCTTTCATGACGACTTTCTCATCAAACTTCTCTCCCAAGAAAACACAGACCTGGAAAGGGAGGTTCGAAGAGGTCAACATTCTGTCAGGATGGCTGACTTCCTGGAGCAACAATACAACAATGATTGCTCTAAATTCCAGCTCCTGAAGCAAAGAAACGCAGCACTCCGAGCAGAACTCCAATCTCTGCAGAAGAAACAGGAGAAAATGGAAGAAACAGGATTCCAGCATGCACTCCTCAAAAATGACATCAAGTCTGAGGAGGAAGAATGTTCAACATTGATGAAGCAGTTGGATGAACTGAAACTTCAGTACCATGAAGACTCAGTTGAAAATTGTAAGACCAAAAGGGAACTGAACGCTTTCCAAAAGGAAAACACAGACCTTCTGTTGAAACGTGATGGTCTTAGAGACATGATCAGGGAATTGGAAGAAGCTGAAACCAAAGATCAAGCAAGCATCTTGGATTTGAAAAAACAAAATGATGAAACCGTCCAGGAAATTGAAAAGCTTCAGAACAAACTGGTGGATTTGTCAGAATTGAAAAACAAATGTGTCTCTGCAAAAGAATCAGAAGCAGAGAAAATAGAGGAAGCTGCAGCGAAAGAAAATCCAGCTCTGGCTGAGCAGGTTTCACCATGTAGGTTCAAGATCCAACTAAAGAAACCAGTTCAGACAAAAGTGTCAAAGACACAACGACCAAAAGCTGCAGCATGGAAACGTCTGTCTCCTGCTGAAAAAGGAGCTGAACAGAAGAAACTCAGAGAACTTGAAAGAGGTTGGAGGTAGACAGAAAAAGGTGGTTTGTCTTGGTTACAGGGGGTCAGGGTTAAAAAAAAAAAATGTAGGATTATGATCTTGCTCTTAAAGCAAGAAAAACGGGCCTGTTTTCACTTGATTTTATTTGTATTCATTTGTTTTGTGATTGATTGTTTTGTTATTTTTGATCTTTTTATTTATTTCAACACTTTTCCAAAAAATCCACTTTTTTATTTTGTTCTTAATCTTTATTAGCTTTTAAATGTTAGAATTGAAAAGTGCTTTTTAGAAAACTGTAGGTCATAAAACATTAAAAAACACATTGTTTAGAATTGTAGGAAAAAGAAATTAAAAAAAAGAGCAAATGTCTGATCTGTTTAGTGTTACACAGTAGGAAATTTGAACTGTTGAAAAGGGTTTAAAAGTGATTCAAATTGTTAGGTGTTAAATATTTTTACTTTATACGTTTTCTTTTTACGCTTGTGTTTATTGTCTTTTATGTTTGTGTCAAAAAAAAAAAAAAAAAAAAAAAGTTAAGCAGTTCTTTGGGTTTCCTCCGAGTACTTCGGTTTTCCCACCCAATTTGTTACTAATTGGGTAAAAAAAAAAATTCCCCTCCTTGAATCGCCACCTTATCGTGGTGGAGGGGTTTGAGTGTCTGAAATTACCCCTAGGAGCAATAATGTATGGGGTATTTCACCCTGCCCTTGTTAGGGTCATGGTAAATACACCATCATGATGATGTAGCTGCTGGGGAGAATCAGGCAGGACTAAGGGCGATTCATTTGGGCCGTACAGAAACAGTATACAGTAATATAGCATCAATATATTTTGGTAGTATACCATCAATATATTTTGATAATGTATCATCAATATATTATGGAAATGTATCATCAGTATAAAATGGTAATATACCATAAATATTCTATGGTAATATACCATCAATATATTATTGTAATATACCAGCAATATATTATGGTAATATAACCTCCATATATTATTGTTATATACCATCAATATATTATGGTAACATACCATCAATATATTATGGTAATATACCATCAAAATATTATTGTAACATACCATCAATATATTATGGTACTATACCATCAATATATTATGGTAACATACCATCAATATATTATGTTAATTTACTATCAATATATTACGGTAATGCACCATCAATATATTAGAATAACATACCATCAATATATTATGGTAATATCCCATCAATGTTTTGTGGTAATATACCTTCAATATTTTGTGGTAATATACCTTCAATATTTTGTGGTAATATACCACATATATATTGTGGTAATGTCCCATCAATATATTGTGGTGATATACCTTCAATATATTGTGGTAATATACCATCAATATATTGTGGTAATATACCTTTAATAAGTTATGGTAATATATCATCAATATATTGTGGTAATATACCATCAATATATTATGGCAATATACCATAATAAACCCAAAATTAGATGTTCGTACATGTTGATTCTAGATACTAAGAAATTAAAATACTTCTAATGTACCAAATACTAGACCAGCTCGTTGGCTTTTAGGTATAGTGTCTGTCCTGAGAATGGAATATTGTGAGTTGCAATTCAGACTTTAAAACTGGGACCCAATGCCTCCCTGCTTGACACTTAAGGGGTTGGATGGGGGGAGGAACCACCACATAGTTGCTCGGCAGAGCTGTGACTGCAGCTCACTGCTCCACAACTTTGACAAGTGCATGACAGATAATGGGACTTTAACTTAACATTAGTATGCAAACGTTATGAGTACATTAGAACTGCACTTTCAGCCTTAGTCCCAACTGTCGTTTTAGATGGATATGGGCTGTCTCTGGGTGAAAAATGGTCAAACCTGTACAGGACATGCACATGACCCACAAAAAAATATCCAATTATAGACTGCTCAGTGAATCCATACAATAAAAATGTTCACGTACCAGTACATTTTTTTTCTGCGGGCAAAAGGTCAAAGCAAACACTTTAAGAACCAGAATATTATTTTTTAGACATGATGACCCTTTTTAGAAGTTATGAGTTTCTCGTTTAAAAACACGAGACAGCGGCGGGTAGGGCAGCAGCCCCTCCCTTCCCCAGCGCCGCACACGTTGAAGCTGCAGCTGACGCATGTGCACAGCTATGGAGCCCCAAACCGTTCAATAATAAATATATAGATATGATCTTGTGCAATCAGACACTCAACCAATAAATATCTCGTAAATATATTTAAAGATCAATACATTGTGCAAAATCTGCACACAGATATTCAATTAGCCATAATATCATTAAATATATATTATTCAGGTTTAAAACCTGCTCATTCTTTCATAACAGTATTTTAAAATATTAATGTTTTAATCATGTTGAATAGCCCCTGCGACAGACTGGCGGCCAGTCCAGGGGTGTCCCCTGCCTTCGCCCATCAGTAGCTGGGTTAGGCTCCGGCAGCCCCGTGACCCCGAAAGGGATTGAGCGGTTCAGAAAATGAATGAATGAATGAATGAATCATGTTGAATATTGCTGTAATTATAAGGCTTTTTTCTGAAACTTGGATTTCAAAATCAATATTTTTCGAAGTATCTCTTTTTCCTTTTACGTTGCTGTTTTTGAGAATGACTTTTTCAGAAGAAATGAGGAGGTGGAGAAAGCAGTTTTCTGTGTTTTCAGTGCATGTGGAAAGCTGTTGACTCCGACTGGGGACATTGTCGGAAGGAGAAAGCAATATTTCGAGAATATCCTCAATCCTGTTGACACGCCTTCTCTTGAGGAAGTACAGGTCAAGGACTTTGGGGTGGCGCTGTCCATCACCCAGGCTGAAGTCTGAGGTCGTCGATGAGCTCCTCAGTGGCAAGGCTCCAGGACTGGATGAGGTCCATCCTGAGTACCTCTGTCTCTGGATGCTGTGGTAGTGTCTTGGCTGACATGTCTCTGCATTGCATTGCCTGAAAACCACTGGACTGGCAGACAGGGATGATGATTCCCCTTTTCAAGTAAGGAGACCAGAGGGTGTGTTCCAACTACCAGGGAATCACACTCCTCAGCCACCCCGAGAAAATCTAGGCTACGGTACTGGAGAGGAGAGAAATAAAACAAAACAATTCAAATCAAAAAACCATGGAAGCTTAAAATGAGGAAATCTGAACTTCTTAAGGAAAGTGACCACAGATTTTTTTTTTGCATTTTATGATTCTGTTGTTATTGATTGGTTTCTTTTCCTTCCTCGTCTAAACACTGAGATCTGCTGTCTGTCCAGAATAAGAAAGGAGTCTTCTGCCTTGGAAAGCTTGCTTCAGACTGCAGAGGACGTGGCCAGCAGGTTGGAGAGCTCATGGCAGAACCTGGAAGCTTCCTTCTCCAGGATGAACGTCAAACTCCAGCGCTAGAGATCCGCCCTGAGTTTCAGCAGAGGTGTGAGATGTTCCAGGCTGGAATCCGCATCAGCTGTGATGTTAAACGCTCAGTGGGCAGAAAACTCCATTTCCTCAGAAATGATTCAGAGCCACAACTTCCTCCCTTCCATTCAGGCCTCATTTGTAGACATGGGGAGGTCAAACAGTGATCCAGATGAAAATGTATGAATCCCGAGGAGGAAATGGACCGCTACACTGGTTCCAGGGTGAAAAGGGAGGTCAGGAGAGACTCAACAACATGGAGGGGGGGAAAGAGCTGCTGCAGCTTCTTTCCAAACCAAACGGTGTAATTAGAAACAGGAATCCATGCTGGATTCAAACAGGAGAAAGTCCTTTGTCAGCATTTCAGGCTCATCCTCCTGTTTCTCTTCTTTTGAATTCTGATCATGTGTAACATTTGAAGAAATAAAGTTGCTTTTTGTATTTCAGGCAGATTTAAAAGTAAAACAGCAACAGCCACGATGGAGTCAGCTTTCAGCAATCTGGAGCAAAAAGTACTACACTTGAAGCTTCTTTCATTGGGTAGAAATACACATTCAGAAAGTATTTGTACTCAAGTACTGTATACGTCATTCCTAAAGTGACCATCTACATGTAGTGTAGGAAGTTTACTAACTGAAAACTTCTTTCTGACTAAATTGGAATATTTTAAGTTTACAATCCACAGATAATTTGTCAAAAGTGAGCTTCAAGTATACTGCCTCACTTGTAGAATAAGTATACTTGTAGTACATTTACAAAGACTACTTTTTGCTAAAGCTGTAGGCTAATGGGGGTTTAAATCTCAGTTCTTGAGGCCAACTTTAGATAGAACATGCTGCACATAAGAAAAAGGTTACACATTCTTACTACATTGGCAGATTTTTTTTTTTTAAATAAGTAATAAAAAAAAAAAAAGAGGAGGAAGGAGTTAGAGCAGGGAGATTTTAGTTCACTGTGTCAGTTGCTGCGTCACAAACCTGAGCTTTCTTTAAACGGCGATTATTTATCTGCTCCTGATCTATCACACTTTGAATAAAAAAATACTCAGAAACCCATTTTATCATTAAAATGTCTTCCATTATGAGACAAATGCTACAAGAACATGTTAGAAACATCAACAACACAATTTTCATTGGAGTGGGTCTTTAAGGAAAAACATTCTAGTCACTATGACATGTTTTCTCAAACTACGATTATTTTGCTTTTGAAAAACTCTCTTGATAAGATTATTATTCTTGCAAGACAGAAAATAAAATGTTTATTTGAAATAAGAGTCTTTTTACTTTCTTGGGATTCCGTTTTTGAAGTGTACCTGATCTGCATTCTGTCAGTTTGAAATAATAAGAAGCTTTTCACTTAAAAACGACATTTTAAAAAAAAGCCTTTTGATTCGTATGTTGGGCTTAGAAAGGCTGTCATTTGGAACACATTGAAATCTAAAGGTTATTGACTTACACAAACTGGGAAATCCCACCTGTAGTTTAAATATGAAGTGAGTGCGTATGTGTGCGTGAGAGACACTTTGGGAAAATATTAGTCATTGCGCCTGCAGAGGCTGTTTGTTTACGGCTGTAGCAGCTGGACAGAGTGGAAAAAGTGGCTGTGATTTTACATCAAGGTGCAAACATTAGATCCACCAAAGCAGACACAGCTAAAACACAAAACCTGCCAAGTAGTTTAAACAGTGTGATGTCATCATTGGGCTTTGACATCACGTCCTAACCTCATTTGAAGTCATCATTGGGCTTTGACATCACGTCATGACCTCATTTGAAGTCATCATTGGGCTTTGACATCATGTCATAACCTCATTTGAAGTCATCATTGGGCTTTGACATCACGTCATAACCTCATTTGTAGTCATCATTGGGCTTTGACATCACGTCATGACCTCATTTGAAGTCATCATTGGGCTTTGACATCACGTCATGACCTCATTTGAAGTCATCATTGGGCCTTGGCTTTTGGTGATGATCTGATTTGATGTCATCACAGAGTTCTCATATACCACACCAGAGAGACGACTTTAACTCATTTGAGCCAGAAAAGACTTTTAGAAGACAAGTTAGAAGACAAGAGAAAAACTAGCTTTTTCAGCCCTCTGTGTCAAGTTTATCCCAGTTTTACGGAAAACTAACAGTTTTTTTGAAAACAACACAGAGCAAAATGTTTTTGAAAAAAGTGTTCAAAGTGTTCAAGAACGCCAGGAGATTCCAATACAAGAGATTCTTCAACGAACCAGAAGATTTTTCTGGAGAGCAGGAGACTGAAAAGGAGCCCACGGAGCCCTCAAATGTCCAAGAATTCCCTGCTAAAGAAGGCAAAACAGAGGATCTCATGTCCTTTGAGGATACAGATGATCTCATGTCCTTTGCTGATATTTGCATGACTAAGCAGAGTGAAAACTTGGAAAACGGCTTTCATGACGACTTTCTCATCAAACTTCTCTCCCAAGAAAACACAGACCTGGAAAGGGAGGTTCGAAGAGGTCAACATTCTGTCAGGATGGCTGACTTCCTGGAGCAACAATACAACAATGATTGCTCTAAATTCCAGCTCCTGAAGCAAAGAAACGCAGCACTCCGAGCAGAACTCCAATCTCTGCAGAAGAAACAGGAGAAAATGGAAGAAATAGGATTCCAGCATGCACTCCTCAAAAATGACATCAAGTCTGAGGAGGAAGAATGTTCAACATTGATGAAGCAGTTGGATGAACTGAAACTTCAGTACCATGAAGACTCAGTTGAAAATTGTAAGACCAAAAGGGAACTGAACGCTTTCCAAAAGGAAAACACAGACCTTCTGTTGAAACGTGATGGTCTTAGAGACATGATCAGGGAATTGGAAGAAGCTGAAACCAAAGATCAAGCAAGCATCTTGGATTTGAAAAAACAAAATGATGAAACCGTCCAGGAAATTGAAAAGCTTCAGATCAGACTGGTGGATTTGTCAGAATTGAAAAACAAATGTGTCTCTGCAAAAGAATCAGACGCAGAGAAAATAGAGGAAGCTGCAGCGAAAGAAAATCCAGCTCTGGCTGAGCAGGTTTCACCATGTAGGTTCAAGATCCAACTAAAGAAACCAGTTCAGACAAAAGTGTCAAAGACACAACGACCAAAAGCTGCAGCATGGAAACGTCTGTCTCCTGCTGAAAAAGGAGCTGAACAGAAGAAACTCAGAGAACTTGAAAGAGGTTGGAGGTAGACAGAAAAAGGTGGTTTGTCTTGGTTACAGGGGGTCAGGGTTAAAAAAAAAAATGTAGGATTATGATCTTGCTCTTAAAGCAAGAAAAACGGGCCTGTTTTCACTTGATTTTATTTGTATTCATTTGTTTTGTGATTGATTGTTTTGTTATTTTTGATCTTTTTATTTATTTCAACACTTTTCCAAAAAAATCCACTTTTTTATTTTGTTCTTAATCTTTATTAGCTTTTAAATGTTAGAATTGAAAAGTGCTTTTTAGAAAACTGTAGGTCATAAAACATTAAAAAACACATTGTTTAGAATTGTAGGAAAAAGAAATAAAAAAAAAGAGCAAATGTCTGATCTGTTTAGTGTTACACAGTAGGAAATTTGAACTGTTGAAAAGGGTTTAAAAGTGATTCAAATTGTTAGGTGTTAAATATTTTTACTTTATACGTTTTCTTTTTACGCTTGTGTTTATTGTCTTTTATGTTTGTGTCAAAAAAAAAAAAAAAAAAAAAGAAGTTAAGCAGTTCTTTGGGTTTCCTCCGAGTACTTCGGTTTTCCCACCCAATTTGTTACTAATTGGGTAAAAAAAAAAATTCCCCTCCTTGAATCGCCACCTTATCGTGGTGGAGGGGTTTGAGTGTCTGAAATTACCCCTAGGAGCAATAATGTATGGGGTATTTCACCCTGCCCTTGTTAGGGTCATGGTAAATACACCATCATGATGATGTAGCTGCTGGGGAGAATCAGGCAGGACTAAGGGCGATTCATTTGGGCCGTACAGAAACAGTATACAGTAATATAGCATCAATATATTTTGGTAGCATACCATCAATATATTTTGATAATGTATCATCAATATATTATGGAAATGTATCATCAGTATAAAATGGTAATATACCATAAATATTCTATGGTAATATACCATCAATATATTATTGTAATATACCAGCAATATATTATGGTAATATAACCTCCATATATTATTGTTATATACCATCAATATATTATGGTAACATACCATCAATATATTATGGTAATATACCATCAAAATATTATTGTAACATACCATCAATATATTATGGTACTATACCATCAATATATTATGGTAACATACCATCAATATATTATGTTAATTTACTATCAATATATTACGGTAATGCACCATCAATATATTAGAATAACATACCATCAATATATTATGGTAATATCCCATCAATGTTTTGTGGTAATATACCTTCAATATTTTGTGGTAATATACCTTCAATATTTTGTGGTAATATACCACATATATATTGTGGTAATGTCCCATCAATATATTGTGGTGATATACCTTCAATATATTGTGGTAATATACCATCAATATATTGTGGTAATATACCTTTAATAAGTTATGGTAATATATCATCAATATATTGTGGTAATATACCATCAATATATTATGGCAATATACCATAATAAACCCAAAATTAGATGTTCGTACATGTTGATTCTAGATACTAAGAAATTAAAATACTTCTAATGTACCAAATACTAGACCAGCTCGTTGGCTTTTAGGTATAGTGTCTGTCCTGAGAATGGAATATTGTGAGTTGCAATTCAGACTTTAAAACTGGGACCCAATGCCTCCCTGCTTGACACTTAAGGGGTTGGATGGGGGGAGGAACCACCACATAGTTGCTCGGCAGAGCTGTGACTGCAGCTCACTGCTCCACAACTTTGACAAGTGCATGACAGATAATGGGACTTTAACTTAACATTAGTATGCAAACGTTATGAGTACATTAGAACTGCACTTTCAGCCTTAGTCCCAACTGTCGTTTTAGATGGATATGGGCTGTCTCTGGGTGAAAAATGGTCAAACCTGTACAGGACATGCACATGACCCACAAAAAAATATCCAATTATAGACTGCTCAGTGAATCCATACAATAAAAATGTTCACGTACCAGTACATTTTTTTTCTGCGGGCAAAAGGTCAAAGCAAACACTTTAAGAACCAGAATATTATTTTTTAGACATGATGACCCTTTTTAGAAGTTATGAGTTTCTCGTTTAAAAACACGAGACAGCGGCGGGTAGGGCAGCAGCCCCTCCCTTCCCCAGCGCCGCACACGTTGAAGCTGCAGCTGACGCATGTGCACAGCTATGGAGCCCCAAACCGTTCAATAATAAATATATAGATATGATCTTGTGCAATCAGACACTCAACCAATAAATATCTCGTAAATATATTTAAAGATCAATACATTGTGCAAAATCTGCACACAGATATTCAATTAGCCATAATATCATTAAATATATATTATTCAGGTTTAAAACCTGCTCATTCTTTCATAACAGTATTTTAAAATATTAATGTTTTAATCATGTTGAATAGCCCCTGCGACAGACTGGCGGCCAGTCCAGGGGTGTCCCCTGCCTTCGCCCATCAGTAGCTGGGTTAGGCTCCGGCAGCCCCGTGACCCCGAAAGGGATTGAGCGGTTCAGAAAATGAATGAATGAATGAATGAATCATGTTGAATATTGCTGTAATTATAAGGCTTTTTTCTGAAACTTGGATTTCAAAATCAATATTTTTCGAAGTATCTCTTTTTCCTTTTACGTTGCTGTTTTTGAGAATGACTTTTTCAGAAGAAATGAGGAGGTGGAGAAAGCAGTTTTCTGTGTTTTCAGTGCATGTGGAAAGCTGTTGACTCCGACTGGGGACATTGTCGGAAGGAGAAAGCAATATTTCGAGAATATCCTCAATCCTGTTGACACGCCTTCTCTTGAGGAAGTACAGGTCAAGGACTTTGGGGTGGCGCTGTCCATCACCCAGGCTGAAGTCTGAGGTCGTCGATGAGCTCCTCGGTGGCAAGGCTCCAGGACTGGATGAGGTCCATCCTGAGTACCTCTGTCTCTGGATGCTGTGGTAGTGTCTTGGCTGACATGTCTCTGCATTGCATTGCCTGAAAACCACTGGACTGGCAGACAGGGATGATGATTCCCCTTTTCAAGTAAGGAGACCAGAGGGTGTGTTCCAACTACCAGGGAATCACATTCCTCAGCCACCCTGAGAAAATCTATGCTACGGTACTGGAGAGGGGAGAAATAAAACAAAACAATTCAAATCAAAAAACCATGGAAGCTTAAAATGAGGAAATCTGAACTTCTTAGGAAAGTGACCACAGATTTTTTTTTGCATTTTATGATTCTGTTGTTATTGATTGGTTTCTTTTCCTTCCTCGTCTAAACACTGAGATCTGCTGTCTGTCCAGAATAAGAAAGGAGTCTTCTGCCTTGGAAAGCTTGCTTCAGACTGCAGAGGACGTGGCCAGCAGGTTGGAGAGCTCATGGCAGAACCTGGAAGCTTCCTTCTCCAGGATGAACGTCAAACTCCAGCGCTAGAGATCCGCCCTGAGTTTCAGCAGAGGTGTGAGATGTTCCAGGCTGGAATCCGCATCAGCTGTGATGTTAAACGCTCAGTGGGCAGAAAACTCCATTTCCTCAGAAATGATTCAGAGCCACAACTTCCTCCTTTCCATTCAGGCCTCATTTGTAGACATGGGGAGGTCAAACAGTGATCCAGATGAAAATGTATGAATCCCGAGGAGGAAATGGACCGCTACACTGGTTCCAGGGTGAGAAGGGAGGTCAGGAGAGACTCAACAACATGGAGGGGGGGAAAGAGCTGCTGCAGCTTCTTTCCAAACCAAACGGTGTAATTAGAAACAGGAATCCATGCTGGATTCAAACAGGAGAAAGTCCTTTGTCAGCATTTCAGGCTCATCCTCCTGTTTCTCTTCTTTTGAATTCTGATCATGTGTAACATTTGAAGAAATAAAGTTGCTTTTTGTATTTCAGGCAGATTTAAAAGTAAAACAGCAACAGCCACGATGGAGTCAGCTTTCAGCAATCTGGAGCAAAAAGTACTACACTTGAAGCTTCTTTCATTGGGTAGAAATACACATTCAGAAAGTATTTGTACTCAAGTACTGTATACGTCATTCCTAAAGTGACCATCTACATGTAGTGTAGGAAGTTTACTAACTGAAAACTTCTTTCTGACTAAATTGGAATATTTTAAGTTTACAATCCACAGATAATTTGTCAAAAGTGAGCTTCAAGTATACTGCCTCACTTGTAGAATAAGTATACTTGTAGTACATTTACAAAGACTACTTTTTGCTAAAGCTGTAGGCTAATGGGGGTTTAAATCTCAGTTCTTGAGGCCAACTTTAGATAGAACATGCTGCACATAAGAAAAAGGTTACACATTCTTACTACATTGGCAGATTTTTTTTTTAAATAAGTAATAAAAAAAAAAAAAGAGGAGGAAGGAGTTAGAGCAGGGAGATTTTAGTTCACTGTGTCAGTTGCTGCGTCACAAACCTGAGCTTTCTTTAAACGGCGATTATTTATCTGCTCCTGATCTATCACACTTTGAATAAAAAAATACTCAGAAACCCATTTTATCATTAAAATGTCTTCCATTATGAGACAAATGCTACAAGAACATGTTAGAAACATCAACAACACAATTTTCATTGGAGTGGGTCTTTAAGGAAAAACATTCTAGTCACTATGACATGTTTTCTCAAACTACGATTATTTTGCTTTTGAAAAACTCTCTTGATAAGATTATTATTCTTGCAAGACAGAAAATAAAATGTTTATTTGAAATAAGAGTCTTTTTACTTTCTTGGGATTCCGTTTTTGAAGTGTACCTGATCTGCATTCTGTCAGTTTGAAATAATAAGAAGCTTTTCACTTAAAAACGACATTTTAAAAAAAAGCCTTTTGATTCGTATGTTGGGCTTAGAAAGGCTGTCATTTGGAACACATTGAAATCTAAAGGTTATTGACTTACACAAACTGGGAAATCCCACCTGTAGTTTAAATATGAAGTGAGTGCGTATGTGTGCGTGAGAGACACTTTGGGAAAATATTAGTCATTGCGCCTGCAGAGGCTGTTTGTTTACGGCTGTAGCAGCTGGACAGAGTGGAAAAAGTGGCTGTGATTTTACATCAAGGTGCAAACATTAGATCCACCAAAGCAGACACAGCTAAAACACAAAACCTGCCAAGTAGTTTAAACAGTGTGATGTCATCATTGGGCTTTGACATCACGTCATGACCTCATTTGAAGTCATCATTGGGCTTTGACATCACGTCATAACCTCATTTGAAGTCATCATTGGGCTTTGACATCACGTCATAACCTCATTTGAAGTCATCATTGGGCTTTGACATCACGTCATAACCTCATTTGAAGTCATCATTGGGCTTTGACATCACGTCATGACCTCATTTGAAGTCATCATTGGGCCTTGGCTTTTGGTGATGATCTGATTTGATGTCATCACAGAGTTCTCATATACCACACCAGAGAGACGACTTTAACTCATTTGAGCCAGAAAAGACTTTTAGAAGACAAGTTAGAAGACAAGAGAAAAACTAGCTTTTTCAGCCCTCTGTGTCAAGTTTATCCCAGTTTTACGGAAAACTAACAGTTTTTTTGAAAACAACACAGAGCAAAATGTTTTTGAAAAAAGTGTTCAAAGTGATCAAGAACGCCAGGAGATTCCAATACAAGAGATTCTTCAACGAACCAGAAGATTTTTCTGGAGAGCAGGAGACTGAAAAGGAGCCCACGGAGCCCTCAAATGTCCAAGAATTCCCTGCTAAAGAAGGCAAAACAGAGGATCTCATGTCCTTTGAGGATACAGATGATCTCATGTCCTTTGCTGATATTTGCATGACTAAGCAGAGTGAAAACTTGGAAAACGGCTTTCATGACGACTTTCTCATCAAACTTCTCTCCCAAGAAAACACAGACCTGGAAAGGGAGGTTCGAAGAGGTCAACATTCTGTCAGGATGGCTGACTTCCTGGAGCAACAATACAACAATGATTGCTCTAAATTCCAGCTCCTGAAGCAAAGAAACGCAGCACTCCGAGCAGAACTCCAATCTCTGCAGAAGAAACAGGAGAAAATGGAAGAAATAGGATTCCAGCATGCACTCCTCAAAAATGACATCAAGTCTGAGGAGGAAGAATGTTCAACATTGATGAAGCAGTTGGATGAACTGAAACTTCAGTACCATGAAGACTCAGTTGAAAATTGTAAGACCAAAAGGGAACTGAACGCTTTCCAAAAGGAAAACACAGACCTTCTGTTGAAACGTGATGGTCTTAGAGACATGATCAGGGAATTGGAAGAAGCTGAAACCAAAGATCAAGCAAGCATCTTGGATTTGAAAAAACAAAATGATGAAACCGTCCAGGAAATTGAAAAGCTTCAGATCAGACTGGTGGATTTGTCAGAATTGAAAAACAAATGTGTCTCTGCAAAAGAATCAGACGCAGAGAAAATAGAGGAAGCTGCAGTGAAAGAAAATCCAGCTCTGGCTGAGCAGGTTTCACCTTGTAGGTTCAAGATCCAACTAAAGAAACCAGTTCAGACAAAAGTGTCAAAGACACAACGACCAAAAGCTGCAGCATGGAAACGTCTGTCTCCTGCTGAAAAAGGAGCTGAACAGAAGAAACTCAGAGAACTTGAAAGAGGTTGGAGGTAGACAGAAAAAGGTGGTTTGTCTTGGTTACAGGGGGTCAGGGTTAAAAAAAAAAAATGTAGGATTATGATCTTGCTCTTAAAGCAAGAAAAAGGGGCCTGTTTTCACTTGATTTTATTTGTATTCATTTGTTTTGTGATTGATTGTTTTGTTATTTTTGATCTTTTTATTTATTTCAACACTTTTCCAAAAAATCCACTTTTTTATTTTGTTCTTAATCTTTATTAGCTTTTAAATGTTAGAATTGAAAAGTGCTTTTTAGAAAACTGTAGGTCATAAAACATTAAAAAAACACATTGTTTAGAATTGTAGGAAAAATAAATTAAAAAAAAGAGCAAATGTCTGATCTGTTTAGTGTTACACAGTAGGAAATTTGAACTGTTGAAAAGGGTTTAAAAGTGATTCAAATTGTTAGGTGTTAAATATTTTTACTTTATACGTTTTCTTTTTACGCTTGTGTTTATTGTCTTTTATGTTTGTGTCAAAAAAAAAAAAAAAAAAAAAAAAAAGTTGAGCCGTTTTTTGGGTTTCCTCCGAGTACTTCGGTTTTCCCACCCAATTTGTTACTAATTGGGTAAAAAAAAAATTCCCCTCCTTGAATCGCCACCTTATCGTGGTGGAGGGGTTTGAGTGTCTGAAATTACCCCTAGGAGCAATAATGTATGGGGTATTTCACCCTGCCCTTGTTAGGGTCATGGTAAATACACCATCATGATGATGTAGCTGCTGGGGAGAATCAGGCAGGACTAAGGGCGATTCATTTGGGCCGTACAGAAACAATATACAGTAATATAGCATCAATATATTTTGGTAGTATACCATCAATATATTTTGATAATGTATCATCAATATATTATGGAAATGTATCATCAGTATAAAATGGTAATATACCATCAATATATTATGGTAATATACCATCAATATATTATTGTAATATACCAGCAATATATTATGGTAATATAACCTCAATATATTATTGTTATATACCATCAATATATTATGGTAACATACCATCAATATATTATGGTAATATACCATCAAAATATTATTGTAACATACCATCAATATATTATGGTAATATACCATCAAAATATTATTGTAACATACCATCAATATATTATGGTAATATACCATCAATATATTATGGTACTATACCGTCAATATATTATGGTAATATACCATCAATACATTTTGGTAATATACCATCAATATATTTCGGTAATATACCATCAATATATCATGGTGACATACCATCAATATATTGTGGTCACATAACATCAATATATTATGGTGACATACCATCAATATATTGTGGTAATATACCATCCATATATTATGGTGACATACCATCAATTTATTGTGGTAATACACCATCAATATATTATGGTGACATACCATTCCATATATTAAAGTAATATACCACAATAAATGTTTATTATAGATCCTAACAGGATAAAATACTGCAAAGTACCAAATACTAGACCAGCTCAGTGGCTTTTGGGTATAGTGTCTGCCCTGAGAATGGAAGATTGTGAGTTGTCATATATAAATACCTATATACAGGGGTCTAAATTAACACCCGCCAAATGAGGGTAAAACTTTTATTTGGCGGGGGAAAAATTATTCCACCAGAGACATTCATCATGTCTGACACGGGCCTCAAACTCACAACCGTGACTTTAAGGTCTGTGCTTTTTCCTCCACACGTGGCCACCACAAACATCCATCCCAGAAATGATTTAAACATTTTATTCTGACTTTATTGTGCATATTTAATCCTCACGTTCCCCGCAGCAGGTGGTGCGTTTACGGGCTCCATGGAATGGCGCTTTTATTGAGATCTCGCAATTGCTGCATTCAGGTGCGCTGGTAATTCCTAGCATTTGCTCATACTGATCTCAGCCAACATAAACACACATTCACTTGTTGCTCCACGAACACACTGTAAGGCAAAACGTTGTACATTCATATATATATATATAGATCTATATATATATAGATCTATATCTATATATAGATCTATATATATATATATATATATAGATCTATATATATATAGATCTATATATATATATATATAGATCTATATATAGATCTATATATATATATATAGATTTATATATAGATATATATAGATATCTCTATATATATCTATACATAGATATATAGATATAGATATATATAGAGATATCTATATATATCTATATATAGATCTATATATATATATATATATATAGATCTATATATAGATCTATATATATATAGATCTATCTATATATCTATCTATATAGATATCTATCTATATAGATAGATATCTATATATCTATCTATATATAGATATATATATTGTTGCGTGCGTGGGTGTAAGAGGTGGATAGGGAGGCGGGAGGAGGAGTCCCAGACCAGCGTGTCCATAAATGATGTTCAGCGGCTCTTCCTCTGTTGTTAGGAAGCTGCTGAGATGCGGAGTGGTCACTCCCCGCCCCCAGGTCAGGTTTAGGATCAACTATGTCTTGAAAAATAATAATAAGTAACTTAAATCGTGAAGATTCTGGTTTGCTTCGGGGTTTGTCGCCTGCGTAAAAGTGCACGCTTGGATGTGACGCAAACCCGAGCTGGTTCGGTGAGTTGTCAAACTTCACATGCGTGAACAGCATGTTCATCAAATGACTTCATCAGAGGTCATCGTCGCTGCGTGAAGCTCTCCACCGCCTGTGCGCTCCAACCCTGCGGCTCTGCGCGCACTGGTCCGCGCTCGCTCCGCTTCCCTGCTGAGACCCTGCGATGCCGAGCTTCATGCAGAGCGCGGACCCCCCACCCCACGCGTGAACGCGTTCCCCGTGAAGTTGAGCTGAAATGTCCTCCAGCCGCAGAGATGAAACGTGCACTTCTGGATCTGACTGCCGGCGGAACCGGTTCCGCGCTTCCCCCCGATGAAGCTGGACGCGTCTGTGGACCCAGAGATGGAGATCAACCCGCTGTTCTTCACGGGGGTTCACGTGATGTGGGCGCTGCTTCTCACTCCGGCAGGTGAGCAGCTCATTTCATGCGAGTCTTCCAGAGAAATTAGGACCAAACCGAAATGACTGCGCGGAAAACGCGCACGTTGCTGTTTTAAATAACATTCCACTGTCATCTTGATATTGAAAGATTGAAATCAACACATTTCTCGGAACATTTCCTTATTTTACAGACTAAAGGTGTTCACATGGAGGTGTTTTGGTGGCAAAATAAAATCTCCTGTTGATTTTCATCGACATGCTTTTCTCTGATCAGACATTTAGACTTGTGAGGGGACAAAAGAAACTCAAATTAACCTCCAGGATCTTTTCAGGCATCAGAATCTGATTAGAAAGACTTTTTAGAGTTTTAACGAACTGCTGCTGTATCACGGTTTTCAAGTGTCTGAGGCTTCAATCAGTTTCTGCTTCACAAACCTCAGATATTTCATTTGTCAGATTTTATTCATTTATTTTGAGGCACCGGGCCAGACTGAAAGGATGGAGGAGAAAACAGCAGACAGAAGGACAATATGTGAAGAAACCACTTTACGGTGAAAAGTTCGTTTTTAATCAGAGGTTTGCAGCCTCAATCCTGGAGGAAAGAATACATTCTCAGCAGAAATGGAGGAGAAGAAACTCCGGCTGATGAATTTCGGATGATTCGCTTTCAGAAAAGTCATTTCCTTAGAACGCAGCTGGATCCCAGGCTCATGTCATTTTCCCTTCAATGCAAAAAGCAATCATGGCGGTGACCTTCATGTGAGTGATGCTCTGAAACAAAACCAGCCAGTAAACGCTGTTCTGACTGCTTGTTCTACGGTGAGATTCCTTTCTGCCGTCATTCAGTCTTTGAGCTCAAGAACAGAGCTGGAGTCTGTTTCTGAATCGAGCTGATGACCAAAGTGTTGAATGACATGGAAACATGACGAGGACTCGGGTTTGAAAGGGCTGTCCTCCGATCCGCGACAGCCCAATTTCAGCGAGAGTGCCTCTGGCCTGAGAAGCTGCTGACGCCATCATCCAAAGCGGACAGTGTTTTACACTCCTCGCCAGGATGCTTGGCTGCCGTCCAGCGTTCTCAGAGGAGGACGGAGGAGGAGGTGTCATACCGTTTCAGGAGTACTGGCAGCACACTTTGATCTATGGCTCCCAGGAGCCGCTTTCCAACCACACATCTACTCCAGGATGCACAAACACACACACACCACCCAGCCTGTCAGGTGACCACAAATCAAGCTTCTGCACTTCTTTGCAGGATTACAGTTGGATCCTGATGATGGGAGAGAAGCTTGACTTTTAACTCACATTACAACAAATTAACGGTTTTATTTTAAATGTGTGTTGGTAAATTCTTTTTAAATGTTTTGATCTAAGTCTTTCTTTCCTAAAGTGTAAAGAGCACCAAAGAACCTCATACTTTTTGTCGTTTCCTAACCAAAAGATTAAAAAGTGGTGTAACCCGAAATAACAAAGCCAACTTAAAAAAATCTTTAAATATTTTAAATAAATAAATCCTGTTTTTTGCATTTCTATTCTGCAGGTCAATCTTCCGTAAAGTTAATCTTTTCAGTGAAAATTAATCTTCTTTTTCTCCAGGTTTAACTTTTAAAACCAAGAAATCCCTCAAAAACTCAACACATCAACACTTTTTACTCCACGGAAAAAAAGTTTTAAATGTGGACAAATGGCAGGACTTTTTTAAGGATACATTCAGAACATTCACTGAATTTACCACAAAAACGTGTCTCCAGCTGTCTGGCATGGTGGAGGAGGGATAATGAAACTAAATCTAAAAGTTGGCTCTCCTGGGAGAGCTGATGCCTCCTGCACCTTCTCCCAGACTGTTTGGGAAGATATTTACAGGGAGTTTGGATCAGAAAATCCCAGAGAATGTTGGAAATTTGATGAGACTGACTGTTGCTTGAAGCAGAATAGATTCGGTGAACATTTTAAATGTTAAAGTGATTGTGGATTCAAATGTTTTCTAAACTTAATAGTTGGTGATGGTTTTTTTTTTTCCTTTTTAAAAGAGAATGAATACAAGATGTAATGAGTTCATAAAGAAGCTTAAACGTTTAAAGTTGTGTCTCCACAGTCTTTTGCCACGATAAGACCCACTCACATGCTGAGGATGAGCTCTTCAAGACCCTCTTCACCGGCTACAACAAGTGGTCCAGACCCGTCCCAAACATCTCTGATGTGGTCATCGTCAAGTTTGGACTGTCCATTGCGCAGCTCATCGATGTGGTCAGTCTGATGTCATGTTTAGGGATCCTTTGAACTTTTTTCGGCGCACATTCCTTTTTTCTTTTTACAACACAAAGTCCGGTAATGCGGGACTCTTTCTAATTTAGATAAGTCAAAACTGAGGCGTCATGAGTCAACAGAACAATTTCCCGAATGTTTAAAATGAGCTCATCAAATGTGATTCTGCTGCAGATTCTTAATAGTTGCCCAGAAGCTTGGTTACCATGGATACCGCGGTGCATAATCATTTATATCAGAACATAGTTTGTAGATGTCTGGACATGGATGCCCTGCTCTTCTGGAGTTCTGGTGTTGGTTCCGTTCTCGTCTGATTTGGATCTTTGATCGTCTTTGACGTCAAAACAAAAACTGAAAGCTCAGAACATTCAAGAAGCTCCTCCCCTTTTTAGTCCAGAGGATTAAAAACAAGAATGTCCCATTTAGACTCATTCGACCAAAGTATTTTTCAATTTTTTAAATGATTCTGGGCCCACAGGTCAGCTCGGTTCTTCTGATGTTCAGAGATGACTTCCTTTCTGAAGCTGGAGCTTTGATTCCTCTGCAGACGGTGGGGATGGAGTTTACCCACAGAGGTTTCTAGAAGTAACAGGATCTTCTCTGAAAGTCACTTTCACAGATTCTTTCACAGATCTGCCTCTATCAGACACTAACCCAAACATGTCGCAGACCAAATATCAATTTAAATAATCAACTTTGGACTTTTATTCCAGCTAAAATGTTTTAAAGTTTCTTACTTCTTTACTGTTTGCTGGCTGTTCCAACGGTTCCAAGATGTCTGACATGATTCCATGTGAGGTATCTTATGTAGCCGTTTACGCACTCATCGTCTTATTTATGTTGTCTAGGGGGTTATGTGTCTGTTTATGTGACTAAAAACTCGTTTCTTAGTCTTTGATCAACTCTCCGTCTGCCTGATAGGATGAGAAGAACCAAATGATGACCACAAATGTTTGGCTGAAACAGGTGAGAATCTGGATCCGTTCATTAGGATTTTGTCGCATGCAGAAACTTTACTGGAAGAATTTGATCAACGAGTTACTGAGATGTCCTCAAACGCCGCACAGGAGTGGAATGACTACAAACTCCGCTGGAAACCCTCCGACTACGACAACGTGACGTCCATCAGAGTCCCGTCACAACTGATCTGGGTTCCAGACATCGTCCTCTACAACAAGTGAGTCGTATGAATGAAGAGGAGCATGAAGGGGGACTCAGGGTTGGGTCTATTTTATGATCCATCCTACAAATCTGTGTTCCACATCCGCAAACAGGAGTTTGAACTTCAGGTTTTCTGTTTATTTTCTATACAAATGAATATGCAAATCTGAAAACTCAGCTGGTTGGACTGAATGTGAACATTCTTATTTTAATTTGCAATCCAGATCAGAACCAGCAAGAGGTTCTTGTTGTTTTGTGATCAAAATGTTTTCAAAATTATTACGATTGTTTTTTCTAAAATCTGAATTTGAGTTTTCTAATTTTTACAAAGCATTTTTTAAAAATTGCTAATAAATCCTAAAATATTATAACTTTGCTAGAAATTAATTAAAATTAAATATAAATACAGTTTGAAGTTAAAGAAGGTTTGATGAATAATGCTAAGCCTGTGAATTATTAGAAATTATCTTTGCAGAATTCTACTAATTTAAATCAAATAAAGTTAATTCTGTAACAATATAAGATATTTAGATGAGTGTAACAGCTAAAAGTTTACAATAGTTTGATGAGTTTTCTCTAAGTGATTTTAAGACTGATTTGTAACCATCGACAGAAAAAAAGCACAAAGAAGCAGATATTGAGGAAATGCTGCCACCTAGTGTTCACTGACTGTATGAAGTCTAAACTTTATGAAGTTTCTTTCTTGTTTTATAGTCAAAATTTCAAATGAAAAGATTAAACTAAACCATGAAACGTATTCGGAATTACCATCTAAACCAAACTAAATTGCGATTTTTTAAATAAATTTAAAATAATGTTCTGGTCTTAGTTTTTTATGCCAGGAAAGAGGAGAAAGACCCAAGAAGAGGTTCATAGATGTAGAGACGCTCAGTGTGAGTGAGGAGGATTCTGAAGGTTGGATGGAGGCAAATGATTCACTTTGGTGTTCCCTAGAGGGAGCAGCTGAAAGACAAAGAAGAAAATGGTCTCAAACTTCCCCTAAAATCCCCTCATGGAGATGAAGCAGAAGAGATGAACGCAGCCTCTAACATCTCACTTTGGGTGAAATTAAAAGAGAGGAGATGAATGAAATGATGATTAAGTGAAACTTGAAGATCTGTCGTATTATAAAGATTAATGGAGTTGAATATGAATACTAAAAAAATAGCAGGTGGGCCTTCATTCTGTGTTTTTTCCTGCAGCGCTGATGGGGAGTTTGCTGTGACCCACATGACCAAAGCTCATCTGTTCTACACGGGGAAAGTCCGCTGGGTTCCTCCTGCCATCTACAAGAGCTCGTGCAGCATTGACGTGACCTTCTTCCCCTTCGATCAGCAGAACTGTAAGATGAAGTTTGGCTCTTGGACCTACGACAAAGCCAAGATCGACCTGGAGCGGATCGAGAACACCGTGGACCTCAACAACTACTGGGAGAGCGGAGAGTGGGCCATCATCAACGCCGTGGGAACCTACAACACCAAGAAATACGACTGCTGCCACGAGATCTACCCAGACATCACCTACTTCTTCATCATCCGGAGGCTTCCTTTGTTCTACACCATCAACCTGATCATCCCCTGCCTGCTGATCTCCTGCCTGACTGTTCTGGTGTTTTATCTGCCTTCAGACTGTGGCGAGAAGATCACGCTGTGCATCTCGGTGCTGCTGTCACTGACTGTCTTCCTCCTGCTCATCACGGAGATCATACCATCCACCTCGCTGGTCATTCCTCTCATCGGCGAGTACCTCCTCTTCACCATGATCTTCGTCACGCTGTCCATCGTCATCACCGTGTTTGTGCTGAACGTGCACCATCGCTCCCCCAGCACGCACAAGATGCCGCGCTGGGTCCACACTGTCTTTCTGGACCTGATTCCGCGCTGGCTGTTCATGCGCCGGCCCGCCCCCAATGGCAGGCGCAGCCGGCTGCTGCTGCTCCATCAGGGGGGGGCGCTGGAGCGCCAGCAGCTCCGAGGGTCCACGCTCGGCATCAGCACTTCCTCCACCTGGCTAAGGGAGGGGACCGTGCTGGAAAAGGTTGAGAGGAGCTGCTATGAGGATCTGGAACTGGGGACACTCCAGTCCTACTTTTCCTTCCGTCCTCCTTCACCCAGACCTCCAGGACTGACCCCCCCACAGCAGCTAAAAAACCCCCAGAACAGCCAGAGCTGGCATGATGGGGGGGTGGGCCCTAACAGGCAGACAGGTGGAGCCAGGGTGGATTCCCCTAAAGTGCAGAGTGCCGAGTCGGAGGCTCTGCTTTCTCCAAGCGTCATGCGCGCGTTGGAGGGGGTGCACTACATTGCAGACCACCTGAGGGCTGAGGACGCTGACTTCAGTGTGAGTGCCGCCCCCCACACACACACAAACACACAAAATAAAAACCTTCAAATCCACAAATCAACATTTGATTGATTCCAAAGAACTGAAAAAGGTCATTTGTTGAATTTACTGCATAAGGAGGTCATATTTACCGCAATCAAAGCTATTCCAATTCATCTTCATAGATGAAGTTCAATCTGAACATAGGACCCTTATTTTGTAGCAGCTTCACAATTGTTGCATCCATTGAACTTGTGAGTTTTTGGGGAGTTTCTGCTTGAATTTCTTTGTAGGATGTCAGAAAAACCTCCAGAGCTGCTGTTTGGATGTGAGCTGTCTCCCACCCTCTGATATTTTACGTGAGGATGCTCCAAAGCTTCTCAATAGGGTTGAGGTCAGGCAAGGGTTAAGCCACGCCATCAGTTTCTCCTTTTATACCCATAAGAACCAATGCTGCAGAGGTATTCCTGCAGCATGAGATGGTGTGTTGTCATGCAAAAAAGAAGATTTTGTTACAGAAAGAACAGTTCTTCTTTTTGTATGACGGAAGAAAGTGGTCAGTCAGAAACTCTACTTTTCAGAGGTTGTTTTCACACCCTAGAGACCTTTAGAGACACCCTTAGAGACCGTAAAGGGGCCAACCACCTGCCTTCCCATAATTCCGGCCCAAACCATGGCTCTACCACCCCCTTGCTGACGTCATAGCCTTGTTGGAGCATGGGGGCCTTACACCAACCACCCACTACTCCATCCATCTGGACCATCCAGGGCTGCACAGCTCTTATCAGTGAAGAAGACTGTTTGAAAATGAGTCTTCATGCATGTCTGGGACCACAGCAGCAGTTTCTGCTTGTGAGTGTTGTGTCGGGGCCCAATAGAAGGTTTACGTAGAACTGCAGCCTCTGGAGGATCTACAGCTTGATGTTGGTGGGACTCCAGAGACAGCAGCAGCTTCAAACATGTTCTTGCTGCTTTGTGATGGTATTTTAGCAGCTGCTCTATTAATCCCATATATTTGCCTGGCAGAAACCTTCCTCGTTCTGCCTGTATTTCTTTATTTCTTTAGAACTTTCTTTCTCAAATTGCTAAAAAATGTTCTCCTCAAGTAGTTTTTCCTGTAATAGATCAAATCTGGTAAACTAATGATCACAGTTGTCTGAGATTGATGTCAGTGATCCAAAAAGCCCAGAGACACAAAAGCATCCACAAGTTTCATTAAAAAGTAAATAATTTGATCTTTTTAACACATACATACAATTTCCATACAATTTTGGAACACACTGTGTGATTTTAATTTCTGTTCTGAATGAAACACTAGACTGAATTCAAAGCATCAGCTCAAACCACACAGGAAGCTCATGGAATTTTTTTCCTCCTCCTGCAGGTGAAGGAGGACTGGAAGTATGTCGCCATGGTGATTGACCGCATCTTCCTGTGGATGTTCATCATTGTATGTCTGCTCGGGACCATCGGCCTCTTCCTGCCGCCGTGGCTCGCTGGCATGATTTAAAGTTTTTGGGAAACAGTTGAATGAAAACTAATATTGATGAAAAAGTCTGATTCAGTTTGTCATTCAAAAGGATGTTGGAGTTTATTAAAAGTGCTTTTTCCCCTAGATTCCTTGCAGGTACATAAAAACGACCAAAAGGTGGCAAAGGACATGCCAGGATCACATCCTGCCCATTTCAGCGCTGTTTGGTTTGAGAAAAAGCTCTTAGTCAGTAGTTTCCACAGCAGCTTCTGCTTTATAATCAGAACCTACAGCTGCTCCTCATCAGATTTCATCTTTGAGGTCCTCGCTGGTTTTGAAATAGCTTCTTGTGTTCATAAAGTTTGATCTTCCTGTTCAATTGTTTGTGTATTTCAAAACGCTTTAATTAAGGTTTTTAATATGAAAGCTTTGAAAAGACTCAAACACATTTTAATTCAGTTGATTTGTAATACCGCCCCCTACTGACAGATTCTCCAACCTGTGCTGTTATTTGCTGTTCTGATAAAATAAAAACAGATATCTTTCATAAAGTGTATGAATCCACAAAAAACAACTTATATTTGTTAGCTACGTGGAGCTAGCAGTTAATGTTTTTAGCCATTAGCTATGTGAAACTAGCAGCGAAAGTTTTTAGTCTGTTAGCTACGTGGAGCTAGCAGCTAATGTTTTTAGCCATTAGCTATGTGAAACTAGCAGCGAAAGTTTTTAGTCTGTTAGCTACGTGGAGCTAGCAGCTAATGTTTTTAGCCATTAGCTATGTGAAACTGGCATAAAATGTTTTTACTCTGTTAGCTACGTGGAGCTAGCAGCTAATGTTTTTAGGCATTAGCTATGTGAAACTAGCAGCGAAAGTTTTTAGTCTGTTAGCTACGTGGAGCTAGCAGCTAATGTTTTTAGCCATTAGCTATGTGAAACTAGCATCTAATGTTTTTACTCTGTTAGTTACGTGGAGCTAGCAGCTAATGTTTTTAGCCATTAGCTATGTGAAACTAGCAGCGAATGTTTTTACTCTGTTAGTTACGTGGAGCTAGCAGCTAATGTTTTTAGCCATTAGCTATGTGAAACTAGCAGCGAATGTTTTTAGTCTGTTAGCTACGTGGAGCTAGCAGTTAATGTTTTTAGCCATTAGCTATGTGAAACTAGAATTTAATGTTTTTACTCTGTTAGTTACGTGGAGCTAGCAGCTAATGTTTTTAGCCGTTAGCTATGTGAAACTAGCATCTAATGTTTTTACTCTTAGTTACGTGGAGCTAGCAGCTAATGTTTTTAGCCATTAGCTATGTGAAACTAGCAGCGAATGTTTTTAGCATGCTAGCTACGTGGAGCGATGTCTGTATTTATCTCATTTACTGTGCACTACAGTCATGGATGATGTTAAGAGATCAGGTTGCTTTATTTTTGGAAAGCTCTACATACACATCAGTGATCATGCCTTAACGTTTGGGTTCATGAAAACATTTAGAATCTCCTACAAGCTACCGAGAGCTTCTCTCCATTGTCTGAGACGGTGTTTCCGTCTCTCTTACGGAGTTTGACGGCGTTCTGTCCCACATTAACCCAAAGAATAAAATGAAGATACCTTTTTTGAGGCGTCGATGAAACTAAAGTTCAGGAGGCCCGAGCAGACTGCTTTCCCGTCCCGCGCTGGCTCTCTGTCTGGCTGCAGCTCCTCCCCAGTGACGGCATAGCGAGCTCCAGCACAAAAGTGTACCGCCGTAGTCCAACAGCAGCAGACTGGACGGTTCCAGAAATCTTGCTGCCCGAAAGGGATCCAGTGGGCTAATGAATGAAGTTCAGGAGAATCCAGAGATTGATCCACTATAAACACCAGGAAATCGGTTTGCTCCTTTTCTTCCTGCAGCCGTCTTTGCTCCTTCATCCATCTGTTTGCATTATTCTCTGATATGTTTAGGATTCATCCGAAAATGTGGTTCAGATTCCTTAACAGAATGTTCTTTGGAATATTCCAAAAGTTTCAACAAAATGGAATGAACCAAAATGTAGTGATCCATGCTGCACTGGCTGAAGGCCACAGACACCCAGACCCCACCCTCTGCCTGCAACAGGGCGAAGCACGCGGCGGGGGGGTGTCTTAAAGGAGCCGGCCACCATTAAAGACCGGCGTCTACTACAACTAACATCTGTTAGACCCGGCTTTTATTAGAGACCAGTGTCTATTAGAGACCAGCCATTATTGGAAGATAAGGTATGTGCTGATAAAACAGTAAAGTTTATCACAAGTGAGGCTTTGTTGTGAATAAAATAAGAACCAGCACAGACTCTTAAGGAAGACAACAACGTTCGTGTCTGCTGATGAGTTTTTTTTTTTTATAATGAAAGACCTCATAACTACATTATTAAATAAAAACAACTGTGTTCTTGAGACGACGCATTAAAATGACATTTTCACAAAGAAACAGAAAAAAGACATTTTCACTGGAGACCACAGAATGATGCTCATCTTCATCTCTAATAATGAAGGCGGATTTGAAAGTTGTTTCTGATCCACAAAGTTAGAGCAATTTCCCCCTGAGTTAAACCGCAACTAAAGTAATCAATCACAAGTTGATCAATCAGGGAGGATCCTGTTTTCTTTATGAGCATTTATCTTTTTTCAGAAAAATTTGCTTTAATTCTGTTCTGCGATCTCCAGAAAACAGGTTTTGTCCTTAAGTGGATACCTCAAGAAAACGACCTGAAAATTATATCAGACGTGGACGTTCTGGTCTTCCGTAGAGTCGGTCACATATCAAACTAAAAAGTTTCACTTTGTGCAAAAGCAACAATAAAAGAGAAATATGAGTGTCCGCAGTTCAGCCGTCAGTAGCGGGCTTGGCCAGGTTGGCCCTGACCCTGGCCTGGTCCACCGCGTCCAGAATGTTTTTGCTGTCCACCGCCAGCGTGTGCGCGGCCGCCAGCATCTGCTTCTTACAGTCCTCTTTCAGACTGGTGATGGCGTTCTGCTGAGCCAGCCGCATTTTACTGATCAGCTCAGCCATGTCGTGGTTCAGCCGCTTCTGGGTTCCTTCAATCTGAAGAAGAGAAAGTTAACGATAAATACATTAGGAGTCTTTTTCATCTGCGATCTTATTGGCGAGCTCATTGGTGTTTGAAGCTTTTCACCTCAGTCCGTACAGACTCGTGTAAGGTGGGCAGAATCTCGTCCACGTTTTGAAGCAGATCTCTTAGGACCATCCCGACAGACTGGAATTCATCAGCACAATTCAGAGTTTGTCTTTAAAGTGTCCAGATGAAGCACAGATGATGTGGCATCTGAGCTGAAGGTAGAGCGTACCTTTACGATGGTGATGTATTGCTCTGGCTGCAGATCAGGAATGTCATTCTTCAGCTGGACAACAACTTTGACCAAATCCATGACAGACTGGTACACCTTGTCCTCAGAGCGGTCCAGCTCTGCTGTGGGAGCAGCCTGAACAAGAAGGAAGCTTCAGTCTCTCAAAGGCTGATGGGAAATTTCAAAACAAGAAGGAACTCATTTGCTTACCTGAACCTTGAGCCTGGGAGGCTTCTCAGGTGGTCCTGCAGGACAGAAAAATGTAGACTTTGACAGAAAACAGGAGCTTGTCATCGTTTTAGAGTACATACCATTCTCCGCATCTGCTTCAGGGGCCTGCAAAAAACAGAGACAGAATGAGGAACAATTGACATCATTCCTGAAAACCTGCAGAAATTCTTTTTTCTTTCTTCTTTATTCTAAAATGCCTACATTTGGTTTTTTACTCTCGTTATTAACCCATGGGTGGGCAAGACAGGAATTGAACTTGTGATCTTCAGATCAGAGGTCGACTGCCCTGCTACTGCGCCACAGCGGACCAAATGTCATCACACATGATAACAGAAAAACGAGTTTCAAATGTTTGACAAACATGGAGCAGTCTGCATTCTATCTGTTCTTCATTCTATCTGCTCAAATGAAGCATTTTTTGTGTAAAAAGAGATAAGGCGTTCCTTTTCTTCTTCTGGTGTGAGTTTATGGGTTGTCCGTGTCCGTGGAGGGTTGTAAAGAGGAGTTCTCTTGAGGCTTGTACCACTACTTCAAGATTCGTCATAAAAAATGGAATATACCATTGCCGTGCGGGTGGTAACGGTATCATGAAGTATTTGTAAGAATAACTGAAGTTCCACGCTTTTATGACATTGCTCAGGGTTCTTACGCCACACTCTAGTCGCAGCTTTAAATGCTTTAAATGTCAGTTTTCAGCAGATGACACCTACCAGCTGAGTGGGTGGGGGCTCTGGTCCTTTGGGGTCCTGTGAAAGAAAAGGCAGCTTCATTCGACTCATCCAGTCCTAGATCAGCAGTGCTGCCGTTCTGTACACCCCTCCATGGGGTGGTGGGGTGGGGGGTTCCCCTCATTCTTACCAGAAGCTTCTCCTCCTTTTCCAGCCACTTCTTGTCTTCCATCATTTCCTCTTTCTGCCTCCGCAGAGTATCCTGCATGCTCTCCCGCTCGGCACTCCACATGCGCTGTGCGTCCTCCCGGCTGTTCAGGTTCAGCCTGGAAAACTCGCCCTCCTGTGGGTTCAGAGCGAACCGATGAGTGTGACTCACAGTCATTCTCAAAGATACGACTAACTCAGACTTACGCCCATGCTGCGGCGGCGAGGAGACATGACCGGGATGGCGAGGCTGTTCGTGGAGTCCACAGGGGACTGATATTCTGGCAGACTGGCCAGGTTGGGCGAGCTGGCACACAGAGCTTCATTCAGCTGCACAGACATGTGGACCGGTCAGACTGAAAAACTGAACCCAGAAAGCCGCTGCCGCTGGCAGATACACACCTGAATGTGCAGACCGATGCTGACCGTGTTTCCGAAGCGGCTTGGCTGCATTCTGGAAGGCTTGAACGGATCAAATTCCAGCGGTGAGAAACAAATCCACCACATCAGAGGAAAAACCAGCAGGAAGTTCGGGGCTGTACCTTCGGAGGAGGCTCTGTGATGATAAACTTGGGCTCAAATATTTTGGTGGCTCGTGCTCGGTCTCTCTCCTTCTCTGCCTCTTGTTCCTTCTCCATCTTGTGGACGTCACTGACAGATTTCAGACATGGACAACATTAAGACTCTGGTACTATGAGGCGGCTGGATAGCTGTTGGCTGCATGTAGAACTCGCACACAGGGTACCAGGATTCGCCTCCCAGGGAGCGCAATGAGCCTCGTTCAGCGTGGGTCAATAAGCTGCTTACCTGTGTAGCCACAAGGGCCCCATCAGGACACCCCCACCCCCAGAATGAAGAGATAAAAACCCCTGGGGGGGGCCCACCTGATCTTGACCACGAGCTCCGTGAAGCTGGGTCTCTCTCGGGGGTCGTAGGACCAGCAGCGGGTCATGAGTGAGTACAGCGCCGGGGGGCAGTTGTCGGGTTTGGGGAGTCTGATGCCCTGCTCCAGCTGGTTGATCACATCTCGATTCTCCAGCCAGAAAAACGGCTGCTGGCCGCCGCTCATGATCTCCCACACGCACACAGCTGTAGCAGAAACGCAGGAAACTGTCACAACGAGCTGGAAGCTTCTCCTCAGACTCTCCCCTGGGCGAGGCTTCTCTGCTGCTCTAAACCCTGACCACGATTTCAGCGACTGGAGCTCACCGAACATCCACACATCGCTGGCTTGAGTGAAACGTCGGAAGTTGATCGATTCTGGCGCCATCCACTTGATCGGTAACCGAGAAAGAGAGGCTGCAACGGAACCACAGAAGGTAAGACTTTACACGGCACAACCTGGAGGCGTTTCAATTGTCCCTCCAAGTTTATCCTCCTGGATTAACCAGCGATTATCTAACCTTTGTAGTATTCTTCATCCTCGATGTATCTGGACAGACCAAAGTCTCCAAGCTTCACGCAGTCCGGACTTGCAAC
Source organism: Oryzias celebensis (assembly GCA_014656515.1). Lineage (NCBI taxonomy): Eukaryota > Metazoa > Chordata > Actinopteri > Beloniformes > Adrianichthyidae > Oryzias > Oryzias celebensis. Next base: position 2,383,376 of record BNCR01000018.1, on the reverse strand, counting down.
CAACACATTCCGAACAGCGATGTCCCTGAAAGGAGGTGGATTTTTGATGAGAACAAAACATTTTTTTTCCATCCATCTTCTTCCACTCATCTTTTTCCAGCATGTGTTTTCAGAGCACATAAAGACCCATGTAGAGGCTCCTGACCTGTGCACCACGTTGACCCCTCCCAGGTACACCAGGGCCTTGCAGATCTGCAGACTGAACAGCACCAGAGTCAGGTTTGTCAGTTTGTTTTGGTTCTGGTTCAGGTAGTTTCCCAGCTGCAGGAACATCAGTTACACAAGAGCAGAAGAGAAATCAACATCAGACGGAACCAGAACAAAAACCAACATCCTGTCTCAGAGGGAGACACTCGAACCTCTCCGTATGGATACAGCTCCATGATGATCCAGACCGGATCCTCCTCTATGATTCCGATGAGCTTGACGATGTGAGGATGCTCCAGGTTCTTCATTATTACTGAAAAAAAGACCATCAATCATTCAAACAGCCTGAAAACAGATGCAGAGGCGGTGCTGTGGTCAGCAAACCTGCTTCACTCATGAACTTCTCCATCACATCTGGGGAACAGTCCTTGCAGGTCTTGACTGCAACATTAACCCTCTGGCCGTTCTGGTTAAAAAACATGGAGGAAGATGCAGACTTTCTGGGTAGAAACATGAACTTCCTGTCTCTGTTCTTGCCTTCAGGATCGTCTCAACTCTAAAAAAAATCACTTCTGGCTTATTGGAACGATTTCTAGCAAGTATATTCTTGAGGAGGCTTTCAGATGTTTCATATCCTCTGGAATCAAAGCGTTTCTTCAGGAGATTCCTGTTGGTACTTCAGCTGTTTCTTATTTTTCCTGGTTTTGAAGTATTACAGTATTTTTGAAAAAGTGAATGAGAAAAACATTAAGTTCTTCAGAAATGTCAAAGAGCATTCAGAACATCTGAGCAGATATTTACAACTGAATCCTTTAGCATCAAGTTTTAATTTTGGGAACTTCAGACTCTGAGCTCCTTTAAAAATGTTAATTTTTAAAAACTTTTTAAAACTTTCTTGGGATTTTTAGTGAATAGTATTGAGTCTTAAGTGCCATCACAACATTTTAGTCAGATATTTTAACATAAATTAAGACAATTTTTGTTTGTCTTGTTGATGCAGCATTTGTACCACCTACTTTACTGGACTGAAGTGCATGGGGGTGTGGGACAGAAAACACAATATTTCTCAGCTAAATAAATGATAAAGCAGTGAACAAAACAATACACTACTCCAGTTTCAGCCTTCATCTTTCTCTCCTCTCCGTCAATCTGATGAAGATGACGTCCTTTTTTTCCTTTCTGCCATTCCATTTTATATAACAGAATTCTGACCAACAGAATGACTGTTTATCTCTCTAAAGAAGTCTATGGGATTTTGGCTTCTTGGAGCCGGCTGGTACTTCCTGTTTGGAATGCCAGAGACAGACTTACATCCTTTTTGTAGACTCCTTCATAGACTTCCCCAAAAAAACCCTCCCCCAGAATTTGTTTGAGGACGATGTCATCTCGCTGAACGCCAAATTTCACCGCTGAAAAAAACAAAGACACGAGTGAAATCCTGGGAATCTCTGAAGAAACTTCTGACCTTCAGACTAACCTGATTTTGGCCTCTCATCCAGAATCTCACAGTAGATATCCGAGCCTGAAAAAGATGAAAGGAGCTGCTTTTGATCCGTACCGATTAGCTTGGATTGTTTAATGTGAGACGTGTAGCTCACCAATACTGTTTCTGACTGAGCTGCTGGGTCTGCTGTTTACGGGGAAGGAACAAAAGAGAAGTGAGTCATGAACGTTCAGATGATGCTTAAGAGCGGCGGTACCTGCCACACTCACTCAGTCGGGATGTCGGGTAAAGTAGTTCTGGTGCCTTTTGCATCTAAAACAGAAAATCAGCACGAGAGCTCAACCTGTGACAAACATCAGACCCGTCGGCCTCTTCTCCAGGACCACTTCTGTTAGTTTGGACGCCTCCACTCACCTTTATTTGCTCTGTGGATCAAACTGTCTTCTGTTCCACGTTCTAATCGGCAGTATCCATCGATCAGATCCATCATGTTTTCTGCCACGGATACGGCAGCCACACTGATGGACAGAGGCTGTGGGGCAGGAGGAAACACATGAGGGCATGTTCAGGTGCAGGTCCAGCTGCTGCAGCGCGTCTCCCCTTACTTGGTTGGCGTTCTCTATGCTGATGTTGACGTGAGCATGACCGTCGCTCTGAGGTAAACACTGGATCTTCCTAATCTGTTTGAAGTCTGCTAGAAAGACGGCCTGAAGCAGAAAACGCAGTTACCTCTAAATGTGTCCTTAAAGACCCACACCCATCAAAACGCTGCTTTTAACAGGTTCTGGTGGCATTTTTATGATGATGGAGAACATGTGGAGAGAAAATTCAGGTTCAATTCAGAAATTTTCTCCAGAACAGACGAGCAAATGGCGTTTGAAAAAGATGTGACGTAGAAAACACACTGGGCTGCTATGAGCTCTCAACAATGGCGAGGGGAAGGGAGGCGGGGTTGCTCTACACTAATAATCAACTCAACTCAATATTTAACTCACAGGCACATTTCTAATGAACTACATTTAAAAAAGACCTCTGGGGACACTTTAAAAATAGATTGGAAGATGCTGTGAGTGGGACTTTAAGGTGACCAGCAGAGCAAATCAAAGACCTCTCATTCTCAGAGACGTTTAAAGACGACACTCACCGCTGCGTCCTTCTGCGTGCGCTGCCGGATGCCCCTCCCACCAATGACCAGCTCCACAGAAATACGCCACCCTTGCTGTTGGAAGAAGCATTTCCAGAGAAACGTTTGTGCTGCAGCTACAGTGTGGTGAAAGACATGGATGCGGCTGACACTCACGATGAGCTCACAGGGGAAGGCCTCTTCAGTGTAATTCGCAAAATCCTTGAGGGTTTCAAAGAACTTGATCATGCAGTCGTCCTCCCGGAGGCCGGCGTACTGCTGGAAGGTTTGCTGGATCAATTTCCGAAGCTGCTTAGACTGGAAGAAAAAAGATGACTATTTGGAATGTAGTTTTCTAGTATTATTCTGTCCTTTGAAGCCCCACTCCAATCATCTTTTGAACTATTTTCAAATGTTCGTCATCAGAAATTCACCTCTGAGTTATGTGTGGGACTGTTGGTGCAGAAAAAACCCCGCCCACCTTAACCTAACTAACTGCTGAAAGATCAGAGCAGGGAGCTTGTTGTCCACCAGCATATTCCCAATGTCACAAATACGATCTTTTTCAAACTGTGTTTCCGTCTGCTCCTGATTCACTACGATTTAAATAAAGAAATATTCAGAAATGCCATTTTAAACGGGATTTCCTCCATCATCAGAAAAACCTGTTAAAAACACCAAAAACAAAATTTCATTGGAGCGGGTCTTAAAAAATGTACTGAAAATGGTCAGTAAACTATTGTTTTTATTTTGGGGATAATAATCTGAAGCACATGATTAAACCAAACAAAATCCTCACGCAAAAGTTCAAACATAAAAATCTCAATTGAAACTTTTGTCATCTTTTCTTCAGGACAGTAAAAAGACATATTTCTTTTGAACACTGTTTTCTGAAGATCTGGTTTTACAACAAGATGTAAAGGAATCAGAAACATTTACCTTCATGCTGTTCAGAAGATTTGGGGGAAAGAAAAGGTCCAGACCAACATCTTTCCTGAGCAAAACAAAAACAAAGAAAACTCAAATGTTTTTATCTCCATTTGAGCTAAAGTCAATGTTGAGCACTTCTCATTTTCTTTTGCGTAATTTACTTTCATCTTGTGACAAATCTGGGGGTAAAGACTTACTCCAACAGCTCAAAGTTAGATTTCTTTTCCAGCCCTTTTGCGTTCATGTCTTTATAGAACCTCCTATGAAACACAAACAGAATCAGAGCCACATTTCTGTCAGAAATTCCTCTTTAGTGCCCTCTTGTGTTTCCAAAAACCACCTTCAGGACAGACGCATTTCATACTCACCTGATCTCCAAGCAGCCCAGCTGCAGCGCCATCCCGTCGCTCACCTTTCTGGCATAATGCTGCATGTAGTCGCTGCGCACCTGTCAAGGCAGGTGACCACAAACATTAAATGTAAATTACATTAAATGTAAAAAAAAAAAAAGCTTAATTCTGAGAGATTTGGAAGTAAAGTACCTGTTGGTAGAAAAACAGGAAAGTGGATCTGTCCTCTCTGAACTTTTCCAGGAAGTTCACTGGGATGTATCTGATGCGCAGGTCATACCTGAGGAGGGAAAAGGATCATTCGTCTCTTTTGTCGAGTCAAAGCGCGAGCGTCTCCATGACTCACCTCCACTCAGCCTCCACATGATGGCTTTCGTAACGCTTTTCCACCTCTCCAACCGTCAGGTCCGGGTGCAGCCAGTGGAGCTCTTCGGACTTTAGGTGCTTCAGCATGAGACCGTAGCATCCGGTCAGAGCCACGTCGGGGCCCAGCCGCCCGCTGACCAGGATTGTGCGAATAATAACCTGGAGGCGGATGAAAAAGGAAGTCCATCATCTTCCCTTTGCTTTACCTTCTTTGATTTAAACCTGGATCAGGATTGTTGGCTCTGATGATGGTTCCCTGTTTTGTCGGGTTAAAACGCCCTCACCTTAACTTGCCAAGCATTGTCGCATTTGACTAAAGTGAAGTTCTTTCCCAGGTTGTTGTTAGTGCAGAAGCACACTTTAAGGATTTTGGAAGGACCTCCCTCTCCGGAGAACTGGGCTTCAGGGGCGGAGTCTGTGCTGCTTTGCTTTGGACTGGGGACCTTCCAGGACAGGGTGTCACCGGACATCACCTCATACATGGTCACGCCTGAGTCGGGATTACCATAGATGCATTCTGTCCAGACAAACAAAAGAAATGGTTTTAAAGATTCATTTCAAAATCTTTACACATTAAACAGCAAGAATTATCTATTTTTCAGAAGAGTTCACTGCATCCTGACCTGCTCCACAGCACCATGCTTTAGCCAACCCAAGGCTGGAGCATTTCTTGAATTTGAAGACAACAAAACTAAAACAAACTGAAGTCATAAACAAGTCTAAATGTTTCATCTAGATGCCATCAAAATTGTATAAAACGTATCAAATCGACGCTTTATTACCTCATTTCAAATGTGGTGTTGCTGCAGGTTATACATTAGAAGAAGGTCAACAAAAAGTTTTCCTTTGTCTTTGTTCTCCATCATCAGAAAACTGCTTGTTAAAAACACCGGAAAACACAGTTTTAATCGGAGTGGGGCTTTAAAGGTACAGAGAAACTGAAGAAATCTCTGCGCGTCAGCAAGCCTGACATTCCCAAACATAAAACCTCAGTCATTGTAACAGAAGAGGTGATGATGCTTTCTGGTAACCATGGTGACCATGCCCATGACTGACTACTAGAGACCTGCAGCAGCAGCACATTAAAAAGCAACTCCTTTTGTGGATAAAAGCTCGACGATACTCAGTTTAAACTGTTTCATCATGCATAAATAAGTCTTCTGATCTATTGTGAAGTTCCTTTAATGATTCACAGCCTCTGATTTCAAGCCGATCACATTCTTTCCTAACGTGCAACATCATGTGAGGACCTGCATGATTCATGCTGCAAAGCTGCAACCAAGTCAGTAAAGCATTGTTGCAATATTAAGGGCAAAAATAAGGTCGGAGAAAACGGCATTTCTTTACAAAACTACAGGAAGTGTACTATTTAAAAACAACAAACTAAAACTTTATTGTACATAAAAGCAGAACAGGGCGCTTTCCACCACAGTCACGCTAGCGTAGCTCTTTGGCTCCAGCCTGTAGACCTGAGAGAACAAGAACTTGTTTGGACCTGTGACATATTTAAAAACCAAACCTGGCTCATAAAATGTCAAGCAAAAATAAAACGTGTCTATTTCTTCTTTCAAGGACACAGCTGTAGTTCATATTGTTGCTTAAATCCTACATTTATGAAGTTTGCAGTTTCTTAAATGTAAAACTTAAAAAATGACAGAAATAAAAAAGAACTAAAGTTGGATTTTTTTTACCTAAACTTTGTTCCAGAACAGCAGTGGAGGAAGGATTATTGGGACACATTCTTGTTTGTGTTCATAAATATTCATCAAAAATCAACTGATGAAAAAACAAACACATTTAAAAGCACAAAGTCTATGAAAAGTATTTTTTATTCAAATAGTGAAGAGCTTGAAATTGCTCTCTAGACTCTGCCACAAAGCCCTGTCTGGTAAGTCATGTTTCCTGCATGTTAAAACTGTCATATCTGATGAAGAATTTTATTAGCAAATTCTAATATTGTCCTTAAAAAATGTAATCATATTCAGTTTTTTTTTCCTTAGAAGGTTTTACAACTTGAAATATTCTTGAAAATGCCTTTTTTTTCCAGATTCAACTGTGCACAAAGCCTCCCGGCAACCTCTGGGGTTTTCCTGGCGGCCGTACCTGCTGTCAGGTAAAAGGTTGTAAAAGCTTTTATGACGCAGCTGCGACACAAACCGCCACTCGATTTTCCTCAGAGGCTAAAGCACCAAGACGATTCCTCAGGATAAGAGAAACAAGAGCTGACTCGGCGGTCTGATCCGATTCAAGCCCGTTTGTTTGTCGGCTCACAGCGTGACTGACAGCCTGCCGGGCCTCCTGCTCTTCCGTCTTTTCTTAGCCTGAGGTCACGGATTCCTGAGCGGCTGTGAAGAGAGGAAGACGACACACCTGGGAACAAGGTGTCCTGACAGGCGGCTTTAAGGAGACGGATGACAGAAACCTCTGGCCTCATGTGGTCGAAACAGCCAGTAAACAGACTTTGAGTCACAACACAATTGCACAAACATAACCGCCGCGTCTCCAGGAGAAACAGGAGCCATGAAGCCACAATAGAATAAAAACATCCTTTTTCTAATTGCCTCTAAATGCGTACAGCAGAACTGAAAAGAAGTTTATAAAGATTCTGACACTGAGTAGATAAAAGGAACAGCTTTCCCATTTAAATAAATGTACTATCTTTTAAGATTTGGAACATTAAAGACGCTCAACAAAAATGGCATTTCCTTCATTACAGTTTTCTTCTTCATTTAACAGATCATTCAACAGTTCAAACACTAACTTCTTGCTCTACATAAATCTACATAAAACTCTACATAAATCCATAAAGGATTATGGGAATGTTTGGATAAACATGTTTGCTGAGGTTTCATTTCCTGATCAGGTCAGGCACTGGAAACGATGGATGATGCAGAATCTTCTGAACTTTACATTCCAAACCTGCAGGCAGTTTACAAACCCAGAAAGTTTCCTTTGCTTTTTCTTTTAGAGTCCATGTTTGTCCAAACTGGAGAAAACTTGAATATTTTATATCATTTTTAGTCGTTGAAGGACCAAAATACTAAACCAGAATAATTTACCTGATGTAGAAGAATCCAACTGATTTTACCCTTCATAGATGAAAACATTTGGATTTGGAGGGAGGAGCCTCCGCCTGCTGTCTTCCTCTCTTCTCAACTAAACTGCTGAGTTGTGTAACAACAACACAAATGTGTCAAGACATGCAGATGTGACAGCACAAGTATCCATTCCACACAAAGCTGCTATCAGATGGGATTTCTGCGAACTCTCTCTACCACGAAGCTGCTGGATCTGCATGTTCTCCTGAATGCAGACAAATCTCCAGGCTACACTATCTCACTGGAGTGAGTGAGTGTCTATATCTGCATAAAAACTCCTTTACTGTTTAAAAACAGGCAAAGGGAAACATGTTGGTTCAAATTCTGGCATTAAAACACTTCAGAATCAAAGTAAAGAAACACTCTATCATCTCTTCTGGCAAAACGTGCTGATGTTTGGAACAGATAGGAATCAAAAATTGAAGTAAATAAAAGAACAAAGCCTGGTTTGGACCGGTGGTCCTATAACTACTCAGTAACACAGGTTTACAAAGTATTCATTCAAGTTTGACATCCTCCTCTGCATGGAAACCTTAGATTTTATGTAAAAATGTGAATAAGGTCATGAAGTTTGCTGTTTACTCTCAGACTGGAGAAGCTCCTCCGGACATTTAGTAAGTTTTCAACGCTAAATGACAAAACTATTCATTTGTTCTGTTTTTTTTTTTCCAAACATAAATATTTGTGATTTAAGTTCTATCTTGGAAATACGAGAAAATACACAAACATTTGTGTAAACACGTATTCTGCTGCAGCTATGTAAAACATCAAACAGTCTGGATTTCTGTCTTTGCGCGCTGGATGTTCGGGTTAAACGTCGGGTTCGGTTCGGTTCGGAGCAGCGGCCGTGTCCACGCGCGCAGGAATGCGGCTGTCTGCCCGCGCGCCAGCACAGACTTGCTTTAATAAAGACCAAAGTTGTTGTTAGAAGCTGAGCTCTGGTTCTGTGTCAGAGAGCGGACACAGCTCCAGCCTGAGCTCAGACTTTCCGACTCCAAGCTCTGCGCCTTTACGCAGCTCTGTTGGCGCGTAAACATCCAGGTGAGCGTTCAAGTGACCTCAACAGAAGCTGTAAAGCTCTGATCAGACGTTGAAGTAAACAAAGGATAATTTGGGATTTTTACCTGTTTCTGGATGAATTCCAAGGAGAATAGGAGGCCGAGGAACGTCCGGAATTCCTTCTGGAAAAGCTAACAGAACGCCTTTCACACTTTTTCATTCGAGCAGAATGTAGCAGGTGGCCACGCCCTCACCTCTGCAGTCCTGAGGTAAGGTGGGTTCACTTCCTCATTTCAGGAATCTGGAAGAGATGAAGAAAGTTTTCATCTTTTTTTAAATCCTCCACATACAGTTTGGTCATTCCCCTTAATTTTTATTTCATTTTTTTTTATTTTCCCGCGGAACGTGTGCTCTTAAAGATCATGTGACAAAAACACAATAGACTTTAATATTTCTATGAACACATTTATCAGTTTAAAAACGTCATTATGACGTTTCAATGAAGCCTTTTTTTCAGGAGTTTCATATTTTTTACCTTTCCGGCCTTTTAAAGGGTGTAATGTCACCATCTGAACACTAGATGGTGCCGTTGCGATACTTCTTTGACATCTGAAGAACTAACTATCACTGAAACGTGGGGAAGTTAAACATAAAACAAACATCTAAATATATTTAGTATAGTATATTAAATATATTTCGCATAAATACTATTAATTAATAAATTCTAAAAAAGTGTAAATGAAAAGTAATTGTTTATTTATTTAAGTTCCTGTAATAGGTCAAAGGTGCTTCAATCCATTTTTTATACTTAAAATATATGAGCTAACATCCACACCACTGCTGTCATTGCATACACATGAAAACCCACATATTTAAAGACCCATCATTCCATCGACATAAAGGACAAGAGAGTGTGATGTGAGCCAAAAAGAATCAGAAATAAACCTGAAACAGAAGTTTTAGAACTGTCTGTAAACTAAGAATTACACAAAAATGAACAAAAATAATGACATTCCTGCATTTAATATCTAATATGAAGTGAAACAAACCTAAAACAATACAGTAATAAAAGCTTTTTGTTTCACTCAGGAGTGTTTTCTTGTTATCTATTTCATAAACGAAGCCACAGTGGAGATAAATATTCGAAATGTTTCCATAACATATTATTACTGATGGATAGAGTTGGAGGGCGAAAGTTTTTTTAGAAGTCCTCCACAGCTCCTGCCGCTCCAGTCAGAGCTGGGTGGGTGAACAGACACCTGTTGCAGATTCCTGTCCTGGACACAGCTGATCCGAGGGTGGGGTCCGGACTCGCTCCGGCCCAGACTTGAACCATTCCTCAGCTGTTGCCGTTCCACAGAGATATTCCCAGCTTTCTGGCCTCCAGCTCTGGAAGCTGCAGTGGAGAGACATTTCACACAAACACTTGTGCAGGAATCTGACCTACAGGGAAGTTTCAGCAAAATTGTCCTCAGACACAGATGCATGAGGATTGGGAAGAATGAGATTTGATGTGTCACAGTTTCTATTCATAAACGGTAAAGGAAGGTTCTGCCTTGTTCTCCCAAAACTGGGAGCAGTTTTTATTCTTTTGTTTTGGTTCTGTGTTGCAGACTCTCTGTGGCTCACTTCTGCACTTTGGCCCTATGGATAGCCCACATTAACATTGTGGTGAACCCTACCAGGGTTCACTTGCAACAGGCATCTTGGTCCTGCTCTTCAGGCTCACGTTGGAGTTTCAAACCTAAACAGCTTTGGGGCACGCAGTCTCGGATCAACCGTTCCAAGGTTGCAGTAAAAGCCATTTTCTGTTTACATTTGCTTTTTTGAGTCTCACTTAGACTATATCATTAACAAATATAAGAAATAGAGCCTAAGAACTGTTTTGATGAACAAAGACTCCAATGGGTCAGGTGTGTCCCTAATGAAAGATAACAAATAACTGCATGAAAACACTCCAACACCTTCCTCCCATCACTCCCACCTTTGACCTCCATTTTTTCATCTCTTCTTATCTCTTTGTCAGATTTTTTGGGAGTCCAGTTCCTGCGACATTATTAGGAAATGATCCTTGATAGAAGCTCTAAACTGGTATTTATTAAAACCCAGTTTTTGACATTTTTCTGAGGTTTTATGGATGGAAAACAACTTCAAAAATGCTTTTTATGATATGAACCCAAACATGTAAACAATACAGGAAGTAAAGTGGAGTGTTAACAAACACTCCCCTGTGTCAGTGGCACCAGAACTTTACTCCACGAAAGCTTGCAATGACTTTGCCAAATTCTGGCAAAGTCAGAAAATCAAAAACATCAGGCAAACAATTGTTCAATCAACTACAAGTCCAGAAAATGAACTTTATCCACTGGAAACCAACATGAACCCCATGGCTCAGTTCTAACCCATAAACAGTAAAGATCTGGAGGACATTCAATGTCAGCTGAACTCCTCCTCCTGCTGTCTGGAAATTCTACCCACATATTTGTTCACAAAAAGGTTTCAAAGATCCTGGAGTCGGTCCTGCTCCAGATTCTGAGTCTTTAACGTCCGGTGTTTTCCCAGAACCACTGAAAACAGCTGGAATCAAACCCCTCTTAAAAAAGAACAGTTTGGATAAAACACAAATGAGCAACTGCAGACCGATATCAAACCTGCCATTTTTAGGTAAGATCATTGAAAAAGCTGTTTTTCTTCAGTTAAATGAAACAACTGCTATGATGTCTTCCAGTCAGGCTTCAGACAGAAGCCCTGAGACGCTCTGACCAAAGTGACTAATGAGATACGTTTGAATACACACAGTGGAAATATGTCAGTACTCGTTTTATTGGATCTCAGTCGATCCCGCTATAGTATTCGAATGACTGCAAAACTGGGCGGGTCTCACTGGACCAGTACTAAACTAGGTCAAAACTTACTTGGAAAACAGGAAATATTTTGTGTCAGTTGGTATTTTCACATCAGAGCAGACAGAAATTACATGTGGAGTTCCCCAGGGCTCCTTCCTGGGGCCACTTCTTTTTAATGTCTACAAGCTACAATTGGCCCTGGTTATAAAGAACAACAACATTAGTTACCATAACTATGCAGATGACACACAAATATATGTTACAATGACACCAGGAGACCGAGGCCCTGTACAGGCTCTTAGTAAATGCATTGAGGACATTCATGACTGGATGTGTCAGAACGTATTTCCATTAAACAAAAACAAAACTGAGGTTATTGTCTTTGGGGCTAAAAAGAAGCTTCAATCTATTCATCTAAAAACTTCCAACTAGGCCAGAAAGTTTGGTGTAGTGATGGACACAGACCTACATTTTGATAAACACATTAAGGCAGTGACAAAATCAGCCTACTAACATCTCTAAAATATTTCAAGGATTAAAGATCTGATGTCCAAGCAGGACCTGGAAAAACTAGTTCATGTTTTCATCTTTAGTTGACTTAACTACAGTAACAGTGTTTTCACAGGACAACCAAAAAAATCAATCAGGAAACTACAGCTTATTCAGAACTCAGCTGCTCAGGTTTTCACAAGGACTAAAGAAGTAAACCACATCAGTCCTTGTTTCATTTTTTATTACTTTTTTGTATTGTTCGAAATAAAAATCTTGAAATGAAACGTTTACTTTGGAACCATTTAACTATGCTTGTTTTACATTCAGTTCTTTTTAACTTTCTTTAAATCCTTTTTAATGATTAACATCTTTGATATTTCTTTTGATTGTTTCTTTCAGTGTTTTATGTAAAGCTCTTTGAATTATCTTAGTACATGAAATGTGCTTTACAAATAAACTTGCCTTGCCTTACAGAAACTTTAAAAGGTTTCATTAAAAAAATGACCTCACGTCCAAAACCAGCTCATTAAAATAGTAAAGGTCATAAACCAGCGAGTGTGACGTAAAAGAGATGTTTTGACTCTTTAAAGCTCATCTGAGGTTTAGAGGAAAAGCTTCACAGAGAATGGTCATGTTTTTGGTCACCTTCAAAGAGATCTTGTTGACCTGAACACATTCAGTGTTTCCCCACTGAATCGTGTTTTTGAAGGCGGCGTGAAGAGGCGAGAGTGTGTGTCAAACACTGTGTGGAAGGCTTATCAGGCTGGACTTTGAGCTGTCCTTTGTGGCGTCTGATGGCAGTGTGAGTCATGAACTTTGCCGGCGTTGTTGGTGTAAACTCTTGGCAGCAGGCCTGTATTCCTGTGAAGATTGCTGCCTGCTGGGCGTACAGCTCAGTGATGCCCTGTGGCTGTTAGTGGGAGCAGATCTTTCCCGGAGTTCCTGGAAAATGTCATTCCAGGACGATCTGAGGGTCAGTCCATCTTTTACCAGAGTGTGTTGGTTGAAACAGCTGGACCCGCTCTCTGCTATTTTTAGAAGCTTCTCCTTTTTAAAGGGATGAACTGCTTTAAACATGCTAATGACTCCCACTCCAGACCCCACCCAAACCCTTTCCGTGCAAAAGAATGCTTTGATCTGCCCCCACCACCTTAGAGGAACCTCCACCACCTCTGAGTCTCCTCTGATGTGAGGAGTGTTTTTCTCTCCTTCTGCGGCCTCAAACCTGCCATCCTGCTGATGAGTAATGAGCGCCTATGGCTGCTCAACGTTTGTTCACCTTTTGACTCCAGAACGGACACCTGTGACCAACGCCGCTGCAGAGGAGAAACCGAGGAGCCAGGGTGTGTGTGAGCGTGTTTGCTTTGGGTGCAGGGCGGGCTGGTGTTCATGCGTCCAGTAAAAAAGCGCTCATTGAATCCCATCCAGGCTCAGCGGGGGGCAGAGTGCTCGGTGAGGTGTGAAGTGGTCTGGATTATAAACCTGTCCCTGCATTACAATGGGGGGGTGACGGCTTCAGCAAACAAGCTGAATGGGCAGGAATGTTCCACATGTGCCAAGGGGCCACAGATTTCTACTGTTTAAAATAATCACACAGTTAGGCCCCCGAGGACAGAGCGGAGGTCAAGGAAACGGTTTCAAAACCTGCAGATCACCAAAACCTGGTTCGGTGGAATCAAGTCAGGTTCATGACATCACAGGAGCTGCTGGGATGCTTAGAAAAGTGTTCAAAAACTGACCGGACTTCAGGGGAGGAGAGGCCCTAATCCTCTTCTGTTATGAACGTCCTGCAGACGTAAAGGAAATAAAAACAAAATTATAGTTTTCTACATTGCAAAAAGAGGAGACCTTAAAAAGAGGAAAATAACACTAAGTTTAAGAAGAAAAGCATTAGAAAGCAGTAAAAAGAGTTGTCCATGTTGAACAAGAAATTTTATGATAAGATGTCAAAATAATCAAGAATCAAGGAGTTCCACATAAGCGTTCAAAAAGGGAAAAATGAGCTAAAAAAGCAAACTTATAGATAGAATCCCAACTGAGTGTTCCACATGACCAATAATAAGTATTTTTTTCTAGCTCTAATTAAATGGTTTGTATTTTGGAGTTTTTATGAACCTAATTGTAGATTTATTATGATTAAAATCACAAAGTGTAAAAAGTGAAAACGACTCATTTTAGAACAAAATGTGAACAAAAAGAGAATTTTAATACAAGTTGGTCCATCCTAATAAATCCTCATAAAATCTAAAAGCATAAACGGATTCTTAGAACCCAAATCTGAATAAAGAAATCATCCCAAATCAGGCTGTGTGTGACTGTTCTGTCCTGGTCTTCAAAGGAACCGTGTTCAATGTTAAAAAACATTATGAAGGAATGTTGTTTAACAAAATGTATTTTGATGCTTTTGAACATTTCTTAAATCAATTACTTTGAGATTTTCAGTCTTAAAACAAGTTTTTTTTTATTGTCAAGTGTCTGGAGCAAAAGGATTTTGTCTCATTTTCATAACAATTTCCTTATTTTTAGATCCTAGCTTTAATGAGACAAAAATTCAGAGAAAATCTTGACATTTTTTAGAGCAAAGAAAAGTTAAATAAACTGAAAATGTGCTAAAATATCTTGAATGTCCAAAAACAAATCTTTGTTTAATCTAATAATTTGCAGCAGGAGAAGGTTTGTGACATTTTTCCACCGTGAGTTTCCTCTTTCTGAGTGACTCCACGATATACAACATGATGGATCTCTAATTCCATCATAAAAGGATTTTTACAACTGGCTTTAGACCGTAACAAATAAAAGGGAAGACCAAATCGGATTTAACGCTCAAAGTACTTTTGATTTGTCTGAAATAAATGTGTCTTAAAGAAAAGTAAACAACCACACAAACAGAAAGTATGAAGATGTGCTGCTGCATGTGCTTCTGAAAATGACATGTTTTTATTCTCCTGATCCTCACAAAGAAAAGAAAGCAATGTGTCTCCTCTGAAAAATGTAAATCTGCTAATGAAATCCTGCAGTTTCATCAAACTGCTCTGAGTTCATTGTGACCAAAGACGGTGATGCATAACAGGTGGTTGTTTGTCTGTTTTTAAGCTAAACGATGCAGCTTTTTTACACATTTAATCACAGGAAAAGCTCAACAATTTTCTAGTTTCATCCTCGAACATCTATGATCTTCTCTGGGATGTTTGGTTTTCGTAAAACAATGTGCAAGGCTTTTGCAAGTTATTATTGCTTCGTCTGATCTTTCAACCAATCAGAAAAGACCTGGTACAAGGTAGGTGGGGCCTCATTTTTTTTTTTTGTTTTTTTTTGTTAAAAGGAATAAAAAACAGTTTCGACATTAAAAAAGGACCAATGTAACACACATACTGCTGTGTAAGAGAAAGTTTAAGATTACTTATCACTGAAACAGCATTCACATGAAAACAGGATGGTTGGCTTTAAGATATATAAAGTCTTCCTGTCCATCAAGGCTCCTGCTGGGACTGATGTCTTCACAGTGAAACCGGAGCATCCCTCTGGAATAACTGTTTCTAAACAAACTTCGCTTCTCTTCCTGTTTACTTCCTGTTTCTCTGGCTTTGTTTAGCAAACAGATTCCCGATTAGGTCATTGTTCCGATTTTATATTCTTATAATCATAAACCAAAGCAGGCGAGGAACCCTAAAGGGATGGTTTGAGTGAAGATCCCGCCTCCTCTGCTCATGTGAATGACTGACATGTTTCTGGACCGTAGGTTTAAGGTGAACAAAGAAGAAGCTTCTTCAGAGTCTGAAGATCTCCTGTGGAAAAACATCCACTCCAGCCTTTGAAAAAGCTTTACGCGCACCGCCTTCATGCACACAAACAAACCCCCCTCCTCCTTCCACTGCTCAGAGAACACAGCAAGGAGGGGCCAGCAGAGGATGATGTCACCCCCCCAGACGGCTAAGCTGAAGCCTGAGATAATGGTGACATTTCAGACAAAGGTGATGTCATTCTTCCTCTACCTTCTTCTTCCTCCCCCCATCCTCCTGTCTCCTCCCCTCTCCTCATCCTCGGTGCAGGTGGCCGTCCAGCTCGGATCATTCCGACAATCCCAACCCAGCCCCCCCGCGGTGTGCTGGTACCCTCAAAGTGTCTGAATGTGTGGCTCAGATGTGGACAAGCGTCAGTTCCTGCCCTTCATCCCACTTTTCCACTGAGACCAATCAGACGGCTCGCTCAGCTCCTCACCGCCACAGATCTGCTTATTCAGGCTTCACACAATCCGTTCAGGCGCGGTTCAGATGGTGTTTGAGGTTTTTCTCGTCCAAAGGTTTGTTCCTGCTGGGAAAACTGTGAGGGAGAGTTCCAGATGTCCTAAAACCACTCCGTTATGTCACCATCACGAGCACACAGGCTGCGATCAGGGACAAAACTTTCTACTGACTTCATTACCAAGAATTTATTTGCATTTTATGGAGATCTGGTTGACCTACTTCTGTGTTGCTTCACAGCCTGAAGGCAGCTGCACCTGCAGCCTGAGCAGTATTTTTATCCAGAACCTCTCCGCTGGTGCACTGCACTTTTACTCTGCCAAGTTCTGCCTTTTTTCTCCGCAGAAGACTGAAAGCGGCATGTGTGAGCTGTAAACAAGTTCCCACCCCCCACCCACACCGCCGCTTCCACGCTCTCAGGCTGTATCCGGGCAAAAAGGGCTTTCTGAAACCAGAACCATCTTATCACACGATTGCCTCTTGTGTGTCACACTCACAAAAGGCTTCCCTTCACACCTCAGAGGAAGTGCACCAGCAACCACGGCAGCAGCGTCTTCTGGACATGTGCACGTTCTCCCGGGTCGTCTCTTGTGTGGAACCTTAGCAGCAGCACAAGTTTGAACATGTTTACTGAAACCTCATTCTGCAGAGGGACTGAAGTCACAGAAAGAAACGTCTTCAGCAGTCAGTGCTGCTGGTAGGGAAAAGTCAAAGACAGTTCAGACTGACAGGAAGATCATTAAACCAAATCAGGATCACCTGAAACCAACAGCTTCTCACCTGCACAGGGAGAAGAGCATCAAGCCAATAACTGCATCTTTACGAGATGAGATTTTTTAGTTTAGAACCAGAAATAAAAATGAATATAAAGTCGTGTTTATGAGAGGTTCAAAAGAGGCAACTGATGGAATCAGACTTTGAATAAAAAAATTCACTTCTATTTTTCTGTTCTGCAGTGAAACAGCTGACTCAGCACATGTCATTTGAACGGAGGAAAGCTCTGACAGGATGGAGGAGGTTGATTTCATCTGAGGGGGAACTAACGGATCTGCAGACCTGCGTCTCTAGAGGATGCTGGGAGTCAGTCAGTCTGAGGCGTGACTCCACAGTTTCAGGTAGGTGAAGGGAGCCATCAGGGCGACGGGTGCCGGCGGGACCCGCTGCAGAAATGTGCATCAACAGGAAGTGATGATCAGGCTGGATCATGTCCTGCCTGCAGCTTTTTCTGTTCAGCGTGGAGACTGGTGGTTCCAGTCAGTTCATTTATATACAGTCTATTGTTTGGTCATTTAAAACAACCTAAATCATTTGTAACTAATAGAAAAAAAGTTCATCGTTTGGTAATTAAGAACAAGAAATTAATCCTAAACAGTGATTCCATCATCAAAATCAACTAAAAAATTGTTAAAATTGCTTAAACAAGCGTTAAGATAATAAATATATCTAAAAAAATTCTCAATTTAACCTTTTCTACCAATGTTTATTGCAGCTTTCAGACTTTCCAACTAAATCCACTTTTCCATTCCTTTTCTTTTCAATCTGGATCAGTTCAGGTCCTGATCCTGATCCTGTCCCGACTGCTGATGTAACCAAGCTCAGGATGAAGAATCACTCGATTTACAAGAATCCTAAGAAAGAAGAATCCTCAGTTACGTTATCAGTCGGGCCAGGATCAGCTGGTGCAAACAGAAGTCAAAACACAGAAACTTCAAACTTCCAACCAGCAAAGAACTCCTTTTGCACAGATCTGTTCAACTAAACAAGGTCTCTTTTTCTGCACCGGATTAAAAAACAAGTGGATTTTCTTAGTGGTAAATGACACGTTGATTCACCTGAACAGTAAAAAGCAGAGTTTCCCAAATAATTCCAGCGATGGATAATCCATCATCAGCCTGAATGTTGGATTTTTACAGGCTGCTTCTGTCAGGCTCATAAACAAAAGTGGCAGATTAGGAGAAAGTACAAGAAGGCCTGAACTCCTCAGAGCTTCATCTGATCCGAGTTCAGACATAACAGCAGACGCTGCTTCTAACAATGAATCATGAAACAGTGGTAATCAGGCGTGAAACCCCCCCCTCCATCTGACACCCTGATGGTTTCATTAGAGGGGCGACTGACACCGCTGGGCTGTTAGCGACACTCTCTCTGAACTGCAGGGGTAGTTGGGATGCAGACAGGCTCTGCAGCGCCTGAGGTGTTCCTGCTGAAGCTCTGAACTTTATCGCACATTAACACGCTGAAGGTTCAGCGATGCTGCTGAGGAACCAGAAAAAAAAGAAAAGCAGCTCTTCTTCATTTTATATAAAAAAATTAAAAAGCGCAAATAACACATCTATGTCTAATTGAGACGATTAGATTGATATTATGAGGGATTGAAGGTTTTCACATAAGAAAGAAGAAAACAAAATACTTTTTGTTGCAATGTTTTATGTATTTATTTGTGAAAATCATCATTTATGTCTGGTTTTCTGTATATTTTAACTGTTTGCTGTTTGGATAAATCGCAGTTCACAGCAGCAATTCGGGCTTCCAGGTTCAATACCGTTGGCTTTCACGTGTCGCTACAAACATTTTAACGTCTGTTTTTGAGCTCTGCATACATTGCGTGGCCTTTGAATGCACCTTGAAAGTAAAAAAAGGCTGAACTTTGACCAATTAGAGGCTCGGATTTGGTAGTGGGTGGTGTCCTTTCACGATCATGGAAGAACCAACTGTTTGAAAATTGATCTCATGGAGGAGAAATTCATGCAGTTTTACATTTATTGGTAAAAAACTGTGAAAGAAAAAAGCCTGGAGCAAGATTCATCAGATTTACACCACTTTGGTGCACATGCACTAGTACACAGGAGAAAAAGAAGAAGCCCCTCCCTGCTTGTCCAGTGTGAACACCGTGGGCTAATGCATGATTGTTAATGCGTATTCCTGAACATGCATCTCATTTATGCAGCTTCAGACTTCTGTCCTATTGCTTCCTTTGGGTTCATTGTTTGTGTTATTTTGCCTCCACAGCTATTGATGCACCAAAGACCAGTTCTTTAAGCTGTATTTTTGAATGATCTTAATGGATGCAGATGGAAACCCAACCCCTGAGGAGGGGTTTCCCTGACCAGGCTGACTTCATGGAGCAGGAATGCTGTGACGGGTTGACCCCGTCAAAAAGCAGACGCCTGTTGGCCACCTGGGTGGTGTTCTTTTCACAGAAACCCCCCCAGATTATAAGGGAGGGAGATGTTTGTGAACTGAGGGTGGCTGCCAATGGGGGGAAAACCATGAATGGGGGGGGGTAACATCACCTCATCCTGATGCGTCCACCACACATTTACCACAGGAAGGGATATCTATAGATGATGTCATCGTTTGCCTCTCCTGTTTCCCTTAAAGTGCAATTCCTGAAGCTATTTCTGTGCAGCCACAAGCCCCTCCCCTGACTTTAACCAAGCAAATAGTCACCCCCCACCTCCAGAAATATCAGGTAAAAGCCTCAAAGTCTCTGAAAATCCTGACATCCGGATGGAGGTTTAGGAAAATGAGGTCAGGATGTGAGCGTGAGGCGGTCTGCAGCTCTGAGGAGGTCTGTTTCTCCCAAAACAAAAATCCCCCAAAAGTTCCACATTTATTCAGTTTGAAAAATGGTTCAAAATTGGATTTCATTTCATTCTGAAATAATGCAGAACCACAAACACATAAGAAAACAAAATTCAGCAGCAGAAAGAAGAGTCACTGTTGCAAATTCCTGTAAACAAAGGTAAACACAGGAATCTGAGTTCTTGAGTGCTGACAGCCTCAGTCTCAGAAAATCTGGTGTCACTTTAATGTTGAAACAGCTTTTAGAGCAAAATCTCAATTATGGTCATTTCCTGTGTCAGTTTCGGAATGAAAACGTCACTCTGGGTTTGGTTTGTTTGGCTCCACAGCAGATAAGTGAATGATCTTAGTGTTTATTTTTATGCTTCTGTTACACAAACACTTGATAAACAGGAAAACTGTCTCTATGCAGACATTTTCTTCTCTTTGAGAAAATTAAACCAAAGAATAAAATATTCTTATAAAATATGATAATTAATTAACAGAAGTTTGAAACTTTGTTTAAGGACTTTTAACGTTTTTCTTTGTGTGCAGTTTTCTGTGTGTCCACCTTTACAGAAGGATTTTAAACCGCTTTAGTTCATTGGTTCCTCATGTGGTCACGGCTGTCCTGACAGGGTTGATGCTTCATGATGTTACCGCCGCAGTTTCAGCGGCGCTTCCTAACTCCTCATCCTGCGGCTGGACTCAGAAATTACCTCCAAGTTTCCAGAAAAACTTTGTCCAGTAGATCAACAAAAAAAAATCTTCAACTTAATACATAAATCATGACCCCTCCACCACCGTGCTTGACAGTTCATATTTACATTTTCGGCCAAACATCTGCGCTAAACAAAAGTACAGAAACATTAAAACAATGTTTTGGATTGATATCATTTTTGGAGATCATTTCCTCGACTTCAATGCATGACAAAGACAACCTACAACAATTACAGGAAGGCAGACTTTTTTTTTTACCGTCATTAAACGTCGTTTCATATCATGAGATGTATTTCTGTCGCCGTCCCGCCCTGATTCGTGCAGCCCTCCCTTCTCACCGCCGTGAAAGCAGAAGTAGTCGCGCTGACAGCAGCCTGCCATCAAAGAGGGTTTGGCAGCACATCAGTTCCCGTCTCCCCCGGGGACGCTCACCGGGGGAAGATGAGGAGTCTGACGAAGATGCTGCAACACATGCCGCCCGGAAAATTCCCCAAAATCTGCCTATTTGCTGTCAGATCAGAACACATCCTCTATGGCAGAAACTGCATTTGGGATCTGATCCGAGTTTTTCAATCTAGAAAGTTTTGTTTGAGTCGGCTAATTTATTGTTTGAGTTTTTCTCCCAAGTTTCATGTTCTTTCTCTAAAGACCTTCAGGTTTTCCTCTTTTTTCCCCCTTCAGGCTTCATTTTATAGGGCTGTCAATGTTAACGCCTTAACGCACGTGATTCATTTGAAAAACTATCATCACACAAGGTGAAAAGAGGTAAGTTCTCCTCTTACTGCTTGTTTTTGTTCACATCATGAAGGAAACGTTTGTTTCACCTCAGGTTTTAAGGATCAAGGGTCAAACCATGACCAGATCTGTATCCGCACAGAACCAGAACTGGATTAAAACAGGACCAGAGCTGGACCAGACTAGGACCAGACCTGATGATTGCTCCTTCATAGTTTTGAACCTCTTCAAACAGTCCAGCTTTGTTCTAACCCCTAAACGGAGACTATTATTCTTTCATGATATTTTAAGAGCTCCTCCCTGTTGGGAAACAATCAGATTTTTATGTCTTCATGCGCTGGAGTGGCGCAGTTCCTGTCATTTATTAATGGGATGAATGCATCGCTCTGCAGTTTGCCTCATCACACACGAGCTGGAAGTGAAGATCTTTTGTGCAGGACCGCAGCTCCTTCCCTCATTTCCATACAGAACAGAATGGAGTGGATCTGCTGTGGTCAGGATGACTCACACACATTAGCATTTTTCTAGATCTCTTTGACAAAGCACTTTTGACATTCCCTTCATGCTCCAAAGCCAAACCGCTGCTCAGAAACAAACTGCAGGAAATAAGATTAACGGTCCGATCATTGAAGAAGAGCGTCGGCTCTCAAGCGGCTCTCATAACAACGTTTGAGGTGTTTCCTTCTACGGTAAAGCCCTGTGCAGCTTCACAAAAAGCTGATGGGGAAACTTTATGTTGACAAAGTTGTAAGACGTGATGTCATGTTTTGTTTGGGATTTATGGACAAACCTTTGATGCTCCACACTCTGGATGGTGTCCCCATTAACAAACACAAACTTTATAAACCGTTTTCAATAAAATGAAGTCGCTGTAAGACATTAAACCACCAGTTCTTGTGGTAAATTTGTACTCAGAAGGTTTACACCTTTGAATTTTGGTTTGTCTCCTCATTCAGTTAGTCAGGAACCTGGTTCTGCGGGAACTCAGATTTACTGACCCACTGCTTCCTCACCACCAACTGTTTGCAGTAACTGAAAGCTGCCGGCGTGTGCTGATAATCAGAAGCAGGTGGTCCTGACCACAGGTGCAGCCCAACAGAGGAGCCACATCTGTTGAAAAGTGGCCTGTGTTAAAGCTCCCATGTGCTGCACATGTGCAGCTCTGACTAAAAGCTGAAGACAAAAAACCCCTGGGAGGCGAGGATCATTTGCTGCTCAGTCATGCAGCCTCCTCCTTCTTTGTAAATTGACCAGAAAATAGATTTTGGAGGCATAAAATTCCTTCACAGTGTTCCACAAAGCTTCTGCTGAAGGCCACAGATTAGCTTTCATCAGTCTGCTGTCAGATGTTCAGGAGGATGCGCAGCTTTTCTGAGGCTCCTCTGACTGCAAGGTTTCTGAATTACTCAGCACTGACTGAAAGAAATGCATCCATCCATCCATTCATCCATCCATCCATCCATCCATCCATCCACCCACCCATTCATCCATCCATCCACCCATTCATCCATCCATCCATCCATCCATCCATCCACCCACCCATTCACCCATCCATCCACCCATTCATCCATCCATCCATCCATCCACCCATCCATTCATTCACCCACCCATTCATCCATTCATTCACCCACCCATTCATCCATCCATCCACTCATTCACCCATCCATCCATCTATTCATCCATCCACCCACCCATTCATCCATCCATCCACTCATTCACCCATCCATCCATCCATCCATCCACCCACCCATTCATCCATCCATCCACTCATTCATCCATCCATCCATTCATCCATTCATCCACCCACCCATTCATCCATCCATCCATCCACTCATTCACCCATCCATCCATCCATTCATCCATCCATCCACCCACCCACCCATCCATCCATCCATCCACCCACCCATTCATCCATCCACCCATCCATACATCCATACATCCATACATCCACACATCCATCCATCCACTCATTCATCCATCCATTCATCCATCCATCCACTCATTCACCCATCCATCCATCTATTCATCCATCCACCCACCCATTCATCCATCCATCCACTCATCCATCCATCCATCCACCCACCCATTCATCCATCCATCCACTCATTCACCCATCCATCCATCCATTCATCCATCCATCCACCCACCCACCCATCCATCCATCCACCCACCCATTCATCCATCCACCCATCCACCCATCCATACATCCACACATCCACACATCCATCCATCCACTCATTCATCCACCCACCCATCCATCCATCCATCCATCCATCCATCCACCCATTCATTCATCCATCCATGCATCCATCCATCCATCCACCCACCCATTCACCCATCCATCCACCCACCCATCCATCCATCCATCCATCCATCCATCCACCCATCCATCCATCCATCCATCCATCCATCCATCCACCCATCCATTCATCCATCCATTCATCCATCCACCCACCCATCCATCCACCCACCCATCCATCCATCCATCCATCCATCCATCCACCAAACCCTCCATCCATCCATCCATCCATCCATTCATCCAACCACCCTCCCTCCCTCCCTCCCTCCATCCACCCACCAACACACCCACCCACCCACCATCCATCCATCCACCCATCCATCCATCCATCCATCCACCCACCCACCCATCCATCCACCCACCCATCCATCCATCCATCCATCCATCCATCCACCAAACCCTCCATCCATCCATCCATCCATCCATCCACCCACCCACCCATCCATCCATCCACCCACCCACCCACCCACCCACCCACCCTCCATCCATCCATCCATCCACCCACCCACCCACCCACCATCCATCCATCCATCCATTCATCCACCCACCCATCCATCCATCCATCCATTCATCCACCCACCCATCCATCCATCCATCCATCCATCCATTCATCCACCCACCCATCCATCCATCCATCCACCTATCCATCCATCCATCCATCCACCTATC
The DNA here is from genome assembly GCA_014656515.1 of Oryzias celebensis. Taxonomy (NCBI): domain Eukaryota; kingdom Metazoa; phylum Chordata; class Actinopteri; order Beloniformes; family Adrianichthyidae; genus Oryzias; species Oryzias celebensis. The sequence continues at coordinate 2,359,353 of BNCR01000018.1, read as the reverse complement.
CATCCATCCATCCACCTATCCATCCATCCATCCATCCATCCATCCATCCACCTATCCATCCATCCATCCATCCATCCATCCATCCATCCATCCGTTTCTTCAAGTGAGGATCTCCTTGCAGCTTACAACACAGTGGGGGTCTGTTTTCAGATCTTCAGAGGCAACAGTAGATCAGAGGCTCTCCCACCTCCAGGCAGTTCTCAGCGATGGACTGCAGCTGCTTTAGAACTGCTGACCCCCCCAGAGGTGCTGGGGCATCTCAGGAACCTGCAGTATAATAAACCTCAGAGAAAGGAGCAGCTGCCCCAACATCAAAGTAGAAGCAGGGAGGTGATGCTCTCAAAACCTAACTGCTCATTTGTGTCTTATTTTGTTGTTAAATGTTTTTGTGAAAGTTGTAATTTGGGTCTGAAACCAAAAAAAGTTTTCAATGATCAGATATTATTTCTAACAAGTCTGTCCTGCATTTCTGTGGCCAAGATTCAATAACCAGATGAAATATTTAGTGGGGAAAAACAGTGGAGTTTCCTGCTGCAGCTGATATTTGCGTGATAATGCAGCATCCTGATCTGTGCGTGTCTTTGTTGGGATGAAGAAAGAAGATTTCTGTGTCTATTCACAGACCTGCCGATCTCTCTTTTTTCAGATGTCGTTGCCTTTCCTTAGCGGAGATGAAGAAATGCTGAAGAGGCTGAACGCCTGCTGTTTTCACCGAGACGGTACCTTTACGTTGAAATCCCTCTTGCCAGCTGCGGAGCATGGCGTGGTGCTCGCTGAATCCAATTATCTCCAAACAGAAGGAGCGGAGGATCCTCCCCAGGCCCAACAGAACGTTGAACAGGTCAGTTCAGGCATGAGGAGGGTGCGATGCTAGAAGCCAGAGACAATGATGTAATGGAACACACAAACCCTGCAAATGATGAACCTCACTCTGCAGGTGCAAAGAGGGGAGACTCATCACGAGGAGAGGATTTACACTCCTGAGAATGTGACTGTAAATCAGCTGAGTCATCAGGGCTGTTTGGACAAAACCTGAGGTGTTGTTTGTCTTCAAGTCACTCTCTTTGACATTAATGGATTCTTGGCAAAGAATCAGCCGAAGACTGCCAAAGGAAGTGACTTAAGTGGATTGGAAAAGTTTTCACCTCCATGTCTGTAAAGATTTTATGATGTGGAAGTTTCGGATCTCCACTCTCATGAAGTCACACTCAGCAGTTCATAATTGCTGATCCAAACACACTGGAAGCTGATTCATTAACAGACATTTCTTTTGTATCTTTATGAAATGTTGACGTTTTTTAACATCGACTGCAGGGATTACTGAAACACTTTGACTCCACAGTGTTTTTAACAAGTGAGACTCTATAACACCCTTTGAAAAAAAGAAGCAAAATAAAGAAATTGTTAAGAAATCAGAAGTATTTCCAGAAATTAAAATGAAATGTTAAAAACGAAACACGATAGGAAACTGAAAAAGGTAGATACTATGGGACATCACTGATTGAACGATGACGTTTGTCATCATTTCAACCAAAAGTTTTTTGGCATGAAGTGATGCTGAATATCATCATCCGATCAGCGATGTCCCAAAGTACATCTCTATTCTAGGTTCTTAGTGTGCTTCAACATTTCGTTTTGATTTCTTGAAATTACTTTTGTTTTCCGAAATGTTTCATTTTTATTTCATTTCTTTGAAATTGTGTTTTCATTTCTAAAATGTAATCTTGTTCGGTTTTGTTGTTATTTGTTTTGCTATTTAAATTATCGTTGTGATCTTTAATATGTTTTTGCATTGAGTGCTTTGTTGGTGTGATTTGACCTTCAGGGCCTCCGTAATTTGGTGATGTTAAGTCTACAGAAAACTCCTAACTTTTCTTGTTTCGTTGACAGTTTTAGAAACGGAGTTGTTGTTCCTCCAACCATCGTTTGTCACCAAAGACCACATAAAGAAAATGAACATGTGTAGACCTACAGGCTGAGATGTGTCACCTTTAGTGTTTGTTATGGTTGGAGCCTAAAACACCAACATTTGCAAATGTTGTGTTTAAATTCTGCTTTTGATAAAGCCAATAAAATCTGTAGGTTCTTGTAATTCTGCAGTTTTTGGCCATGAAATCGTTTCTTTAAATGACAAAATCCCTTGTTTTGTAGAAAACTGTCTTTGTTTGGAACAGAAGAGCTGAGTCCCTCAGGTCCACCCGTGAACGCAGCTCCACTCTGCTCTTTGGCTTCATGTCTACTGTGAAGTTTGTTCGGCAGCAGAGCTGTCATGATAAAAGGTAAAGTCAGACACCAACTGTCAGCTGAAAGCTTCACCTCTTCACCAAAGCGTCTGAGGTCCTTTCTCACTGATCCTGAACTGGAGATCCCTTCATGAAAACATACTTGTAGTTGTTTTTGCTGCTGATATCCAGCATGGAATCAACTCTTAATGAAAAGGAAAACGTTTCGGGGGAACAAACAGCAATGCTCTTTTTTCTTCTCCTCACTCTGGAAAGCTAATTTCTGAAGGAGCTGTGAGCATTTGTGAAGTTGTTTTTCTTAATCACTGCTGCATAATATTCCTGCCTGAGTGAATTCTCGCCTGCAGTTATGATAAATTAGGCTGCATGCATGGCATGCTGGATTCGCAGAACTGCTTGAGTCCTCCTCTCCCCCTTCTCATTAACTATTCAATGAGAAGTCCTGATCCTGGGGGGTATTGACATTAATTCCCCCCACTGCTGGGACCGAATGGTTAAACAGCTTCAGCAGACCGCCGCTCTGAAGTTTTCTAAAACAAACGGAGCGCTTGCTGATTTTGTCCCGGAGTACTGCCCTGCTGAAGTGTGCATGATTAAGTGAACAGCTAATTATGGCTTTCACTGGCCCTGGTCCATTACTAGCAGGACAATAACAAGCTTATCAGCAGTGGCAACAGGAGGAGCTCCTGTGTTGTTAAACAAGCTTTAATCCTGCAGTGACACAAGGACTTGTTACTAGGTTCAAGTTCTGCTGCTGCCTGGCTCAGCCAATCCGGTTCCAGCAACGCTCTGCGTTGACCTTCGCCAGTCGATTTCCTTCAGGGTAGGGCGGCCACTCTGAAGTTGAACCAAGTGGCGAAGGGTGGAGGAAACCCTGATGCAGGCAGGGAAATGTATGAATGATTGCAGAGAGGAGGCCCTCAAACCAATCTGAGGCAAGCTAAACTCTGCAGGGCCAATCACAGGCAGCTCCTCTTCATCTCCCTGACTTCTCCTCCTGACTGTTACCAGGTCACTGTGCCTGCCCGCGCCCGGAATAATCTGTTTCATTGGGTCAGTGTGCCTCCCACAAGGCGCCTGACTGGCTGCTCACACATACGCCGTTGCTAGGGAGCTCAGCCAGTCAGAGAGAGGCGGAAGTTTCTCCTCGGTTTCCAGGCAGGCTTCACGTGCTGTGGATGTTTTGGCGGGAGAGTGGGAGAGCGCAGAGGCAGGAGGGGCGGCTGCAGAGTGAAGTGGAGCATGTGATTGTGGTTGAGCGTGCCAGAATGGGTGTGTGTGTGTGTGTGTGCGGTTGGAGTGTGCACATGGTGCAAATTCATTTTGCCCTGCCTCTTGGTTTCTGATGCAACACCGAACTCCGTCTCCTGGGCTACTCGGGGACCTTGTTATGTTTTTTTTTTCTTCCTGTCCTCACAGGAAGCGATAACCAATTGCTGTGCTGTTGCCATCGGTGCGGGGAGGTTTGTTTTCTCTTCACTTTCATCCATGGTACCTCCCCATTGATAGTTACCGTAGAAACAAGAGCAACTCCAACTCTATTTCCATCCATGCCTCTTCCTTCAATGATTTATCGCCGCTTTCTTTTTTTATTCCACTGCTCAGCACCTAGCCACTAACACTGTAGCAGCCAATCAAGCATCTCTGAGAGGCTCTATGCAAAGAAAGTGCAGATCATGAGAAAGTACAGCTTGTACCTGATTTCCTGTCCAACGTGCCGATGAGGCAAAGCAATGAACCGTTTGTCTGAGGATCTTGGGCCGTCCCTGAAAACAGACTTATCTACCACCAACGTGTTACCCCCTCCACCCCTAACCCCCCAGTCAGGAAGTAGATCATGGCTCTGACACAGGTCTTCCAAAATCCCATTAATCCTGCATGAGTGCACACGGAGCTGCAAGGTTTAAAGTGTGTATCCTCAAAACAAAACAACACAACAAAAGGATTAAACACTTTTTTTCCTCAACTTTTGTTTAATCAAGTTGTGTTCCACCTTCTCCTTCTGCAGGGCATCACGATTTCAGACCAGAAGTCCAGCTTTGTGCAGAAACAAACAGTTTGGAGTCAATAAATTATTTATCTTCCCTAGAGCAGGGGGCACAAACACAAACAGTCAACCCAAAGCAGAAACCTCCTCGCCGATGGGAAAGGCATTTCTTCCACGTCCTGCTGCGGTGATGGTACCATGAACCCGCATCAGACGTTTGGAAATCCACCAAAAAGGAGTTTATAAAAGCTGCAGACATTGCTTCAGTTCTCAAAAACCATGCAGAGAAATGTGCAGAAGAACGATGCTTCTGGAGCCGCTTTCACAAGAGGCCGTAGTTCTCCTCAGTCTGGTTTCTTCACCAGAAACATGTGGCTTTTCGGAGCACAAAATGAGGTCTGACCAGGAAGTAAAAACATAATGAAAAGATAATTAAACTCCAGACACCGGTTGACCAACCCGAGCATCAGTCCATAAAGTGTGGATGATTTGTGGGTGATGGCTCTGTGTTCTGTGCTCAGAAAGGACAAAGTTATGGTCAGTGGTGGTCTCTGGCTGCAATACAGACCTGTCCTGAAGCTTGTGGAGCTCCTTTCACCTGCCCGGCTGTTGGTCCAGTTTGTAGAATCAAAGCTTTAAGCCTCAGTCACAAGCAGCCGTACGGGTCAACCCCTGTACGGGGTCTACGGGTTTTTCGGTTTCTTTGGTCCGTGGAGGGTCGTAGAAAGGAGCAGTCGATTTCTTCTTCTTCTACTGTTTACCAGCACATGTCCGCCTCCGACAGTTGGAAGAGGTTTGGTGCAAAATGTCGAAGTGGTGCAAATCTCGTTCAAACTGGTTTGATTTTCAGTGCATCTTCAACCGTTGTGAAAAAGCGCGTAACTATGTGAGGGTTGTGAACGCAGAAGCATGAAACGTGCATGAAGGCGCGTTTGCATGGACGATCCATTGGAAGTGGTTGTTTGAACGAGTTCTGCTGAGGGTCACCTTTGTGCCCAGTCCAGGTTTGACCTTTTCCCCTCCTGCAGACAGCCCGTTTCCACCCGTAGGGACAGGAGTAAGCCTTTCCAGAAACAGCTGTCCTCCTTTTCTCTGTGGTTTCAGAGTTAAACTAATGAAGTTTATTGTTCTGGACTGGAAGCCGCAGCCTCTAACCTGTGCGCCGCTGATGAGGATCCTGCAGTTTTTGTTATTGGATGTTGTCAGTGATCCTTTCAGTGACACAATCAGTAGCAGTATCAGTGTGACAACAAAAAGCCACAGCAGAGCGCCGGGACGTCTCCAAACTCCAAAAAGTTGTTATGAAAGTCTGCCCCCCCCTGTGTGACTAAAGGCATGTTTACCACCTGAACGGCTGCAGCTCTCCCATGAATGTGGGTGAACTCCCCTGGCTGTGTCCTCACAGATGAAAGAGAAACAGGAAGCGCTCTCCTTCATGTATAGGATGACAGTGAATTTGGTGCATGTAAGTGGTGTCAGAATTCCCATAATTGGGAAGGAAGTTTTTCCCTGGGGTGGGTCTGGGCTTCCGATGAGTTACCTTTGGTTGAACCCTGAGAGAGCTGCGCTCAGCTGGTACCTGTGGCTCAAATCAAAAGCTGTTGACAGAAACGAAGGCGGTGGAGATGGAGGGGGAAAGAGCTGCTCAATAACCTGTAAA